>JAWMRA010000113.1:68952168-68993098 GCA_035584735.1 Pseudotriccus pelzelni
GTTGCTGTCCCAGAGATAACAGAGAAGAACTTGCAAGGTGCTGCAGAGCTGCTTAGAAGACCTGAAGCTTTAAAAGTAGAAAATACCTCCTTCTCCTCCTGGACTGATACAAAGGGAAGAGAGATGTTTCTGTAAATACATAGTGCTTTTGTTTAATTAGAATTGTTGTAGATGTAGTTGTTTAAGTTTTTATTTTTGCTAGTAATAAATCCTAATATTACTTTCTCCCCAGTCAGATCTCTTTGTCTACATAAACCTTCTCTCACTTTAGAGCAATTTGTGGGGGGTGTGGTAAAGAAATTGTCCTTAAGCAAACCCATGACAAGCGAGGAAAGATAAACCTAGTTTCTTTTAAGAACTTCTGCTTCAGAGGGGGAATTAATAGGATTAAAATGAGATAGTGAAATGAGAGGCACCTTTGCTTTTTAAAAGAGGAAGGAAAACTAAAATCTAAGTATATGATCTCAAAAGTGAGCTTTACAAAATGTGTTTTACTGTCACCTGAGTAACAGCAACAGAAATTGTTGTATGGGTAAGTTTTGTCAGATGTGGATTTGGATTTACTGGCCTGTTATTTTTCTCCTAGTGCTACAGCAAATTGAAGCATTTCATGAGAAGTACAATGACACCAGATCCCTAGTATCCGATGTGTTAGCGCAGCTCAGCGAACAGGATGTGAAGCTGTCTGACCTGGAGGAGGCATTGGACCAGGCACTTGACTATGTTTTACAAACAGAGGATATAAATAAGGAAAACACAGCCAGTCTCCAAAGGCGTGAGGTATTGTGCAGTACATTTATCACAACTGTTGTCTGGAAATGCTCGATCTCTGCCACTGCTTAAAATAGTAGACTGAACATAAGTTAGATTCAGGAATCACCACACCAAAAGAGAATTTCTCGGACCACTCAGCAGGATGAGTTTGACTCTTCAGTTCTAAGAATCAAGACGTGGAAATTCAAGTTACTATTACTTATTTGTGGAGTGACAATAAATGACAACTTTTGGCATGTCATATCCCATCAGACCAAGGAAGAGATGGATACTTATGCCTACACTCTGAAGGCATATTACAGTAAAACACAAGAAGCTTGAAATTTCATGTAGCATGGCCACTATAAATATTGTGATGGAATTGTTTCACCTATTATGTACTGACTTATAATGTGAAAGAACCTCATGCTCACCAAGGTAATTATATTCTGTGACAACAATTATTTACAAAGACTCTGCAGTGCATTTGTGCCCTGGTCTGAGTCCATTCATACTGTCTCACCCATACTTTCTCTCTGATCCTCTTTAAACAAAATGCATCCCCACTTTTTCAGGACGAGCAGATGGTGGCCCTTGCATCTTCATAACTCCATTGTCTAACTGCTGCACAGCAGATGCCTTGAAACTGGGCTTCCTACTTGCTGGGTGAACAGATTAGTTATAAGGATACAGCAGTTTTCTCCTGTGACCTGTTCAAATAAATAGTTCCAGAGTAGAGCTCAGAGACCTGTCCCTTATAGCATGGAAGTGGGGCATGTTTGCCTGTAAGTGGTGGTATTAGGTTCAAATCCCATATGGCTGATGAGGAAATTGAATTTTCAAGTCTCTTATCCCAGGAAAGTACTCAATCCATCAACCATATTAAAAAAGAGTATTTTTTTTATCTTCCCAGCAGTTCTGTGACTCTTTCCCAGTTTACCTAAGTTTCCTTTGAGGAACAGAAACCCAGAATATCCCATGTAAAATTTTTCATTTATTTTTTTCAGCAAAGAATAAAATAACAAGGAGAATAAAGTGGTAGCATTTGAAGCAAATTGTTTTCATTTCAGTGGCTGAATTTGTTTGGATCCTGAAGCAGATGGGAGGAGGGAGCAATTTTGTGATTTGAAGAACAATCTTGCACATGCAGGCCAACCTCTGGGCTTCGTAGCATCAGAGGCCGAATTTTTAGCTCCTGAAGTTTGCAGTGATAGAAGTTCATGCTCATGTGGAAGGTCTAAAAATTCAATGGAGAAATCAGGTGTGCTCCTCTCATGCATCCTTCTGCAAGAGGTTGTGATCCTTCCATGCAAAGCCTCTTCTGTTGTTCCATTGTTTCATAATTACAGTGCCAAGCTGCAGCTTGTCTCACACTTATGAAGCAAAGCTTGAAGTGTGTAGTTGCATTTGTTCACTGTTTTCAACCAGTTGGATCTTCATTATTCCTCACAATGAAGGCAGATGCTTTACTGTTGACAAGGAAAAAAGATCTCTCTATTACAGATTTTTAAAAATTCCAGAAAAAAACTAATCTTCAGATCGCTAAGAAAAATCCCTCTTTAATTTGTCTCTGCTTGCAGTGCACTGAATAAAGTTTCGTTCCAGTAACTGCTTATGCCGTAAAAATTAATAAATTTTTTAAAAAAATCACTCAGCATTTCTTTCACAAAACCAAAAAAGTGCACAGTCACATTATAATATGTAGCTATTACAAATGTTGGGGAAAAACAGACTTCAGATTTGTCTAAAATCTATTTAGTTCACCACTATCTTTTGAATTAACTTGACACTGTATTTCATCAATGCAGAAATGGTATTGGATCTGATTTATGTTTTGGGGTTTCTTTGTAGAAACAACTTGAGAAAGTAAAAAAGCAAATAGATGAAGTGAACAGCATTCTGCTCAGTGCCACAACTATTTTGGAAGAACCACAAAGGGTCAACTCTGATTTAAGCGAGGTAATAAAGGTAGGTGTCTGAGTGACTTGTTTAAATTGTATGTCCTGATGTTTCGATGTGTCTGAACCATTAATTAAAACCCTCTCTTTTTTATACTACTTCAGTGAAATACTGATAAATATCCCCTGAAAAAGTAGAACTTTTGGATTAAAAATTCTGTAATTACAGTTTATTGCCTCAAAAAATAATTCTGTTATAAGGACACCTTACTGTAGAAAAAGCTTAATGAAAGACTTTGCTCTAGAATTCTCAGTTATTTCATTAAAAGCAGCTGCCAAAAGATGCTCTGGTAAAAGACTGCACTATATGCTAAATTCCTGTTCTATTACCTACCAGTGAGCATGGAAGAAGACTAAAGATGCCAGATATCAGAGTTAAAGCCAGGCAATGTGTAAAACATATATAAAAAGATTGTCTCATAGAAGTACTCTTCTGGAACTGTAAATTACTATCCAGTGTTTTGAATGAGACATAGTGGTGTAGGAAATTTTTTTATATTTTAGGGGTTTGGATTTTCTATGAAAAGATGAAGAAAATAAAACTAGGATTTTAATAACTGAAACATTTACAAAAGCTGTTTTTTTTCTTCATGATTTATTTTTAAATTTTGAAATAAGAAAAATTTACATTTTCTACAAGCATTCACTTTGGTCATAATTGCCCACTTCTTAACACAAAAGCAAATATCAGAAGCCATTAATTTTTCTTTGAAAATGTAACTTGAGAAAACAGAAAGCTTACTTTCTAACCATCCCTGAGTGATCAAGAAGTATGTTGGGGGGTTTTTTTGTGCAAAACAAATTACTGCAGTTTATCAGTTTGTGTTCCTCGCTCCTGTGGTTAAGTTTACACATAGAGGATGTTCACACTGCAGAGACAGAAGTAATATGCAAACATCACACATCTTTCATCCTCATCAGCAATAAATATTTTCACATTTCCTTCATTCATCCTTTTTCATGTATTTTGAGGCCAAATTTATAGTCTTCAAGCACATCAGCAAGACTGTGTATCGGAGAGAAAGTGAAGCCCATTTGGTCTTCCCCACAACTATTTCATATAAGGAAGAAACACGGCTAAGGCAAAGGGATACTTCTCTTTGCCTATACACACATATAGGTAGTATTTAGGTGGACTGATTTACAAATTAGAGTAACCCAAGATGTTTTAGCATGAGGGATATTATGGACAGAAAGGGGCCGGGGCATGTAATACAATGTGACACAGCTCACAGCTGTACAATTAAACTGTCTGCCCCTTTCCAGCTATTGCCAAATTGTCACCCAGGGCACAGGCACTGTCCCATGCTTCCCAAGGAGGCAGGTTTGGGAGAGTAGAAGCCGGCCAGGGTCAAAACAGTGCCAGGGCCCATGCAGTAACAGGATGACACATGAGAAAAATAACCATGGAAATGCTTATTTAATTTGTATGGATATGGTTTAGAAGTTGCAAAACCTAATTTCTGGCCTGAAGTCTTCACAGAGAAGAGATTAAAAATCAAAAAAAATTGTGGGTCCCAACTCCCAGCTTTAGAAGAACCACAGTGAGGGGATTTTTGTAAAGATCAGGTTTAATTACCTCATCTCTTAGCGCTTCACTCTGAAAGACTTGTTATCAGCACAATTCTGGAGAAAACATACAAGACAAAAAGTAAGGCATTTCTCATCAGTCTTTCTTTTGTATTTTATGCATAGGTGTCTAATACCTTCTTAAGGGATTCCTGGAATTTTGGTTGATTTTTATCTTCCTCCATTTGTCTTTCCATAATGACATTCACCTTTAGATCTTTCCTCTTTTACTCTTAAAAATGTAGAATAGAACAACTTTAACAGAAAAAGGGGGTCATAGTAATAATACAAAGGGTAAAATAAAACATAATAATCAAAATACAGACTTGATTTTTTACAGTTTTCATCTTCTTTCTTTTCTTCCATAATTTGTTCAGAATGCATCAGGGTTCTACGCAGAAATAGACGGAGCGAAAAAGGAATTGCAAGAAAAAATAGCCAATCTGTCTCTGTTTGATGATGAATTGGTGGAAAAGGCTATGCATCATACACACAACCTAAGAAGACTTGCTGATGAGCTGGACGGGTAAAATTTAACTTCAGCAGACTCTGTTCATAGAAGTGCTATTTACTGAACAGCTGAATGAACTAAAAGACAAGGAGAAACACAATGACCATAAACAGGCGCCACACAAATCAGTGTTAAGTCACATATAGAAGGACTTGTCATGGTTCAGAGAGAAAAACTGAAACTGAGCTAAGCAAAATCTATGAAGCTTTTTAAAGAATAAAGAATAAACACATATCTTGCAAGACATTCTCTTCCAATAACAAAGGAATAGGAAAGGTAGATTACTGAAAAGTAAAACAAAACAGGCAGAAACAGCTCATGTCAGTAAGTTCATTCACATCAGAAAACATTTAGCATTACTGGACACAATATGGGATTTGAGATAGTTTTTGTTCAAAAACTGATTTACAGATGGAGTAGTTGTGATTCTCGGTAAGCTGTGTCCGAGAGAAACTGGCCCACAGAAATACCAAAAACTTACTGTAAGTCTTTTGATCTTGCTGGAAGATATTAAAAGCATCAAAATTGCACCAATTTACTAACTTACTACCAGTACAAATCTACTATTCTAGACAGATTGGAAATATGACTTTATTTGAAATTGGAACTACACATGGAAAAATCACTGCTGTAAACGAATTCTTAAATAAAACATGACACCGAATTCTGCCTTAAGTAACATCATAGACATACGCTTTCGGAAGATAAACTTAAACCTGCTATTCAAGTATATTATCCTAATGCCAGTTGTTTCTTAATATTAGTATGTCCTAGATAGGAGATTAAAATAGAGAAAAAAATAACAGATGGTTTTCTTTTATACAATTGTATAAAGCTGACATTTGAAACTGTTCTATAATGCCACACAAACTATACACAAGCTAAAAACCGAACAATATGTTCCGTCCTAGATCAACTGACTGGGCGCAGTAGAATCACTTGAAAGAAAATACCCCATATGGCTAGCCTTCCTCACTTACCAGAATAATTTAAAAACTACTACCAAGTCAAACACATTAGGAATTTCACAAAAAGCAAACAAAAGTAATTACAAAATATCCATATGGGAATATGCCGACTCTTTTATTTGTTAAGAAGATTGTCCTGCAGTGAAACTTTAATCCTTTAAAACATTTTGCCTGACCTCAAATCATTTGGTTTTATAGGTTTGCTTTATTAGCCTGTTAAGATTTTATTTGACAGAGTCCTTTGTCTTAGGGGAATATAGCAGAAAATTCTTGCAATAATGCTGAATCTGGTAACTTAGCAATCCCTCAGTATGCAAACACTTTGGAGTGAATGCACACACATGCAATTATATATATTTGTATTTAATTCTATATCTCATATATACTGTGAAATCTGCTTATCACTAAAACATTAAAATATAATATTGATTCAGAATTGTTAACAGCTGAAGGTTGAGCCCTGAACCAGCTGCTGCTTGGAATATCCCCTTATCTCTCAGTCATCACCTAACACACAAATCAAGCTCAACCATGCCATCAAAGTTGTCTTTGTTTTTTAAATTTAACTTCTTGAAAAGTTTCATGACCATGGGTAGTTCTTCATCTGATCCTCCCCCTTTTCCCACCTACTTTTGGAAAATATAAACACGCAAGTGATACATCTATCCTGGTCACTGACACTCACAGGTCTTTCCATTCATGGCCAGAAGTTATTCCTAAAGAACGACTACCAACAGATTTGTTATTCTGTTAATTTATGGAATATCTAATTGAGATTTTAAAAAGATAAAAGTTCACTAGTCACCTGTTTCTGCCCACATAGATGTTAAGGGCAAAATTCCCAGAGTTAAATGACTGAGAAGGACCTTCTATCCACATCATTTTCACCTGCTTCAGATTGGTCATACACAATGAAGAGACTATCACTTAGGCCAAGAATATTTATGTGTGTGATTATGTAGTCAGAATTCACAGACTGTTAAGAAAATTAATCAATTGAAACTACTTTGATTCAGTTTGGTTTCTTTCTTCTTTTACTTTCTTTTTAACAGGAATTTGTATGGTGTTGATTCAAATGGTTTGGTACAAAGGGCAATCAATGCTTCAAATGTGTATGAAAACATTGCTAGTTATATTGAAGAAGCTAATAAAGCTGCATTGCTGGCACTGAACACAACAAACCGGGTCAAAGATGTAAGTAATTTTCATAACATCAGCTTTTACTTTGCAAGGCTTCAGGGACTTCAGACATCTAAGTGTAAATTAAAAACAAGATTTAGCTTAACTGGTAGCACTGAACTTCTCACTGCACATCTATTTTTCCTTTATTATTTCCTGCATTAAATCCTATGTGGTTAATTACTCTGCCAGTTTGAGCCTCCTGATATTCAAAAAGACCCAACAGGTTCTTCTGTCACTATCCAATCGCAGAGTGATGCTGCTCTGTGTTGTGACTCATATTGAGACATTTCTGTGAAACTCCAGAAAACTTCCTGGCCTTGTGGGAACCTGAGCTGGCATTTAGTGCTTGAGTCCTACTAGTTCACTCAGTGCCATGTGGCAGGAAAGGTGGTCAAGACATCTAACAGAAGCACCGCTGTTTCTCATAGAAAATCGAGTTTAAATGGGACAAAGCCCACTCATACTCGATGTAAGGATAAGGACACTAATTTTGTCTCTGGCCTAACTGTTCTAGAATACTTCAAAAGTATTTTTTGTACATATATAGTTTCTAATATGTATACGTGCTATTTACCAACAATTTATTAGTGGGATAGCATGAGGACTTGGGTAGATTAAAGGGGCCTGAACCACAGAGGGCTGTGGGATTTGAAGTCCAGCCCTCTGTTTCCAGGATGTTATTGCAGACTGCAAGGCAGCTCCCCATGCAGTGCAAACATTCAGCACCCATCTGAGATGACAGTAGTCAGTGCCTAACATGCAGCATAAGTGTCATATTGACTAAATTGGAGCTGATAAATTCAGAGGACTTTTGTGCTTTCTAAACCTTTGTTATTCAGTAGTGTTGTCTAGAAAACCATACATTTCTCTAAATGTTTTTAAAACAAAAAATTCTACCTTTCAGTCTTTTTTGCCAATCTTAAATGCTACAAAGCAAGCAAAACTGCAGTGACTTTGCAGTTGCGTTTATATGCAAGTAATATGTTGTCCATAATTGAACATGATAAAGCAGAACATTTGATAAGCATCATTCTGACTTTCTTTTTTGGAACATACTTGTAGGCTGCAGTTGGAATTGATACTCAGGTCATTTACCATAAAGGTAAAAGCGAAGAACTTCTCATCCGAGCCATGCAGCTACAGCGGACAGCACATGACAGTAAATATACATCCTTTCTACTTAGTCAGCATAAAGGCATAAAGACATGCATGTTAAAATAAATTTTAAAAGCACATCACTAAGGCACTAAGGCATATCACTGTTTAAATATATGACCCTGCAAACAGTTGTTCACTGGTAAATATATTCAGTTTAGCAGTTCAACTGAAATCAAATCACAGCAGCATAAGTGTTCAGCGAGCTGGATTTCACCAATGAAGGATAATAAATCTAAAAGGATACTGGCCTTTGTTCACTGTAAAAGAAAGAAAGCTCCCAGTTTTTTGGGAACTTCTGAGTTCCTTAAAACTTTTCCTGTATAGTTGTTGCAGCTATTCCCAGCACTTCTGGTAAAGCAAAGAGAGATAGTACCGACAGAGATACAGGTCTCCATATTATTGTAAGACACCCTGTGGCAAGTAAATAGTGGCTGGGAGCTGCAAGACTACTTTTTCCTTTAGATTACATGAAGCTGAGAGTGCTAGTATGTTCTACAGTGAAAGAGGCCATGGTTTGTGCTGCATTCAATGCCTAATAACATACCTCCACATAATTAAATTTACCTCTCTGAATGTCACTTTGATGCCACTCAACTTTACCTCCAATCTTCTCCCCGCAGGTAGTGATTATAACATTGCAGACACCAGCTGGCAGGTTAACGGCACTTTCGCCAGAATGAATGTCCTGCGAAACCAACTGATGAGAGCCATCTCAAAAATGCAGTCAGCAGACACAGGTTGGCACTTTATGATGCTTTATCTTCACACATTCAAGAGCACATTTTTATCTTTCCATATGACCTATGAAGTTACTATTAGGATTTCAGTACTAGGGATGCCTAAAGGAATTTGACTGAAACCAGTAGACCTAAATAGCAAACATCCACCTTTAACATTCGTTATGAAATAAATGTTTTGCCACCTGAAATTATGAACATTCTTCTTGATCTTTGTGCTGGTTTTAACTGGGGTAGAGTTAACTTTCTTCACGGTGGTGAGTATGAGCAATGTTTTGGATTCGTGCTGAACACAGGGTTGATAATATAGAGATGTTTTTGCTGTTTCTGAGCAGGGCTTACGCAGAGCCAAAGCCTTTTCTTCTTCTCATACTGCCACACTGGTGCACACTGTGCAAGAGGCACAGCTGGAACAGCTGACCCTGACTGACCAAAGGGATATCTCATACCGTATGTCATCATGCTCAGTATACGAACTGTGAGGAAGAAGGAAGGGGAACACCAGGGGTCAGAGGGATGGTGGGGACAGGGCAGACATCCCACTTGAACCTTTGAAAGAGTTCATTTCTGCTTACTCCCTATTTGTAGGGGCAGCCAGAGAGCGTTTGGAGCAAGCTAAACAGAAGACTGCAGAGGCTGTAAGTGCCACCATGACAGTAAGGGAGGCTACGACCCCCATGGATGAGAATGTGAGGTTATGGTCTCAAAATCTGCAAGATTTCCAGTACAGTTCAGAGGAATATGACAATGCTGTGCATTCTGCTGGGGATGCAGGTACGGTGACCTGAATTTTGTCATTCCTTAGCATTAAAAAGTCAGGGAATCACCATAACATCATGTCGTATGAATTTTTTACATTGCATATTTATTGCATATAATCTTCTAACCTTTTACCTCCTTGAAATCATTTCAAAAATTAGTAGTTGTATAGAGTCTTGACTATATTTTAAAAGTGTTGGATACTTGTGCATTTCCAAAAATTGTTTAAAGACTTCAGTGCTCAAGACTTATTTGTTTCTAAGTCATTTTTATTAGGGTACCAAAGTAACAGTGAGTGGTAGACAGCTTGTTTAAACACTTCTTGCTTTTATGATTGGTGATTTAGTTTTGGTTTTTTTTCTTTTAACATTGGTAGGCATTTCAAAACAGAGCCCTTTTGTCCTCAGTAGTACAAACACGGAGGAGAAATGGTGCCTTACTCGATGAGCTTGTAGTCTAAACAAAGGAGGCAAAGAGGATTAAGGAGGAAATAAAATATTTAAGCAGCATGATTGCTGGAAAAGCTTGTAAACATCACACTAATTCCACTTTTATTATTGGGGAAGGAGAAAAAGTAAACATTGGAAAACTTGGTATGAAAAATTAAACATTAATAAAAACACAAAAAGAACCCTTAGGGTAGATTACAAAATTGAAATGAGGATTAGACCACAAGATCTGAGTGGAAAGAGTGGAGGCAAGAGTGGAAAAAAAGGCAGTGAGAGTGAAGATGAAACTGAAGTGACTGTTGAAAGAAGCAAAAGAACAATTGGGAAAGAAAATAATCAATCTAGAAATTAAAATATTCAGAATAAAAAATTGGTAACAAGAACCACTCTTTATTGCTCAATATATTCCTGGCTCTGCTCAGGAGGCTCACTAATCCCAAGGTATTTATGGCAAGGGAAGCTAGACAGCCAGAACAAATAATTTCCTTCATGCATTTGATGATACCATCACCTGCAACACTGTTAAGTGATGTCTTGCCTTCTGAAAATGCCTTAGAGAAGGTCAATAACACCACTGACTCAATATCCAGAAAGTCTGAATATAAGATCTGCCCTAAGTCCCTCATCCTTCTGTCAGAAACTTGGCAACTCAACTCTCATTTTACTGCGAATGGTGTTGAATACCAAATGAGTACCAAACCCAATGTTGCTTCTAGTGTCCCAAAGTCACATTCTTCCCTCTAGATCAGGGAGATCCAAAGGTCACATTATTTTCAGAATTCAACAATGAATAAGACCCTTACACTAGTATTTTTCTTAAGTGAAACCAGTGCTCCCAAGAAAACAAGAAGAAATTCAGTGCTGTTCAATAACTCAATTTCTGTCTCCAGAACTGGAGGAAAACTCAGATTTCTCTGAGCTTTTCATCTACAGGAAACAGTGAGCTGCTCCCTTTGGGAATAGGTAAGCTCAGTGTTAGTCATTGCACAGAACTCCATAAGAGTATAGTTAATTAAACAACAATTGTATTGCATTGCTGTAAAATATTTTTGATCACCACACAGCAGAGTTTAGACTATGGGCTATGGGCTATGGGCTCTAATTCCCATTTAAGATAATGTAAATGTGGATATGGTCAGCCTCCCAGCAGGGAATGGTATGAGGAAAAACATCCAAGAGAAACAGTCTGCTGTAGCTTACACATGAAGATTTTTGGTTTTATTCACCTTTACACTTGATTTACATTTAACATTTACCAGTATCAGCTTAGCAGATAGAGCAGCAACACAGACTGCATTTGGCTCTTCATGCTCAAAATGTCAGCAGACATTCAGAATTCAAAAAATCCACTCATACTAGCAGTTGTACTGGAAGAAATATTTCCAGTAGAATTTGAGATGCTTCGTAGGATTGAACAGAGTTAAGATGGCCCAGATCTCCTAGTTGGTTTTGTTCCCAAAAAAGCATGCATGGTACATGCACCACAAGGTTGTTTTGAACAGTTCAGCTCCTATGTGACGTGCCTGGCAAAAATGTGTTCTCTGTGACTGTGGTTTTGCAGGTAGGGAAGTAACCTTGAAAATACTGCGTTCATATGAGAGTACCTGGAGAGCCTCCTGACCACAAACTCACTGTTAAAGAGATGTTAATATGCAAACTACAGCAAAGTGTGCCCTAGTACTTTTGTGGAGGCAGCTTTTCCCTGGCATTTTTGGGTCTGAAGGCGTTTGTTTTGCTTGTTTTAAGGTACAAAGGGGGCATGACTCTTTTTTTTTTTTTTTGGCCAGAAAGATCAGGTGGAAATATCTGAGATGAGAGATCAGTGCTACATAGAATGCTGGCATGGATAGTGCTCCAGATGTGACTGTGATTCACTGCCTGGGAAGACAGACGTAGACGTGCCGAGCAGAGTGGAGTGTTCCCAGATCAGCTGTGTATTTTGCCAGGAGAGGTTGATCTGACAGGAGGAAGGTCCATCAATGTCCAAAGGAAAGTCACAACAAATTGTCAGATGGGTTTCTGAAACACTAGAACACCTGATCATCATGTCAATAGCACTACTATAAGCAGCTGAAGCCTCTAAGCTGGCATATCTGGATTGCCTTTGAATAAAGCTTGAACTTGGTTTTTGGAAGGGTGAGAGCATGTCTTGGCTGTGCAGTTTGCCTGAGAATACTCCTTGTTTCCATTGTGCAGGAAGTGGTGGGCTTCAGCAGACAGTATGAAGGACATTTTGGGAAGGAAAACATGAAAGGAAAAAGTGTATGGAAGGTTACAGTCAAGGTATATCCTCCTTGACAGTTTCCCTTCTATTCTTTTTTATATTTTAGCACTTAGTAAGTCTAGTTTTCCTTTTCCATTCTCACCTTCACCCCAGAGACTAAAATCAAAAATCAATATTCTTCTGTGTGGAAGAATGCCATTATAAAGGACCAAAGGAAGATATTTATGTTGAGATTTTATAACAGTTCTAGTAGTAATAGATGTTCACGTTATGTTTTCAGGTTACAGTACCGTTTCAATTTTTGTACACTAAATTTCAAACAGATGAAAATCCAGGTTTAAAAGATATCAGATCAAACACAATTCCAATTCAGTTGTGGATTATTAAAAAAAAAAAAAAAAAAAAAAAAAAAAGTGATTGAAATTTGCTAAATCCCTTCCTGAGTTTGTCAATTTTTTACCTATAAAAATAATGTAGGATTTTTCCCAATGCAATGGAACGTTCATTTCAAAAGGCAGAGAAAACTGTTGATTATTATACCAGTTGGGTTTGGTATTTTAATTTTAATGCATTCAGGAATTACTGTGTTACTTTGAGGATTTGCTAAAATAATGGCTTTTTAATATACCGTAAATGTTTTATAGAATATCTGATTACTGAACCCAGCACATAAGGGACTTTCAGGACTTAATGGGAATAACTGTAATAACTAAAGCTCTGTATGGCCCACTCCTACACTGAACTTGGAAAGTAAAACACAAGAGAAAACAGCCAAGCAGAGAGCGAACAGACTGAGGCAAATATAGCTTTTCACTCTGTCCAAAGAGAAGCAGACTTGTAGGATTCCATGGGATATTCTCATACTCTGTGTTGATCTGAATGAGGCTGAGAGCTGCTTCAGTCTTTAGTTCAATATAGACTGGAAGAACAGAAAAGTGATTACAGTCTACTCCTCCTTCCTTACCTTCTATACAGTCTCAGTACATCTGATGATTAGCCCCTCTACCTGCCTCTGCTATCTTCTGGGAACATTCAAGGACAGACTGGATGGGCCTCTGAGCAGCCTGGTCTAGTGGAAGGTGTCCCTGCCCACAGCAGCAGGGTTGGAACTAGATGATCTTAAAGGTTCCTTCCAACCCAAGCCATTCCATGATTCTATGATTATCAGACAGGAGTAACAACATGCAGGGAAGAACACAAGAGGAGAAGGACACAAGTTTATAACCCCTAAAATATAACTGCAAACCCTACAAATCTGTTTTAACCTTTATAGTCAATCCATGTCATTAAAAATTAATTCTAAATGCTGGATCTTTCTTATATGCATTTAGCTTGCAGCTAAAATCGCATTTCATTATACTTAGCTACTTGTACCTACATTTAATTAAAAATGAAAAATGATGTGATGTGTAAATATCCTTCAAAGGGCAACATGTCATTGGAATCTGATGTGATAAAATTGGATTATAACTAAGGGTAGTTATTCCTCTTTCTTGGTAATTTTTTCTGCTTATCCTTTTTGGAAAAGGACTTATGTCCCTTAGAACACAACAAAGCCCCTGTATTTCCCTTTGACAACAATGATGCTTGTAAATGTAGCACCAGAAGACACAGCAGCAAAAGACCAAAGGTCCTGGACTATAATTCATGACCTCTGGCAGATGTAGGCAGGAAAGCTGAAGAGGTTACCAATCACAAGGGATCGGGCAGGCAGTAAGTACATTTTAGGTGCACACACATTATTGCCTAAGGCTTCTACTTTTCCACAGTACAGGCCTGTCACCACAATCTGAAAGTGGCAGGGTTTCTGTTATGAGAGTGGGCTGCGAACCGCATGCAGACACATCACCTGTGCAGCCATTGCTGTTACCTGGGTATGACCTTTGGGAGAGATGCACAGATGAAAGCTGAGGAAAACAACCTATACATCTCCCCTTCAATGAATCTGAAGAGATCATGAGCGATAACTCCTAGATGCACTTCCCAGGTCAGCCACAGATAGCCAGTGAGATGCTGAACAAATAATCCTTCTGCTCCAGTTGTCATATCTGTAAAATTGGGTTTAACACGCATTTGCCTTGAAGGAAGATGAAAAGGTTAAAATTATTAACATTTGCAGAGCTCCTTGAGGAAAGTATTACAGAGGTAACTCACCACCGTATTACCTAGGAATCCCTTTAAAACACAGTGTCCTTTGTGCAAACTTATTTCCAAAACCTTTTGCAATACTAGATTCTTATAAATCACTACTCTTTCTGAAATCACTCTAATACACTACAGGGTGGACATGTTCTTAAAGCAGAAGGAGACAGGTAAGTAAACCTAAGAGGAAAATAAGAAATTTTCCTGGTGCAAAATCAGTGTTTCAAAGAGGAAAAAAACAAGTTGTCACTTCTTTTCTAACTACAGTGAAGAAGTTTACAGAAGTTTTTCCTGAACTCCTGGACAAACTGCGCAGAGTAGAACAGAAGGCACCAGCAAACAATATTTCTTCCAGCATCCAGCGGATCAGAGAGTTAATTGCACAAACCAGGAGTGTAGCAAGCAAGGTAAAACTTTTGGATGGGACTTTTGGATACTAGTGCTAATAATCAAATGCATCTTACTATAACCTCCATGTTCTTGGGCTGTGTTAGAAGCCCAAACCTGGACATTACCGCCTTCCCAAAACTGGAGAAACAAAGCACCGCGGAGGTCACTAAAATCTTTACAGTTGTTATTTTGCAAGCAGTCAACATTATCGTGGTAGTCACGGCAGACTATTGCTAAAGTAGGAACTCTAATGAAGTTATTGGCACAGTGTGTAAGATGGCCACAACAACAAAACCGTTCAAAGCTAAAACTAATAGATCATTACTCTACTGGTAGCATTAGTTATCAGGAATAGTAATTACGGAAATTTAATGTAAACTTTTTTGAGATAACAGGTTTTTTTTTTCTTTTTAATTTATTTTCTACAGGGTAAGAGAATCTTTGGCTTGCACATATTTAATAGAGAAAAAGCACTTTCATTTCATAAATGATGAGGGTTTTTTTGTTAACAAGAACACCGATGTCAAAAATTAAAAATGTATTTGAATTCATTTATAGAAATAAAAAATTCAGTTTGTTATTGTATGTTCAAAATGCTAGAATATGCAGTCCACATACATTACTTAAAAAAAGAAAAGGAAAAATCAGTATGTGTGCAGTGCTTGACTGCTCTTTAAATGTATTTTGCCGTTCAGGCATAATGTGCTTCAATTTGAAAACATTACTTCAGTCACGTTGAAGGCAATTTGAACTAAAATGAAAAGGTTTTACAATTTTATTAGCATCTCATAAATATCACTGTAGAATCAGTAATATAACAGGATTACTCATGAACAGAAAATTGGTCATGCTCCTTGCAAAGCAAAGAAATAAATTATGAGTAGAAGCTTTATAGCTATGTAAGAATTTCATTATGTGCCCTGATTCAACTAAGAATATATCTATCTCCCACTGATGTATAATTTACTACATGAATATGCTTAAGCAGAGTTAATTTGGACCCTTAATTAATTTTAAAATTAATTCCCTTCATCTTCTTTAAAGTGTCTTTCAGAAATGATTGTTATAAACATACAATTTTACATGGCTAACATATAGGTGCCAACTCTACTCCTGCTCTAAGCCAGTACTTGCCTAAGTATCTTTGCATATTTACCTTAAGTAATGACCCCAGGCAGCAATAATCTATCTCACGTAGCACACTTGCAACTGCAGGTCCAAGTTTCCATGATGTTTGGAGGCCAATCAGCCGTTGAAGTCAATCCAAAGATCAACGTGGAGGAATTGAAATCTTTCACTTCCATGAGCTTGTACATAAAGCTTCAGAAAGAGAATCCACAACTGGCAGCATCTCCAGACAGATTCATTTTGTATCTCGGAAACAAAAATGTAAGAGAACAACTCAGTTAATTTTTTTCATCTATTTAAAAAAAAAATAAATGAAATAGGCTTGAATTTTATTTGCCCTTGTTTTTTCCTTTCTCTGTTTCTTGATGTTTCAAAATAAGAGGTGTCTGCTATATGACTGTCATTGATTTTGTGACAAGCAAAGAGGAAGGGTTCCTGAGACCCTTGTCCTTGAGACTTCTCACCTCAAACAATGACGGATTCTCTCGTAAAAGGAAATTAGACTGCCTATTGAGTGTACTGCTTTGATTGACACTGATGCAAGCCACACTTGCTATGTCCACTGCTGGTACCAAGGTGCTCTGAAGCACTTAATGTCACTCACCTGGCTTTTGTGAGATACGATTTAATCAGTTTATGCTGCTGACAGTGTCAATTCCAAATCTCCGAGGTCAGAGGCCCACAAGATAAGCAGTTTTCTTTATCTGTGGCTTGTGCTGCTGTTGTACACTCTGTAGATCACTGCTTTGAAATAGCTGTTCTTTAAATTGTGGTTCCTGAAAGAAAAAAATCACATTTCACAACCAGGTATAATCCTGGCAATTTGTTACCTCGGAAGGGTAAGGAGACAGTCTATTATTTTTAAGCTTTTCTAAAAAGAATGACTACTGAATATAAATCAAGTGAAACCCCTTTTGGCAGAATATTTAATTGCAGCATAATACCTAGGCTTTAGACTATTTCCTGCAGACACTGCACAATAAATACTGATGAACAGCTTCCCATTGAACATGACTAATTCATGGTCAGCAGACATCTCACTGACATTGTATTTACAGCAGTGGAAATTGGCGTAAAGTAAAATATCAAGAGACTTTTTCTGTACAGTTTTATCTGATGAAAGCAATCAGTTACAGAATGAAGCTTTTGTGTATATTTAAATAGCTTTAAATAGTAATATTAAGAGGCGTCATTTAGTTTATCAAAGCCCTCCCTTAACTAATGTTCTGCATTAAATCTCTTTTTATGCTGTATCTCTGACATCCTTCTCCATTGTTTTTTTAGGCAAAACATTACATTGGTCTTGCAATTAAAAATGACAACCTTGTGTACATTTATAATCTGGGGGGCCAAGACGTGGAGATACCTCTGGATGCCAAGCCAGTCAGCACCTGGCCTTCTTACTTCAGCATCATCAAAATTGAGAGGTAAAGTGATTATGTGCATTTTCCCAAAATCAAGCAGTTAATAGGAAAAAAAAAAAAACAAGTGGAAAAGGATGTGTCATAACTGCCCAAGAGGAATCTTGACTGCATGGTTCTACTCATGCTGAAATAGATGGAAATTCTCTTTGCTTTTGTAGAACCAGGACCCAAGTGGCCACATGGAGGAATAGAAAGTGTCTGTGGTTTCTCCCTTTCTCTTCCCCCAGATTACTAGTCTTCTAGTAAGAAAATAAAAACCCTTCCTGGAGTTGGAGGCTTGCTTGTTCTATTGTAAGTCCAGCTACTATGAAACTCTCTTCTCTTACAATTCCTTTCTACAGGATTGGAAGACACGGCAAAATGTTTTTAACTGTTCCCAGTCTTAGCAGCACAGATGAAGAAAAATTCATCAAAAAGGGAGAGGTTCTTGGTCCTGGCTCTCTCCTTAATTTGGAACCTGAAAATGCTGTTTTCTATGTCGGTGGAGTGCCTCCAGGCTTCAAGGTTGGTCAGATAAATATTTTGGATTCAAAACTAAATAGTGCAAACTTATCTTGCTGGACTTCCCTTTAAACACAGAAATGGTAAATAAAGAAAATTTCCTTATTTAGTCATTCATCATCTTAGGATTCCATCTTTTAGCCATGGCAAAAACACTTTCTTCTTGTATGTTATGTCATACAGTAGGATGATCAGATTTCTGATAGCAGGTGTTCAAGTTTTCAGAAATGTAACCACAGAAAGGCTT
Organism: Pseudotriccus pelzelni; assembly: GCA_035584735.1. Lineage (NCBI taxonomy): Eukaryota > Metazoa > Chordata > Aves > Passeriformes > Tyrannidae > Pseudotriccus > Pseudotriccus pelzelni. Next base: position 68,970,269 of record JAWMRA010000113.1, read on the forward strand.
GCTAGTTGTTTATTAGCATGAATAAATAAATGAGGCCAGCTTAACAAAGCTTGCAAGCCAACAGGTTTTTTCAATGTTAATGAGTTCTTGGTACTTAGAATTTCTCTTTTACAACTGTCACAAGCATGAAAAGCAATGTATTGTTAATATTAGGACAGTGTGGAAAACTAGCAACATAGTCATTTGTTTGAATGTAAATTATCATTGGTTTAAATCCAGCCTTATAGCAGTATGAAAAGTTCCCTGTGCAAAATATGTCTGAAGACTTGTGTGAAACAGTTGCTTGAGTCTAGTGCCTAATAGTCGGCATGAATTAGCACCTCATTTACCTGCTTCCATGAACATACCAGTTCCTCTTTTTGGATTTAAAAATTGCTATGAATTACCTTAGCTATGAAAATTGCATGTCTGAATAAAACCATAACTAGAAAGGCTTTAGAGAATGCTAAATTCTTTAGGCTAACTGCAGCAGCTGCTACAAAGATCCAAATACTGATCCACAAGTAGCACTTCTCGTAACATTAAAACAAAGAAAGATAAATTCAATACACTTGCATATTCCTGAGCTTTGCACTGTTAAGACTACCAGATAGATGCCATGATCTAAATTCTAGATTACTGAGCCTTGGGTGCAAATTGCCTGGGAATAGGACTGAGGACTGAACACATGCACAGACAAAAAAGTCATCGAGTAAATGAACCCTCCAGGTGTGTTCCAGAGCAGGGCAGAGGAAAAACAAAAGAGAAAAGTGAAGGAAAATGGGAAGAAAAGGATTCATGGTATTATTTGATAAGCATATGGGTCTCTTTCCACTTAGAAAAGGGCAACTCACATTTTCATTTATTAACATACAGTCTTATTTGCTAAAAGCTTTTGCTTTTATTTCCCAGTTACGTTCTTTGCACATATGAAAGTACCACCTACTTCTAACCATTAGAAGTTTCATGCTTAACATAATTAAACAGAATAGTAGATGAAACAAAGGTGGAGGGGGAAAACATGATCATTTAACAAATGTATCTGCGCTGCAGATAAGAATCTAATTTACTTTTACAGCTACATATATTCTTCATTGCTGTATTACCATTACTATTATATCATAAGCAAAATGGAAATAATGAGAAGATGAACTTACTCGCAATGATCAAACTCTGAAGTACAAGAGCTCTTATTAATATCACACCTGTTCCACAGGGCAGAATATTTTAATATAAAAAGAATTATTCACTAGCTCTGTCAGCTTTATTCTTTGGAATTTTTCCCTCACCAGTGTGGCTATTTAAATTCCATTTGCAGTGACCTTTATTAAAAGAAAAAGTTTCTACATCCTGCTAACTCTTTGAAATAACACCTACTGAGGATTAACCACTGGTACAGATCTAGAATCCCAGTCTCCTGGTTTTAAAGAGCTCTCTCACTTCTCTCTCTTTTCATCACGGTATGAAGTTATTCTTCTGGGGTGAAGGATGTCTATACACTAGACGCAAATTATCTACTGAAAGATTCAAATACATTGAGTAAGACTGATTATTAGTCAAATCTTAACCCTTTCCCCCTTTTCCAAGTGTGCTCCACTCAAAACTATAAAAGAAGGTTTTGTTTGCATTTATGTTTCCTGGCCTAATTTTCTTACTGTGAGACGATTTATGTGCTCCCTTTTAACTTACAGCCCATAGGCCATATCATGAGAAGGTCTGTGAAGACTATTCACAGTAGCATCACCCCAATTTTTTCAAAATATGAATTGCACAGGGACAAAACTGATCCAAGCCACAAGTGATCTCACGATACCTAACTAGAATGTGACCTTTCTTCTTTTACTCTTCCTTGTCCTTTGCACAGCTCCCTCCTAGCCTAAACCTACCTGGCTTCATCGGCTGTCTGGAACTGGCTACCCTAAACAATGAGGTGATCAGCCTGTACAACTTCAAGCACGTCTATAACATCGACACCACCACATCGCCACCTTGTGCCAGGTAGGGGACACTCCCATCCTCACTCTCCTACTCTGGTTTGCTTCAAGTACCAGTCCCGGTGGTTCAGTCCTGTTTTATTTTACAAACATGAAGGTGACACTGAGTTGTTCAGAAGGAACTTGGTCACTTTTAAGTATGAATTGCATCAACAAGTTTAATTTTTATATGTATATATGCATGTATGTGTACATATACATACTGGACTCTATGATCCTTATGGGTCCCTCTTAACATGAGATATTTTATAATTTTCTGCAGTCTCCACTAACTATCTCAAAATCTTGTTCATGCCTTCGAAAAGGGAACTGTAATGTTAGCTGATGTATGTCCCATGTCGCTCCTAACCCCACTGCTTGCCTAGGACAGGGCTGATCCCGACTCAAATTATGTTGCTGCAAGTGATACAGCCACAGCCAGCTGTGATACAGTCAGCTCTCGTGGGTCTGGTAACCTCGAGTGCAGTCCCACACCCAGGTAGCAAAGCCCATATTGAAGTTATCTTTCTGCCATACGCTCTTAAATCCACAGCAGAAATTCCTTAGATAAGCCTTTCACAGACTGGGAAATGCAGCTCCTAAAGTAGAAGTGAACATCAGCTGTAGCAGTCATTTAGAACAGACACAGCAGGCATTTTCTTACACAACAGGCAGCAACAGCAGAACATCTCTGTAGAAAGAACAGGAGAGAAATTTCCCTCACGCAGTGGGAAAAAGTGCAGGAAGTGTTGGGATAGCACAAATGGTGGCTTTCCACACCACTCCCACAGGGAGTGCAAGCTGCTGCTTTCCACGACAGCATGTGCAAGCTGCTCGTGGGCTCCCCAGCAGAGTCCAGGCTCAGCTAAAGGCCTCAGAGAATTCAAATGGATTTCTGCACAAACTGGGCAAGTGCTTAATAGAAATGCACTTGTATCCTTATAATGAGGAGATGCTGTGGGCCTGATGAGCAAAGAATTTTCCTGTCCTCTGCATACAGCACAAGATTAAAGCATGATGAAGGAGTTAGATACGCCTCCAAAGCTACACACTAGTTTTCAGAAAAGAATTCCCAGAAAAAAAATCTGAAAGAAAGTCATCAGTCTCACCATTTCTAGGAAGAAGCAGAAGTTCAGAACAATTATTTAAATAAAGTATGTAAAGGCCTTTAAGTTTCCCTAAATTAAAATGGTTACATTCCAACTGATCTTTCCCATCTTTTTCTTTTACAGAGATAAGTTGGCTTTCACTCAGAGTCGGGCCGTGAGCTATTTCTTTGATGGCTCTGGCTATGCCTTGGCAAGAAACATTGAGAGAAGGGGAAGATTCAGCCAGGTAACTCGGTTTGACATAGAAGTTCGAACACCTACAGACAACGGATTGATCCTGCTGATGATTAATGGGGTGAGTACCAAATCCCGCTGGTACCCTTTACCCATGAGCACCACAAGTTCCCCAATCCAAATTGCTTATCTCCTTACACTTAACTCCTGAAAAGAGGAAATATTTTGTATTCGTCTGGTGCATGTGTACATTAGGAGGGAACTGGAACTTGCTCTGAAAAGGTCTCCGGAAGATGCGGCCCTGAGTTGGACTCTGCTTTCATCCAGAGACAGTCAGGACTTCAAACTGGTCATATGCTTGTGATGATACTTTGAGAGAGACTCCAGTTAAGCCCAGTAGTTGTACCTTTACTTAAATGTGATTGCACAATCAAAGCGATATGAAATTTCTATGAAGTAACTCCCAAAAAGCAGACACTCTGTGGTAGCTGCCGCTTTATAATTGTGCCTCGGGGTGTACTAGAATTAAATATTTAAGTTACTGAAAATAGAAAGCACTCCAAATAAAAAAGGCTTGATCCAAATGTCAGCAGCTTTTCTGAGGTCTGAGGGTGATGCAATCTCTGTAAGAGTTTGAAGAAAGTAGACTCCACATGAAAATATCCTGTGAAGACATTGGACTTTTATGTCTTTGGGCATCTCCACATCAAGCTCCCAAGTCCTGTGTGGATTACAACTTGGTAAAGCCACAGAAAGCATTTTTCTTTTGCAGATGCAGTCCACAGACAGACACTTGTCTAGACACCTACATGTAACACCGCATTAAGCATTTAGAAGAGAAAAAAATCCACTCTCATTAGAAGAACTCTCTAGTGTTTGCCTTTAGAGTAACTTTCAGAGGAGGGTGGTGGGAAGCAATTTACTCATGCTACCACTTACTCTCATTCTTAGGAGGCTTTGAGTAAGCAGCTGCTGTTAAAAGTTTAACAGCCTCTATTGTAGATGAGTTATTTTTCTTCCAAGCAAAAGCACCTAGAGATTTTTTGGAGATATATGCACTTTGTGTTTGATAGTGGAAGTTGCAGTCAAGTTGGATGTCAGCTGTAGGAGACCATGTCCGCTCACAAGCACTTCTAGAAAGTCTGTGTAAGCCGGTCCATTATTCAGTTCTGCAAAGACAGCTCATAAATATTCTGAATGTAATCCCTATTTCATTTTCAAGTTTAAGCTGTTCAGAACAAACCCAAGCTCCAGTTTCATTTAAAAGTACTAGATTAAAGCCTATTCTTACTTCTTTAAATAATGACTTCTGAAGGTGGACTCATTTGTGCCAAAGACAGCAGTTCTTGGCCTGCAGTAGAGTTTTGAGAATTATTTTTCCCATGTTTCCATTAGGCATGGAAACAACGGTATGAACCCTGGGACAGAAGACAAGCATTGGCATTAAAAGCATTAACCCAGATGCACATATGCTGTAAACTGCCCTTTCTGTTTCTTTATGCTCAGTTTTGGCACAAGACTAATTCTATGGTACAGATCTTCATTTCAAGCACTCCTTAAAGACCTTTGTAAAGTACAGTTCCTGTTTATAAAATCTAGGTCATCCAGCCACAGAAGAGAGGCTAAACCATAAAGCACGAAAGGACAGGAATTCCAAAAACCAAATACATATTAAATAGACTCTAGCTATTGCTCAACCTTCAGTAAATACATCAGTGTTGATCAGGGCTGTGAAAAGACAAAAAATCCCTGAGTGATTATAGACATTGTGACAGAAGCTGCTAATGCAGGCACAGCTATTCTAGCACAACATTGCTTTTACCTGTATTACATCTTTCATTTAGGGCATGTGGTATTACTTTGACAGTAAATAGCTGTGTTTGCATTAGGAATGCTTTGCTGATATTGACATTATTGTGCTACTAAATATTATTTCTAGAGGGAAACAGTTTATCAAGTCTTCAAATAAGTGTCATTCATCAAACAATTATGTGTGCATGTGCATAAAGACACATATATTATAAATATAAAAATATATCTTTGTTATTGTTTTGCAAATAAAATGTATTTTCCCTGCATGCTTTTCACAATGTCATTCTCTTAACACTGTTTATTGATTTTTTTTTAATTGCTGCTGCATACTGCTTTTCTGACTGCTGTTTTGTTTTATACAGAGCATGTTCTTCAGCCTAGAGATGCACAATGGTTTCTTGTACCTTCGCTATGACTTTGGCTTCAGCAATGGTCCTGTGCTTCTCGAGGACTCCATGAAGAAGGCTCAGATTAATGATGCTAAATTTCATGAGGTAGAGATGTGGTTACTGTCTTAACCTTGACCAGCTATCCCAGAAACTCCAAAGCAGCAATAATTGCTCCAACATCCATAAGGGTCCAGGGGAACAGGTAGAAGAGTAGAGTGCATACAAGTCCCACCACTATTGAGCAGTGGAAAGGGAAGGCTCTCCCCGCCTCCTCGTAAATCAGTGCTTTTATACAGATTCTGTGTATTGTTAGCCAAGAACAGGACAGTTCACACAAGATGAAAAAGTGTTATTAAGTCAAAATTCAATTATATCAAAGACAGCTCTATATTTCAAATATACAACTCTCCTCAACTAAAATCATGCCATTATAACTTGACCACTTTAGTTGCTATGCATTGCATTGCAAAAAATATGGCATTTCCCATTTCATTTGAAAAGAGTTAATTTGGTAGCATCCTTTTATATATGCACAGTATTTTAGGGACTTTGGCAGATGTAAAATATTTATTTGTATTTGGTTTCAGGGAATTTGCTTCAAGACAGTGTAACTGTGGCTGTGCAAATCTCCCTTAGTGAGTTGCTTCTCCTGCCATTCGCTTGATGTAAACTCAGCTTGATTCCTGACCCCCGACTATAGTTCTATTTATGTTTAAGTACAGCACAATTATGCCTTTTACGCTTTCACAACAAAATAAGTTTTTTAAGAATGGATGAACCAAGAAAGCACTCTGAAGTTAATGGAGCTTATCTGTTCGCTGCAGTGCAGAATTTTACAGGGGCACTTTCATGTGGATTTATTCATAAGTGAAATATCTTGATTTTTCAGTCATCAGAGGAATTGTAATCAATCAAAATAAGCTTCCTTGTAGTAATCCTTCTCATCATCTCCCAATTTACGAACAACTTCTTTGATAAATGGGAGGAACTTTTCAAACAAAAAGATATAAAGATCCAATCAATTTTGCAAGATCACCGTGACAACTTACAAAAGATAACATTTATAAGCACATGCTTCTCTTTTTAGATTTCTATTATATATCACAATTCTAAGAAGATGATCTTGGTAGTAGACAGGAGGCATATAAAAAGTGTGGACAATGAAAGAACAGCAATGCCATTCACAGATATCTACATCGGAGGAGCACCTCATGAGATCTTGCACTCCAGGTTGGTTTATGACTGGGATTTAATCATTATATTCAAGTGATCACCATATTTAAGTTATGTTGTATGACCTTTGCTGAAGGGCTAACAGTAAAACATTTTCTTTGGCATCAACACCTTATGTAGAACAACCCCTCATTCTTCTAAGTGTCTCTCAGAGCCATGAAGTACCAAGGATAAGACTTGAGCCAGCACAGTCAGTTAAACTCTACTAAAACTGTCCTAGTTTTAGTAAGGTAACAGAAACAGTCATGTTCTTAAAACAAAAAGAACACATTATTATATAAAATTGCTATTCCTCCTTACTCTGCAAAAAGTGATCTTTGTAAAATAGCAATGCACTAGCTGAAGGATCAAGACCCTCTAACAACTCTATTTTCAAATCTGAGGACGATCTTTTTCCTACTAAGCATTTCAGTTCTTATCCATCTCAGGTTTTCTCTAGATTCAAGTCAGCTGGCTCTGTGTAGGCGTGGGAAATAAAAAAAGAAGTCTCATTTTCCCATTGCGCCATTTGACAGAAGCCAAGTTTAGTCTCTGTAGTGTTTATAACCCTAATTTCTCGCAGTAGGAATCTGCTGGACCCCAGGGTCATGTTCTGAGAGCAGACTGGCTGTTTGGAGAAGAGTATGCTCTTCTGCTAGGCAATATTCATTCCCAGGGTCAGACAGCAAGGCCTGCATTTTCAGAAGGGCTCCAGCTGCTGTTTCAAGTATCACAACTACTAACAGGAATACCATTTCTCTTTAAAATATCCTCCATGTAAAAAAAAATATATATACATATATATTTTAAAAATACTTAATTTTGAAGCTTTGAAGATAGGGACAAACATCAGGTAAGGAAAAACGACACCTTGCAATCCCATGGAATTATTTGAACATGTAAACAAAGCGGTCGGCAAGGGAGAAAGAGTATATAATTTATCCGTCCTTTCAAATAGCTCTTTACAATGGTCTGTCATAAAGGGCTATTACGAAAACTAGTGGAGTGGAGAGGGGAAAGGCTGCAGTGGATTAGCAAGCAGCTGGGAAAGAGAAAATAGGACATAGTACTAACTCTTCAATTTTCACAATATAAAAAGTCTACAGCACATGCTCAAAGGATCTCTCTTCAGGTTGGTATTAAATACATTAATGATCTAGAAACAAAGTAAAAAAGGATGGTGAATATTACTTTGGTTAATCAAGCCTAAAGAACACTGAAAAAGCCCAGAAGGACCTAGAAACCTAGGCAGTTGAGCAGTTCAGTGGCAGATAAGACTTGTTCACAAATGTAGGATAGAAGATGAATCACATGAATTATGCTTGCAGTTTTCCAAGCAGATTGGGGTTATTCTTGTACACACCTGGAAGATACTCTCAAAGCAGGAAGAATACCACCTCAATTAACAAGTTATATCAGAAAAAAAACACATAGACATTGTAAAAATATGATCAATTGTAATGTTGAAAAATATATACAGAAATTATTTAAGCAGAGCTACAGCTTTGTCTCTAATATTGTACTCAGTTTTCATTCTCATGACAAGGGCAGACAGCAAAAAGTATGGTCCAAATGTGGTGAATCATTCTATTTTCATCAGGAGCATAAGTTAATATTCTACTGATCATGTACTACTATCTCTCTACTACTACTATTCGTTAGTGATATTTATGCTTCCTTTTTGCTGACAAACTTATATTTTAATGACTTTGCTGGGCAACAGCAGGGTGGGAAGATAGCTTGAGTCTTAGGGGAGTAGTTTCATATTCTTTTATAGCAGTGCCTTTTCATTCACTTCAAATAAATGAATCTAGAAGTACCACTATACATTATTTCTCTTCCACCTCAGTCACTGCATAAAGCAGAAAGCTGAGGGGACATAGGAGCATGGGGCACTGAGAACTGTTAAGAAATTAACTCAGAAGCCTTTCTTTAGGTGAAAGCCTATCTTCCATAGTTCCCGTTGCCAGAACCTGTTGTCAGGTTAATGGCATGTAACAGGCAGCTTTGTGGCATTCAGCTAGTCACATGGTCAGTCAGAGTAAAGATTATACAGGTAGACTGATACCCCACACTTTGATCCAAATCTTGATGAGGATAGCAGAAGCCTTCCTGTTTATTTCGTCTTCCTGCTGATTTCACTGAGGAGCAAATTAAGCCCCTGCAGCACTCCTCCTCTCACCTTATTTCAGACATGTACAAGTACATCTGCAGTACTTCACCCAATGGTCTGTTTTTGCCAGTGCAGCAAAATAAACATTCTAAGAGCTTGATTCATCTGCCATGCTTCCAATGTCTACCTTACAATGAGATAACTCATAGATAATTAGTGCAGAAGCAGATGTCAACAGTATCATCTCACATGAAGTGAAAAGAATCCCACTGCTAAGGTACATACTGCTTAAAGAGCAAAGACACTTTCCAGGTAGCCAGGTAAAATCTCTGGATTTCACATTCACTCCTTCGGTGTATTTGTTCCCTAGTTATCTCTTGGACTGGTACCCAGTAGATCCCATCTTATTTCCTTGCCTTGTCAAATACTGTGATTTTACTTCTTCTTGCACCTTGAGAATAGTGAGGACAAATTCAATTATATTCACCCTACGCTGTAACATTGTGATATCTTGGTAAGGTGTGGAGTTGAAAAATTGAGACTTTTCCTAACTGAATATTAGGAGCAGTTGGGATACACTCAACTGCTGTCTACCTCAAATCTGACATAAAAAGTATCCTGGAAGCCCACCTACTGCTCACATTTACAATTACGTAAACCCACACACCAGCAAGCAGAATTTGCTCTTACTTCCCTGACCTCTGTTAACGCTATTTTTAAGAAATAGAGATCCATTTGCTTCCAAAGGCAAGAATATAGCTTACTAGTAAAAGCAAGACAGGAAATTAAATCAGAATTTTTCTAAAATGTTAGAAAAACGGAGATAAAAATCCATTGATTTTAACTTTAAGGGGGTAGAAACACATTTTAAAATAAGTCTTTTTATTTCAGCATCTATTTTTTAATCTTTTTTAAGTTACTCTATATGTATGTCCCCTCTGAACTCTCATGTATTTCTCCCCATAGAATTTATTACAACTGGTACATTTTAACTTTTCAAAACACATAACGTGGCGAATTAATTGTTTTACATAAAGATGCAAGAATTGGGCACTAATGAAGCAAATGACTAAAGTTTTTCCAAGCCCTGTAGAACATCTTGGCAACAAAAGTCTGTTCAGAAAGGCAAGGGCTATCTAACTACAGCGTGTTTGGCATTGTTTTCCAGCAGCATTAGTTCACATCTGGCAGGAAGTATCGGCTTCAAAGGCTGCATGAAGGGTTTTCAGTTCCAAAAGAAGGATTTCAACTTGTTGGAAGAACCAGGAACACTGGGAATCAGCTATGGGTGCCCAGAGGATTCACTGGTAAGCATAACATCATTTGTGACATAACAACAAATTTTTGACAATGGATATAGCTGTGAGTTTGAGTTTTACTCCAAGCAGTGGAAGGACAGTCTTCCACCAAGGAGATGATCATTCGCTCATTGATTGGCAGGGGAGGTGTGTGGGGGGGTGTCTGTTAAGTCTGCTGACATACTAGCCAGTTTTCACCCTGAATTACAGCACAAGGTGTTTCACTTGATACTCTTCTCGTATGTGAAATCGCAGTGTGAAAGCTGGGCCTGAAATAAATTGTATGCTGCATTTTGAAAAGAAATATTGCAATGTAATTTGTTTTTCTTGAAGATACAAGGAGAATTGTCCTCACATGCATCCTAATACAGATGTAAGAAATTAAAAAGGCAACAAAATATTCTCCCTTCAAGACCAGCTCTTCCTCTGTGACACACACACACATACTGCACAGCATTAGCACTGAGAAAAGTGCCATTTTGCTTCTGATCCCTTCCATCATTCATCATTTGTCCATTATAATGCAAGGCTGGTAAATTTAAACAGTGTTTGGCTTCTTCATCCTGCAGTCATATCTGTCCAGAGCCATGCTACAAACCTGTGAAGAAGAAAGATCCCATCACTTGCAGGACTCCTCACACAATCTCACCCTCTGTCAACAAGAAAGCTATATGCAATTTGTCCAACCTTGGACCCAGTATTGATCCTGAGACCCACAGGGTTATAGACCACCATGTCCAACACCTTCCACCCCACCCCAACACTCAGTGCAGCACACAAGCTAATATATCAAGTGTTGGAACTGTGACTCAGTGCCACATAGCTCAGACAGGGGCATAAGCCCCATCTGCTTCCACTCTTCATGCTCACTAACATCAGCAGACTTAGGACAAGGCCAAGATCCCAGGAGACTGAGGCTACAGTCTTGTTATACTTTCTTAAGATTTTCCCAGCATGAGATGGAAAGCCCATACAAATTAGGTTAAGACATGCAGGAAAAATGTAAGGTTTTCTAGAATTGAACTGGTTGTACCTTAAAAAAAAAAGAAATAGCCTCATCCTTTTTATTATTGAAATGTGTTCTGAGATGTGTTTGTAATTTTGTTTTATTTAATACACAGATGTCCCGCAATGCATACTTCAATGGAGAGAGCTTCATTGCATCAAGCCAAAAAGCATCCCTCTTTACCGAATTTGAAGGAGGCTTTAATTTCCGGACATTGCAGCCCAGCGGGTTGTTGTTTTACTATTCTGAGGGAGTGAGTATCTATTTCTTCACAGTTTATTTCATTTTATCCTTGCATTTTTTCCCAGGAGAATACTAGGGGAATAATACAACTTTTCGGTTCATGCTCTCATAATAGAGAAAGCAGTCTGCAACACAGAAGTATTCGTTGGTGACCTCATTTTCACAGTTTGTATTTGATCTACAGATGAGAACCAGCAATTCTTAGACATTTTCTTGATGTTGAGAAGAGAACTGGATCATATGCCTAGAATCACCACGCATCCATTTGTGCTCAATTAAATCCTTAGGGCAGAAATGCGCAGTGTATCTTGCTGTGCTCAGCAGCACTGCAATCCCTACTTGGACCTGTAGGTGCTACCAATGTACAAATAATACTAAGGACCTGACATTTGCCTTCCAGAGACAATCACCTAGAAGTAAAGTTTGTTTGAATTAGTGGCATGGTATTTTGAGCATTGCTGACTTGACGGAAAGTCAGTCAGAAAGCTGCCTATATTCCCAGATGGTAATCAGACCTCCATGTGTGACAGGGAAAAGCTGCACTTGAGAATAACTCCTTGCAGCTATGGGAAGCCAGGCTGCTCTCAATACCCCCTCAGCTGTGTGACACAGGCAGAAATATGGACTTGCACTCACAAAATGTTGTGTGAGACAAAGCAATCCCAAGATCCTGCAGGTTCAGACTGACATCTGCAGCAAGCATGAGCTCAGATGACAGAACATTTGCAACCACCCCCAAATGTCTGTTCTGCTATCCTTGCAGAATATCATCAGCAGTACAGCAGGGAAGGCTGTGTGACACCGATAACACTTCACATTTTGCAGCCTGGAGTATTACCTTAAATTGAAATCAGTAACCGTGCCAGTTATCCACATCGTTTGCATAAATGAGGCCTTACACACACCACTTCAGGTTTTAACTCAAAAGCTCTAATCCTATGAGGTGCCAAGTGCCCTACTTAATAAACAGAAGTTCAGCTATTTAGCACTTGAGAGAATGAGACAGAATGGTTCCTACCAGTGCACAGTGACAGTGCTTGCTCTAATGGAACAGAGAGTATTCCTGCTAGTGGCACAGTGATTCTGTATGCCTGACCCAGATAGCAGACCTTATCTCTGAGATAATTTTGAGTGATTGAAAAGGTCTGATCAGGAGGAATTAGGCAAAGAAAAAAATGGCTTGATCTTATGACAGCAGGAATCTCACAGTAACAGCTGCTCAATACAATACTGGGTTACCAGAAACACAAAGGAAATGTAAACATCATATATTCATGCTAGATAGAAGGAGCTCATGTGACAGATACATGAGACACAATGAGCAGCAGAATTCCCAGAATTCAACAAAAAATTTAAATTCTAATGATATCATCTCCTGTTTTGCTTCTCAGAGTATATCTTTTTGCAAATTAAGCACAAATGGGGAAACAGCAGGAAGGAAAACAAATACAACAGGAAAATGCAGAGAACTGATAATTTTTCAGTTGCTTATGAAGATGTTTTTGTCTGTATTTCAGTCAGATGTATTATCCATCTCTATGGACAGAGGTGCTGTCGTTTTAAATGCAAGTGGAACCAAAATTCAGTCACCAGACCGAAATTACAATGACGGAAAAACCCATTTCATCATTACTTCTGTCACCCCAGAAAGGTAAAGTTGTCCAGCATCTTTTATTCCCTACCTTTAGAATATAGATATTTCTTGTAAAGCACATTATCATTTAAAACTCATTTTCAAAGCGACAATTAAGCGGTGGTTTTTTTAATTGATATTTTTAACTGACCAATTCAGTGACTGAAAACTGGCCAGCTTGGCCTGAGTACAAGATGATTGGAATTTTTAGTAAAACCAAAATAATAGTTTTTCTCAAAGCTTAATCCATTTTTTGTCCTCAGGTAAGAAAGCAGTTTAATATAATTCAAGACAAGCATGAGATTCATTTTTCAGCAGGATTGGTTCTTCTAATTTGTTAAAGCAATCCCCAGTTGACCCTGAAGTAATTGAGGCATCTTCACATAAAGCATTCATTTGGGATATATACAGTGGAACAAGTTCAAAATATTTTTAGCACTGACGATCACAAATTGAAGACTAAATACAGCAGTAGGGAATAAGTCTCTCTCCATGCTTCTTAAGAAACTTGAAAGTATTGGTTTATTGGTATGTTTTACTGTTCTTTTCTATGTTTAAAATTCTCTTAGAAGGTCAAATAATCAAAACAACTTTCTTCAAGAATCTTGTCTATGCAGATGCAAGCAGGTTATTCTTACTTTTCTAATGGAACTGGATATTTTTACCTATGACTTCTGACATCCAAGAATCATAGTTTGAAAAGCTGATGGTGTGAAAAGGTGCCTTGGAATAGCCATGTTTCCCTAAGTATGCAGAATTTTGACCTTGTCAAACAAAATCTACGTCTGATGCTATAGTTGTACTGTCTCTTATTAAAACAATAGAATTCTTCCTGGTTTGTGTTGCAAAATCAGATTAGGTAAAAAGCATTGTATAAGCTCAAAATTCAATGTTCTGTGATGAAAGAGAAGGAAAAAGGGATAGAGGCATAAACAAGAAGGGTTAGCATGTGCTTAGATCTTATCTTACGCCACCACTTGGTGGCTCCATCCATTTATCAGCAATCCTTTAGTTTATCTTTCTTCACTGAGTGGACTGTATATTTTTGGACTTCACAATCAATCGCAGGATAATATTAAATCCATGGGTCTCTGTGCACAACTTTGTCAACGGTTTACTGCACTGCTACTTGTTGTACAGCTGAAAGCAAGGTCTTCTTATGACTTTGAGCACCACCATTCAGAGATGTATACACTGAGTGGAGCATTTTGGGTGATGTAAGATACTGCCTAACCACTGGCATTGACGTTTCCAAAACTAGCCTGCAAAATGGATGCTTTGCCTTTGCAGGTATGAGCTGACTATTGATGACAAGAAACAAAGCAAGAAGAACCCAGCAAAGGACAGAGCAGGGAAAAGCCCAGGCAGCATCAAGAAGTTTTATTTTGGTGGCTCTCCCCTCAGAACGCAGCAAGCCAACTTCACTGGCTGCATAAGCAATGCCTACTTCACTAGGTGGGTAAATTCCTCCCAACCACAGGTAGTCACTGCCCGACAAGTGGGTCAAGAGAAGTGATTATTGTCACAATAAAAATTCCTGTCTCGTTTCGTGAGGCTACACAATATGCGTGAATAAGTTCCTTATCTTATTTGCCATGGAATCTGCTAGCACAGACCTGCTAGGTTAAGATATTGTTAAGGTGGGAATAACTTGATGAAATCAGCTCTCAGTACTGTACCTGCTAATGCTGCTGGTGCAATGTATAATTTGCATAGCTGGAATTTACATTTATATTATGCAGCTTTCAGCTCTGCCTTTGAAACAAAATGATATTAAAGCATCTCACAGGAGCTGGGGAAGTTAGGAATTTGGTCACGTGAAAATGGCCAGAATACATTGATCTTAACTGCTCTATGAAATGTTCTTACAGAGAAGATTTTAAAGTAAACTTGATGCTGCAGATTGATACGCTTTGTTTGTCTAGCATAAACAGTCAGAGGCAGTATAGGCTGTCCACATCACCCAAAGATTGAGTGGTCAATCTGCATTTTTATCCATGATCCAAGAATGAAAAATACCCATTCAAACATCATTTAAACTACAAATGTACAATTCTGTGACTTTTATGAAGACAGTCCCAACACTTGGGGGGGAAAAAATGTGTTCTTTTTACCTCCTCTTTGAAACAGGTTGGATGAAGAGGTTGAAGTTGAAGATTTCCAGAAGTACTCTGAGAAAGTTCAGACATCTTTGTATGGATGCCCTGTTGAATCTCCTCCAGTAGCTCTTCTCCACAAGAAAGGAAAAAACTCATCAAAAGCCAAAGGAAACCGTAATAAAAAGGTTTGCTACAAATTGCCCCAGTACCACCCTAGAGTTTAACGAAATGCCATGATTGGAAATTCTCCAAATCATAGATCCAAAATGCATAAAGACAACTGCAGATATATAAAGGGAAGTATGCTGCTCCTTTACATATTCCATCACTGCAAATGATTGCCCTGACCCAATCTGTCTGGCCTCCACTTGCATCATTCTCTCTTGCTAGACCTGCAATATAAAATTTCAGACTTCTTTAAAAAAAGTACTGCCAAAAAAAAGCCTTCTTGATATCTTCCATATTCTAAAAGCAATAAGCCTGCTTCTGTTCCATCTCCTTCTGTGTGGCTCTCTCTACTGGGTACAATTAGCACACGTTATTATAAATGTGAAACAAGTCCTTCCTTCAGCATGCAGAATTTTTAGTTCAAGCATGTCCTCTTATGCCTATAGTTCAGCTCATACCATACCATCAAAAGCAGAGAAGAGAAGATTTAACTAGAAAAACTGCAAAAGGACTGAACTATAATGTTGGCTACACGTGGATTTTGTTTATCCCTTGTTCTGTCCTAAACCAGCTTCTACATTAGATCTGTTCAGGGACAATTTTACTTGGAAACAGTCCTGGCATTTACGTAAGGAAACAATATATTTACTTAGATATAAATGATATTGTTGTTTTATTATGCCAATTTTAGTTTAAAATTATGGTTAATAGTTCTTTTTCTATGAAGGTGGAAAGAGAGAAAGACAAGATTTCACAGCCTTCAACTGGCCTCAAAAAACTCTACCAAGTGAATACGCAAAGAGACCCTCAGTGCCACTTGCCCATGAATCCCAAGGCAACCGAACATGCATATCAGTTTGGAGGGACAGCAAACAGCCGGCAAGAATTTGATCACATACCAAAGGGTTTCAGTCAAAGGTAAAGTGACTTTAGAAATAAAAATTAAATATACTGAGGAGAAGAAAGATGTACTTCAAATTTTTTAAAAGGAGACACATTTCCCCTGTTACCCTGGGTTTTTCCTTTATAACTTAGGCCAAATTTTGTATAGAGGATGTTGTTAGGTTATAAAACGTGCTTCAGTTGAGTAAGAGCAATACATAGAATGTGTTTCCAGTTACATCCCTCTTGTGGAGTCTTCATCTGCATTGTATATTAACAAAATGTGTCTCCTTGACTATTTATATGAAGCTTTTGAGGGTGTTCTGTACAAGCAATGCACAATCAGTTCTTATCCAAGAAGTAATGACAGTGGAGGTGGAGAAGAACATGAAAGCTCACCAAGACATGAAGCAGTTACCTGCTGAGTGGACCTTGTCAGCAGTTTAATAGTTAGGAACCTACATAGTGTGTAGGACATAAAGCTATGTCCAGTTCAGTGGAAATTCAAATAATAATGAGTCTAGATATTGTTGACATTTCATTTTCATGCTCCCACAGACTATGTCATGCAGTATGTTGAGATCAACGAGGATTTTGGTGTAATAGTTTCCATTAAAGACTATAAATTCAACAACACAGCACTTTCTGGAAGCATACCAGACCACTAACTCAGAAGAGTGTCATTTCCTGATTTAAATAAAAAAACCCAATATGTTTGTTTTAATTCAATGGTGTTTTACTTAAGGCAGTCCTGATGGTGCCCATATGAAGGAAAACCCAAACTCTAATATCTTCATCCCATCTTCATCCCTACAGCACATATTTATTTTCCAACCATTATTAAATCTTCATCTTTGTAATGTGCAATTTAAAAAAACACATGACTGATATAGGCAAGGGTCTAAGTGTGTGTGGAACGTACACACAAATGCAAGTTGCAATGTAGAGATTCTTGAGACAATACGAAGAAAGGAAGCTAGGTTAGTCACCTGAGAAGAAGGCGGAGTCAGTTTTGGCACTGTCCTACACCAATACAGCTTTGCTGTGTTTTAGACCCAAAGTAATAACAGCAATCACTCAAGAAATTCAGTATTAACATTGTCAAATCAACAATGTATAACTTCCCATATTGTCATGGCCTTCACAAAGAACCACAAGGAAGGGGAAGCTTAGCACCACATCTGGAATAGCATTAAAGATTTGTGAACTATCAAGCCTCCATGCCATCACAATTAAAACTTCCCCCAACACTGCTGTTCAACAGGAATGGAAATGCAGTATATATAGTGTCAGGATTTTTTTGGTCTGTATTGAATTTATTCAGTCCAGAAATTTTAATTTTTGAAAACAAGTTCCATGCCAGGCAGCTTTGTCTTCAACTTTGACTTCTACTCCAACAACCAGCACTGAATGTTTCTCAGAAATACCAGTTCCATAAAGGAGATGTATATTGTTCTGGATGAAAGGAAAATCTCAGTCTTCCTCTGCCTGATGTTTGATTTAAGTCAAGTATGTCTACTTTAATTTTGATACTGTTTTTTTATGTGCCAGAGCTCAGTTCTCTATCAGTCTGAAAACTCACTCATCTCATGGAATGATTTTCTACGTTTCGGATCAAAAAGAGACCAACTTCATGGCCCTTTTCGTTGCTCATGGTCGACTCATTTTTATGTTTAATGCTGGTCATCAGAAGATAAGGATTAAGAGTCAAGAGAAATACAACGATGGTCTGTGGCACGATGTAAGTAAAAGAAAGTAATCTTTATGATGGCACATGTTATCAAGGCTGCAGTAAAGACACTGCTAACATGACAGCCCAGGGAGTTTTCATTCATGTATTTATAAACACACCTATATGTTGAGAAACTTCCACCAATATTTTTAAATCTTCCATGTGGCATTTTATCAAGTCATTAATTAAGGGCAGAAATGTGAGTCGGTTATAAAAATCCAGCAAATTCCAACACTAACAGCTGAATAGAAGTGAAAGAAACAAGCAGAACAGTAAGGCAATTAAGAGTTAAGGGAGCTAGGAAAGAAAGGATTATGATAATTTTGTTCAACAAATGTCTTTGAAATGCTTAGGAGCACAGCTGTCTTGGGTTCCCTCTGTAGTCTATGAAAATAAAAAGACAATTTCAGAAGTCAGGGTGAACTTCCCTCTGTAGGTATCTCTCTCCTCACTACCGAGGAAATCTACAGTTACTAAGCTTCTGACTTGGGCATTTAAGTGTTTAAAGCAGGTTGGATGAATCCAGACCATAAAGCTAGTAAAGACTGTGAAAATGCCAACGGTGATAGATAGCAACAAATCATGTATGCAGATATAAGACGGGTAGATCACAATAGACCTTGTGACACCTGGATTACCTCTGCCTTTTACATCATAACGTAAGAAAGTCAGCAGTTTTACTATCTAGCTTTCACATGAATGTGAAAAAGAGGATTGCCCAGCAAAGAATATTGGCAGTTAATGAAACAGGCTGGTAGAGTATCACTCACAAGCTTTTCTTCTCAAACACCTTATCTTCTCCCACTGCACAGGTGTGATCCTTTTACAAGTGAAAGCAATCTTCCACACTCTTTTTCTTCCCTTCCTAGGTGATATTTACTAGAGGCAAAAATATTGGTCACTTGATAATTGATGGTCTCCGAGTACTGGAAGAATCTTTTGCTGGTAACACTAATGCTTGGCAAGTCACTGCACCACTCTACATTGGAGGTGTAGCTCCCGGAAAAGCCGTAAAAAATATCCAGGTAAAGCTCCCACAGGGCTGGGCTGGTGGTAGCTCAGCTAGGCTACCACAGACTTGCAGCAGCAACTGGAAAGCCAGTGGTTGACAAGGAACAGAAAAATCCTAGCAACATCCAAGCTTAGATGACACAGGTAAACTAATGCAGGATCAATTTCACCTCGAGTTCTGAGATGTAAAACAGGTTGCGAAGAGATGTTAATTTTGGTTTAGTATCTCTGTTTTAAGACAGTACCTAGAAGTCAGGATTCTGTTCTACAGCTTGGTACTGAAGTATATGGAAAGGGATGTTAAAGCAAAAATGAACATAACAAAGATTATTTCAAGGTAATCCTCAGTGTTGTGAGCCTAACAAGGGAAATTATTATAATGCGGTAAAAATTATCACAGAATAATGTGGCTAAGACAAGTATATCAGCAAATGGTCACTCCTTACGTTTTTTAATTAATAAAACAACTTGCAATTAAAATGAGCCAGACAACCACAGCCTTACAGCCTTAGCTTACGAACAAGTAAAAATAAGGACAGGAGAATTTATTTCCTTCCACAAGCAGTTTATCTACTAATCATGCTTTTTTTTACCCCTCAGATTAATTCTGTCTACAGTTTCAATGGTTGTCTCAGCAACTTACAGCTCAATGGAAGATCAATTACTTCAGCTTCACAGACATTTAGTGTAACGCCTTGCTTTGAAGGCCCATCAGAAGCAGGAACATACTTTTCATCAGAAGGAGGATATGTTGTCCTTGGTAATACACTTCTAAGTGAATGTATCCCATGATGAGATTGTAGTATTCACTGTGCTTCAGAATGGCATAGTTCACTAAAGGGTGTGGTAATTTCTGAGGCTGTGAGCCGTAAGGATTAGCAGATACAGATCATTATTCTGGCAGGCAGCTGATGTTGGCAGGCGCCAATGTCACCGTGAAACTTAATATAAACACATCTGTGTGTATGCATTACAAATAATTAGAATAATTTCACAAGGGAACTGATTATAATATGGTAAAATTTACTGTAGAAGTCAGTGTGGCTAAGACAAGTACACTAGCAAATGGTCACCCCTTAAGTTTTTTAATTAATAAAACAACATGTAATTAAAAAATCCTACAGAAATGCTTTCTGCATGTTTAATGCAGAACAGCATGAAAGAACACATCGTTTCTATCATTTAGGCCTGCTATGTCCCAGGAAGTATTTTATGAGGGTGATTTAGTCACATAGGCTCTGATCTGAACAGGAAAGGAGACTGCACAACCCAATTCATTGGCAACACCAAGAATCAGACAATGTTTCTCATTTGCTCCCTGGCCTGCCACCAGATTGAAAAAGGGAGTTTCTCCTTCTGAATCATCAAAGCTCAAGTGGATTCCCACTCACTCAATAATGACTGCTGAATGTCTAGCAAATTGCACAGTAAGAAACTGCCAAAAAATACAGATCATTTACTTCCTGTTGTCCATTTCATTGCTAAGAAATTTTTTTTAAAAAAATACATTTTTAAAATAATGAGGAACAATAAATAAACCTTCATTAGTATTCTAAGCAAACACAATCAAAACAAAATTTGAAATGGGTCATTGACAGCACACCATGCTATCTCAAGTTTCAATAGTTTTAAGGACAAATAAATTCCACCCTGGGTTTGATTTTCTATTTTGACTTTGAATAAATGTCCAATTTCATCACTAACTCAGCACAAAAAACAATGTTATTCTTTTTACCTCACAGACGAATCCTTCAGTTTAGGCCTGAAATTTGAAGTTGTTTTTGAAATACGTCCCCGAAGCAGCTCAGGAATTCTACTGCATGGTCACAGCGTGAATGGAGAGTACTTGAATATGCACATGAGAAATGGACAGGTACAAAGAAGGTCATATTTCCTCCACTGCTTTGACTGATTTCTCTTCCACCTACTTGGGCTTTTCTACATGCAGATTCTGCCTTACAAATTTGCCATTAATTGATTCTTATTTCTCTCCTAAATATAATAACTGCTTAGATTAGGCAATCCAGACATTTATTTTAAAATACAGAAGATAACACCTAAGACAAGATCAGATCACTTTACTGACACAAACTATAAATATTTCATGAGCAGTTGAAAAGAAGCAAAAGCACTGACTCTTTGGTGCTGCTCTTTCATCCACACATTAAAAATATTGCAAGTAAGGTAACTGTTGATGAATTTTAATTTCTTGTTTGTTAAAAGAGAAGTCTGAGTTGCATTCAGTCTCTTCTTCCTTTAACATATATATGTGTGATGGGGAGAGAAATGCAACACCTGAGGAAACATGTTGTCACCTCTCTTACAAGAGCAGGAACCTACAGCAGAGTGACTGAGTGGACAGCTGAACATGGTGAAAGCAGTCCACTGCTTTTAGACACCATTAGGTGTCTAATATAGGTGACTAAGTGAGCTGTTATTCAGAGAACCTGTTTTTCTATACTGGTTATAGATGAAACAACAGGTGTTATAGTTAGGCACCTAACTTCTGACAGCTAAGTAGGTAAGATAAAGCTTATCCTTATCCCTGTAGCTAGCTCTTGGTGAACTAACAAAGAAATTGTAAAAGTATATTGCATTGCTGTGTATCATACCACACTCAAAGGCTGAATCTGTATACAACTGGTCCAGTCTAGTATTTCTTATGTAAAGTTCCAACTGGAGGTCTGGATGTCCAGAAACTTTTTTGGTATTCCCAGCTGTATCAGTTGGTCTAACAAAAGATGCTGTTTCCCTTATTGCTTCAAACCTCATCTCCTGCAATTGAATCTGCAATTCATAAACAAAATTCACTGTGAAAAAGCAGCTCTTCCCTTCTTGTCACTGCAGCAGTCCAGTACCTTCTTAGTAAGAATTTGTGTTTCTTTAGCATTAATTATCTGTTCCCTTTGTATGCATTATGAAAGACTTGCTTTGTGAAAACAGTTTTGCTGGACAAACAAGATCAGCAATTTCAATTCATTTTTTAAATGTACACATAGTACAGCTTGTCTGGGTGATTTATTAAGGAGTCACTTTCCTTCATGAGTCTTTATTTGCTTTAATCTATATATTTCGTTCAAGGATGGATAAAAGAGAACATGAGGATCATTTCAGCTGTGTTTGCTGGTGCCCTTCTGGAAAAAAATATTTAAAATTTCTTAGTTACAACTATATCAGAGAATTAAATATAGAATTAAATGTAAGTTCTTTCCTTGGGAGAGACTACTTATGAGGGCCTGTAGTGGCAGGGCAAGTGGGAATGGCTTCAAACCAAAAGACAGTAGGTTTAGATTAGACATTAGGAGGAAAGTCAACTGTGAGGTTGATGAGGTACTGGAACAGGTTGCCCAATGACGTTGTGAATGCCCCATCCCTGGAAGTGTTCAAGGATAGATTGGATGGGGCTACAAGCAACCTAATCCAGTGGAAGATGTCCCTGCCCATGGCAGGGGGGTTGGAACTAGATGACCTTTAAGGTCACTTTCAATTCAAACCATTCCATGATTCTATTATTTTCAGTCAACATAGTGTCAGCATGATCAGGGGCAACTTAATCGTAGAATCATAGAATCATAGAATCATAGAATCATAGAATCATAGAATCATAGAATCATAGAATCAGATGGGTTGGAAAGGACCTCTGAGATCATCAAGTCCAACCTTTGATCCACCACCACCACAGTTACTAGACTATGGCACTAAGTGCCGCATCCAGTCTCTTCTTAAATACCTCCAGGGACAGAGAATCCACCACTTCCCTGGGCAGCCCATTCCAATGCCTGATTACTCTCTCTGTAAAGAATTTCTTCCTAACATCTAACCTAAACCTCCCCTGGCAGAGCCTAAGACCATGCCCTCTTGTCTTACTGATAGCTGGCTGCGAGAAGAGACCGACCCCCACCTGGCTACAACCTCATTTTAGGTAGTTGTAGAGAGTGATGAGGTCTCCCCTGAGCCTTCTCTTCTCCAGGCTAAACAACCCCAGCTCCCTCAGCCT
>JAWMRA010000113.1:68993198-69056664 GCA_035584735.1 Pseudotriccus pelzelni
GCGCTGCAGGGGGTTGTTGTGGCCAAAGTGCAGGACCCGGCACTTGGCCTTGTTGAACTTCATTCCACTGGAGTCAGAGCCCATCTCTCCAGTCTGTCCAGGTCCCTCTGCAGAGCCCTCCTGCCTTCCAGCTGAGCGACACTCCCCCCCAGATGGGTGTCATCTGCAAATTTGCTAGCGGTGGACTCAACCCCCTCACCTAAATTGTCAATAAAGATATTAAATAGAACTGGGCCCAACACTGATCCCTGGGGGACACCACTGGTGACTGGCTGCCAACTGGATGTTTGAAAAGCCTTAGTGGCCGGACCCAGAGCTTGGAATTCTCTGGCAGTCATCACTGGGAATCTCATGTCCCTCAATAGCAGCACAACACTGCTCTGCTCCTGCTGCTGTAACATGTCCAGGCAGAAAGATACGAATCCATTAAATAAAGCAGAGGTGCAAAACCCATAATTAGGTTCACCTTCTAGCTCTGCCAGAGATTTATTGGTAAGCTTGAAAAAGTAACTTAAAAGTCATTCTGAAATTCACTACCTATTCCTTTGTCACATCTTTTCTGTTTGTTTATACTTGGGGTTTTCATTACTGTTTTCCTTATTAAGGGGCTAGAAAGATGCCAAAACATCTGATGACTCTAAACACTTATTTACCATACAGGAAATTATAGACTAAAGGTACTAGAAAATGAGTGAAATTAGTTGTTATTTTTAAATCTTTTTTTTAACTCTTCCTTGAGCTAAATTAGAAATGTCTCAGAACTATTGAATCTGAACAATAATTAAATATAAAACCACATAAACCAAACCAAACAAACAAAAAAAAAACTACCTAAATTGTGGATTTTAAAAAGTACTTTATTTTGAAGAATTTAATGAAATCATGTTTTCCTTTCTCTTGGATACTTGACATATACTGAGTGAGGAATACAGCATTATTATAACTGCGGTTAAAAAAAGAAAAGGAGGGGGTTTACAGTAACAATTACATTATTTTCCCCAGGTTACTGTGAAACTGAATAATGGAATCAGGGATTTTTCAACTTCAGTGACACTGAAACAGAGTCTCTGTGATGGCAGGTGGCATCGAATTGCAGGTCAGTAAAATGCAATCATCCCCTAATTAAGGTGACAGAGCCCATCTCTCCCTCCCCAGATATCCAGCTCCATGGGCTAGAGCGCTGGGAATGCAGTCATATTTTCAGTTCTTCTTTTTCATCTGTCACGGCCCAAGTTTGTGTGAAAGACAGAGTCTCATTCATCCCTCAGATACAGAACTGTAGAGCTTCCTGGGAGGACAAGCACAGGTTCCTGTGAAGATATGAAGAACAAGCAAAGATGGAAGCTCCTCATTCAAAAAACACAAAGCAGCCTAGCTGAAATGCTGGCAACCTTTCCTAAGTCACATGATATTCTAAGTCACCAGATGATATTCTTCCTTTCCCAATTAGAGGTTAAATAAGTAATGTAATAGGCACAGGTATATGCTGCCCTTAAAGGTCAAACAACAAGACAGACCTGAGGAACCTTTTGTTCACAATAGAGAGATGTTTACAGTCAGGATTTTGCCCCTGTGCCAAAGAGTCATCCTTCTTTCCTGGATTTGAATGCCAAAAAAGTACTTCTAAACCCGAGGTACTCTGAACCCCTTTACCTTTCTGTCTAGATGCTGTCTCCCGCTGTCACATCGAGAAGAGATCTGAGTATGCCCCCTTTCCCCATGTATTCTGGTTCCCTTCTCAAGCAAAACCAGGCACACAAGCAAGGAGGAAACATCACTGCATTCCACTACATCCCCTACTGGGAATGATTTGGCAAACAGTTTTTCTAAGCTGCATGCCTTTGTATGCTCATACTCCACAGCCTAGACACAACCACCAGCAATCAAGAGCCCCACTCAAAAGCACCCTTGCTCCCACACTGTATTTTCCACTGGCCCTGCTCTGTGCCGGAATCTGCCCATATACTGTCACTGAGGGCCCACACTCAATCTAACAAACACAACAGATCAAAGAGATAACTCCCGTCTGTCATAGAAAACTCATGTGCTACTTCTCATTGATCCCCGTTCCTTCTCCTTTCAGTTATTAGAGATGCTAATGTGGTGCAGCTGGATGTGGACTCTGAAGTCAACCATGTGGTAGGGCCACTAAATCCAAAGGCAGTTGACCACAGGGAGCCAGTGTTTATTGGAGGTGTACCAGGTACGTTTTTCACAGCTTTGTGGTATGTTGTTCTCAAATATCAACACTGTTTCCAGAGAAAGCATAAAGACTTAGGTTTTATGTCAAAAAAGAACAAAACACCTGAACAACCTGGTAAAATTCAAAGGCACAAGAGTAGATCAGAAATGTTCTGTCTCAAGTTCTCAAAGAACAGGGAGTGCTCTGAATTGAAATTAAAACATTCACAGCTGCTGGAGGGTCAGTAAAGACTAAGTAGAGAAGTCAGTCAGGTACAAAAAAATCCTTTTTTTTTCTATTTTACCTTTCCATATGGGCTTACTGTTCGTTTAAGAAACAATCTATTTATTTATGGGATTGGAAACTCACTGTCATTGTAACTGGAGTCTCCAGGTTTAGTTGCTGGTAGGCTTCTTTCCTCTTCCTCAAGCAATGGCATCTTTGAACACAAGACAAAACAAGGAGATTCTTTTTCTGACTAGTTGTTTCTATTGCACAGATGTCTGCTCATGTGTATTTGTGACTCACAGACCATCTGTGTAGCGTGGGCCAAGATTACTACATTTACTTCCCTTATTCAACAGACAGAGCTACTCTGTTGGGGTTCATATACAAACTGTAATCAACACTACGTGATTCAATTTTTAAGTCAGCTCCTGTAAATTTCTCATTGAAAACATGAAGCATTATTTCTCTGTGACTTGCATGTCAATCATGAACAGCTCTAACTAAAAAATTCATTATATTGCTTATCTTGGATTAGTGGCTTGAGTGTGTGGTGTTCACATCCATTCCACACTACCAGCAGGTAAAATGAGACTAAGGGGAATACTAAAACCTATGCACAGATGCCTCTTCACTCTTTAAAACCAAAGTGGAATTTTATTAGGACAGAACTCTTCCCAGAGCGGTAATATAAAGGGGTAATTGCAAATGCTGTTCTGATTCATAATAGAGCCTTCTATTTCTACATTAATTATAGAATACTAAAGCAATGCCATTCATTGGCTCTATAACACTACTATCACCCTGGCACAGAAAAATCTTACATAGAACTTCACAAAAACAAACGAGATATAATGCTAAATAATACCATGCAACTACAGCAAACTAGATGCAAACTAACAAATCAGACACAGATGACAATACATGTAATGTTTAATTACAAAAACAGACATGGAGATTTGTCTACTCTCTTACTTAAAAGAAAATGCAGCTGTCAAAAAATGCAAACTGTTTCTCTATTGACAATGTGTTACCAAGACACTTACATAACTGTAGATAACTGACCACACTTACTCTAACTGACACTGGCAATAAGTCAGATGTTTTAAAAGAGCCACTGAAGATTCAACAGATTCTGCAGTTAGCAGCAAATTTAAAAGATTCTGCCACCAAACTGATGATTTTGGTTATCATGAGCTCTAAAGTTTTATTTATTTAATTTTTTTCAATCTGCTTCTTTCAGAGTCTCTGCTAACAGCGAGCCTGACTACGCGCAATTCCTTCATTGGCTGCATTCGCAACTTCATGATTGACGAAAAGCCAGTGAGTTTCAGTAAAGCTGCTCTGGTTAGTGGTGCTGTAAGCATTAATACCTGTCCAGCAGCCTGATAGCGCGCTGCATTGATCCTGTAAAGTTCCTTAGACCACAGAAAGAAAAAAAAAGCAAAAGTAAATATGTTCAGCAAGAGAAGAAGAATGAAAATATCACAACTACATCTACAGAAAGCAGTATGCTTAAGGGTCACTTCTAATATTTACATGCAAAGAAAAATCACTGAAGAATAAAGTGCTGTTGCTTCTGCACTTCTCTTACTATACCACAAGAGTGAGCTTCACCATTTCTTATAGTGTATGTGTGGACAGTCTGTTACATGAAAATGTGGGATTATAAAAGAAATTAAAGTTATATTAAATATGTTATTTTCAAGATAGATCTCTACATCATTTCATTCCATACCTTAGTCACCCCTTGCTTCACAGGAAAGCATCTGCTAATGCCCTTTAAAGAATAAAGCCAGATAATAGATTTACATTACAAATAACTGTTAAAAGATTTTAGTGTATATTTTTAATTTTCCATTCAATTCATTTATATATTCCGCAAATAAAACGGGGGGCAGAGAGTATACTAATTATGTAAGCTTACAATGAACAATTAAATTTTTATTCCACTTCTAGACTTCACAGATATGTTCTCTCACAGAGTGAAGACAGGATGTATATCTTTTAACACAGATGCTTTACATATTTGATCATTTACCTAAACTGGGCAATATTTGCCTTACATAGAAAGGGAGAGACAAAATTCCAAATTCCAGGTTTTTTCTCTGAATTTTAAATGCACTTACATAGAAACATAGCATTAAATTCACAACCTCGTGATTTCATTTGCAAGTAAACATGAAGCACAGAAAGTAGAATTATGGTTGGATTTCAGTTGAATCTCATCATACAAATTCATCACTTCCTTGTGAGACTGCTGCAGGACTTCAGTTTATAGCAGTAATACTCAAACAAAGAACATGTTCCTCTGGAAGATATGATGCTGCAGAGGAACTCGGAGTGAAACAGGAGATGTAAACAGAAGGCAAAGGCCTGCAAATCTGAGCTATGTTA
The DNA here is from genome assembly GCA_035584735.1 of Pseudotriccus pelzelni. Lineage (NCBI taxonomy): Eukaryota > Metazoa > Chordata > Aves > Passeriformes > Tyrannidae > Pseudotriccus > Pseudotriccus pelzelni. The sequence goes on from JAWMRA010000113.1 coordinate 68,998,003, forward strand.
TAACCACAGAAGGTAGATAGAAGTTAATGCTAGGGTTTAACTCACAGTAGGCTTGAACACCAGTCACTTGCAAAACTTTGTCTCTTCAGTGATCACATAAAAGGCATCAAAGCCATTTAGGTTTCTTTTCTTTAAGAATAAAGTACTGTTGACAGAAAGTTTTATGATTGCTGGGAAAATTGTTGTTGGAACCAACTCAAAGGATGACCAGCTGCAAAGCAGGAAAGTATGAAAGGTGAAAACAAAGGACAACACCCTAGAGACTAAAAATTAATAGGGAATTCATCTGGAAAACACACAAGTGACAACTGCAATCCAAAGATCTTGAATCTGTGGACATCTGGAGGAACCACCAGAATAAGATACGTGCGTAAGCAGCTTCCCTACTACTTTACCCCTAGTGGGAAAAGGGTTTTGACAGATTGCAGCGGGCTTGGTTTACTTTGGATAAAGAACTGCAAGCTCTGAATGCACTGGCACAGGAACTCTCCAGCAGCTGAGACCCCATCACTGACTCTCCACTTGTCCAGTTTTGGGTGGTAAGTGGATGAGAGAAGACAGCATGGCTCCAGCAGCCACTGCCTCTCCTTTCATCAGCCTTGTCAGCTCTGCTCTTGCTTTCAGTCCCCATGGCTGTTCCTCCTGCCTTTTCCTGACCATTTCTCCCCTTCCCTTCCCCGGAATCCTCAGGCAATGTGTTCTGAGGACTGATTTCCTTTCCAACTCCTTATGGAAGCCCAGTACTTCCGGCAGTGGTATACAGACCTCTCTTTTTATCACTCCATAGCACACTGTTCATAGCAAGAAGTGTATCCCTCTGCAGCCTCTGAATCCAGCATGGGTCTCTCCTGAATCCAATTGCCTTCAAATGCCATCTTTGTCTCAGATGCTAAAACCACTATGCCCACTCAACTCTTTTCTGCTCCCAGCTACTACCCAGACTCTGAACAGAAAACATTTAGGGCTTTTGGTTTGGGATTTTTTTTATTATTGGTGTTGAGGGGAAATGTCCTCAGATCAGTGTGTTGCATTCCCAGAGGGTAGCAGAGGCCATGCATGATGTCATCCCAGTGCAGCTGGGAGCAGGGAAAAAAAGGAAGTCTCCCTCCTTCCAGTGCTAATGACTTGTTAGATTGGCTCAATCAAGCTCATGACACCACAGCCTGAGCTAAGCTTCCTCAGGCCCTGGTCTCCATAACCCTATTGCTGGAGAGAAAAGAACAGCAGATTCCCTGCTCAGATAGGTTTGTTACAAGGATTACTGAAATTCCTTTTGAGGTTGCCTGCAGCTGCTAAGCAGAGATAGCCAGGAATAGCATATGCCTGTGCCCCCTAAGAGCATCACAGTTTAGTGAATGTTGGTATTAAGTGGAGCATTGTATGTTAAATGGTACTCACATACTCGAAATGTTTTTCTGTCTTACACCTACTTCAAACCAAAGCATATTTTCTCATATTCACATCCAACCTCTGTGAATAAACAATATTTCTCTTAGCCATATTTGCTGCAATGTGATTTGATTTTGTTCTGTGATTTTACATTTAAGAATTACTTTTCTGATTAATCAGTCCTTTGCATACTTTATATATGGAGAACTAAAAATACACTAAAAGAGTATATGTGAATAAAAACCACATTAAAATTCATAGACTGCTACCATTCAATTTACTTCTCTTTACTATATCACCAGCTAATCAAACATAGCAGTATTTGTGGAGGATATTTTCCTCAATTTTTCTTGCTAGGCCTCAGAGATGTAGGGGTTTTTTCTGCAGAACAGGATTTCCAAAGAAAAATACTATGAACCAGAGGATACTTGCAGACTCAGGAGAGAGCAGAAAATAATGCAAATTTCCCTGCCCCCAACATCCACATAGACCTTGAAATTACCATTTCATATGCACCAAAGAAAGTCTGTATGTGATGCATTATATTACACACACCTCCACATCCATTTCAAAGCTGCTGGTGTTTAAGAGAAGGTGACTGCCTAGGCAGAAATCTCCCCAGAATTCAATTTGTCTTCTGTATCTATCTTAAAAATTATAGTTCCAAAGTACAAAACCCTTCATCTCCAAAGATTTGAGAAAAACCTTCACATTCTGAGCTACATTGTCAGATTGCCCATTTGCAGTTTCAATATGAACATAACTATCTCAGTTCTGCAGAAAACCTACCAAAAAATAGAGCACTGACCTTAAGAAATTATAACTTTTCTCTGCCACCTTCAACGTTTTAATAAGTGTTGTTGCAGCTTTTATCTAAATCAGGGCTACAACTGCACTGTTATTATAGCATGGAATATTTTGAAACTGGACATTTGCATGGCTACATAGGAAAGAATCCAATTTCAAGATGAAATACTCAGCAAAATGCTTCAAGATAGACTATTTAAATTGGATCTCTGGCCCCTCTATCTCTTGCATCTGAGATCTCCCCTCTCTTCAAGGATCAAGAGTATGGACAATAGCCTAGACAGGAAAATTAAAGATGGAGTGTTACAAGCCTGACAGTAATTCCCCAAAAGCCAATAATTCTGTTTTTTAAAACAAAAACACCCAAAACAAACAAACCCACCAAAACAAAACAAAAACACACAAACAGAAAAACAAAACTTCAAACCAACAAACCTTCAAATGTAACCTAAGACCTGGTATAAATCAAGGGATGCCATTAGTTCGAATTCCAGTGTATTCCCCCTACAGTAGCATATGGCCTAAATAGTCAAATGACTGTTATTAAAACGATGCTGAAAGCATAGCACACATATTTAACTTGTTGTGTATTTTTGGCTGTTGTTACAGTTGGTCTTTAGTGGTTATTCGCCAATTCATTCATTTCCTCTCAATAACATGGTAGGTTACTCAAACAACTATTCAATTTTTGTTCCAAAGCTGTGGAACACCACTCCCGTACAACACCTTCAACAAAAAGTTACTGAGAAATTAAGGGTAAGAATCACACATTAACATAAGTCTGTTGATTAAATGATTAACATAGACAAACAGTCTCTGAGGGGACCTGTACAGATTCATGGATTTATAACATAGCTACAACAAAACAGAAAGTCAGTGTGTGATGATTTCTTTTGCATAGTTGAGCTGACTGTTTCATTAAACCTCTGAGCATATGCATCAAGCCAACCTGGCTATTACGCACCAACTTCCTGCCCTTGGAACTCCTTTGGAAGCTAAAAAACATTCCCACATGAATATGAATCTCAATTGCATCTCTGATTCACAGTGTTTCCACGCTCAGTGAGAATAATCACTTAGTATTTGCCAGCACAGACCTCTTAATAACATACTGGAAGTCAGAGCAGAGTGTCTTGCTGCAATCTCATGTTCAATAGAGTGAATCCCATTAAGCTGAATCTTGATGGGACATGGAACACAAAAGCTACAACTAACTGAAAGAACAAGTAGAAAGTGTAGCTAATTACACAAGAAGAAAGCAAGCCAGATACATTAATATTAAGAGAGTCTGCAGACTCTAAATTAAACTTCAGAATGCTTATAAGCAATGTTGTACTGCTTTTAGCCTAAGTAAGACCAAAAAGGCATGTGAAGGGAAGACTTAAAGGACATGACAGTAGGCAAGAAGTATAGAAACAGTGTGACGTTGAATATAGCCTATAAGTTTGGACCAGTTCAGATAACCACAGGGAACAAAATTAAGCTATAGGTTACATCTAGACTGTCCAGAGAAAAATTACCACCTGCTTTCCTGCTTAACATTCATGTAGTTTTACATTGGTTACTAGTTTATAAAAGAAGTGTTTGAGACAGTATTATTCTTTTCATGCTAAACGTGCCTACAACACTAAAGCTATTGGTTCTTTACAACTTCATACATGACACTTCAGTAACCTTGGGCCACTCAGTACTTTTTCTTAAGAATAATACTAGTTTCCAATAGATGGATTCTTCTCTTTCAATTAAGTTTTTAAAAATTAGTCTGTGTATCTATTTCTTGTATACAATGTATTATTAGATTGTATTGTACAGTATTTTATTTGCTGCAGTACATACATAATCTTTCCAGGAAAGTTTTTCAAAATAGTCTTTTGCTCTAACTTTATTTTCCTGTGGACCTTTAATTAAACTCTTCAGGATCCTAAATCACGTCCAGGAGCAAATAAAGGATGAAGAATTTAATTTAGCAAATTTTGTTTGCACACCAGCACTAGAAATAATATATTTGGAAAAAGACTATTTTGTTGGATAGTGTTAGCCATAAAACCTAATGAACTGGGCTGCATGGAAGTGCTTTTGTTCTCCCGCAGGAAGCAGGAATGCCATCTGTGTCACAAGACAGCTTTCCGCAAGCGGCTGCTTTGCATACCTCACATTCTTCGCCGGTTTAGTGGTGGATTTGGCAGTGCCAGATTAACAGTTGGACTTCACGATCTTAAGGGTCTTTTCCAGCCTAAACGGTTCCATGGTTTTGCAGCTTAGCTATGTCGTGGACCAGTCTTGCTGCGCGGAGACAATAGCAACCCTACATTTTCCATTCTTTCCTTTTTTTATTCTGTAAGTCCAACACATAGGCAAAAGCACCTCCCAGTTGCACTGTGGAAAATTATACACACAAGAAATATGAAACTGAGCGTAAAGAAAAACGTAACGAGTGAGCCCGGTGGGAAGGTACATTACAGCATTTCCGAATGACCACTTTTTGACTTAATTTTCAATTTGTATTTTCATACCGTTCGGCACATTTCACACCATATTCCTGAATTACGAATTCGGGGAAAATAAAATGCTTCTTACCGCACTATTTTTAGCCATAGAAGGTAATGAACTGTACCGTACGGAGATATTTCCAGCTCGGGACATTTATTCTGTGATTAGACTACTTGTTTTCCCGCACAAAGACTTCATTTTAGGTCTTTGCTGAGCCTCTCCCGCCTGAGACCCTGCAGCCCCTCACAGGTTCAACCCTCACGGCTACACCGGCTGCCCGAGCACCTCCCCACCTACCGCCTCACATCCCCCCCACCCCCCCGCCGCTCCGCAATGGGACGTTCCGCTGGGGGCGGGCAGGCGGGCCAAGGCAACGGCTGGGACGTTCCACCGCAGGAACTCAGGGGGCGCAACTTCCGGGCGCCCACTTCGAAACGGCGGAGCGCCGCCGGGCCGGCCATGACCCAGTCGGTGGTGGTGCAGGGTAAGGGAGTCGTGGTGCCCAGAGCCCCCCCCATCCACCCCCCCCGCCGCTACACCCTGCCCGTGCCTGAGCCGTGTGTCTCCCCTTTGCAGTGGGGCAGTGCGGGAACCAGGTGGGCTGCCGGTTCTGGGACCTGGCGCTGCGGGAACACGCCGCCGTCAACAAGGTAAGGGCGCCGCGGCCGCCGCTGGCCCGGGGCGAGCGCCCTCGCCGTGGGCGGGCAGCGGTGCCCCTGCGCTCTCTTCCGCCTTCGTCGCTGGGACTGCAAAGCTCTGCGTTCGTCTGAGTAAACTAAGGCCCCTTCACTGTGAGCAAAACTACCCCCGGGTTCTTGTGCCGTTTAACTAGTCGTGAGTTTAACTATCGGGAGACCTTGATAAGTCAGGGGGGCTGGGCAATCACCAGCCCTGTGAAATTCAACGAGGGAAAGTGCTGGATTCTGCAGGTGGGATGGGACAACCCCAGATGCACGTACAGGCTGAGGAATGAGAGGCTGGAAAGCAGTGCCACGGAAAGGGACCTGGGGATCCTGATTGATGGCAAGTTGGATATGAGTCAGCAGTGCCCTTGGCAGCCAGGAGGGCCAACAGCGTCCGGGGGGGGCATCAGGCAAAGCATCACCGGCCGGTCGAGGGAGGGGATTGTCCTGCTGTGCTTTGCACTGGGGCAGCCTCACCTTGAATATTGTGCACAGTTTTGGGCACCGCAACATAAAAAAGACATTAGGCCATTAGAGAGCATCCAAAGGAGAGCGACCAGACGGTGAATGGTCTGCAGTGGAAGCCAGGTAAGGAGTGGCTGAGGTCACTTCATCTGTTCAGCCTGGAGAAGAGGAAACTGAGGAGAGACCTCATTGCAGTCTACAACTTTGTCGTGAGGCAAAAAGGCGAGGCAAGCACTGATCTCTTCTCTCTGGTGACCAGCAATAGGACCCATGGGAATGCCCTGAAGTTGTGTGAGGAGAGGTTTAGGTTGGCTATTAGAAAAAGGTTTTTCACCCAGAGGGTGGTTGGGAACTTGAACAGACTCCCGAGAGAAGTGGTCATAGCATCAAGCCTGACAGAGTTGAAGAAGCATTTGGATGATACTGTCAGGCACGTGGTGAGATTCTTGGGGTGGGCCTGTCTAGAGCCGAGTTGGACTCGATGATCCTTGTAGGTCTCTTCCAGCTCAGAATATTCTGTGATCCCTAATTCCGGTCAGCTTTTTCCAGCCTTTCCATCTTGAAAAGCCCAGGATGTCTCCCTACAGCCAGGCATTACCAGGTTTGAGGCAGTTAGTGACAAGAGAGGGCTGTTCAGTGCGAGTTCTTTGCCACTGGCAGAAAAGCAGAAGGGCAGCCCCCCAAATTCCTCTGTTGTTCTTCATTTTAGCTTGTGCTGTATACTTGCCATACAGCTGTGCTGAAGAAAATAGCACTGTGAAGAGGGCATAGGGTTGGGCTGAGTACCCTGAACAAAATCACACTTTCCTTGCTGTGACTATAAAGATACTGTTTCCTGGTTAACACAATATATTAACAGATAATGATGAGGAGTCTTCAATGCCTTCTCTAGAAACAGCTTTAAAATGGCAATGGATGAAGTTCATGTTGTGGGTGGAGAGTGTTGGTTGCAGTGTAGTACAAAACAGTGTCTTCCAAATTGTCCCTCACCAGGTCTTGAGTATGGTAGCAATCTGTAAATAAGTGTTAAAGTATTTGAACTTGCCAGGTCTCTCTAGCTTTATGGCAGGGTAAGTTATTTCCATGCTGTCTCTCAGCAGGGAGTTTTGGAATCACTGATGCAGTGTGATGTGCTTTCCTTTTCAAAGAACTTCATGGGTATTGAGCCCATGATGAACTGAGCGTTGTGTCAGTGATGAACTGAGTCAGCTAAACAGCAGTTATTCAATTTAATAATTGCCTTGGGATCTTAAGTAAGCTACTACAGTTGTCTAATCTTGTGCTGGAAAATTAATTTTCTAGTTATGTCCTGTCAGTTTAATAACAAGCTGATTTTTCAGTGAAATGTTCTTTTTAGAGCTGACTAGAGCTAGCTGGATTCAGCATAGATGTTTACTCTGTTTTGAGTGGTGAGGTTTGACAAGTGACCTTCAGAGGTCCCTTCCAACTTTAATTATTTGATGAAGAAGCACTGAGAATTTTTGACATTACACATCATTTTGTGTTGTTTCCTTTTAGAAAGGAATTTATGATGAAGCGTTAAGCAGTTTCTTTAGGAACGTAGATACAAGGTAAGTTGTGTTATCAAGAAGCTCGTGAGTTTAACACAGTGGATTCGCAGTTCAAGTATCTTCTCTTAACCTAAGTTATAATTTTCTTTGTTTCAAGTCATATTCAGTTTGTGCTAGGAAAATATTTTGCTTTTTTGTATTCTTCTTAAAATGCTGTCTTTACATTTCCATTTTAGGTATACTTACTTCAGCAGTTAAAGATGTTGAAAGTTTGGGTTAACCAATTCGTATCTTAAGAGCATTCAGTCATTTCTTACCTGTCTAGTTAGAAAAATCTTTACAATTTGGAAGACTAAAATGTGCACTTGGGTATTGCTGTTGTCTTTAAATTAATTAAAAAGGATTTGACCAACCTCTTTTTCCTTCCATCATATGACAAGTTTACAGAACAGCATGTGATTTTAATTAAAATGGCATTGAAATACAAATTGTTTTGTCTCAAATTTTACCTTTTTGAAAGAACAAGGCAAATGCATTGGAGTTTGTTTGCCATTCCTTGTGTGTATTCCCTGGAATTTTTTTTTTTAAAACAAAGAAAATTTGATTGTGAAAAAACATGCCTATGTTTCTGTACAAGCCTGGTGAAACCACCAAATTTTTAACTGGCAGATTGACTGCAATAGAAACATCTGTTTTCTTTCTGAGCAACCTGGTCCAGTGGGAAGTGTCCCTGCCCATGGCAGAGGTGTTGGAATTAGATGGTCTTTAAGGTCCTTTCCAACCAAAACCATTCTGGGATTCTAGGAACGTGGAGGGTTTTTTCAGCAATTGAATCCAAGTGATTGAAGGAATGGTCTGTCGTGAAAGATCACAAAGACAATACAAAGAAAAAGAAGTGTAGTTTTGGGGTTGGGTTTTTCCTCTTTGAGTTTTTTTGGTCCCTGAAGAGAAATAGAACTTCTCTAGGTGTATTTAGTGCTGCTACAGTGGACTCATATATGTGTTGTGTAGTCTAGAGGAATCGCCTGAGTACTGCTGTGAGCTGTTCAGCTAATGAGAAGTGTCTGGAGAGCTTCTTTGAGTGAGCAGGTGGAAAATCCTGGAGGAATCCAGTGCAGCCCCATACTCTCTTCCCCTCATTTCTGGTGGGACTGAGTAGGGTCAGAACATTGGTACTGTAGCAAATTTTAGCTGATGTTTTGAATGTAGAATGGTCTAAGACATACTTTAGCCTTGGCCAGCTCCCAAATCAGGTCAATAACTGAAGGGAAAATTAGATCCATCTCCCACTATCCCTGCCTTTTTTCCCCTGAGTTCAATATAATTTAGCCAGACTGGGGTATCTCACCCTTTGAGTGCAGAAGCACCAGTATTTGTTGTTAAAACATGATTGTAGCACAATGCGCAGTCTGTTGCCTTGGCTCAGTACAGCCAATCCTGGGAAAGAAGTAGCTATGCCATCCCAGCATTATTTCTGAACTGGTAAATCTTAATAGCAAAGTAAGTCAAGTAAGCGCTGTGCTAGTGCAGTAACACAGGTTTCACACCTGAGCAGAAGTACAGTGTCCTAATGATCCCCACTGAAAAGCTCATGGGGCTACTTGGCACACTGTGTTCAATTATGGGATGCGGATACGCGTATCACATGCTGATAAAAGATAATCCTTTCAAGTTTTGGCAAACTGTAGAATTCCTGCAGAGGCTGTATCTGAGAGTCAACGTTCAATGCTTCTCTTCTCAGCTTCTTGAAGTAACGCTTAGGCTGTTTCTGACTGAGATCGTGTCCTGTAATTGCATTACATCTGGGAATTGTGAGGTCTTTCTTAGCGGTATGTTCAGGGTGTTCCTGTTTCTTTTTGTTGTGTTGTCATACTCCTCTGAACACAAAACATTAAACAGAAAATTTTATTATAGTATGTATTTTCTATTATGAATCTGAGCTTAGATTTTTCTGTTACTGGTTGTTTTTTTTCAGAAGTGGTGGTGATGGTCCAGGTATTTACAAAGGAAAAATCTGCTCTTTAAAAGCACGAGTAAGGCAATCTATAAGGTCATTCTTTTTACATTGCATATTTACTGTGGGAATTTTCATAAAGTCCTTAAAACTGCATACAGGTTTAAACACTGCTTTGAACAGTAGAATTTCTGATAGTAAGTTTTATGGTTCATTCAAGTAATACAGTTTGCTGCCAGTCTTGTTGAGTAATTTAAATTGTAATTCTAATAAAATGGTTATAGATATTAGCAACTAAGTATTTATTTGAATTCTCTAAGGAATAGATTTCCTTAAGCCACTTTAAATGATTAAAAAGCAGGAAAACTTAAAATATTTCAATGTCTTCATTGCTAACTATCAGGGCAAAATATTATAACATTTTAACTAAATTTCATTATCTGAAATGCTGTCCTGTTGACCAACTTCCGGCAAATCAGCTAAAGTTAATCTAGTTGGTCTCCTAGTTAGCAACTGTGGGAAAAAAAGGTTTCTTTGGAGCAGAGTAGAAACAATATACCTTTTATATTGTAAATACTTTTCTATTTCTTTGTGTGGTTATTTCAAGGGTGGTTTGCTTACTAACTGAATTTTAATTCTTTCTCTTCTCAAAGGCACTGTTGATTGACATGGAGGAGGGTGTGGTAAATGAAATTCTGCAGGGACCGTTGAGGGATGTGTTTGATAGCAAGCAGCTTATCACAGATGTTTCTGGTTCAGGAAACAACTGGTGAGAACCTCTTCAGAACACATTTCTTAGCAACTAATTAGACGGGATTTGAAAAGCGAAATGATAACCGTAGCTTTCTGTTTCGTTCTGCACCTGGGGAGCTGCAGCATTTTACCAGCAAACTTGGAGTCACTGTTGCCTGGAGGAGGGCTTTGAAAAGGCTTTTACAGAAGAATAATTCTGCTGATACACCATTTTGTCTATTTTTTCTCCCTCTTTTTTGATTTTCATTTCAAAAGAACATGCTTTTTATTTTTGTTTCTTTGGTATTCAGCTGCTTCCATTGCTCAGTCAAAGCTATAATCTAGTTTGAGACTGTGCAACTACTGTGGAAATGAGATATATGAACAAATGCATTTCTCATTTCTAAGCACTGCAGAGTCTGGCTTTGTGTGTCTAAACTACATTCCCAAAAAGAGAAATTCAGAAAAAGATTGATTAACATAACGAATTGCAGATTTTCATGGAGACCCTAATGCACCTCTAATAATATTCAGTGCACTACAGACTGGAAAGCAAATCATCAGCAAATGTGCCAAAAGAGAGGGCAATACAAGGATAAAACATTCTGTAACTTCACCATCTAGCAGGCAAGTGTATGGAAAATGAGCTGTTTGGGCTTTTTTTTTTTTTTAATTACTGGTATCATTTGACTTTCATAGTACTCAAAGGAAGATCAGTACACATTTTGCAGAGGGTATCCTTTTTGTTAAAGAGTATATAATTTTCATTTCATCATTACAATTAGATCATCCAATGTGGAAGTTTATTTCTTGATCGGTACAAAATAATAGTGCCTGCTGCAAATGTGAACTTAGTGCTGCTTGCACCCCCAAAATTAAAACCATGTCCTGACTCCCATATTCTCATTATGTAGACACAGCTTGGAAACTCTCACAGATGAGGGGTTGCACCCAGCATTGGACTCTGAACTCTAAACTGTCAAATAGACAGAGATAAAGTAAAAAATTGAAAGATTGGTTGTTGGAATATTTTTTAAAGTAGTTTTCATATCCTCAGGGCTGTAGGTCATAAGCTATATGGCTATCAGTACCGGGAAAACATTGTGGAAAAGCTGAGGAAAACAGCAGAACATTGCGACTGTCTGCAGTGTTTCTTTATAATTCATTCCATGGGAGGTGGTAAGTAGTGTCTTTATAGTGAGTATGACTGCAATAGCCACAGATGAAAAAGAAAAACATGGATCTTGAAAAGAATATAAATATAGTAATTTACATTGTTCAGAATGCATAATAATAAAAAAAACAACCGCAGACCAATTAAGTGGACCTGTAATTATTTAGTACTTGTTTTGTTAGAGCGCTAAGGAGCCCTAATGTGTTACCCAGCTAAAATTTTAAATACAACTCAGTGGATGGATCAAGACAGGTACCAAAGACAAATAAACTCGGAGGAATTACTGATCAGAAGAAGGGTCAGTGGCCTCTGAACACTGATGTCGTTGTTGTAATCAAGTTGCTTTTAATCATGGGGAAAGAATTTTGTGAAACACTTGAAAGAGACTTCAAATGTTGCTTCAGAAAAACTTTGGTTTTCTGTTTTCCTTCCATGTATTTCTCTTGAATCCAATCTAGTTACTTTGTTAATAAGCCAAAAGGGAGAATCCTTTGCCACTAAGCCTTCCTACCCCAGAAACCTGGGAGCAGCATGTATTATAACTGGTTATGATGTGGAAAAAGACACAGAAAATAGCTCTAAATATGAAGCAAGAGTTCTGTCAAGGGCCTTTTTTGTGGCCATTTGTTTAATTTCAGAGACCCTGCAGATACTGTTTCTGTTATTGCAGAAAGTTGCTGTCTTGTTCATAAGAATAAATTGTCTGCCGCTGGGAATGTGGCTGCAAATTCAGAAAAAGATCACAATTCAGTTCGATTTGAGCTCAGTTCTGTGTTCTTGGTGATAATGAGGGAAAAAGCTTGTATGCTGGGAGAAAGGGGTTGTTCTGTTTTGACTGGAGAATGAGAAAACTTTATAAAGAAACCCTAAAAGGAAAGAAAGTAATTGTTTGGGACTGTTCAGTGCTTTTAAGCAAACATTTTGTTTCAAAATCCAAATAAAATTTTTAAAATAAGAAATAGAAATACTAGGTCAGAAAATGTTAGTTACATAATAGGACTTTTGGGATTGCAGAAATTTTTGAGATGGTATACTTCATCCTGACTGGTATCCTGTGGAAAATACCTTTTTTTTACTTAATTATTTTCCTGTCTGGGAAAAGCCTTTCTGCCTTAAGTTCCATTCGAGTAGCCTCCACTATCAGCCAAATATTTCAGAAAATAGTCATTAACATATATAATTGAAAAGTTGTATGTCTCCAGCATATGAGTCTTAGGGCCTAAGATAACATGGGGAACCTTTTATCTTCTCTCATTCTGTTTTCATTCATAATTAGGGACAGGATCTGGTCTTGGAACTTTTGTACTAAATTTGCTTGAGGACGAATTCCCAGAAGTATATAGATTTGTCACTTCAGTTTATCCCTCTGGTGAAGATGATGTTATTACTTCTCCATATAACAGTGTTTTGGCTATGAAGGAGCTTAATGAACATGCAGACTGTGTGCTACCAGTAGAGAATGAAGTAAGAATTAATATTATATTTTTGACAATTTTTTTTTTATTAGACTGCACAAAGAAAGACTTTCTCGCTTTTCTATATTGATTTGAGTACCAAGTCTTTAAAGCCGAATTTCATTTTTTCAAATAATAATTGAACTTCTAAATCACTTGCAGGCTTTTGAAATGAACACGGGTATCACTAAAAAGTTACTCTGCATCTTCAAAGTAGTCTAGAGTGAATTTTTTTGTGTCTTTTTCAAGGTAAACATTGAAAAGCTTCTGTTTACTGAGACGGAGTGTCTTCCTTTAGCAATCATTTTGTGCACAGTATTAATAGAGTCCTACAAGAGAAATGACTAACCACACAAGATTCCAACAGACTTAAATGTGCTGTTTAGTGATAGAATCATAGGCATACCTGACCTTGCAAAGTACTAGACCTATTTGAATCCAGCTCTGGTAACTGTCTTGGTGTTGGTTTATGAAAAAAAAGCAAGAAAAAGTAATATATAGTCAGAGAATATATTTTTCCTTTCACAGGTATTATGAAAATTTTAAAATATTTTTTAGAAAAGAAGGATTTTAAAATTCATACTTCTGAGTCAAGCTGTATACATATCTGTGACATGTAAGGAACAGGCTTTTAGAAACACTTCAGTCAACTGGAATTGCTCAAAAGTTGGACTTAGATGTATCAAAGTATAATGTTTGAGCTAGCAGTACCATGCGTTAGCTTTTAAGATTAATAGAAATGAAAAACTGGGGTACTGAATGTGGAAGTTCTATGCTCAAGGCTACTTTGCTTTTTTTTCTCTCAAAGTCTCTGTTTGATATAGTTAATAAAATTAATCAGATGATCAATTCTGGGAAGCTGGGGTCAACCGTGAAGCAAAACAGCTTGGTAACATCAAGAGCAGGCAGTGTAAAAACTCTCCAAGAGAAGCCATTTGACGCAATGAATAATATCGTAGCCAACTTGCTGCTGAACCTGACAAGGTAAAGTTACAGGTTATTCCTCTGTAACAAAATAGTATTGCTGGAGGTGGTGTTTGCTGCAAATATGCAGGCCTGAATCAACCTGAACAATATAAATTGGTTTTCATTTGATATGAGTCTTCTCTTTTAATTTAAGAGTTGGTTACTAAATGCTGAAGTATTTGGAAGTATTCAGATTGTAGTGGTGTTGCTTTAGCTGTGACAGTCTTAAAACTGAAGTAAATTTGTAGGCAGAAGGATAAGGTTTTCCATTAGTGCTTAATGGAGCCCAGGAAGGTTTGCCTTTCTAGGCCAGTTGTATTATTTTATAAATACTCTCAGATCATTTTTGCTCCTAAACTGTCTATTGCTGCAAGAAATATACTTCTGGAGTATTGGCCTGGTTTTCTTTTAAACAGCTTGTTAGGAATGCTAAGTCACACATATTTTATTATAGCTTGTTTAGTAAAACTGATATCAATTAACTGGTAATAATCAACTGTGTCCACGTACTGAAAAACAGTGCTAGAGACTACAATTGGGAAACAAGGTCTTATTCTTGATGATCTGTTGTTCTTTAATGAGAAGTATAAGTAAATAAGATTCATCACTGATTCTGCCAGATGTGAAAGTTTTGTAATTATACGTGAATGGTTTCTTGAATGCTGTGTTGTTTTACTGTTTTATTGTGCAGAACATTTGAAAAATAGATTTAATGGAAGTTTACATTATAGAAGTGATTTCCTTAGTTTATAGTAGTTTTATAATGGTTTGTTAATTTTCAGCTCTGCTAGATTTGAAGGTTCCCTAAACATGGATCTTAATGAAATCAGTATGAATTTGGTTCCATTTCCTCGACTTCATTATTTGGTTTCAAGCTTGACTCCTCTGTATACGTTGGCAGATGTTAATGTACCTTCTAGAAGGTAGGAAAAAATATTATGGGAGTTTCACATTTAAAGCTTAATTTCTGATTCTTCCATAGTTCTCATAAAAAAATTCCATTCTGTAGCAAAACTAAGAGTGGAAGTTCTAAAACTTCTGACACATTTTCAAATTCATCCTGCTGATTTTTGGAACATCTGTTGTCACTTTTCTCTGTAATGGTTGAGGCAGTAAATTTTGATATCTTTTTAATCTCTGCTGGGAAATGTTTTTGTTGCGAAAATGTATTACTTAGATGGAACCCACAAGTTCTTTTGAGTAACTATTTGCACTTGTCTTTACAGTATTTTGTCAGTCAAACAAGAAATTAAACTAGACTTTTTGGGAAGTAATGTCATCTTACTTGAGTCTAGAGGTGCAGTGAGCCTGTTTATCAACTTATTGTAATGATAAGCTGACACTTGTAAAGTTCTTTGAGATATTTATCCCTCTGACATAGCAGAAAAATAACCAGTTAAAGTAGATTTTACTGGGTTTAGTGAATTAAGCTCAGTCAGCAAGAGGTCCAAATAATGATAAAAGCAACTAAAGGTAAAAGTGATGGAAGTATGCAAAGCGGAGGAGAGGGCAGGACCACCCCTGTTCTGTGATAGGAAGTGGTGACAATCAGCTGTATCTTTTGAAAACATGCCTTAAGGAGGCAGTACAGTGCTGGGGGAAGGTGCTCATTCAAAGAAAGATGTCTCAGAATGAAGTGGTTAACAGTAATATTCTTGTTTCCTTCATTCAGTTATTTTTTTTGTAATAGGCAGATTGTGGCAGAGGTGATATAAGAAACAAGAATTAGAGATGATGAATGCAGAGAGTTTGAGACAAATGGAAAGAATAGCTTAGATGTTGTGGGTCGGCAGAAGCGTCAAGACACCATCTTTGATATCCCTCAGTATAGAGAAACTTGCTTAGGGAAGTGAAGAAAGAAAGAATATGATCAGCAGTCGTGTACGATAAAATTAGAATAAGTAGACAAGTATGTATAGTCTGTCTTTACTAAATCATTAATCAGAATCAATACCGTTCTGTGATTCATTGATCCTTTTAAATAATGAAGTGTAACAGGCCGATAACCAGTTCTTTAAGGGTCAGCAGCACTTTGATATTCCTTGTCAGATCCTTCACAGTGAGATTGTCCACTCAAATTGTCGTAAGACCTGGTAACTATTGACCTCAAATTGCCTTCATAAAGGCGACTTCTCTGACTCAACAGTGGCTTGTAACATGAGAGAGAAGAGTAAAAAATGGATCTAGTGTGTTTTTTAAAAACTTGTAATGCCAACATATATATATGTAAAAGTTTGAATCTTTTTCCTATAATTTATGGTTGCAGGTTAGATGTAGCTTTATGTCCAGACTTTTATGAACTTTCAAACCCTGCATGTAGGCGTTCTGAAAAGCTTTTGTATCCTACTTCAGCAAGAATAGATAACTGTTTTCTTTTCACCTAGGTTGGATCAGATGTTTTCAGATGCATTTAGTAGAGATCACCAGCTAATTCAAGCAGATCCAAAGCATAGCCTCTACCTTGCCTGTGCACTTCTTGTTCGAGGAAACGTGCAGGTTTCAGACCTTCGCCGAAATATTGAAAGGTTTGTAATACCACACAAAATAGTCATGGGAAACTGTTGTCAGTCATCCAGAGCACTCCAACTTTTCATTTGAAGAGTTTCAATACCAAATCAGTTTATTCAGAAATATTTATCTGAATTTTAGAAGGGAAGAAAATGTAATTAACTTATGCAATGAGTGAGAATAAGTCACAGCATTCCTGGATTTCAAATAAAGGGAGCTGACTAGATATCCATGTACTGCTCTTCCGTTTTTCTCAGAAAAGCAAAAGAAAGCAAAGCCCAACCTTCCAGGGGTCTCCTGACAGTAAAGGATGTTGTGGGAGTAAGTTCTGTAGTAGAAGTTTGTTTTTGCTGAGTGGAACATCCCTCTCTTTCATTGTTACTTTCCTGTAGATAGGAAATCATCCTTATTTTAACAACTCTGTATTGTTAGCACCCTGTTTCTGCCTTTTACACCTATTGAGCTACATAGATATAACAGGAAAAGTAGGCAAGCTTCACATACAGAAGGGAGTTTATAGGCAGGCAGGGAAGCATGAGGAAAATTTCTGAGAATCTAAAACATTTAACTTATTTCAAAACTACAGGTCGACTGATTATTGCCACACAGTATTAATCTGCCCATTTCCTAAATTTCAGAGGGCTTGCAGTCTCTTTTATAGAAATAGGTACTTATAATTTCATTTTTCAAATCCTGATATATTAAATTAACAAAACAGTATTGGTGTTTGCAATTTAACTTTCAAATAGACACAGTGATTTAGTCTGAAGTCTGAAATGTCTTATTCACAATGATAGTTGTAACTGTCCTGCTTTGTTCTGAAAGCTTAAATGTTAACCTTTTCAGACTGTTAGTTAAGAAAGAAAATTTAGCCTTCATATTCTTTACATTCCTTAGATAACTAAATCTTTGTATCACAGGTTAAAACCTTCTCTGCACTTTGTCTCCTGGAATCAAGAGGGCTGGAAAACTGGTTTGTGTTCAGTACCTCCTGTGGGCCATTCCCATTCGCTCCTGGCTTTAGCAAACAACACCTGTGTAAAACCAACTTTCATTGAACTCAAAGAGAGATTTATGAAGCTCTACAAGAAAAAGGTGCAACTCTTATCATTGTAATATCTGTAGTCACTAATCACTGGCATCTTGTGTTATTGGGAAGCAAATCTTAGCATCGTAAAGGGACTGCTTAAAATCAACAGCCCAAGATTTTTATATATGCTACCTGAAAAGGAACCATTCCAACAGCTGCTTCTTAAAAAGTGTAAATCCCTTATTAATCTGTACCTACCTGACAATATCACAGTATCAGAGAATGGTTTGGGTTAGAAGGGACCTTAAAGATCATCTCATTCCAACCCCCCTGCAATGGGCAGGGATACCTTCCGCTAGACCAAGTGTCTCAGAGCCCCATCCAGCCTGTCTAGGAACACTTCCAGGGATGGGACATCTACAGCTTTTCTGTGCAACCTGTTGCAGTGCCTCACCACCCTCTAAATAACTTTTTCCTCATATCTAATCTAAATCTTAATTCCCACCAAGCTTTTCTCTCATTTCACTTCCTCAGTAGGACAGGAGGAATATACAATGAAAAGCTTGTAGGTCAAGATAAGAACAGGGAGATCACTCACCATTGCTGTTACGGGCAGAACAGACAGAGAATATTACTTTCATTTACTGCCAATGAATAACAGAGTAGGACAGCAGAAAATAAAACCAAAATTGAAAACGCCTTCATCACCACTCGACCCTCTTCTGAGTCTCAGAATTTCATTCCTGCTCCTGCTTCACCAATCTTGGTGTCTGCAGGGCTGTTTTTCTCACATTGTCGTAAATTTTCTCTCAGCTGTTGTGCATCCTTTTTGCCCCTCCTTAAATATGTTGTCACAGAGGCATTGCCAGCATCACTAATGGGCTTAGCTTTAGCCAGTGGCAGGTCTAACTGGAGCCAGTTGGAACTGGCTCTGTCCCACATGCGGGCAGCTTCTGTTATCTTCTCACAAAAGCCACCCCTGCAGCCGTGCACTCCCCCTGCTGCCAAAACCTTGCCACATAAACCCAGTAACATGGTTTGTCCCCCAGGGTACACCTGACCAGTATGAAAAGATGGATGTTTAAGGAATCGGTAATATGGTGATTCCATAGGGGATTGTAACTAAAGTTGTGAAGTATTTAAACAAGGGATGTCATGATATAAGTCTTTAAGTCTCCTTTCTACAGTGCTTGCACTTCCCCCTTCAGTGCTGGCTAAATGGTACTTACTGAGCCAAAGCAATTAGGGGCCAAGAAAAATGATAACACATTTTTTTTTTTTTTCATTCTTGTAGGCTCACCTTCACCATTATTTGCAAATAGATGGGATGGAGCAAAGCTGTTTTTCTGAAGCTGTGTCCTCTTTGTCTGACCTAATAGAAGAGTATAATGAACTGGATGCTACAAAAGGTGGGCCTAGAACAGATCCATCAAGACTGAAAATAGCTGTCTAAAGAAGGAAGAACTGCTTTTCTTTTTTTTTTGTTTGTTTAAAAAGAATGAAACACTCCCCTAAGCATCCAGCCATGTCAGTTAACCATAATGACTTGCAGCATGCCTGGCTGTTGTAATTCTGAAGTGGGAGTGGGACAACTGCTTCCTTCAGCTCAAGAGTTGTCATATTAAGTGATAAGCCCTGCCTGTAAGAAAGATTTGGCAGCACCTAATTATAGCTCATATCAGTGAGAGCAGTAATCCTAACTGTGGAGTAAATTGACACACCATATGCTGTGAAGACAAGGAAAGAGGTTTTAGCAGCCAAAAATGTAATTCTTTTCTCAGACTTTACAGTAAACTAAAGGTAGGCCTTGCTTCAAAGAAAGATCACCATTGCTAGATTTGGTTTTTAATAAGCAACTACGAAGAGAAGAAAAGCTTATGTAGTCTTTTCAAAGATGAAAGCAAGTCTCTAATAAAACTGCTTTCTTAAGCTTTACAGTGGACATTTCAGAATGCTCTAAGCTATGTTCATCATTTTAATATTTTTGCTTCTATGTTGTACTTAGCTATATTAGAGCATTCTGAGTTGATACCAAAATTGTCGCTATCAGAAAATTCCACAAGATAAATTTTGTTTCAGGTATTATACTTGGAGTATTAATTAACAGATTATTTTAATGATTCATATTAATGAATGCTGAGTTGCACTTGATAATGAGATAATACAGTATACCTCTGAGCAAAACATGCACTTAATGAAGTTATATATATGTATATATAAAGCATTATAACAACTGTTTGGAGAACAGAGTTTATAGGCTTGAAGGAATGCAAGTAAAATAGTTGTTTTAATGTTTATAATTATCAGGGTATGCAGCTTTTTATATTACAGTAAGAACTGTTACAAAATAGAATATACAGCTATTTCCAGTTGCTTGCCAGCCTTGGCTGTCTTAAAACAGCAAGACTAGTGAACTGTTACTGATCAGAATGGATCAATACAATGATTTCTTGAAGCTTGAAGCCCTTCTAGCAGAGTTGGAGTGGGTGTATAAGTAAGCACAATTTTCAGTGTATATGTCCAGATGCATTCAATAAAGCATTGTGCTAGCATTTGTTGAGAGCATTTTTTAAGAAAACGTTCTAAAAATAGTAGTTTCCTTGAAATGTTGCATCTATTCTCTGCAGTTGCCTGCCTACTTTTTTATTCCTTTACATGTGCATTGTTTATATTCACAACACTGGAGAAACACAGTCTGCTGCAAAAAGCAATCTGAGTTTAAAGTTGAATTCCTCATTTTCAAACAGCATTGATGTGTTTTATTGTTGCAGATACATAGTAGAAAAGGTTAATTTAAGAATCAGGAATGACTGATGAAGTATTACAGGGTAATATTTTTTCTAATAGGTTAGAGCATGTTGGGGGTTTTTTGTGGGCAACACCTGATTACAGTGAGGCATGAAGCTGTCTTGCTGTGTGCCTTTATTAATTACCAAAAATTCTTGTTTGGACAGAACTAGTGTTACATGCATCCTTCTCAAGAATGTATTTCCTCATATAAAAACAGTCAGATTAAAAAGATGCACTCTTACTTGTGTTTTCCAGTGACATTTGAAAAATGAGTGAGTATTCACTTGTTATTTCACTGCTTATACTGTTTGTACTGCTACAGTATAAACACTGCTGTGGCAGAGGGTTATGCTAACTCTTCAGGGTGTGAATGTGCTTTTGCATTCTCGGTGTGTTACAGTCAGTGGTATAACTTGTCATAGGACTTTCAGTTCAGAAAATATATCTCCTGGAGCACTGCAAATCCTCTGGCATACGCACGAGGTTATCCACATCATCTTCCACTTGAAGAAGCCTTCGTTGGGACACTCAAACTGTACAGTGATCATTTTGGACTTATTAGGTATGCAGCACCTCTTGTCCAAGCACACCCCACAGAAAGTTAGTCTGTAACTTTGAGTAGTTGAGCATCCAGAAAAAACTAGCTTCTCTGCTCTTGGAAGCTGGAATGTCGGTTGACATGTTTTTCCTTTTGGAATCTTTAATATTAGAACAAAGAAAAGCCTGAGTTTTCTACACATTCAAAACAGACCATGTAAGAAAAAGTTGCAACATTTACTTAGAAATATCTTAAAAGTTAGTCTGGAACTAACGTAGTCTGAAATTGCCTTATTTTTCCTCTATCAGTTGACAAATAAAAAATACTTTCAGAGTGACTGTGCATCAGGACAGCGCTAGCAACACATCTATATCAGGACATTACATTCTTTTGCTTGAAATTACACATCTGTGGTTTACTACTGAAGCCTTAAGACTGAATGTAGAAAACATGAGTTAGTTTTAAACCCTTAAAAAAAAAAAAAAAAGCAAATATTTTATTAATAGTTGCTAATACATCCATTTTTCCGCTAGCTCAAATATTTTCATTTTCTGTTAAGTAATTTATATTAGAAAATACCTTTATTTTCTTCAGCATATTGGTCAGACAAGGCTGGATGAAGCATAATCTCTTTTCTTTTTTCATCTCACACTTTCTGTTGTCATTGGTCACTCTGCTGGATATGCCTATGCCGCAGGTCCTGGAGCAGGGTGTCCAGGGAGTTGCCTGTACAAGGCACTTTTTCTTCAAGACTAGCGGTAAGCTTCTGTAAGCTAAGATGGCAATATATTATTTATGCAAGAGAAAAGCCCCAAAAGGATGAATTGAAAATACAAGGATAAGACTTTGATTTCTGGAGGTAAACGTAGAAATAACATTTCTATAATGTAGAGACATAAATAACTTCATAAAAAAGCCAGCTGAGCTGCCATTAAACTTCACTGACACTGGATACTCAGATCCTAGTAAGGACTATTAAATTGTTTATGTTATGTTACCCTCCAGTTCCGTGTAATGGAAATGTTATGTGGAGAGGGTTATTTGTGGAGTTTTTA
Organism: Pseudotriccus pelzelni; assembly: GCA_035584735.1. Taxonomy (NCBI): domain Eukaryota; kingdom Metazoa; phylum Chordata; class Aves; order Passeriformes; family Tyrannidae; genus Pseudotriccus; species Pseudotriccus pelzelni. The sequence goes on from JAWMRA010000113.1 coordinate 69,019,549, forward strand.
TGGAATGTCCAGGGGGTTTTTTTAATTTTATTTCAGGCCAGACATAGCTTGTAAAGGGCTGCTGAAAATGTTAATGGTTGTTTCTTTGTAAATACTGTGAAGACCTTAGAGTTTTTATTGAGGAATAAAATGCTTCAATCAGTTCTAGATATCACCAAAAAGCCTATTTTCTGATGGGTGAGGCCTGGATTAGGTGGAGTACAGTTAAAAAAAGAAATAAAATTGCAGTGGAAAAGTTCATAGTAAAACTCTGCAAAAAAACTACATGGAACCTGGACGTCTATGTAAGAGCACAGAATTACCTGAAATTGCCAGAATTGCTGTCAGCTTTCCAGAATACCTGGAAAGTAGACAGCAATTTAAGGATCTCATTGAAGCAAGCCATTTTAAAAGCCTTTCACAGAACTGCAACAAATAAAGGGAAGTTAAATGGTTGTTTACACTTGATATATTTTCTTAAAGTATGACCTAGTTACATCCTTATGCGTCAGAATTAGGTAAATCCAATTGAAACAAAAAGCTAGAAGACAAGAGCAGTAAAATGAAACTTAGCACTTATCCACGCTGACAGAAAAAGGACTTTTCAAAATAGATACTGAGCCATCCATGGAGTTCATGCGCAAGTTGACATGATACTTCCCCTGGTCTGTGGAATGAAAGGAGAAAGACTTTGAAACAAAAATTTCAAAGTGTATTTCTTCAGAAGGTTCCGAAGAACACCATCCTTCAGCATGCACAGCCACCACAGGAACAGGGTTAGATCCCTGAACTGAGCCCAAGGGGAAGCATTTGCAAGCTGGGTGTCTTCTCTCTCAAGGTTATGCTGCACAGGTAATTCAAATTCTGGAATGAATGTTGGCTTAATACTGTTCTCCAGATACCTGAAATATATCTTCCCACAAACCCAATTACTGTATGTCACATGGTCAAAGGGTTTGGTTGCCACTGTTTTCAGTGTGTTCTCCCTTGAATCAGATTAACATTGTTCTCTAGAGAAGAAATCACTCTTCACTTGAAGTCAGTTGCCTTACCAAGTGCATGTTTATACAACAACATTCAGGATATTTCTGTTAAAAGGCTTTGATATTAGTTATACGTATTGTATCATAATTGTTGAAGTAAGGATGGGCTTTTTTTTTTTTTTTGCTAACTTGTATAACGATTGCTCATGTGTGAGAAGCTGTCCAAACTGAAATTCAGATTTTGTAAGTGGGTCTGTTTATCTGCAGATTGACTTCTGTGCATCACCTGTTTACTCAGCAGACTTTGATGAAGGTTTTCTGATGAGCTTTGCAATCCTTTTGGGTTTATTTTATTGATCGATGATGATGATTCAAGCTGCCACCAAATAAATGGCTCAGCTGTCTCGCACCCGTATAAGTTGTAATGAAGATGACTTTCACCATGGAAACTTGCACATGCTCAGGGGAGGAGATGGCACAAGCTTAGGCAGCTGTGGCCAGGGAAGGGCCAGAATAGCTGCTTCTGTCATGGTGCTTCCTTAAAGTGAAAAAGAAAGCTACAGGGTTAGCAGCAGAGCAAGAATGAGGTTAAAGGAAATATCAACTGACCCTGGCAGAACTGCATGGAAAAGGTTGTGGATGTTTTTGATCAGAATAGAGAATTGATCTAAATAGAGAAGAAATTAGGGGGAGTGCTGTCCTTGCAGTGACCTAATATTTGTCGGGAAAGCCCCTAAGGCAATTTTTACCATTTTCTGCTTTTTATTGGAAGAAGAAGCCTGCAGCATGTTAATGTATGTATGTGAAAACAAAGACTCTGTACCCCACAAAGCAGAAAAAAGTGAGACAGCTCCCAAGCTGCAAAATGGCTGTCCACCAGCATCTCTAATTGGGCTGATCTGATGAGTAATAAACCTCTGCAGAATTATTCTATCCCCAATTCCCTGGTGACAGAAGCCAAAAGCCTTTTTGCTTTTCACATTCATTAGGTTTAGAGAAAAGAGTCTGTGATCTGAGAGTAAGAGGGATGAGTGGGACAGAATAGTCACCCTGGCAATGGCCTTCAGTAAGAACTGAGAAAGTGCCAGTGCGTCGCCTGCCTGGCTGCTGGAGCCAGGGACACTAAATGCAGGAAGGCTCATGTACAGAAAAGTTTACTGGTATAGCCAGGCTCACCTGACAGCAGTCTGTAGTTGGTTGATTGAAGCTGCTTGTGCTGTCCTAGGCCACAAATAGCTTGTCCAGGCTTCTTTCTGCCCGTGACCCTGGTGCAGGGACTCACTGCTAGTCTTGGTGTGAACACAGGTGTACATCCAATTGCACCACTGATACACAGGCACTTATAAAGTGGGTTAGGCTGGAAGGTCTGCCCATTGGGATAATAAACTCCATTGAGCTCACATCCTACAGCTACCAGATCTGAAAATGGGGAACAACAGTTACTAACACAGGAGGAGCACGTGGGTTTTGCTTAATAGAGTGCTAAAATGTGGTCAGCCATAAATGTGATCAGCTCTTTAAATCAGTCATCAACGTCTGCCAATAGCAGGTTTGTGCACAATGAGCTGGTTTCCCTAATGCGTGTGCAGGTAGGTTTAAAGTCAATCCCAGTCCTACTCTCAGATTCTCTGGCTGAGCAGTCGAAGGACTAAATTAGGATAAATTGCTTAGCACAGAGCTTGTACAGCACCTGCAGGCAGGATTTTCCTCCAAAACCCTTTACCTTCATGGTCCCACCCTCCTGCATTTCAAGAAGGAAACATGAAAGAACAACTTACATGCACACACGCCTTTTTCATACCTAGGCTCATCTTCCGAGTAGTCGCAGTAGAGACCTTTGTGGGGATCACAGACATCTGCTTCGTTGCAGGGCTCTCCTGACTGCTTGGCACAGACCTTACAGCACCCACAGCCATCCTTCACCAAGCTTACCCCAGGGGTGCAGGCTGGCACAGGCGGGCATCTGCATGGCCAGTGACAAACCTCCTTGCGCTGGTGGACTTCACCAGTTTCTGAAGGTTTATCTCCAGGCTCCACTGGTGGGCTGTGGAAAAACTTGCACACAGTGGGATATTTTGAGCGCTGAATGCATTATGTGTACCTGGAATAGCATAAAATGAAGTCGAGGTGGAAAACACTGTCATGTTGGATGAAGACACGTAACTTTTCTCATCTCGTGGGATTGAAAAGTGAAAGCCTGTGAGTTTAGGTAAGAGGCAGAGGACCATCTTCATCCACTGCCGTGGATTGAGGTGTTCCACCAGTGCGCCTGACCTACTGCTTGCACAAAACACAATTCATTGGTCTTTCCTTTGCCTTCCATAGAACAGAACCTATAGTAGAACTGAAGTAGAAAAAAGTGTTTTAAAGTAGGTGGGTTTATTTTAAGTATTCCTTCCTACAAACCTTTTTTCAAATTAATTAACTTTTGATTCTTCACATAGTTTTACAACCAGCCACAATTCTGTGTGCCACTTCTGATGGCAAAAGTCTTTTAAAATAATGAACCTCTTTTGAATGTTACTTTTGCTCTAAAATGTGAGTAGTTGTTTGGGAGTGTACATTATAATATTTACAAATTCACTTGTGCTGCACACAAAAATTTAATCCTAATAAGGAAGGCTAGTAGTTGTACTGAGCTTAATAGGTTGCTTTCTAAGAGTATTTATTTGCATGACTAAGTCCTCATTGAATCCAGGGCTTATGGAGCAAAGGCATATCTCATTAAAGAGATTTGTATCAGCACTAAGAAGTCAAGATCTAGCCAGAATTTGCAGTTTTGCACATTCTGTCTCAGAATTCATGGGGGGTTTTGTTGTTTGGGGTCTTTTTAAGTAAAGGAAGACCTAAGGAATTCATGATGGGTTTATTTTTCTGAGGCATGGGGGGAGGTTAAGTCAGCACAGAGGATCTATTTGAGACAGCTACATTCTATCTGCATTTTTTAAGAACTACGTCTAAAACGTAACAGTTTAGATCTTAGCATTAGATCTTTTCATGCTGCTGATTTCAGCAGAAATGCAGATTATGCTATATTTATTCTCCACAGATGACTGGTTCTATAGTTAAGTGGAGGCACACGCAGCACTTGGCCATTATACAACATAAGGCCTGGGAGCTGCTCTCATGAAGCAGCTCTGACTGCCCAAAGAGCAAAACAGCAAGACAAGATCCAGCCCCTCATCAGGTACCAATATCACCATCAAGCTTGCAGAAAAAAAATAAAATGTGTAGCCCTTATTTTTTTTCTGGGCACATGAAGCACAGCACTCATCAGTTTCTCTCTGTTCCTGCAAGCTGCAGGGCTCTACTGATACAGAAATCACCTCCAGCAGAGATACTGAGGGAAAGCTCAGGAAGGGATCATTCAGCTGCATTTCCTTTCTGCTCAACTTTCAAACTGGAAATCTCTGCAGAATTCAGCATTTCATATGTCATAGCCCATGGAAGCTCTCACACCATAATTGAGCCAGCCTAATTGCGTGTAACAGTAAATGACCTTTTAAAAGCCTTTTTTCTACCACTAATTTCCATTTTTTTATGGTCATTTACAGCTATACTTACGATATCTTAATCCGCAGCTACTAATGAAGCTCCAAAGTAGTAGCTTTCAAGTTCCTTTGGCTGAATGATTTTTAAGATAGACATTAATTTACACAGGCAATTCTTACAGGAAATTAATATTAAAGAATGTCGTGTGGCATTCCATGCAGAATGAAGACAGTTTAATAAATGTGTAATTTTGCAAAAGGATTTTTTCTAATCCTTTTTACCTAAATGCAGCAGTAATATATAAGCAACTAACGTAAGTGTACTTTTTTTTCAGGCAGCTAAGCATTTCCAATAAACCAAAATGTTGATTTGATGAACATGAAGGATCGTTATGGAAACAAGACACACAGGTGTTCCTATGCATTTAGCAGTATTCAAGAATCAAGTCAGTTTAGGAAACGCTTCCTTGCTGTTTTTTTTTCTTTTTAAGCAGAGCAGTATTATTATTATTAGAATCTGGCCATGTGCCAGCTATATGAGGTTATGTGGCTTGAATCAGATACCACATTTCAAAATGGGTATGTGTAGCAGGAAGTAATCTTCCATGTTTCAGCCAATATGTTTAATTTGTATTACAAATTAAAGCATGCTTTAAACCTATAGAATTCTACCTAAGTGATTTTTCTCTCTTTGTTTAGGATAAAGTGTCAGCTGAAAGGGGCGAGACTACAAAGTTCCCCAGTAAGAAAAAACACCATCAGGCAAATATCTGACATTTTTAGCTGTGAAATTACTGAGAACCTTGGTTTACCTGAAATATCTTCAAATATCTGTTAAGTTACAATGAAAATGTGAAGTTTGCTTATAAAGTTTACAGGTCAAATATTTTTCTAATTTGTGCTTCCCCGAGTTTCTATACCAAAGCAATTCGCATCACAGAAGCCCCCTGCATACTTTTCCTGATCTTATGGGCAGATCAGAAAATGAGACCATTGTGTGGGAACCCTTCATGTGTTGTTTGTTTTCTTATGTGTCAAAGATTGAACAAGGTCAGTATGGCATAAATAAGCAAACAGCAGGAATAGGCAATGTATTTTTCACTCACATTTGGCTTTCTAGGTCTGGCTCTAAATATGAGGAAAGTTAATGGAGGGAGACAATCATTTGAAAATTCTCCATTTGACACTCATCTTGATCATAAAGGACACATTTTCAAAACTGAGCAAATAACTAATGACATTGGCCTTTGACACAAATACCTTTACAAAAAGCTGTCACTTGAAATTTTCTCATAAGAGACAAAGCATAACACAGCCCAGGTGCCTTCCTCTTTGTAAGACTAGCCTGAAGCCAGACTGCTGTGTGTATATATACATACTTGCACACACATATACACATAGATATATGGAATATGAGCATATAAGGAATATGAACGTGGATGTATACTTCCTTACTGCATCAGATAATCATTTGTGCTTAATTTTTTTTTTTTTTTAAAAAGAGAGGTCTCTGGCAATTTAAGCTTCCCTAATACTTTTTTACCCACTAAATCATATTAATGTACAGAGAGAAAAAAATTACCAAAATCAAGACTGATGCAGTAAATAAGCTGCAAATGAAATTTACTCAGGAGTGTAGGGAATGGCTGCTTACTCTTTATGAGGAATTTGCTTCTCTGAAATTTAATTTGTTATTAAGCAAATAAAAACTTTTAACCAGAACGAGGTGAAGAAGGGAGAAATCTTTTTCGTCTTTTTAATGAACTTACCTGTTGCGTACAAGGGATGATGAAGATGGTGGGAACAAGGAGCCACCGCATGTTCCTGCACATTCAGAAGTGAAACTGAGAGATAGGGAACAGGCTGAGCTGTGTCAGAGGAAGCACTGAACACAAAGCTCTCCTCTGTCTCCCTTGCCAACCCTACTTTCCCCAGCACATGCACGAACACATACACGCATTCACACTTGAAATTCTCCACTTCATACAGAACCAGCTTCACACTGAAATTTCCAACTGGTCTTCTTTTCTCTGCCCAGAGCTAAAATACAGATTTTCACACCCTGCTTGATCTCATCCAGCTGATTCAGCCAGACTTAATTGAGGTCGGGTGGGGTGACATCTGATTCTTGAAATCTTGCTGCTGGAAATGTAGTGTTATTATTGTCTTTAAACCTGTATTACAAGAATTTCTGAAATCTGAAGGGCAGAGCCCCAAATACATGCATTTTTTTGAGACAGAGAAAGCAGAGTTTCTCAAAATTTCTGATGAATTGTGCCTATCAATCATAGCATAAAAATTAACAGTCAGTACATACTTTCTAAATAGGGAAAGAAATACTACAGTGTGTTATAATACTACTGCATGTTCTGCACTGCTTCTTTCCATGGAATCCTACTGGCCAAGCCCAAACTGTAATGTACTTTTCCCTGAAGTATGCACCTTGTCTTACTGCCATGCCACCACTTAAAGACAATATTGATCAAATCTCCAAATTTCCTCCCCCCTAGTACTGTCAAGGTGATGTCCTTGATTTTTAGGCTAAAAGGTGAGAGTCTCCAAGATAACGTAAAAGCCCCAGCCCTGCCCCACTGGTGTTGGTGATGCCCTGGTGAATGCTTCTCCTCTCCTTTGCTTTTGTCCTTGCTTAGGCACCTCCTGTCAAGCCCAAGCGTTTCTAGGGGAGACTTGCAAAGACCACACTCACACAGCAGCCATGTATGGACAGAGACAGTAATGGGAGTATGGAATCAAACCCAGAAATAAAATCCTGTTTTGCTCCCGGACTTGGGGCACCACATGCTCTCTGTGTGCAGTTATAAATGCACCCTGAACTGCCCTTCCAAACTCTTGAGGAGTCAGCTGTAAACCACCGAAAATCTGCTTTTCTTTGGCGTGACCACTTTGTGGCGTAATTCAAGATAAAGTCCAGGCAGTACCCAGGTGACAAGCGGATGCTGCAGATGAGTTCATTTCAGTGATGTTACTCTGCGTGTGTGGCACTTCAGGCTGGGTCTGACTCAAGCCTTCCTTGCATTTCCCATTAAAATCTTACAAACATAGACCCAGGTTTCTCAAACAGCTCTTCTGTATACTCTCAAAACAGAGGTTTTTTTCATAGAATCAGAAGATAATTGAGGCTGGAAGAGACCCAGGGGGTCTCTAGTCCAATCCCTGCCCAAGCAGGGTCAGCTCTGAGATCAGACTGGGTTACTCAGGGCTCTGTCTATTTGGACCTGGAAAACCTCCAAGGGTAGGGGCTGCCAAATCTCCCCTGACAGCCTTTGAAAGCAATGCCAGCTGTCTGAGGATGTTCCAGGTACAGTTTTCTCCTGAAGCCTCAAAGATACCCCTCTCACTCTCCAGTCTGGAAGAAGTGAGGAAGGTCAGAAGACTAGCACATCCATTCTCCTCCTCCTAGGACTGCAGGGGGAGCACACAACATGCATTTGTACTGTTCCTCTTTGCATTGCAGAAATAAAACATGTGGCTAATGTAGGACTGGGAATACTCTGGGTGAGCTGGCAAAGACTGGTGTGATGTGGATAATGGTCCCCAGTCTTGGGAAACAGATGTTTCTGTAGGACTACCCTTTGCTTTTATATTGTGTATTTTGTTGGAATTACCCAGATAATATAATATCTTGAGCTTTAGAGAGTGAGACTTTGATGTTTGAGTATAATTAAGCTGATTGACAGAAAATTTGGGTTTGGAAGGAGTGGGAGGAATGGTCCTCCCTGAGGAAGACATTCTGGTGACAGAACACATTAAAATGTGATTTTAGGTGGCTGGATGGTTGTTCATGTGCGTGCAAAGTAACCAGTGGACTTCAGCCCAAAAAGGGCTTCCTGCTATGAGCAGGAGCCCTGCTGGGAGCACTCAGGTCTCCAAAGCGATAACATGCCTTCACTGCCTTTCCCTAACAAATACATTAAATGAGACTGTCTGGACCTTGCAGTACCTGCAGTACTGACCTCTGCACGTATAATAAGTAGCCATAAGGCAGCAGCACTAACTATGCATAAATAGTGCACTGATGCTTTGACTGAGTATTAGGGTCAGTGTCTCTGCTACTGTTGCCTCTGATTTAAACTAATGGAGGTTTCCTCTCGGGAGGTTTCCTCTCCTGAAGAACTTTAGTGATCCCCCACAACTTAAAAATTAATGGTTTTAATGCCATGTCCAAACGCAGCAGTAGTTTGTCTGTATGCATTCTTCTTGCCAAATCTCCCTCGCAGATTTGATTGCATAAAGTATCATTCATTTCCTGAAGTGAACATGCTCTGCTATCTGGTGCCATACTAATACCACCCTGAACTGAAATGTAATTGAGTTGTATATTCAGTGACCTCTACATACTGCACTCATTTCTTCGGTGCCAAAAAATCATCTTCCTGTCTGTGAAATATGCCATGTAAAGCCGTTGTCTTAAGAGATGGAAAACTAAGAAATATAAACCCATAAATGAACACAGTCATGTATTCTGACTGGATACTAAGTCTTAGACAAAATACCATAGGTATTAATTATTGATATTTGTATGGGCCAGGATTTTTAGTACTCCCTACTGGGCTCAGTGGAGTTATTGAGATAAAATCCATGGAAGCCAGGGTTGGGTTCAGTCATTCCTAATACCTGTATGTCAGTCCCAGACACACACCAAATTTGAAGGGTCACCTATTGGCAGGAAGATTTTAGCATGTGGCCTGTTTTGTTGCTCTTTGTGCATGGATGTTACAGAGACTCCTCTGTTTCAGTCAGTCAAACCTACTGGCTGTGTTTCTTCATTCAAAAAAAAAAATCAAATAGATGGGTAAAAAGAAATAGGCACATCATATGACAATGTATTGCCCTTGGCTCACCCTGTCTCACATGCTGTTTGCTCACTCAGGCAGGCTTTGGAAAGAAGCTCCATTCTTCAAAACAACTGTGCTCCAAAACCTCCAAAAACTTCACTAAGAGGTCTGCTTTCTACTGCTGGCAACTTGGCCACAACTAGGTACAGACATCTCCCTGCTGAGAGTGGCAGGGTTTGCTCCCAGGCAGCATGGAGTGCTCTAGTTTTTGGGCTTAGCCATGCTCAAATATGCAGTGGAGTTTCCAGCTGGGCACCTGAGGCCAGGAGCTGTGAGGGTCTTTGAGGAGGACTCACCCACCCAACACCGATGTGCTCTTGTGAGGTGCCTTCCTTCTTCACTGGTCAGCTGCTCAACTTCTACAAAACTGAGCCATTTTTGCTTCTCCTCAAATTGAATTTCAGACGCAAGTTGCACTCAAAAATGCCCCATAGCTCTCCTCCTGGAGCACCACCACCAACAGCACATTTCTCAATGAGCTGAGTAAGAAACTTCTCCCAGGCTGACAGGGGTCTTGTCCTTCATACCTGCTTCAGCAAGGCCACGTGCAACACTGAGGTCACCACTGAAGGAGAAGAAATGCTTTGTACAAGGGCAGTTATAATATGTTCCCCACAGTGTGCTGCTGTTTCTATTTCTGCTGCTGTTTCTATTTCAGCTGCTGTCTACTTACAAACTAATTTATAAAGCTTCTCTGAGCTGCCTGATAGGTAGGTAGATAGATAGATAGATAGATAGATAGATAGATAGATAGATAGATAGACAGATAGATAGATAGATAGATACATACATACATACATAAACATTCAGGAAGATATTTACATGCAGGTTTAAAATTATAGGTCCCATTTTCAAAACTTTTTTTTTCCAAAAAATTTCTTATTTATGCAGGTAGTTGTCTATATCCTATTTTGTTCTAACAGGCCGTAAACACAGAAGAGATGCCATGAAGCCTCTATTCCTAAGGACAAAAGTCTGACTATTAACCATATGCAATAAGAAATTCTCTGAATTGTTGAATATTTATCATCAAAGAGAGCATGAGTTTTCATGTTTCTGGTTAACAGATCATTTAAAAGTATCTGTACACACTGGATCAGTCTATGCTCTGCCTAGTTGTGAGGGGCAGGCTCTATGCAATTAATCCAGAGAGCCACTAACTGCAAAAAAAAAAGACCAAAATGAAGGTAGAGACAGGAATAAAAATGAAGACAAATTGGGAAACCACCAAGCAAGGCAAAGAAGTGCAACTGTGCTGAGCTAACCTATTAAATGCTGGAACTGGCCAATTCTGCATACAGTGCAGTGGCTCTGCTTTTTTTAGTATGATGCTGAATTCACTGTAAAAGAGTAAACTCAAATCAGCTCAAACCCTGTCTGTAAAGCAGCTTTTCTCCTCATAGCCCAGTTCTTTGGGCACCCCAACACTGGCAGCTCCAGCTCCTCTACCTTTCTCCCCCGCAGCTGGCCTGCTTTGCAGAGCAGGCAGCCAGCTGCTCCTCAGGGAGAAGTGCTGTCAGGATAAATATTTGAGCAGGGCAGCCAATCCTGTGTGTCAGGAGACATGTGAATGTCCACTGAGGCTCATACAGTTCTCAAAGGGTTTCCATTGTTAGTTATAGGAGGAAATAGTAAAGCAGCTTCATGAACTCCCGGGCTATTTACACATGTAGCTTGTGTGCCAGATAAAAAACATTCCCAATGGAAATGAAAATAAGGTCCCAGCCAATGTCCTACCCAAACCTTCCTTGAGGGTAAGATGTGGGAGAGACATAGAAAAAGAGTTGTATTTTTTCCCAAACCACCCATTGGGTATTTTTTTTATTTTATTTTATTCCCAGTACATACTTTATTAACCTTTAAAAAAAAATCTCACATAAATACTGGTGCATTCACATTGCTATCTCCAGATTTATTTTGGCACAAAGTCGTCTGAAAGACAAATTCATCTCTTTGGTCTACAGAAAAAGTATATGATGCTTTTACAGACCCAGAGACACACATAAATTGTAGGGCACAGGCTTGATCTGGTGCCCATTTTTCATGGCAAGTGTCTCAGGAAGTGAAAAAGCCCCAGACAGGTTAAGGAAGGCTGTGCCTGCTCCTCTCCTTCCTGCTAGTGCAGTCATCTCCACTTCTTTCCCCTCAGGTATGAAGGTGGCCACTTCCACATCCCTCCTCCTGCATACAAGGAAGCTGCTCATTGGATAGGTCCATTAAAAATAGCATAAGCTGGGGGACTGGTGGTGGAGAGTCCAAAGAGCAAGTGCTGGGTGAGCACATGGCATGTGGGTAAGGTCCAGGGCTCACAAAGATGGTAACAGCCTGTGTTCAGGCCCTTGTATGGGAAGATTTTGGAAAGGACATAAGAGAGTTCTTGCCCCAGTCCTCAGGCTGTGTCCTTCAGGTATCCAAGAGAGAAAAAAATCCATTCCTCTTTATTGTAAGAGTATGGAGAATAGTGTGAAATTTATTTATGTTTCTACTTAAGACTCTCAGCTCTGCATATTTGTATGAAAGAGTGAAAAACCTATGGGAAACTCAGTTTAAACATTCACGTTTTGTTCCTTTAAATTTTCCTCTCTATAAAAAGCATCAAAACCTACAAAACCACATCAAAACCAGTCAAAACCCCACATCAACTCAGACTCTCCAGAGGATTTGCAAGCTTGCCCAGCTTGAAAGAAAATGTGGCTGAGCTGTGTTGGTTTAACCACCTCAACAGTTCAGTTGTATAGTTACCTTTCCTTTTGTATGCCTTCAGCAGAATTCCCTGTAAATCATTAGGGTAAAAAAAACTAACCACTTCTGTTGCACAACTGTGTTCATTTATTTCACCCCAATGCTTTTGTCCAAATAAGTGGTGATGGTTGACCATCACTACCACGTTGAAGGAGAAGAGATGGCAGGCAGGAGTCAGCAGGCTGGTTGCCCAAACCTCATTTGCCATGTGGGTAGAAGTGGGGGTGAAAAAAAACCAGAAAGGGATTAAGGCAGAAGTCTCCTAGTGAATGATTGTGTCTGATTTATTCATTTCCTATCCAGAAAAGCTCACAGGAGAGATCAAACATACACAAGTGAATAATGTGTCTGAGATCCATGGTTCTCAGTACTGTTTTACATAAAGGATTATTTCATTTGCATTTTCTATAAATGAGTCGTGATCTATTGAGAGCCGCAAAACTCTCCATATTGCTTCTGCAAAAGTAGGACCTCTGAGATGTCGCCTTACTTTTTTTTTCTGCATTGAAATTCTGGTTCCCCATGTGGTGGGAGACACGGTGCTGACTCCTGGTGGGACAATGCAGTGGCAGAAAGCAAAACCAGGGAAATTTATATGGCAAAGGGGAGACAAACAGAAGGTTTAGTGCTACTGGAGCCAGGTCATTCATGGGGCTGTTGTCCTCTCATCACTGCTCTGATCTCCTGCCTCAGAGACCGTAGATAGGGCTGAAGGTTGCAGGCACTGCACCTAACGACTTGGCTTGCTGACCAGTTACCAGAGGGAAGAAATCCTGGAGGTACCTGGGCACACACCCAGGAGGCCTCTGGATAAACCAGGTATGGCCCTGCACTGCAAAGCTAAGAAGTTTTAGGAAAAGAGAAGAAAACTTCTCCAATGTAATTTGAAGCAAGAAAAATATTAGGGGTTTCTTTTTCTTTATCCCTCAAACCTTGTCTTTTAAAATCTCTTGCAGACCACCTTAAATTCACTGGAGAAGTGCTCAGTCTTGCATTAGGTACAGCCCTGCCATCTGTTGGATTTTTTTTTTTTTTTAAATTAAACGCTTGTTTAATATCAGAGGAAAAAAAATTCAGCAGTGGCTTGTTTTTTTTATTTCAGTCAAATATGTGTTTGCTTTCCTACAGGAGTTCAGAAACCAGCAGCAACCCTGACATTTCCTGGGGAATCCAGTTCATCTGGGACCCCATCCAGACAGCCCAAGGCTGCGCTCCTGCCTCAGAGCCTGTCTAGCCAAAGGTATAAACTGGCTTCAGTGATGGCAACATCCCACTTCTGTGGGCACTTTTCTGCATGAAAAGGGAAAGGTTACTTTTGAGGTTAAAAGACTGGGGTTTTTTGTATAAGACTAACAGGTCATCTTTGATTAATCGAACAAAGCAGGGATAAGAAGCCCTAGCGATGGGCATCTCAAGCCAGAAAAATTCTTGTGTTTAACAGAGGGTGAACTGTAACACAATATACAGAAGGAAGTGGCAGTTCTTTGCCTTTTTTTGGGTGAGATTCCCCTAGATGTCCTTCAGTGGGGACAGCTACGTGTCAGCTAGAAACCCTTTCTATCTCTGGAGAACAACATGTACTCCCATAGTGTGGTGCATTACTTCAAATGGACACTTCATCCTCACACGGAGATGAGTTGCATCTTTGGAGTACTTCTGCACTTTTTGCTCTCTGGTGACCCTGCTGGATCTCGGGATGAGAGCTGATCGGAGAAGCATGCCTCTTCTGTCTAGGCATCTCTCTGGCACAGCTAATTGAATTAAACACAAGTGATGATTCCCAAAGCTCAGGTGACCAGGTACAGTGTAAACGTGATGCTTAGACATCCTCAGGTGATTTAACAGTCCCTTCTGACCTTCTCTCTGTGTTTCTGGGGCTGGCACCACAGCGGGGCCATAGGCATGGTACAGCTTGCCATAGGTTTGGCATAAGCAGTCAGGGCCAGCCCATGATCCAGATGACCTTGAAAAGTGCTTTTTTGTTTCCTTGCTCCATGTGAGGGGCAATGGGAGGGATGCCCCCTTGGCAGTGTCCAGGCTCAAGTTACGGGAGAAAATGGCTGCAGCTGCCCAGCACAGCACCACCACCAGCTTCTTCCTTTCACCATGAAGAGAGCTTCAATAAAAGAAATGAAAAGAGACTTACCAGAGAACCTCTGAGCATGGAAGATATATTCATTGCCACTGTTTTTATTCGAGCCTCTAAACATTTTGAATGTGCTCACATTATTCATTCACTCTGAACAGAAGAAATGAGCACTCTGGCTTCTGTTTCCACACACTTTACCTACATTCAACAGAGAAGAAGGCCCAAGTGTTTTTTATTGAGGGACCCAGGTAAGGTTAGATAAACCAGCAACTGCTTCTTTTTTATTATGAAAATATGAAAGGCAGGGTTTGGAAACTGCTTATTAGAGATGCTGTTGCAACTGCAGACAATGGCAGAAGATGCTCGCTGGAGTATGCCATTGGAAACAAGGTTTTTAGAACAGTTGGTATATTCACAGTGGGGAGCTTGTACTGTTCTTCCAAGAGCTTTGTCCAGTTTCACACTGTAACTCTTATTTCTGTGTCAAAAGACAGACAAATTTCCACTCCGAAAGCCAGCAGGAAAGGAAAGAAAACAACTGAAAATAATGCTGTGGGTTTTCTATACTGTAACAGAAACAACAGTAAAAAGCTCATACCTAATCTGCACTTGAGAGGTTTTCTAACCCCCAGGAAGTTCTTCCCCATAACAGACTCATTCAAAATCTTTGAAGGGATTTGGTCCTGCCCCGACTGCAGCTGGAGCCTGACAAAAACAATGGAGAACCCAGGCAAAAATGTTTCCCTGAGTCATGTATCTGATTCAAGGCAAGGTCGCAGCGTACTCAGAGACAGCCTGAGGTGAACACGCATGGATGAGCGACGTTGCCTGACACGCAGCCTGTGTTATGACAGTAGCGAGAAGGTGACATTAAGTGAACCGCAGAACATGCACTCCAGACTTTTGCCATGGGTAAATACACTCTCACAGACATAGCCCAGAGCGTGTAACTACTGGTATGGAAGGGTAAAGATCAACTGTCAATTAAAATCTCAACGAAGTCTCACTTAGCATCCACGTTGCTCACACACATGAATGGGCAGCCCTGAACTTTGCCCAGCCATAGGGGAGGCTGGAGGGGAGGACAAAAAGACACACCAGTTCAGTCAGGGTGGTCACATCATCTAAATTAAGCAGGTCACATATGGATCATAACACCTCAGCTCCATGCACAGCCCACATGGTCTTTAGGCATCTTCAAAGCATTGGGCCAACCTGGACCTTTCCTCATTGATGCTGCACCTTCAGCTGCTTGTACTCTCCCAAACACAGTCAGGAGTCAGCATGTGTCTGGCACCCTTTGCAGTAGTTGGTGTGGAGACACTGACCCAGCTTGGGGGGGAAGTGAATTTAATAGTACAGATATGAGCTGTGCTGTGCCTGCTAGCCTCGGGGCCAGGTAATGGTCTCTGCTCTGTTTTATTATAGTGGAGAGACAGCTTCTGGGGCTAAAACACACCTGATCATTTTTCCATGTACCTTCTGCTAACAGGATCTAGAGTACAGTCACCCGTTATGCATTAAATCACGAAAGTGCTATCACTAAAAATCACTTTATTCAATCAATTTTATAGTCATCTGGCAGTTTCCAACTTCTATCTTCAAGTGCATGCTGAAAGTATGTCTACGTGGCTGTCAGAACTTTGTGGGTCTCAAGGAAATGTCAAGTATATCTTTAAAATGGGGTCCTGCAAACAGAGTTGCCGTCGCAGCACTGAAAACTGGCCCAGAAGTACATTTTTGTCTGCCTTTCCAAAGGTGACAAATCATTCAGAGCATTTAGTGGGTATTTCTTTAAAACAAACTTGGCTTGAAGAAAACCTAGTGTGTTCCTCTCTCTTAAAACATCAACCTGAGACCTAAAATCACAAGTCACATAAGAAAAGGAGGAAGCCAGTGGCATGAGAGGCCTGATAGGATCAGAACAAAATCTTCTACAGATTTTCTAAAGACTGAACTGCTATCCTCAGCCAAGGGTAGCTGCTACCCAGCAGCCCAAAGCAGAAAAGCCTTCTTGGATGACCTGACTGTCTCGGTTCCCATCGTCATACCAGTGACCCTCGTCACAGGCTGGCCATGGACAGAGGCAGCACTTACAAAGAGCTGTTCACTTCTTCCCAGGTTTGGATTTTTCAGAATTTCTGTTGTTTAGGTAAACCAGTCTCCCTGGGAATTGGGGGGGAAAGAAAAAGTGATTTTTTTTTTTTTCTCTTTTCTCTGGTTATTATTTGATTTTGGTTTTTTGTGGGTTTTCTCTGTGGGCTGGCAAATGACTGAAATGCAGGGTTAGTAAAAGAAAAGAAGGAGAGGCAATGAACACAGGTGCATGCACACCCAGAAGCAGCAAGGGGTGTCTCTCCACTGGCCATGGCCTGTTGGAGATCAGGGCTTTGATTTGACTCTCAGTTTCACAATGTCCTGGTTTTGTCCAGGCTCTTGTAGGCAGCTACCTTGGTAAGACGGGCAGGAGACTAAAAGCCTGTGTTCCTGAGGCTGCCTATTTTGTCTGATTTAAGTGTGGGTGGCAGCACACATTGGTTCTCCTTGACAGTGGGGCAGGAGGGGGAGTTTGGGCTGAGTTTCATACTGGGGGAAGAGTGCGCGTTTCACGGTCCCCTTTGTGTCCTGTCAAGATCTGACACGTTGCAGAAATCATTATTTCCGCAGAAGGTGGCATATCTGGTGGGAGATGGGAAAGACTAATTGCCCCACATGCAGCAGGAAGTCCAGCAGATCCCTGCTTCTTACCACATGGTTATTAATACCATTTTGGAAATGTCGAACAGAGCATTGTGGAGGAGATTAAATTCTGATAATCAGGAAAAAATCCACAGAAAATCTGAAAGTGGCTTTGTGGTGATATTTTTGATGCATGGCTACAGCTCTGAGAGGCAACCACTGAAGACTTCTTTTTAAAGCAACAACAGCTCCAGTGTCACCTAATGTGGACTGAGAATCTGGGTCATAAGCAGGAGCTCTTGCAAAGAGACTTTCCCAAATGTGACTCTGCTCTTTGTGATGCTGCACATTGAGAATCAGCAAGCAGGAGAGGAAAATGCAGCACTGGGGCACCCAGATAAACACTGCTCTTCCCACCTTCCCACTCTGAAGCATTATGTCTCAGTAGCCAAAACTCCCAGAGGGACATTTTTTCCATTGCATCGTGAGGCATCACACAGGCAGTAAGGGCTTGGCCAGGAAGGTTTGCAGTAGGATTTGCAAGCAGAGCTCTGCTTGCCTTGCCTAATGAAGAAGGACAGGACAGCGGACACGGACAGTGGACTCCTGCACTCCCTGTGGTGGAGGAAGCCTTTGTTCCCAGGGAAGAAGCTATTTAGCTACTGACTAAGCAACAGTCAGTTCACCCTATGAAGCATGGAAGGTGAAAATGTGCTTTTTACAAGGGTAATGGGTGGGAGTGTGCCAGCTCACAGTGTACTACTGCCAGGGCTGCCCTTTCCCTGCCCTGCCCATCTCCAGCCAGCCCATAGCTGTGCTACTCATGCCTCACGTTAGGAAAAGGCATCGAGCTGCAGTGCCAGAGGAGAGGTGAGACAGGTTTGGGACAGGCAGGGAGTGGTAGTATTCACACAGAGAGTGCCCGTGACTGCCTCAGGCAGCTGCCAGTGCGAAGCAGGCAACCAGGGCCTCCTAGAAGAGGGCTACACTTGGTTTAGCAGCTTACTTTGTATTGTCAGAGGGAAGCAGGGAATTATTATGGTATTTGCCCCAGAGACATTTTCAGAAGCTGCATAAGTAAAGAAGGCATAAGCAAAACTTATTGTGAGCCAAGAAATATTAATAACAAATGGATGCTTTTCAGAGTGGAAATAGGTTAGTAAAACAGGTTGCTCATCTGACCAGGGCAATCTGGGGAAAGATTTAGACCTGGGAGAAGATTTAGACAATGATGTGTTAATTTGGCTAAGAATAGAAATACATGTAATTTAAACACAGCTGTAATGGGCCACCGAAGCAACAAGGGAATCTCTACAGTGACCACTGCGGTGGTTTCCAAAGAAAAAAGTTTTGAGCATTAGGAGATATTTTGTGGTATACATGTAACACGTATCCGTATTTTCTGCCTTTCTTCCCTCAGCCCTCACTCTTATATCAGATTCTATAAATACTGAAGGGCCCTGTAAATACAACTTCTGTCATCAAGCATATGTTCAAACTTAGGGGGGCAGATAAGGACCGTGCACTGGCTTTATCAGATCTGTGCAGCTGACAGTGTTTCACCCTCCTGCACCAGACAGAGCAAACGGGGAGTCTCTTCCACTCATGCCACCTGGGCAGTGCTGGCATAGTCCCAGGAAAACTGAGACTCACAGATTTCTCTCACACCTGAGTTGGCTCTAGCATTTATTCCTGGTTATTCATGCAGGTTTTTTTTGGGGGGGCCCTATGTCATGCCCAGTCCTCAAGGGTTGGACAGAAAAGATGTCTGCATGTCAGGAATCGCATCAAACAGCACAGTGTTGCAGGAAAATACACAGTAAAAAGCCAAATTGCTTTCATTTGAAAAGCTGTCCAAATTGCACTCCATGACAGTGTTGGGCCAAGGCATGATCTCTGCTGAAAACAAAGGGGCAGCAGCCAGATTAGATGTCCCAATCCACATTTTCATCTGGGGTTGCAGGACACCAGCTCTCTGCCACAAAAGGACAACAAAACTCCTCAATTTGCCTGGCAAAGCTAAAGCTTTGGGCCACAGGGACATGATTCCTTGTAGCATCAACTGAGTGCCCGTAAGTGTCCCCAGCGGAAGGAGCAGTCCCATGCTGACGTGCAAGGAAGAAAGAGCACATCCTCCCAAATGTGAATCGATACTGCTAAACGAACGCACTCAACAATCATGCCACAAACCTCAAAACTCATAAAGTTGTTTTGAAAAGCACATGATTTAAAAAAATGAACATTTTTTATTATTTTCCTGTTTACTCGGTCTCTGGACTTCTGGTCCCTGAGGTCAGCTCTGCAGCCAAAGGGCTACAAACTTTTTCCAAAACTGAAAGCCAAATTTGTCCAGGAATTGTTTAGTCACACAAACCGAGACTGTAAGGAAAAAACACCAGAGATCACAAGACTCCTGATAATTTTCTGGACTTGTCATCACACATGATTTGTCATGTAAGCCTGTGGAGAAAGGTCATTTTAAAATCCTCAGAAATGCTTTGTGGGTTTATGGAAACTCCTGAAGAACAGTGTACTGGATTTCCTTTTTAGCTTTTTCTTTTCTTTTTTCTTTTTTTCTCCTCTGGTTTTCTTGTTTTGGTTTGTGAGGTTTGTTGTTTGTTTGGGGGGTCTGGGGATCTCTTTTTTGGGGGATTGGTTTTTTTACTAGTGTGGTACCTGAAGTACTTACAGTATTTATATACTTCACATTTCAGAATACGACTATGTTACAGAGCGTTCAGAAAATGGCAATTTTATGTTCATCCATCTAGATTCAGCTAGGAAACTTTCACTTGTGTCTTCAGTATATTCCCTAGTTCAGATTCTCTAATAACAGTAGAGAGAAGTAAATACTAAATTGTTTTCTCTTGTTGTGCAACTGGATGGACAGAAAATCGAAATTACTACATAGTACATGAAAAAATGAGTTTGTAAAATAGGTTAAAAGAGTTCTGTCAAATTTTCTCATTTGCAATCCCACACACAGTTCTGTTAACCTGGTTAAAGAAACAGTAAAATGACATAGCTTACTGTCAGTGAGTTAACATTTACCTTAATAAGAAATGGGAAGCAGCAAAACATTTTATTGTTTTGTATTTTTTTTCTGTTCATGCTGTCAGTAAGGTAGCAGAGAGCAGTAGATAGAAATCAGAATTAAATACACTCGTTTCTAAAGTCTGAGCATGTACAAATGTATGGTACCAGGCATTAAAAGTGATCTACCATAGAGATTTTTATAGCTGTAGAGTTTATGTGTCTGCCACCATGAGGCCTTTCACGCTGGGGTGTGCTGAGAGAAAGGCAAAAGGCACAACCACCCCAATGTCTCTAAGTGTCCTGACATCTTCATCTTTTAGCATTACAGTGCTATTGCCCTGTAATCTCAACAAAGTCATGATCACACTGGGTGTCTCCCCTCCTGCTTTCCCCCACATTTAATAAATAAAATTCTTGCAGCATTTCTTAAGGCGCAGACAAATGCGCTTTTCAGAAATACAATAGCGAAAGCTTCAGTCTCTCTTCCACTCACCAGTATGTGTGTAAGGACACTCGATTAATGGGCCTAGCCTTAGCAATAAAATGAAATTCTGATTTTATCATAATACACTAGTTTTCCAGTCTCTCACTAAAAGAAATTAAAAGCTCTACCATACTTGTCATCCTGACAGTACATGCCCACTTCCTCAAGGTTAAATTGCTCACTTTGCACTGCTGCCTCCACTACTTGCACGTAATTATATTTTCTGTATAAGTCTGTGTTCCTCATCTCACATCAATTCATAGGTACATACTCTGGTGGCATACTCGTGTGCCAGCCTTTGGAAATTGTCTGTTTTCTGTGAGATTAAGCTCTTCCATCCTAATTAAAAGAATTGCTCAAATTTGGCAAAATTAATTGAATATACTATTAGCTAATTTATTTTTAGTTAGACCTAAGGGAAAATCCAGTTTTAAATGACAAAGTTCTACAGCCCACCTCCATCTTCTCCTTTCCCCTCAAGAAACTATTTCCAGTGAGACAAATCCTCCCAACATTTCCTACCTCCAGTAATACCACTACCACTGCAGTGTGACTGAAAACATACAACCAGTCAGCAAACCAAGCTGACCCCAAGGACCCAAAGTCTGAGTGGTGGTGGCTTTGGGTGAGAGCAGCTCCCTCCACTATCTTGCATTTTGTAGAAAAGCAGGCAGTACCCCCTTCCCATAGTTGCAGTGTCTGCCCACGCTGGTGCCCATATGTGAATTTAAAAGAATTCTTTGATGGTTTAATTGAATATTTGCTTAGGAAAAACGTCTTTGAGGGTAAACATTTCTTTGGAGACTGGAGGGTAGTGCAGTTCTCCATCCTGATGCTTCATAGTTATCTACCTTAATGGCTTTTAGACACCCTGGTATTTCTTAGTTGAAGCTCTCCTGATGCTGCACTGACAGTTTCCCCAGCCAGAGCTTTTGTCGTTGTAGAAAACAAGCAGTATTGCAGCACTCTCTCCAAGGATCTGCTGGGAGAGCTGTAAGGAGCGCAGTGGATGGGCTGCATGCACACATACTGAAATTGCCCTGCTAAAAGAGCAAAACAGTTCCATTTTACCAGCCACCGGCTGATAAGCAAGGACACGATTCTCCCCTCATAAATAAGATGAAGGTGAAATAAAAAAATAGTGCCATATTAGCACTCACTTAAGAGGCATCTGGCACTCAGGTCCACAGCAGTATGTCCACACTGGCTCTAGTATAACCCTGTCCAGACCATGCTCCTTACCAAATGCAGAATGTTTTATGCAGCAGCAGCCAAAAGGGCAACGCTTCCCTCCTGAACCTGAGTGATTTCAGACATTTGGACACGTGGAGATAAGGAACACACTTCAATTTGAGAGGTTCCTTCTCCTGCCTGAATTTACCTTGGATTATCAGCAATGCAGTTTTTTCTTCTGTCTGTTCTCTTGTTGAATTCAGTGCATGCTGAAGGAAGGAAGATTTCAGTGTCATGGTTTTCATGTACAGATAAAAACTAGCTGTTAGCAGTAAAAGATGCGTTTCAAAAGGAGGCTAATCATACCAGAAACAGAAGATGGCTATGTGTATACATATACACAACACTGCTACAGAGGTCTTGCACACTGTAGCTAAACTGTTAGTAGCTATTATTCAGATGAACAAAGAGGAGAAAGAAAAAAAACAAAAAGGAAAAGAAAACAATGAAAAGAAGAAATGAGGTTGCTATCCCAAATGTACATAATAACTACACCAGCTGGTTGCTGGATCCCCCTCTGCAGCCTGAAGGCCAAATTCACTGCCTGACCAGAGGCAGAAAGTGCCAATGGCTATCAGAAGGACCGAAGTTTCTCTGTCCAGATTCAGTGACCTGCATGAAAAGTAGATGCTGCTGCTCTTGTCTGGTCATCCTCAACATCCAGTTTTCAGACCACCTCTGCGTTTCCTTCACTGTAGGACAAACCAGACCCTCCCATCACTTCAGCATAATAGCAAGTGACCTCAGCACTCTCCAAACCTCCTCAGGGCTTGTTAGAGCAATCCAGGTCCCCTGAATGTGGTACCAGCATCTGCCTCGATCTGCCATCAGTCCTTCTTCTTGCTGAGACTGTGCAGAGGGAAGCCAGCGCCTGGTCCCAGGGGTGTCACCATCTGCCCTTGACATCCCTAGGAGGAGACTGCTTAGAGAAGATTTTGAGACTGTTCCATCAATAGGCCAGGCTCCTCACAGAGAGGCAGGAGTGGTGCTGAGTGTCCATCACCTGGGTGGAGGTACCTGTGATGTCAGCAGCCAAGTCAGAAAGAGGCAGAAAGAGGACTTGAGAGCTGCGCTTCACTGGAAAGGGCCCCCTGAAGCACTGCAGGATGAGGTTTGTTGCATTTTGGAAGGTCACCTGATGAAATGAGCCATTTCAACACAGTGTCAACCAGCTCCCTGCAGCCAGCTCACCAGCACCCAGCTGAGTGCACCAGCCACTGCCCCAAGGCTGGGAAACAAAATTCCTCAAAGACTCAGTGCTGCTCTCAGCAACACTGCACAGCTGCTAAGTGTCTGGTACTGAGGAGAGATGGTTTCCAGCTAAATGCTCTGCTGGTGCCTGCAGGGCAGCAGTGACCCACAGGAGCTGCTGCTGAACCATTTTCTGTGATCCTGCCATGAGTTTTTATCTGCATGCACTACCACAGTGACCAGCAGATCCTTCCTGCTTGGGGCTTGGCTTCTCCGCCGGGGAGGCTCAGGGCTGTGACTTGTCAGGCCAGACGCAGCTCTCTGTAGGTTTTCTGGGGGTTTTGCAGGTCTCCATTTGCAAGCAAGGCAGATTTCTTCTCCAAATGCACATCTAGGATATCCACCCTTCCCATGTCCTCAGTGGAAAGTACTCATTGGGTGCAATTTGTCTCTTCAGAAGGCAGATGTGTAAGAAGGTCAGAGATTCACATGCAAGAGGCATCTACTCCTGTCCTTCAGGTGGAAATGGAGCATGGACAGCCGTGGGCACCAGTAGTGGGTGCAAGCAACACAGGTGCTTTCCAATACCCCTCTTGGCTCCCAGGGAATCCTACCTTGAAACTGCACAGAGATCTCCTTTGATCATCGTGTAACTTTCCTTCCTGTGAGCACCCTCACAGAGCACAGAGAATCCTGATCGTAGAAACAAAAGTGTATGTTTTTTTTATAAACTCAGCGGATATAGCAATTACATGCACCAACTCTTTCTGCATATCTCTTTCCTGGCAGTTGTTCATTAAGTACAATGTCTGCCTGGGTGAGATGCTGTCTCTTCTCTACTGTAAAGGGATGCATCTCTCACCATATGAGTTCTCGTTTTCCCTGCATGCCCAGAAGATCTCGCCTAGCATGGAGGATAGCCAGACATCTGTGCTGTGTGCAGGGGAGCAAGTGTCCTCTGTTTTCTCCCATAAGAATGATAACGCTTTCACTGGATGTACTCAGAAAGAGCAAACCCCTTGCTCCGCTATCAGATGTTCTCCCTTATGGAAAATGCAAGCCCCAGGAAATAGTTATGGCTCTACATCATTTCAGACAGGGCCTGGCCCCAGCTACATTTTCAAAGCCCTGTTAAAAATAGATTTTCACTCCCCAATTTCATTTTCTATCCAATTTTCTTTCAGTGCTGCACCACGCCCACGCTATTTTTCCTTAAACTGAAATACTTCCCACCACTGCTTCCTTTCAACACCCCTTGCCAGCCTTGTCATTTACTGTACATCTGCATTTCACAAGCCACAGGCAGCAACCAAAAGGACTGAGCCCTTCAAGTTTTGCTTGGCCCTGGAGGGGAAAAAAGCAACATGTTAAAAGAGGAAGCCCCAGCAGTTGACAAGCCACCCTAAAATGGGTGGAGGCTGAGGGAACAGTGTGGGAATGCTCTGGAGGTTCTGTAGTACTTAAGCACAGAAGACACCGGGGCAGTCTGACACATGAAGGTTATTTAGGGCTAAGAGCCTTCCTTGAGGTAAATGTTCCTCTGCTATCACCAGAGAGGACAATGTTCATAGTCAAGTCGTATTGCAATTTGGAGAAGTCAATTTAAAACACAGTGTGAGCTAGATACGTTGCAGAAATAGAGTGCCACCAAACCGAGATTTAAAAAGACAAATGTGAAATGCATTCTATCTAGGGGAAACATCAGTTGCATAGACACAGAAAGTAGGGATGTTGCTTTTCCACAACACAGCCCAGCCTGAAAAGACAGAACATCCTGAGCAGTTAGAAGGCATTGTCACAAATGCAAGGGCATCCCAAGAAGGAACATTGCTCAAGTGTAAAACTAGCAGGGGCTTTTCCTGAAGTAGACTGCCACAGGTAGGTCTTGATGTGTGCCCCCATCTGGGGGCATCTTTCTGTTACAACTGACAAAAAAATATGGAAGAAATTCAAAAAGAGAAATTGTTAAATAATCTGAACTATGCAAGGCCATGAAACTGAGTGTGCTTGAGCGGAGTGGGAAGATATCCAAAGAGGTCAGTAAGGTGCAGAAGAGTATTTCTACAATTGCACAGACCACTGCCATGTCCATTTATTGAGGATAAAATAACAAGCAGAGGACAAGAGCAGAAAACAAGGATAAAATTACATGTATTTTTAAGAAACTGTACAGAATTTCCTTAACTGATGGAAAGAGGTGGGACATGCTGTGGGCACACCACAGCCACACCAGTTACACACAACAGTGTAGCTGACAACTCCTGCAGACGCAGGGTGCTGGTGCCCTGGCTTGTGCTAGCCAGGCACTTGAATCCCCCTGCCCCTTCCACCCAGTGGAGCCTTGTCCCTCTGATAACACTTTCCAATTTCATTCAGTGTAATTATTTTAAAGAGGATTTTTCAACACAGCAACACATGATCCTCTGCAGGATTTCCTTACTTACAACTATAGACACTTCAAAATGTTACTCATCTTGCATACGGAGGCTTTAATTGGTTTATATCACAGGTACTATGCTGAAAATAATGTACATTTATTTTGTGTGGATGTCCAAAGTAACACATCAGCCAGCACAGAAAGGTGCAGAGGGACCTTCCCATAATGTGACACTTCAAGTGGGTCCCTCTGCCCTGTGCTGGAGCCGGACACCACCTCTTGCAGAAACAGTGAGTTGCTGTGAGTGCAAGGAGAAATTTGTAATCCTTTTCCTAACTTCAGGGCTTAATTTTTATATTTTTTTTCACAAATGCTGTACTGTGAATGTTCTGAAAGATTTTCTTTTATTATTTGGGGGAAGGTTATGCCATGCAGTAGCTTCCTCTCACATCTCTGTTCTGCAGAGGCTGGGGAGCAGGAAGCCCCTTGGAGTTCCCCAGTGTTCTGCAGCTCCCCTAAGCCTCTGGGTTTCCTTGACAAAAGCACATGGGTTCACTTATTTCAGCAAGAGGTCTGGGGGGGAAATATCTTGTGGGCTCAGTGAGCAAAGACACAGGAGGACTAGATTGTTTACGGCTTCAGCTGCCAAATTTTATATCTGCTGTGTAGTCAGGGTCATGCTGCTCTTGCCTTTCATCAGGCACTTTTGTGTTTAGTTTACACAGCACCTTCCGTGTTAGAAACCAGTGTCCACATACACATGGCTAGGTTATCTCACTTGGAGGCAGAGGATACTGTGGCAAGGCATGACAGGTTTTAAAATATCTGGCTATCCCACTGCACAAAAGACCCTTCCACTGCACAGCAATAATGAGAGGACTGCATATACAATGTGTCAGCAGGAGGTGTCCCAGAATCCCAGTAGATTCCCTCCAACATCTGCTCAATAATGGATTTTTTTTTCTTTTAATTTTTTTTTTTTGCTTTATTTTAAAAGAAGAAAACAAGGAAAACCACAGGGTACAGTAAACTGCTCAGAAGGGCAATGATCTGAAGTTGTAGAAATCATCACAGTGCTGTGTTAGGACACTGGGAATTCAAAATGTTCAGCAATAAAAGGACAGCTCGCATTCAAAGGTGACATTCAAAGCATTTCAAATGGCATAATAAAGCAGTATGTAACGAGGTACACAGTTTGTATCAAAGGTCCTCTTATTAAAGAGCTGCTGAGTGTGCTATGCAAAAGGATTTAAAATAGACATTTCTGCTTAAACAAGGTCTCGTTTCAAACATATCTTTCTTTTTGAGTTGTTCCTGCAGTCAGGGAGGTCATATCATAAGGCTAAATTTGTGACGACATAGAGGTTTCCATGGTAGCAAACTATTGTCATAAACACTGAGCTTTATGATTTCACAGCTGGATTAAGGAAAAAAAAGAGAATCAGGCTGGAGAAGGAGGAAGTTTTTTATTTCAATGAGACTTAGGGGAATACAGAAGATTGCAGGCAAAGAAAATTGCTTTTTGCGTAAATGTTCTTTTTTAAGTTTACCCCAGTGTGAAAGTCCCTTTAAAGGGATATAATTTGGGTAACGATCCCTCTTCTATTTAAAATGCTCACAAGGCTAATGAGCAAGCTTGTCTATTTTTGGAACACTTCAGCAGTAAGGCTGGATGTTTAGCAGCAGGAAGCCACTGTATTGAAATGTATTTTTTCACTTTCCTGAAAGCCCCTGACCCCTTTCTCTGTGATTTTCTGTAACTTCACTATCTAGAAAGCAATTTACAGGTGAGGGTATGTTATTTATGATGATAGTGCACCATTCACCTCCTCATTACTTGGATTATGGCTTCTTTTCATCAATTATATTGAAACATCTGTGACTACAGAGTGGAAATGCTTGTCAAGATGGACAGAATTAAATGTTATTATGGTTTTAGGAAGAGTTGTTTTCCTGGCATGGTCATTTATGCCCTCAAGTTAAATTAGTGTTGATAATTATCAATAGTCCTTGAATATGAAAATGCAGTCAGAGAAATTTGGTTGTGGGAGGAAAGAGGTGGCCTGTGCTGCCAAACTGCCAGAAAATGCAATATACCATCACACCTTGGATGATGGGACTCACTCTGCCAGGGGCAAATCCCAGGAAAACTCCATGGCCTAGAGGTAGGCCTGGAGAGATCTCTGGTTCCCATCACTTGCCTCTGGCAAACTCCTCTCCAAGCACCATCCAGTTCTGCCTCCAGGGGAAATAAGGATGGGGTGGCTGTAGGTCTTCTGTGTGATCCAGGGAGAGGGATAAAAGAGTCAGTTCTCTGAGCCCTCAATGGTCCGTGGAGGGATATCTCAGAGCCCCCTCTCTGTTCCCCCAAAGTCATCCTGCCCCTCTGCACTGGCAGCTTGTATGGGAGGCCTCCCTTCAGGCAGCAACAGTGGAATAGGGCATCTCCCATCCTCACTGACTGGGAAGGTGCTGTCAAGAAGAAGCATCACTCAATTAAATGCACAATATTCCTATAGGAATACAAGTCATGAAATTTCCTGTGTTGGCCCCAATCAAAGACAGATCTCAAATCTAGAGAAAGATTATTACTGTGTGTCCTAGTGATTCCCCTGGAATTTCTACAGCAGAAACAAATTAAACGTAACTCATCTTACAAATAATTAGCACATTTCATTTCAAGAAATCCCAGCTGACTTCACCTACTAGGCACTAGATTAGTATGTCCTGCACGAAAATGAATCTGACATTTAGCTTTCTAACAAAGAAAAAGGTAATCTATCTCATCAAAATATAAAATAACAGTGCAGGCAGTGCTACAGGCTGCCAAATCTCTTCCTGAGCCACTCCAAAATGAAATTGGTTTAGAGCATTAGGGCTGGGCAGTCACAAATCAAACATGCGGTTGTAGCTCAACTTTACTGAGTATCAAAGTCTCAAGCGAGTTTTTTTCTTTTCTTTAAAAAAAATCCCAAATGAACAGAAAGGTCACTCTGTAAGGGTACTTCCTTCCCATGAGATGGAAAATGGTGTTGCTCTGTAAACTGGAAATGCTAGGTCTGGATCCTGAGAGCTGTACACTAGAGGTCACTGCTATAATAAAGGAAAGAGCTAGCTAGCAGCTAAGGCACCTTATTATAAGGTGACTCACAATGAAAAGCAACAGCTAACTGAATTATACCATATTTGTAAAATTTTACTGTATTCAATTCATTTTCTTCTGTTTCTCTTGCTTTAATTGGAACTTGAAAATTATGTCAGCCTGTGGAATTTCCGTCACAGTGGTCCTTTTCTTTTTTTCCTTTTTTTTTTCCCTCTGAAGTAAGTATTACTGGGCTGGCTCATCTTGACCAAAAGCCCAATGCTGCCCTCATCTCCAACATTCAAGTTCTGCTAAACAGTGTTGGTAACAAATGGACACAAGAAACTTTAATACAAATCAGAGATGCAAACCAGTGGGTAATTAGTTGAAGATTACAGATGGGATGCTGATGAAATAGCTTCCTATAGAGAGATTGTCACTGCTAACTCTGTGCCAGGCAACTCCCGAAGCTTCCTAAGTCTCCAAGCATGCTCGCCTTTTTGTATCTGTTCCTGTATGGTCTTAATTAGTGTCTGAGACTGTTTATTTAATGAGGCATCCCACACTGTGGCAGTGTAACTTCTCTCTCTCACATATTGCTGCTGAGCTGACATGATCAGCGTTAATTTTCAGTCCATCTTTCCTAAGCTTGTGTCATAATATTATGATGCTATTTAAGTCTCTTTTTTCCAACCTTGCTAAATTATTAATTTTACTCAGGATCAAGCCATGTAACCTGTCCAGTGCCTGCTTGCTGATGATTCATGACATTTCCTGTTTTGTTTCCTTTATAGGAACCATGGTTCCTGATGATTTTGCACATCTTCGTGTGGCACATCCTGTGCAGGGAACTTCTTATCGCAGTAGTCAACAACATATTTTGTTAGCTGTTTCTCCTTACTCAGTCTTAGTTCCAGCATTTCACATCCCTCTGGCATTATTTTATCCCATGCACTTAATTTCCACATTTTTTTCCTTTTCTTGCATCAAATAGCACATCAAGCATGGACATGACAGCGGAAGGTATTTTTGCAGTGGACAGCTGTGATACAAGATCTGCCCATCTCACAGCCCTGGCCCATGTCCCTGCTAACTTCTTGTAAGTTCTCTCATGTTCCATTTTGGTCAGATGTCATACACCAAGAGATAAACTCATCATCACTCCAGAAGCCACCTATGGTCTAATCAGTACAGTCTTCTGCCAAAACATTCTTCATGACACCCAACTTTGTATACAGCTTTATATATTTCTTTTGTAGCTATCGCCTTTCTTAACCCTAGCTAACATTTCTTTTTTCTTGCTTCTTTTCCTCAGCTAAGGGATAGCCAAAGAATTTCTCTTTATTTCCAGTGGCAACACTATTCAACTTTGTTGTGATACTAGCAGAGAGGCTAGGAAAAAAACAGCCATAGAAGACCAGTTCTTTTCTGGGCAGCGCACAGACAAAGCAAACTGTAATGTGTTGGTCATTTATTTGTAGGAGTTCCTGTCATAGCATAGTTCCCCCGCTATTGCACAATAACTGCAAAGAATTCCTAGCAGATATGTAAATACTTCCTGCCCTGCCATACATCTGCTGTGAAAGGAAGTCCCCACGACAGCTCCACCATCAGCCCAGCGTTGCCACCTCTGATGTTCCCTCAAACACCCCCCTGCCACACTGCCTAGCCCTCAAGGCTCGGGATGGTGAGCCAGCTGGTCTGCTGCAGCCACTGCGCTGCTTCTTCCCCTCTTTGCCATCGACTGCCAGGCACCCTGCCGGGACCCAGCCCTGCAGCATCTCTCTAGGCCACCTCCAATACAAATAAATAATAAGCAAGGGGGTTGCCTCAGAGCTGCTGGCCAGACGGTGTTTCCAGGTCAACGCTTCCCTCTCCTGGAGCCGTGAGCTTGGAAGCACTCATGCCAGGGACACTGCCACTTGAGGCCATGGAAGAACAAGGTCGTGAGGGGGAAAGTTTGAAAATCGCTGCTTCAGACTGTAAATTTTTCAAAAAAGAGACTTTCTTTTAAATGCTTTTGTAAGTTATTGCTCACAATGACCTTTCCAATGTGCCATAAGAAATAGTGGAGGCAGCATTCGGGTTGCGTGTATTTTGATGATGTTACATGCAATAAATTCAGAAGCTGACTCCATTTCTAGGTTGGGCTGCTGTACATATTCTAAATCTACTGTGCTCTTCATTCTTCTTCCTGAGGTCTAATCCTGTGTGTACACGTTTTATTCAGCTTATGCCCCTACTCCTGTCACTTATTTCAAGGGATTTGGGACCCTGAGATCCGCAGTAGATTTTGCAC
The DNA here is from genome assembly GCA_035584735.1 of Pseudotriccus pelzelni. Lineage (NCBI taxonomy): Eukaryota > Metazoa > Chordata > Aves > Passeriformes > Tyrannidae > Pseudotriccus > Pseudotriccus pelzelni. The sequence continues at coordinate 69,050,070 of JAWMRA010000113.1, forward strand.
ATGAGCACCAGCATACTGTTCTCTGGAAAGCTTTTTGGCAATGTGCAGATGACACCTGGGGAGGGCAGATCTTTTGTCAGAAGACCACTCATAAAACAGAAGCAGCCTAGGTAGAGGATAGCTTCATTAATTTTCCTAATTCATACAAATTCATCCTGCAAAGGAGTGGTTTGGAAGACTCTGGTAAGCCTAGAACCTAGATACATTATATTCCAACTCCACAGTTTATATCATACTTTTATTGGACATTTATTCCCCTTTTGCATTTACAGAAATTTTAAGCTTGTGTATAAGAAGAATAAGTGAGTCATAATATGTGTTGCTTCATCACTTATTTACCTGGAATGCATGAAGATACATAGTTGCAAATATAAGCAAAAATTAAGATTAAATATTAAAAGGTTTCCAAAACAGCAGTGGAGGAAGGACAAACCTCCTAGTTAGCTTGAAGATGGAGCTGGAATCAGATTCATGACACAGCTCTCTGCAAGCAGAAGGACCTGACCTTAGCAACCTCACGAGTCCTTTACAGGATTTCCACATCTGCTTTGTCCAAATTCCCCAGTGGACAAGTCTGATCGCACTGCACTTCTCCCTAAGCGAGGTCATGCTCTCACATGGTATTTGTAAGGATGAAGCTTTTCATTGTTTTCCAGTGTTGTCAAGGAGTAGGATTGCAACTGTACACATGAAATTTCATCATGTCATTTGGCTGAATGCTCCTTGGGATGGAGGCGTATGATGAATTTTTGGATACTAAACAAGTCACTATTAATACTTAGCTGTACTGCTGAGTCGCAGAAATCTCTGTGTAAGACTACATTGTTTGAATGGTTTGGGGTTTATTTTTTTCCTGGGTAGACTTCTGAGAATGTTAAAGGCCTGGCACCAGCCTCCTCATAACCCTCTCCTTGCTGTTTTCCAAGCATATTTTTGGAAAGTTCTTGAGGACTAATACCAGACTGCACAGACAGACTCAGAAACCACAGAGCTAATTCTCAGTCATTTGAGGCATTCCCGGGCTTCTGGGACAGGAAGCTCTAAAACACTTTGATTCCCCCACAGTCTAGGGTTGATTAGGGGAATGATCTGTCTCCATGGCATAAAAATAGCCAAAAGGTTCATGTGGCCCCAGGGTGCTGCCCTTCTGAGCAGTACACACTGGCCAACACTGTAACAAGACATCTTTACTGCCAACAGCAAGCATGGATATGTGTAGCCCTCGGGAAGATTTGAGATGACTAGAGAGGTCCTCTGAGCAGTAAGTTTTCTCAGGGGGACTTTTACAAAACATTTTCAAAACTCTTTATGTTCACTGACTTGTAGTTAACACAGGGTTGGGTTGCAGGGGCTCACAAGCCTCTGAGACTGCAGAGGGAAGGTTCCCCCCTGGTTTGCAAAGGATCAATGGTATGGAGGCTGCTGTTCAGTCAAGCCAAATAGATGCCCCACGTTATAAAGGAAAGAGCATGTATCTTCATAAAGACTTCAGTTTGGCTCCCACCTGCTATTCCTCCATCCCCATCCCATTTTTTTCCTGACCAAAATAAAAAGGTATTGATTGTAAGCATATTTCCATCCTCTGTGTGGAAAACATGTCAAAACAATGGCAATATTAACAATGTCTCTCTGCCTTAGAGAATCCTGGAGAAGTTCATTAATTTATTTGCAAGATGCTCTGACTGGAGTAAGGACCCCGTAATTAGATTCCACTTATACATTGTCAGTGCCTTTATGTGCTCTTAGAAAACAAAGGAAAACATAAACATGCAAAGGTACCCAGTTTAAAAAAAGACATGCAAGAGACTCTTCTGCTCACAGATTGTTCTTCTAAGGTTTTCAGTGCCCAGATCACTTTCCACAGGCATGGGGCATTTCATAAACTGCAACTCCAGGACTACAGTGATGCAGGATTTCTGGAGGAAGCAGAAGGTAATGTGTGCCTTTCTATCTCCTACGCCTGTGCAACACAGCCTCCATGAAAAAGAACCCTCAGCTCCTCCCTAGCGGATGACTGCTTGACCTACCACCATGCCACATTGGCAGGCTGTGGCCTCATCCCCCAGCCACAGCCAGACACCCTTGCTGCAGAGGACCTCCACCATGCCCTGTCTCACTTCGGCAGACACTTACCTCCATGGTACATATGTGCCTCTGCCCCTCTTATGCTCCTGCCTTCCCGGGCTCCGTCATGACACTGTGACACTGCTGGCACCAATAACTGGAATTAATCTTTAAAATAGGCGGGGAGGGGAAGACTTGATAAAACCAAATCTTTATTCTATCATAAATCACTTCAGACTGTAAATGCATTTTGAAAAAGTCCAGCTGGCACTAAAGCCTGGTGTCACACATCAGATATAAAAAGTCATCTCTTATAAGAAAAGAAGGCCTCTGATAATTAATTATTAAAGTATCACCAAGAAGTTTGCGGAACAAGGGCAGAGTGAGCACACCCCCATCTCAAGGCTAGGAATAATGATGACACAAGCAAGGGAGAAGGAAAATCTGAGGGCTAGGACTCAGGACTCCCTCCCTGAAGCAGGCTGCATGCCCAGGTGGTGGATGTATTTTAGCCCACAAGTATATCTTACAAGTATTAGGAGCAACAAGGGAGTACCAAATGCCCTAACAAGTGCAGAGAAAAAGGAAAGCAAAATTCACTGGGTCATCCAAATTTCCTAATAAGATGGTACCAGCTAACCCCATATCTGTAAAAACCATGTCTAACACTAAAACCATTCTCACTGTATGCTATTTATGTACAACCAGACAATTGGTTAATCAAGTAATTTAAGAGGTGCACAGCTTAGGAAGTACAACATCTTGGGCACTAATCTGAAGGCCTTTCATTTTAGCTGAGCTGTTGAGGGTAAAGTCTTGAGAAGTTTGTTAATGAAAACCATTACCTGTCACCATTGAATGCTGTGTTAATCTGCATTTCTGTGAAGTCTGAATCGATATAATTTTTCCGGTCAAAAGAAATACATTTTTACTACCACTTTCACACGGAACAGTGCAAGGTTACCTGCAGACTTTAAATGGGAAGCACTGTCGAGAAATGAGCTCAGAAGAAGGTGCTAATGGGGCTGATCTCTACAGTATATGAAGGAGATAAGCAGTCTGCAATCTAAAACCAAACTAATTTTATAAAATGTTTTGGGTAAAAAAGTGAAGGAATGCACCATAAAGCACAGCTCTTTCATGGCAAGTCCAGAGAAGCACAGAGCTTGAGCTTCTTTGATTCATTTGTTTCTAAGAAATACAGCTCTGCACAAAAACTTCTTTAGAAGCTCTATGCTGGGTATTACTGTACCCACTACTGCCATTCAGACCGGACAAGAAGCTGCTAGATGACCATTTTCCAGTTTGGTTTGAAAGATGCCATCTCAAAAGAATACTCTTTGTTCTAACAGCTGTGCAAGAAAAATGTATATGCCAAAATAGAGGAACAGAGGGATTCGGATCATCAGCCCTTTAGAAAGAAGCACAATGAAAATTATTAATGCTACTCACAAACAATAAGGAGTGTAACATAAAACTGGAGCACAACAAGCTGTGCAAGTACACATGCAGCATAAGGACATCTGTGGGAGAAGGAAGCATCGGGCACAACCCAGATAAAAACATAATTTCTCTCTCCACAAAGTATTGGAGAAGAACAAAAGTTTGTCATCTGCAAAGATTATAGCAAGTTAATCACAGACAACAGCAGCAGAGGACTTAGCATCCCAACAACATACTTTATTGACTATCGTGCTTACAATTACTTCTAGACAATAAACTGTAATATGAGTCTGAGGAATCTGGAAGGTTAGAGGGTAGTCTTCCATTTTAGTTTCTGGGTTGGTTTTGTTTCAGAAGGAAAGGTAACAGAAAGGCTCTAGGGATACCCCTCTCAGTTTGGGTGCCCATGGAGATTACCCACCAACAAGAAAATCTGCAGGAACAAATCTAATTGCTCTTACTAGCACAGGGTAACACTGAAAGCACTGCCTGAGATGCTGTCATCAAGAACAGAAACCACTAAGACTTCTAATGGGCCTCACATCCGTGAAGAAAAACAGACACAGAGCTGCAGCCAAAAAGCACAGTCAGCAGGAGATGCTCCTTGCACAAGGATGACAGTAGTACTTTGACTAAACACAGGAAAAGATTCAAGCTTGGAAGCTAAAAGGGTCATCTGGTGGTCTTGCTTGATAAGAATGTCAGTGATTGCATCTCCAGTCTTCTGCTTTGTAAAGTAAGGAAGAAATCGTGTGTGTTTGAAAGAAAAAAAAAAAAAAAAGGACTTGGGCATTCTCCCTTCAGAACTTCACAAACTTACAGCCTTATGGGTACTCTGCATATGTGCATGTGCTGGGCCATGCGGAGTAAAAGGAATTATGAAACCAGAATAACAAGTTTTAATTTAATTTACCCTACCCTGTGTGGAAGAGGGACCTAGCTGGTTCATCACTCTTTCCCATTGAACACTACCTCACAGGTCATACACCTCCTTTCCAGTCAAAATATTGCCTCATAATAAAACTTAGGAAAACATATTGAAAGGTCAAAATAACAGTAACAAGTTATAAAACAATTTTACTCATTCAAGGTTTCAATTTCCAATATTCTGTCTTTAATCTTCCACTTTCAATATTTGCCTACACTTTTGCAAACTTTATTAGACTGGCATTTTGAGTTTGGGTGAACAGTGTTAAAGTGTTAATCCCTGTATGCATTTAAACACCCCAACCAGACTAACTAAACTATTTAATGCCTCAAGGGCTCTCTCTCTCTCTCTGCTTTCTTAGGAGCAGTTTTCCTTAAACTAATCCTGAATGCCCTAGCAGAAGGTCACTTTATGGCTGAGCTGTTCCACAGCATCAGTAGGTATTTTAGCCTCATCACAGAGAGGGTAAACTGGGGTTAGTCCAGGTGACGGAGAGCTAAGTGGAGCAAGCAGTCTCCCCCTCCCAATATGAAGGATTCCATCTGATGGAAACCAGATCACAGAGAGCAAAGAGGGAATTGCCCACATTCAGGAATTGTCCTGACTAGGCTGGGACATTCTCCCATGTCCTGCCATCAAGCACCAGTTAAAATACCTTCTCATAGTCTGGCCTCTAGGAGGTAATTACAGACACTCATGGAAGTCACATCAGAGGAAGTTTCCAATTTGTTATTTGGAAATATGCGCCTTTAAGCAATTTTTTCAAAAGCATAAAAGAGGCCAAGGCATAACTAGAAATGGGATTTTGGTCTTCTAAAGATAGGTATAAAAAAACACCACAGACTTCAGCTCTTGAGCATCATTTACTTTTCTGGGTATGTAGTTAGTGTGAATCCCAAAGCAGTGGCTTTGGGAGTTACTGTTGAGCTGCAGGGATGCTGCTCTTGTTGTGTGCAATATTCACAGAGTACATGCACTTCTCAAACTGCATATCATCTGTTTCCCCTCTGTTTACCACCACCTCTCTGTCCCCCACTGCCACCCCACATAGCAAAGCAAGCAGAGTAGGACACACACAAGCGTGTCTTTCAGTCCCCTGAAGCAGTTCAGGCTGCATCACTGGATGTTGCACTGAGAGAGGAGAGGATTGCTCCAGAAGTCCCTGCCTTTTCCCAGTTGTGAGTCCCTTGTCCCAAAAACCGGGTGTTAACACATGGCTTGGGTGAGAATGGAAGGAAATTGCAGCAGAATATTATAGTTCCACATTTGTCTACTAGGATAATATTTGAGGTGAGTGGGCAGGTTGAGACTCATCCAAAGACCAAATAATCCTGCCTCAGGTTAATCCACCCTCACTGAAGCTTGGTATAGCAATGCTACCCTGTGCTGGGGAAGGCTATGCACGGCACATCAACAGCTTGGCTGGCAGGCAGGTATAAAATTGACTTGCATTAGCGGGATTATGTGCTGCCTGTTCTTTTACACCCAAACAATATTTCTTATGGTATCCTGTGAAATGATGGTGTTTTAATTAAAACCTAAAAGCTCTTAGTCCTTGATGGATCTTGAGGCTTCTATGACAACAAAATCAGGTAATGATTCCAATATGAATGAAAATTTTCAAATATTAACGCTTCTACAACAATTTCTCAGCTCATCTGTCTCTCTTACCCAAGTTTTAAAGCTTTCTCTAACTCCATCGAGGAATGCAAAGCCCTATAGCATTTTTGCTGCAGTCTCCAAATTCATACGGCTGTTGTAAATCAAAAGTGCTGGTGGATAAGAAGTAAGAAATGTTCATTTGCTTAGCACTACACCAGCTGTTGCATATCCTATCCTATGTCCTAGTACTATCTATATCCTACTGCTATACCTGAGCTACAAGTGGAGTTACCCAGACACTTTGGCTGTGGCTCCTGCACCTTCAATGAAATAATTAATACTTTCAATTATGCACATTCAAAATGCAAATTGAACTTCAGTAATTTCAGCTTACTCTCTTGGAATACAGGCTTAACCACAACAATGTTACTACAGGAAACCTTTGCACCTTTGCATATAATAATGGCCAGTCTTCGCGAATGAAGATCCGGGGAAGGTCTTTACGCCTTCGAGCCTGCGCATTGGATTTTTTAGGTGAGACACAGTGTGCGCGGAACT
>JAWMRA010000113.1:69056764-69078219 GCA_035584735.1 Pseudotriccus pelzelni
AGAACGTAGGTGGATTGCCTTACAGGGCTAACGAGCTCCACCTGCCCGGGGAGTGTCCTTGGCTGGGAATCGAACCCAGGCCTTGGCGGTGAAGGTCCTGCGATCTAACCACTAGGCCACCAGGGGCTCGCATATGGGGTGTTACTTTTTCTACACGAGTGAGGGAAGTCACAGTTCCCCCTGCACATCCACTGTGCTTCATCTGCTCTCATCAGCACTTCAGTACTTGGAACACGATGACTTATTTTCATCAAAGAGGAGCAGTGAGTCTGGGATGAGGCACCCTTGTAGGGATCCACGGCGCTGGCAGGCAATGGCAGGCCAAGGCAGAGGAGAATGAAGGCACTGAGGGTCTTCCCGGGTGCCAGAGGCGCCAGCACCATGGGAGAGTTCAGGCAGCACAACTGGCTGCTCACCAGCACCAGCAGCACCTCTGGTCACACCCACAGTTCAAAATGTCCCCCCTATGTCTTGCTAGCATGAACAGAGTCCTGTCACCTATGTTTAGGAAGAAGGGAGAAAGACAGGCAGAGATGGAACCTTGCAGACCACTCCCCAGAAACTACACCTCGCCTCAGCTTCCACTGAACACTTCAGACTTGATGGATGGAGGGGTCGGTACATGGAGACTGGATGAATCATATTTTCCATGTTCAGCTGTAATCTGAGTAATTTCTTTATCACAGGGCAAAATGCATTAAAGCGCACACGGCTGCAGTGCTCTGTGGGCTGTACTGTGGTTTTCTCTGCCATCAAGACACAGTGACGGCTGGCTGCCCGTCCCTGTGCATCCCCTACATTCTTTGGGGCACTCACCTCTTGGCAGCTGTCTTTATTCTTTCTCTTTGGTGCAGCAGGGCTCAGGGGTGCTGACAAATGATAACTCCTGCTTGGTTGCTCACCTTTGTGCCCCAGAAACACGAATCAGCATCGAAAAGAGCACAGAGAACATTAGTAAAGTGCTTCTCTCATCTGCAGCCCTGCAGGGTGTTTGGCTTCTCCTCACCTTGCTTTTCCTTCAGGGGATTTTGGTTCCTCCTGCAGAACATTGCTCCAGAAAGAGATGGAGCATGCATACAGCGAGCCGTGGTTGTGTGACATTCCCTGCTCGGCTACTCCTACCTGCTTTGGCTATGGAGGCAAGAAGTAGCTGTACATCTGATCTGAACGTCACGCTTCCACTCCTGAGCATATTGCCAGGAAATGCTGTGTCTGTCTCTCAGTCTCACCAGGGCCCAGAATAGCCGTACTCTCTGTGTGCCCGAGATCTTCAAAGCCCGTGTGGATTTTCCTCTTTAATTCCATTGCAGCCCTCACTTCCACTGCTCAGCTTACAGAAATATCTTAGTCACCTCTCTGTCTAACAGGTATAATGTCACACCGGCCACTGTGCTTTTCCACATAATGGGTTCCTGGATTTGATTCTTTAGCTACACCTCCACTAGTAAGCAATGCTGTGTCATGGCTCCTCTCCTGGGGTTTTTCCATACTGTCAAACTGTCAGTGTGGTTAAGTTACACAATTCAGATTGACACCCCACAGTGTTTTCCCAGACAGTGCCCAGGACCAGTCTAGGGTTAGCAGGAGCAGGGGCCATCTCTAATAGACAGAGTAGGTGCAATTATCTTGATCTGGAGGTTGAAATGTGTAACTAGAAGAACACAGCCCATGCTGTGCCTCAAGGACAACAAACAGATCCTAGCCCTTTTTGTGGCTGAGAATGAAGGCTAGAGAGCCAAACTTCTTTCTCTGTAGAGTTATTGCCCTCTGACCTTCACTGATGTACACCTCTAGGTGGGCTTCACCTCACCAGCCTTTGGTTGTTTAAATCTAATCATCCATTAGTTTCCCTCTTAGTAAAGGAATAGCAACAGGAACCTCTAATGGGCAATCTAAAATAGATGGGGTGAGTCAACAACAGGAGACATCTGTTACTATGCACTCATTAAAAATGGAGCCAAGAAGACTAACTCAGACAACTTTCATAACCCAGCCAAACTTGGGTGACATGAATCTTGCTTTATGTGGTTTTGCTTCTTCTTAGTTTACCGTGTCCTAGGAAAAGGCACTGCAATATGCATGCTGTCAGTTTAACATGTACATTTACTGGTACTAATGTACTAATGCAAAGTTTCCTATGCCTTTTTTAACTGATTGTTCCTGACTTCTGAATAATTATTTCTGCAGAATTAACATTCTGAACATTTGCTTTCCACAGGAATATATGTCATGCCATACAATCTGTGATATGCAAGATTCTAGATTCCCACAATAAATTAATTTCAGATATATTTTTAACCAATATATTTGTTCTCTGAGTTATAGCATATGGCTGAAGAAGCATATACACTTCCATTAGGTTCATCAGATCCCACAGCTCAAGCAAAAATGGATCAGTAGTAGTGACTCTGATCAGCATATATAAGAATATGTTAGCTGCACCACAATTTTACACCCAGTGATGGTGGCATTTGTGACAGTATGGAATAAATGAGAAGCTGAAAAATGGTTCTGCCTGAGTCTTGCTCTTTTCTGCTGTTTGACGTCGTCCATTGTTGCAGCAGGGATGAGGAAAGAGGATTGGAAGAATGCATGTTTGCTTCTCCAAAGGTCATAAAATATTGGTATGACAATTTTCTTTGAAATAGGCAGTAAAACTGGTTTTCCTCTTGCCTCCATGTGCTCACGAAGTGCATGAATAAATATAAGCTGTCACAGGACTTCTACATGTACAATACTGTGAAGTATCATTTAACTTTGCACTGCCAAGCTTTTGGCACAACCACATGCCTTATGAGGAAAGGAACGGTTCACAAACCATGCAAGTCCGCCTGAAACACACATCATAAAACCTGCGGTGTGCCCCAAGCCACTGTACATGTGGTTTGTTCCACTTACTCCCTTCCAGTGTTAGTCTTTGCTTTTCAAAATCCTCTGATTTTCCCCTCTCATTGAACCACATTAGTTACTATGGAAACTGATCTGTGGGTATGGAACTTGGTGACTTCCGCATGGAAGGGATGCTTCCCAGGAACTTAAATATCAACTGGATGGTTATATGCTAATACTGCATATGGCTTAGCTTTTGTAAAAACCCACACAAGGTCACTGAGGGAAAAGAGGTTTCAGCTAAGGTTATGATGAAAGAAGCCCCAAATCCACCCACTGGTATGTTCTGCAGTCCCATGACCATCCTAGTGTCACAGTCCTGTGACTCAGAGGCAAAGGAAACAGAGACAGCCTGCGCTGAACCACAGGACTGTGGATCCCTCCCAAGAGTAGCTCCATACTGAGAGAAACACACAGGGTTACTGCAGCTTTTGTGGTGAGCTTTAATGATGCTTACCAGAGAACTATTAGCAAAAGTTAAAACTAACTGAAGAGAAGAAATACCACATGCAGCACACCCAAAATGTTCGTGACTTAGCTATTTCAGAGAGGTCCTTTCCCATAATACAGAAAATCATCTATTGCAGAAAACCCTTTGTGAAGATTCACTTGGCTGGGTGGTACTTTGCTGTGTCACTATGAGAAGAAAAACCTCTTAGAGGGACCAGATCCATGAGAAAACAAGCATGACAAAGGTAGGTTTTGAGTAGGCAGCATCCAGGAGAGGGGTAAAAGCAGGCAGCAGCAGGTACCAGCCCCTTTGTAGGTGCCATCACTGGAAGTGACCAGCCCCACCTGACCATATGATCATTAAATGCTCTTTTCTGTTCTTGTTAAATAAACTTACTAGATACCACCTCCTTCAGTGAAGGCAGGAGGCAAGGCAGGGGGCATAGGGAAGGCAATCCCCTTTCCTTCCAGGCAGAGGGAAATCTGTGGGATAGGCAAGAGGGAAGTGGCAGTGCAGGCAACATGGCAGAAGACAGGGATGTGGGGATGGGACACGGCATGGTCTCAGGCTAGATTTATGGATTCTCAGACCTTGTTTTTGATAACAGTGTGAATCCTTTTTTAGAACAGAGGCACATATGCTGAGCTGGGGCATCATGGTGCAACCAAAGGTGCGTGTTTTGGAACAGCAATTTTCCATGTAGATTTTTTCCAACAGTGTTTCCAGGGCAGTAGGAGACATCTCCAAGCATCTCCCAGTGTGTACCAGCACAAGTCATTGCTGGGGCAAATGCTGCCAAATGAGTTTCCTATTGTAGAGGGATAAAATACTCAGACTAGATGGGTTGTTTGATTTGTTTTGGGTTGGACGGGGTTTTTTCTTTAATGCAAAAGGCCAGTGGTATTTCCATTCACCTACAAATAGGCCAGCTAGCTGCCCTATTGACAATACTATTTCTGGATGCCTAAGGAGCAGGTCAGTGGTGTAGGGTCCCTCCTCACCTTTTGCTCTTCACCCCACAGCCCTGAGTGTGGACCACTCAGCCTGCGTTTCCTCTACTTGAATAGCTCAAGTGGAAAAAGGCTACAGCAGATTTAGAGATCAATGGTTGAGAATGAAATCTAATCCAATTCCAAGCTATTTTTGAAAGACTTAAAAGGGGAAAAAAACATTCAGAACTTTTTGGAGGTTGGCCCCTTTATACCAGTAGCAGACCTAGTATGGGCAGTAAGGTTAAGAGGTACAGACTGCATATTTTAAGTCAGACTATCCTCGAAAACCACCAAGTAATTTAACACCTTGAGCTCTGCTGTCACATTTTTGTTTAGCAACTACGTGAAAAGTCATCATGTCCCACTTTTAGATGGCCACCTCCCTGTTCACACTGATCTTCATAACAAGCATAAAAATGCCTATCTACATTTAAAGTGGGCTCTTTGCAGAACCCTAGAAATTTTGCTGAGACAGATTCTAGACTGAATATGGACAAAGCACATAAAGTCATGAGTTTGGCACAGTTTACTTAAACTTTCAGAACCCACTTTCTGTTGTCAGGCTACCCCCCAGCACTGTCCCCATCCTCCACTCCCCTACTCTCTCAGGGCATTAGCAGAACACAGGCTGCCCCAGCAAGGGGAGTGGCTGTAACAGACTCCCCTGTCATTTCCCAGTGCATCAACTGTAGGGATTTTCCAGAGGGCTTTTTTAGATCCACCTGTTGTTTGCTCAGCCAGCTCCACAGAAACATATAAACCTGTTTTACTTGAAAAGGGAAAGCAGGCTAACCTTTCTGTGCAATTAGATTGATTTGTCTGTCTGCTTTCAGCCAAGGAAAAGATGCCAGCCATGTTGAAAGAACAATTTACCTGACTGACATGTGAAGAGGGAAAGAGTGAGTCCCCTAAATGAAACTTTCTCTTCAGCCTCAGGGCAAAAAAAATCTATCCTATTCCCACGATTTTGGCTGATCCTCTCCAAGTTTGTGTAAGGCATGATGGCTCTGATCTGTTCTTACTTGAAACAAATGGGTTGGCCCATCCCTAACCAACACCAGTATTTAAAACATGATAGAGGAGCAGCTGTCCAAAAATTAACAATAAGGTGATGACCCAGATGTGGAAAGATACTGCCAAAAACTCAGGCTCAAAATACATGTATTCAAAATTAAGATTAGATAAATACTGCTAGAGAGCAATAAAAAAGCTACAGAAATAGGCTCAAAAAGTCTACTGATGGTTTCATAGGGATCTTGTGCACTACATACATTCACCAAAAAAAAAAAAAAAAGGAAGTGAAGCAATATCAAAAAAAAAAAAAAAAACACATAAAAATTGCACTTGATGGGAAATTAACTGGCTGAAATCCATGCTGGTCAGAAAGAGAGTGACTGCATGCATGTTATAATAAGTTGTGCTGAGGAGGAATAATTGAGTGGAGAAATAGAAAGAAAATTGAGCAGCAACAGCTCCCTGTCTTTTCTAACAAGGAGATGTCTCAAAATTTAGCAACACTTGTGAGATGGTAAAAAGTATCTTCAAAGCTATCAGCAGGAGAGCTGACACCCCAGAGCTGCAGAGTTCCAGACAGAGTGGAAAAAATGATGCTGAATCTGATTGCTAACATATTCTGTCCGTATACAAAGGATGCCACAGGAAAAGGCAGTGGAAATTCCAGAGCCAAGACTTGTAATAAGGTCACAAAGGAAAGCCAAGACAGGAAAAAGATGAATAGGAGGGCCGAACCATTCTCTCTGCTCACCTGCATCAACCAGCAAGACCTCTCCTGCGTTTGCATTTGTTTTTGCATACTGATTTGAGCTCTAGACTTAGAGCCAAGGGACTGAATTTTTATTAGACACCGGCTGTCAAAGCACAGACAGAGGTAGCATAGCAAGGTTTGAACAGCCTCAGTTTACCTGAGCAGGACCACGACTGCTCCCTATAAATACAGCAGGTGCGGAAGGGAGAGCTATTTCTGATAAGAGAGATTTCCCAAGAACAACAAATGGCTGTAAAGGGGCTGTGGACACCTGCAGGCAAACCCTCTGCCTGCAGAGGGGACAGGCTGTGCCATCCCTGATTCTGCCACAGCAACTTACCCCGCCACCAGAGATCAGCTGGCTTCACATCAGTTCATTGGGAACAGCAGGTGGGTTGGCACGAGCTGTGATGCAGAGGAGGGGAACAGCAAGCCTGTGGGTTTGCCATGGTGTGCTTGGGCAGCTGTGTGCTCACAGCAGGGCAAGGATTGAGAGCAGCATCCTTCTGCATGCCAGGGACACCAAAGTTCCCAGTATGGGGCCATTGACACTCACTGCCACCCTGGTCTCATGTGCCTTTCCAGCAGCATCAGTGTCTCAGGTCCATGTGGGACAGCCACACTGTTCAGTAAAGCTTTCCCAAAGACCTTGTCTGGAAATCCCAGATTTCAAACCAGGAGATAGGGTGTCTGTCTCTATGCTGCCAGCAGCAGGGACTGTGAAATAAACACTAGAATGAAATAAACTCTAAAAAATACTCAGGGAAGTACTACACTATACTTTTTCACTTCTGATGTTCAGAAACACTCAGTACACAGCTGGACAAGCTTTTCGCTTGAACAGTGAATTATCAGACTTGAATAACCTCTCCCCAAGACAGACACAGAGCAGAAAAGCAGGGAAAGAGGGAAAGCTCCACCATGAAGGATGGCAAAGAAAGTAATAAATGGCACATGTGACAGGGGAGATCCTAACGTGCCAGAGCCCCAGAGCTCTGACACCAGTCTGAGGTAGGCAGGATGAGGCAGGATGGTGCCTTGAGAGGGAACCATGCTTCACCGGCCTGTCCCTGGGGTGCAGGGGGTGCTGGGTGCAGGTGAAGCTGGCCTGTTGTGCTCCCAGCCCCACTGCTGGATCCCAGCAGGAGTGCAGATTGGTGGCCACAGATCCACAGTCCTTGTGCAGGACAGTCTCTAAGTGTCTGCCTGTAGCACAGTTTTTTCTCTCACTAGTGCTGGGCCATTATCATTACCTTTAAAAAGCTACTGTCAGCTTACAGACAGCCCTCTTCCTCTTTCCTCTTCTTATTATTTATTGCCAGAACTTGAAGGAAATAGAAAACTTTTGAAAGATTTGCTGGGAAGAAGTGTTCTGTTCCAGTAAAAACAGTTGGGTCCAGGTAAATAAGTGTTATGTTACTATGCAATAGCCACACCATAAGCAAGGCAGTACTAGAAACCTAGAAAAGCCACTCAAATTAAAAACTTCATTTCAGTTCCCCACCTGAGAAACAAACACAGAATGTAAAGAGAGATATTTTTAATTCATCTCAAATTCAATAATGACAGGATTTCTGGTAGCACTGGTAAAAAAAGTATCTGTTTAAAATATAAATTTTCGATACTGAAAGCAAGATTGTAGACTGCAGGCTGTAAAAGTTTCCCAGAATAGAACTCTTCAAAACCAAAAGATATCAGAAGAAATCTGATAAACATTGGACTCTTGGCATATACACAGGCCTAGCCTGAAGTATATATGCAGAGCAGGAAAATAATGCTTAGGTAAGAAAGAGTATTCTGTAGGTTGAATCCTCATGTTGGTTTCCATCCAAATTCACTTCATTCTTAGCTGTCAAGATCACATAAGAAAGCAGGTCTGTGGCTTGCAATCATGGCTCAGCAGCATCATCATTGCATGATATAAAATAAAGCTGTCACCAGACCTATACTGTCTTCCATTGCAGTTACAGAAGTTCACCTTAATAATTTGATCTTATTCTGAGATTTAGGAGGTCTGGTTTAACCTCCACAATTCTATCACTGTAGGATTTGGGAGGCCTCCTCAGAGGGGTGATTTGGGGACTTCCGGTACTGCAGTTGTTCAAACAAATGAAGACATGGTCTTTGTTGTGGATTTGTTTACATTTAGTATCAATCTGCCTTCCTGACAAACCCAGCAATGGCATCATTTGTAAAATGCATAGTTTTACTGGAAATTGTCTGGATATTAGCTTACCTGAACAGTCTGTTTCAGATGCTAGCAGCATGGTACACAGCAAAATACTCTTCTTCAACCGTGTAACCGAGAGCAAACACAGAGTTTATCAGCCTCCTTATCTGACTTCCTACGTTCCATATCAAAGCTCTTCACTTCTCTGGTGATTCTTTCAAATAAACATGAGGCTTTTCCTAAACATGAGATTTATTCAGCAGGTCACACTGGGATGTTATTTATAAGATAAATCATGCTGTAAGAGGGATGGCAAAGAGAGGAGAGCTAAACAGCTTGCCAGTTGGGGGTATGAGATGATACAACTTCAGAAGATGTTGCTGTACTAACGGAAGGCTTGATAAATACCAGCCCAGTTCACCCAGGACAACCCATCTCTGTAAGCCAGATGTACCATAAAACTGTCTGAGAGGAGGGGAGTTTTGCTGCAATTCACAGTAGAAATCAGCTGTTCCCCTCAAATTTTGGTGATCTCACCCATTCTCTCTCAACACACTGTCTTTTGAAGTTCTGTCTACCAGAGTTTTGAGGAAAAGCCTCAGGATGACTGAGCAATTTCCCCTCTTATCTGGAACAGGCTCTTTGCTGAAGATCACACAGCATCAGCCCTAGCCAGGGTGATCTGAAAAGCTGACCTAAGCTGTTGGCTTACTGTGCCTCCTGACCTACCACCCTCCCTCAGGGTGTACTCAGGACAGTGATGTTTATTGTCACAGCTGATTTTGGTGGTGGTGTGGGGATATGTTTTCCTTCTTTTTAGTTGACGTGCTGCAGAGGTCCTGCTGGGAGCAACAAACATCCTCACCCATTTGCAGGGATCAAAACTCACCCTGACATGATATTTTTGGAGTGGAAAGAGTCAGCTTCAAAGTAAAACTGACCAGGAAAACAGCTTCTGAGAAGCACTGCTGACTCCAAAGCTGTAGAGAGCAGTTTAGCTGTGTTAATATGATCCCAAGAAAACAGCCCAATAAGTCACACAAAGGGAAGAGTAGCCCCTGTATCCCTCACATCCACCTTGCAGTGGAGAGCTTGTCACTGCCTCCTGTCTCCACGTCTTCAAACTGATCCAGAGTTATCAGCAATCATGAGAGGATTTTTAGATCTTCAACCAGCATACATTCAAGGACTACCTTGACTCCATCAGCCACAGGGCAGAGCCATCACACCTGCACTGTGGGATTGCACCATATGTGGACTCCTCATCCTTTGAAATCAGCTTGTCCATGCAGCTGGGGATGTGCTGAGCTGTTGTGTCCACCCATGTTTAGAAATAAAACACTGCTCTGGCACAGACATGTGCCCAGCCCTGAACCCACATGGCCCAGTACAGAGCTGGTGCCACTCAACATGCTCCCAGAGGAGCGTGAGTGCCAGGGAGCGCTTCCCCAATGTGCTTTGGATGTGGTCACTCTCATTTGGACAGCAGGGACATTTCTCATCCCCACCAGTTGGACCCAGCATCAGTGAATGCTGGCTTGTTTTCCTGGTTTGTAAGTATAACCAAATAGACGTCAATTCTGTTTTCTAGTCACTTCTTCAAAACTTGCACAAAGAGGTATGGAATTACAGCAGTAAATAATTTTAGAAGTATATTATCGTATAATAATTTTGAGATTCTCCTGTCACTCTCATAGGAGAGTGGTGATCCTTTATTTTAATAGGAGGGAGATATTCACATCCCTGAACATGGAGCATTGAGTCTCTCCCAGTGACTGTTTCTACCAGGAGATCTAAAATTCATGTTTTCCTTTCCCCAAGCTTGCATTAAACTAAAGCATTTATTTAGGGGGGAGCTTGTCTAGAATGATGCTGCTCGGAATAGCAGTCCCATGGAGAAGAGAAAAGAAGAAAGGGTGGCTTAGGTGGGAGTGGTGAAAGGCTAAAAGGTTTATTGCAGACTTTCACAAGAGGGTATGAATATGAAAATACGTACATAGCCCTGGAAGAATTTTAGCAGCTCCTGTCAGCTCCATCACATGTGGCCTGCTTCTAGCTCACCTCCTGCCTCATGGGCAACCACCAATTTCAGTATAAATTCCAGGTATGGCTGCATGAAGAATACCTTGCCCATTTTTTAGCAACATCTGTGTCAGTGTATGCAAACTCAGAGAGGGCTTAAAAGGCAGTGGAAGTCATGTCCATGTGTGTGACAGAGTGGAATAGCAAGATGAGCAATGCTGGAAAGAAATGTGACTCCACTGAGGTCACAAGGGCTTCTGACTGCCCCAGTCACCTCCAGCCTCAGACCTGGGAGGATCTGGGCATATGTAAAAATAGGGTGTGGAAACAACCTTATCTTGTTAGCTGCTTTCCTGTTTTCCATTTGCTGCCTGCTTTAAACCACATCCCAGGGGCTGGGTAGGGTTAGAGCAGAGCTGTCCTGCCTCCCTGGCAATGAAAACCCCTCCCTTGGTTTTTGTAGCGCCCAAGTGCAGACAGAAGATTACCACTGGCCTTAGCACAGAGCTCATGTTGATGCTGTCTCACTGTATATTGTACTGTTCTGTTATTCCCACAATTTTCTGACTAAGCAACAACTGCAGCAACTTTCCATCCCAGCTTAAGTCACCAATGAATCCAAAACAGGATTTCCATGAGGTCACACACCCCTGTATCTGGCCATATTTTGCTTTGTTTGCCTCAGTTAGTACAGGCAAGAGATGGGAAAGTCTGACCAGTGAGTAAATCTATCCAGCTGGCAGTTGGCAGACAGACTCTGGGTGCAGAGGGAACATGCCCAGATGTGTCATTGCAAAACTGCCTGGTGCCAGAGAAATATCCCTTGTCATACCAGGCTTTTTTCAATTTCTCTCCGCAGATCAAAATCCCTGTAGCCAAACTAATGTTGTTTGCCGCAAAGCTATTTCCGTCAGAGGAAAGAAGACTGAACCTGCTTGGGGACATCTGCTGTACACAGCCACTTCAGGCAGAACAAAGGGAACTACAAACAGAGGAGGCTGCATCCTGATATGGACTGCCAAAGTAACAAGCCACACCTTTTCTGAGACATTCTCACCTTCCTCTCCTTTCAGCAAACCTCTTTGGCCTCAGCTGTCCACATAACCATTCAGAGAGGGGAGAGGAAAACTTGGATTTTATGCTTTTTGGTACTAGCCCTGGGAGACATCTCCAGACATACCCTTCTCTCATCAGCAACTAAAGAGCTCCATTAGATTTATACTGGGTTTTATGGATTCTCACTGCCAGTGCCACAACTGCAGTGGTCTTTTCTGCTTAAGGGTGCCATGGGATTCATACAAGGCTTATAAAGCCTTGCTGCCCACACAGTTAGTGGGTAAAAACAACAGAACCTCACACGGAGCCAAGTGGAGAAGGCCACAGGCAATGTGAAACACAAGCTGGTGGAAAATAGCAGGACAGGGACCAATAGTATTAAGTAGTTCTTTCTTTTTTGGGGGGGCGTGATCCACCTACAGCATGGGCCTGGGATGATCACCTCAAGGAAGGAAGGATCTCCCCAAGGATGGATTTCTAAAAGAAGCTCAGTTTCTGCAGCCAGTTACTACACAAAACTTGGCAACTTGCAGCACAAATCCTTTTAAATGCTTTTTTCCCCCTCCTCTCCCTGCCCTTACCACAGAATGTACATCATGCCCAGGACCCCAGAGACAAATCAGAGCAGGAAAATAGTTTGACTAGGAAATCTTTCCAATGTCAACATCCTCTATCCTGGGGCCTTGCTTTCCGTGAAAAGATGGACTTTGTGTACACATTTGAGTGAACTGGGCTTAAAGGCAAAGACCTGTCTTGTGGGTTTAAACAAAAAAAAAAGTTTAAAGATATTCTACAGTGGAAACAGATTGGGCACACTGAGTACTCCAGTGTTGTATTCAGCAATATTTAGGAACATATTTATTTAGACTGAGCAAAACTTTGGGCATTTCAATGCAGAGCTGCCCTAGGGTACCAGGCTTCATCTCCATCAATACTGTGGACTGTTGCTCTAGTCTTCAGCAAAAGTTGTGGTGAGTCATTTAGGGACACACAGGATATTCAGACTCCCAGCACCTGGGCTAGAACACCCATGACTAAACAGATCCCTAAGGCTTTTATGTCATCACCCTTAATTTCTGCTGGAGCAGCAAAAGCCTGGCTCAAACAATGCTGTGACTTCTCCATTAGCCAGTCCAGCCAGGGCAGAGACAAGAAACTGAACGAATACTTTAAGGCTGAAAGTCAAACTGGTAGTGGTTGGTCCTGAAGAGCGAGAAAGCAGGGTCTGCTGAACTGCACCAGTAAGTTGAACCAGTGATTAGGAATTGCCACAGCATCACTGTCTCTCTACTGTGCCTTGTGCCTCCTCAGCCTCAAAGCTGATGAAAGGTAACCCTTGAAGCAAAGTTACCCAAACTATACTTCTCTTCGGGATACATATCCCGGCACAAAGGAGAATCCGTAAAACAGGGACGTTCATAACTACCATGCTGAAATATTGCCATTTCAATGGGAATACTATTAATTCTGCAAGACAGGAAAGCATGAACATTTTAAGAATCCACGACACCAAGAAGCAGCTTACTTCACAAGAATGATATGAGTGTTATTTTGAAGGAAGTCATGTCCATGACTAAAAATAAATCTATGCCATTTCCCTGTTTGAATTTCCTGTAGATCTTTAAAGAATACAGAGACCTAACCAAGTTATTCTCTTTGAAGGAAATATGTGAGATCATTAGAAACTTGCCTGCTGGGAGGTTCTCAAATCCAGATGCCTTAGTGGTAAATTTGCACAGAGCGTTTGATACCTATTTATTCCATCATTTACAAACCTCATGCAACTCGTAAAGTCAGCACTGCTCTAAGAAAGGCATGACTGTTGGTAGCTCTGCTTGCCATAGACAGACACTGGATTAAAATGAGGTTTCATTGTTAAGTGAAAAGTTAACTTCCAGGCACAGTTCTTAATTTAAAACATCTGAAAAATTAACATTCTCATTTGGGCATTTTTCCAGGTCAGATAGTAGTGCCTGGATCTTCTCTGCACAATCTATCCCATCCACAGCAAGTGGCTAAATATTTGGCTCACTTCTCTAATGTATGTAAGTGAATAATTATGATGTTTTTACTAATCACTCCAGAATAAATTCATCATCCCACATCATAGGTTTTTGTTCCACTGCTGCTTCTGGCTTGCTAAAACCAGAGCCCTTGTGTCACACCTTCTGACACTCCCCACACACTCTGGCAGTTTCATATTTGGATGAACTCAGTTGCTTTCATTTTGGATAATTTCTTGAATCCCTTCAGCACTAGTCAAAACTACAGCTTAAATACACTATCTGTCTAGGGGGTTTTTTTGGTTGGGTGGGGGGTTTTGTTGAACGAGTTAAAATCTCGTTGGTATTCCATGATTCCAAGCAGATTTAAAACACAAAGGGACTGTCCACACAGTGGGTCCACACTCCTTTGGTTTAGTTTCAAGGCTTCCATGCACAAATAGCACCTCTGTTCATGGTCAGTATAAGCTTGAGCAGCCCCTTGAAGGAAGTGACTTGCATCTCAGCTTGCTAGAAATTTGGGCTTACAAGACTGAAGAAGTTTACATGGGCTCCAAGGACTCCAGTAACCCATGCTGAAGAATTTTTTTTAAAAAAACATATCAAATAATCTTACTGTTCTATTTGGTGCTTGCTGCTGATGTCTCTGATGGAGACTGTCAGCCAGTTTGGGGCACCATGTTTCAGAAAAGATTTAGACAGAAACAAAAATGTGAGGGTGTAGGAAGAATGACCAGCTAGGAAAGGTTGAATTGTAAAGGTTGAATTAGCAGGAATTAAAAAGAAAACTAAAGAGAGACATTAAAGGCCTTTAAGGACAAGAGAGATGCAAAAAGGGAGAAAATAAATTATTCATATGTTCTTTGGAGATAGGACGAGATAATGTATTTTGATTGCACCAAGGGAGACTGAGGGTTGGTGCTAGAGACAGCTTCCTCTAGTGATAAGGACAGTAAACAGTAGGAAAGATTGCCTAGGGAGGTTGTGGAATAGCCATCACTTTTGGTTTCTAAGAGCAAATGTGACAGATACGAGTTGGGAATCATTCTGGTACAACTCGACCTGCTTTGGGCGAGGACTGTGGACAAGTTTATTCCTCAAGGCTATTTTCCAGAGCTATTTATTTAATATTTGGTGATAATGTGTCTCATAGACAGAGAGAATTAAATATTGAATACAACAATTAAAACCACCTCAAGAAAAGAAGAGAGGAAAAAAGGCCTTGGACACTGTCAAGTTTGGGGGAGCTAGAGGTGTGCTTTAGCCTTCAGATAGTCCTCTGATCTGTTTTTGTTTTGAATAAAATGAATATAAATTATCACTTTGCAGGCAGCATTAAGAAGCCTGTTGACTACAGAAAGGTCACTTAAAGGGGATAAGCTGTGTGGGTACTGGAGTAATTTCAGATACCTCGTCGAGTTTCTCATATCCGTCCCAGTGGTGGGCCTCATGAGAGGAAGTGCACATATTGCCTGACTGAGCAAAGATTTGTGCTACAAAGTTCAGAATCCTTTTGGAATAGATTCAAAGCTTAAAGTAGAAATAAAATTAAAAAAAGAAAAAGCACACACAAATTCCAGTTCCAAGAGCTAAACTAAAGTTTAAGGACCACATACAAAAATGAAGAGAGAATTAAGCTGGCCATAACTGTTTATGATAACAATATTAGAGATCTGATCACAGTTCAGGCCACGGAGTCTCAATTTATTATGTCTCATGCTATGTACAAGGATTTCAGAGCATCCAGGCTGGGGAGGAGGTTGCTGGATTATCCCTCTTCCCATGAAAGAAACAAGAGGAGTACCTGTTTTGCAAAGCCAACAAGATCATCTTCCAGAATTTCAGTAAACTTCCTTTTCTCCTTAAATCATCCAATACTTTTATATAAGCCTCCTAAATGTTCTTCACAATTACTTCAGTTAAATCCAAAACCACATCCATCATCTTAAGGTGCCTTCCCCAATAGCAACTCATTAACAGATTTTCAAAATTCTGACTCCACTGACACACAGTATTTAATGAACTGTTGAGATTCAAAGCTAAATTCAAATGACGGGGAAATTTGGGTCTAAAAGAGGAAAGACATATGATGACATATTTCTAAGAGCTTCGCAGACTTTATTTCTGTGATAGTATAAACTGGGAGCAACTCCATTAAATATGGCCAAAAACTCCAACAGTTGCAAATCAGTGTAGTCTCACTGTGGCATCACAATCAGTCCTGAAAGTGCTGTCATGAATTATCATTTAGATGTTACCTTTTTTGAAAGCCTCTAGCAATAGTTGAGAAGAAAACAACTTAAATAAAAACACTTCACAGTTCTTCTCACTGCATAATGACGCTTTTTAAGAAGAGAAAACCTATATTTTTTTGTTTAAAGAGTTGATGTGCTTTCCAAATGCATACAGCAAAGTCAAAATAGTTAAAACTATAAAACATTTCCAAGATGAATGTTGCTAGGTTGGGGATATTATATGAAAAGTGGCTGACTGGATGAAAAAATGGCATTTCAGAGGTTAAAAGTTCTTTGAGACAAAGAAGCAAAAGACTGCTTAAAATGACATACAAGCTGTTTAGACAGTCAAGATTTTCAAGCAATGGGAAGTGGACTTGTAACAGCAATTAATGCTTCCTTTTCCTTTCCAGCATACTCAGATCTATCACAAATACTGAAGTTCATTCAGAAGCAAATAAAAAACTTGGAGAATCCCCTCTCTATCCTGATAGAAATATAAGTCTTAAACTTCCATCTGACCAATTGGAATGGTCTGTACTTCTTTAAGTAACTTTGAATTAGGAAACTTTTGATCAGGCTTTATGGACCACTTAAGTCTCTCATAAACCACATGCAATATAGTAATTTTTCTTTTCAATTGAGAAGCTGGAGAGGATGGCGTTTCCAACAAGTGTAGTTTTAAATTCTTCGGTTTTTTCCTCTTGAAACAGAAAACTATGTTTTGAGTCTATTCAGCACAAAGCGAAAGCACAATCATCAAACGTCTAACACACAGCCTAAATATGCCAAGTTTGCATAACAAAAAAAGGAGGGATCAGGGTGGGAGGAGAGAAACAGAATGACTTCATAGCTAAATGACAGCAGTGGGTGAAAATGAATGAAGACAAGGGAATGCTATGTGTTTGTATTGTGTAGATTAATTTATGGAGCTTGACTGTCTTTGAGCTGTTGGTATATGAATACTTTTGACTGAGGAAAACATTCCTGGTGAAGAAAAAAGAAATTACTAGATTTCAGTACTCCAAAACTGTGTATGAAAAACTCATGCTGAATAACAGCAAAAATCACAGATTCTTATAAATTAGTACAATTACTCATAGTTATGTAAATGTGAGTATACATTCACTTTGTATGCACATATTAAAGGGAAGGATGTTAAAGGAGAAAACTTTTTCAGAATAAGACATAATATACTGAGCAAAATTATAGCACAAGTAGGGAATTTCTTTCACAGGAGAAAGTAATTGCAAAAGAGGACCCTGGGGATGCCAGAGTGGACTGTTTTGAGTAAGGGCTCATCACAGAGTCACTTTTCTCCTTTTCTCCTTCTTGGCTATCAGTGAGGATAACACTGACATCCCATTCACTAGCAGCAACCCTACTTGCACAGAAGTGCAGATAGCTAATGCCATATATGCTTACACTTGAAGTCAAAAACTGACCTTTTTTTTTTCTCACTCATATGTTTTTAACACTGAACAGACAATATTCAGGTAAAGAGAAGAGGTCTCTGTAAGGCAAGGGATTCCTTCTTTTATTAGCTATCTGTCATGTGTCCTGGGGTACCCTGAACTTGTGCCTGAGCCTCATGTTATTATTCTAGGTCATTAATTGATCAAGCTCCTCACAGCTATCTTCACCATTCCCTTTATTCTTATGTGAATGTTCAAATATAAAAACCAAATGTTGTAGTTTCTAGATATGATACATCCTCAGATGGTACTTATCAAACATTTTTGAGTATCCTACCTAGCTTTTGATTTACCAAACACTCTTGAGAACTATTTATAACATTTCATTTGTAACTTCATGTAGCAACTAATTTACAAAAAAAACAAATCCATACTGCAACACTTTTGCTTCCTTCCTTGCAAATTTGAAATTGTTCCATAATTGTCCTAGCACAGATTATATCACTGTCAATAAATGATCCTTAGACTGAAAAATGCAACATAAAATATGCAATCTAATTCCAGCTACCACATTTGTTGACTGCAGTTCCAAGAGAACTTTGCTTTTTGGTCTACAAGTTGGTGCGACTGCCAGTAAAACTAGTGGCGTGTGTAATTCTGCAAAGACTCCTCTACATTTGCAGAGCATACCTGAAGTAAGCCCAGCAACCATGCTGGAGTCAGGGCTACCACAGGAACAGCCACTAACTCTGGAGACATGAGAGAGCTGGTAGAGAAATGGTAGGTACCTCCTGTGCTCCTTCCCCATACAGGAAGAAAAGCTTCAGGATGAAGCCCTTTGTGAAATGGCAGCGAGGAGCAAGAGCTTTTTATAGGAGTGCTCTTTCAACAGCCAGGCTGTCTGCAAATTGAGATATAGAACATGCACAGGCAAGGCCCTATTCAAACACTGCTTCTTCTAGTTCTGTCCAGGCACAGCATCTCCTCCATACATCCTTTCACCTCAGGTCATAAGCTCATAATTCTCTCCAGTCAGTAAGAGGAAATAGGGACTTTTAAGGCTTTCTATAATGAGGCCAGAGAAGAAGCAGATTTGCCTCTCCTTATTACCCAGGGCGTGAGACTCAGCCAGGTCACATGTAGTGCTTATTCTCAGATTTTCACACAAGCACCACAGCAGACCTCCATGAAGAATTCCTTTCATCTAGCAAAGGTACACCAGCACATACCTGTCACCACAGCTGCTGACTCCCAAACTGGTATTAAGAAGAACAGAAATTAAATTCCATTAAGGACACAGACAAAAATAATGATTATAGGCAAGTTTTAGTTTTACCTAGGTCAACCCTCTAATCTTAGCGTCTGCCTTTCTTTTTCAAGAAGATCTTATATTTAGCAGCTCTAGTTGCTTTACAGATCTACTCTGAAGAGCGTAGGATTCACATGCCTGAACCCACCAGATGCCAGAAATCCTGCTCTGTGTTGCTGGTGCATGACATGAGGCATACAAGGCACCTAGCAGAAATCTTTGCCTTGGTTCCCAAAGCAGCACAGCTGCCCAAAACTAGCAAATTTGTTGTATGCCCTTCCCTTTCCAGAAGAGTTCATGTGATGCTGACTGGTGGGGCTCTGAAGTATGCTGCACCACAGAGTGTTAAGTAAAAATGCCCTGAGTTCTATTGTGTCACTAATGCTGATTAGACCTTGAGCCTCTGCACATAAAAAAGATTTGGGACAAGGCAAAAGTACTGTGTCATAAACAGCTCAAAAGAACAGCCCAGATAAGAATGAGGGCAAGAAGGCATGGATGCTGATTTTCTGCTTGTTGTTTATGGAGGATTATTGTCAGTAATACTGATTTTCTGGGCATTTGGGGACTGCTTATGGAGGGTTCCCCAGCTCCAGTTTTTTCAGTGATAGTACTTAGCAATACCTGTTTCGCAGAGAAAACCATCCACAGTGATTCATGAGAAGACTGTGACTAAATTGCACACCACACACGGTGTGATACAAAATACTAGTTTTACCTAACTAAGTCCTATTTCTTTACACGTGTGAGACATGTTCATATTGAAGTCCCTTATTTTTTTCCACGGTGTGGAACCTAAGGATTCCCTATTTCTTTGGCAACTTCCTTAGTGGGCAATTACCATGGCTTTTTTGCTCTTTTTGTAGGGCTGAGAATCTGACCCATTTGACTCCAGGCATCTGTGAAGTGTGAAACACAAACTTCTGAAAATTGAACTGCTTTGTCAAAAAATCATCTTTCACTTAAAATAATCCTAAAGCAAGAGATGTCAAAGTAAATTTTGCACGCCTCAAAGCAGAACAAAGTAAAAGGCCCCAAAGAGAAAAGGGAGGTTCCTGGCTTGAGATTCAAGTGTTCCCTCCTCTAAATTTAAATGACAAAAATATTTTTCAAAGTCTGAATCTCTTGGCCACTGGCATGCTGTGTCACCAAATAATTCATTAAGGAATGATAGCTTTACTGCATCTGTTTGAAGTGTCAGAGGTTTCTTTGCCTGAAACGGCTGGTTATGCCCAAGGATGGAGGGAAAAAGAGTGTTTTCTTTGTATTTTTCTTTCAGAGCACAACGGATTAAAAACAAACAAACAAACAAATCCTAAATAATGAGATAACAGTGAGGAAGCTCATTCTAAAGGATTCTAGAGTGCTGTGATAGTACGTGGCCATCCGTAGTAGGGCAAAGCTCTGTTCCCTCCCTATGCACAAACTGCTTGATTGCACTCACTACCACCAGTTTATTTCCTAATATTCAGCATGATATTTCCTGCTTCTAGCCTTCGGCTGATATGGGTTTGATCTAGCCCTCCCTGAAATTAATGGAAAGACTGCTATTTACTTCAGTGTTCCCTTTTCCTCTTGCTGTAGCCCATTGGCTGCTTCGATGATTTCTCTCGTTTCCATTTTGGCTGGCCTTCAAGTCCTTCCAAAACATCATGCCTCTTGTTCTGTACACAAGCACAGACAGAAAGAGGGATAGACAAGATAATAATCTGTTTGCCATGTGTGCTGGCCAAGGGGCATGGAATGGTTCACATGGGAGCAGCGTAGGGAACCAACCGACCCTCCCGTCCCAGGCAGCCCTGGGCAGGCACCCCAGCCTTCCCCAGCTACTCCCACTCTGCAGCAGCTGCCAGTACCAGCATAGCCAAGAGTTATGCTGCAGCTCTCTATATTTATCAAACACTACATGCTGAGTTTTTGAGGTCACTGGACACAGTCCCACATCTAGTCTTGGTATAATGTCCCCTACTTGGGTGATTTTCCTTCTAACAATTTTGCCTCAAAAAATGAGCATGAATACAGCCTCTGTGTTTACATTATAGCACTTAACCTACTATCTCTAATCTCTCTTTGAGTGATCTGCTTGCTTGACTGTGAACCCCTGGGTTTGTGAGGTATTGTAAAAAAGTCTGGTGTATACTTTCAGGTGCTCAATAATAAAATACATATCAGGTTTTTCTCCCACTGACAATCAAACTTCTGGTGTTGAGTATTTATTAATTGTGGGCTGATACTTTCTTATCTGGCTTTATCAATTCAATGGTAAATTCTTGTAGAACTGTAGTTTGCCTACAGTGGAAGGCTTTGGCCCATAGGTGTTATCCTTTCATCCTATCTCTTGTTCTTACTACCACTGCTGTTTGATGGAGCTAAGTACCAAAGGTATGTACCCATCTTGAGAGCAAGCACTTTTACCAGGCTGCTGTTAACACTTTCTGCAGGGAATATTACTCTATTCAGGAATGGTTTCGCGTATATTTTCTTTTTAGTAGCTTGCTTTAATACCTTTGCAGCACTTTTAAGCACTGATGGTGACATGAAACTCCTCTTCCAAGGTAAATTGTCTGAACAGAGTGGCCCAATTCAGGGCCACTATCTGAAAGCACAAAGGCTGAGGGTACCAGGCCTGCTGAAATGATTCCTGCTGTGGTCAGCGCAGTGTCTGACAATCATCTGCTTCCCATCAGCCTGAAAGAGAGCCCAAAATGTACACAGACAGGGAGGGATGAGAAGCCAAGGCAATTTCAGGGTCTCAGTTAGGTCAGCTCAGTTAAGCAGTAGTGGAAAATATATCTGTGGTGTGGGTGGGTGGGGACGAGCAAGCTTTAACTTTTTCTGAGGCGCCTGTAATTATCTATATCTACACTATTGAATAAGGGAGGATCATGGACTGATCAGTGGTTCCAGTTTCCAAGTGGAACAGACTAGATCATGCCCACCCATCTGTGGAGTAGTCACTTGGAAGAAACCTAAGTTTGAATCAACAGGGAGAAGCCAGGAGTGACAATTAAACAGTGTGGACAACATGCTACCAATGCTCAAGTCCATTCCCATGCTGTCCTTTATTTAGATCACTGTGCTGGTTTAAAAGTTAACCAGCAGGGGAATTGAACTCAACTCAAAAGAGAGATTATAAGTCAGAATAACAA
>JAWMRA010000113.1:69087947-69109348 GCA_035584735.1 Pseudotriccus pelzelni
CGGCGGCGCTGCGGTTGCGCCATCTGTCAGGAGCCCCGGTGGGAGGGAGCGCCCGAGCCGCGCTCGCCCGGGCGGAGCGGAGCGGAGGCGAGGCGGCAGCGGCAGCGGCAGCGGCAGCGGCAGCAGCAGCGCGGAGAGCCCGTGCGAGCTCATCCCTGCCCAGGCTGCGGCTCCGCCGCCGCAGGGAGTCGCCGCCTCCGCACCCGGCCGCGGCTCGGCGCAGTGCGTCCGCCCCGGGGAGAGGCAGCGGCGCCCCTCGCTGCGGGCGGGCGGGCGGGGGCAGCCGGCGGAGGAGCGGAGCGAGGAGGATGCGAGTGCGGCGGCGCCGCCCCGGCCCCGCGCTGCGTTGAGCCGAGCCCAGCCGAGCCGAGCTGAGCCGCCTTAGGTAACGGAGGGGCCGAAGCCCGCCCGGGAGGAGCGGGGGCGGGGGGATGGATAGATGGATGCATGCATGGATGCTGCGGCGGGTCTGTTTCCTTTGTGCGCCCGCGCGGTGTTGGGGTGCGGGGGTACCGGGGCGGGGAGACGGCCGCGCTGCTGCGGATGTCCCTCACGCAGCACACGCGGACCCCGCGCCCGGTTCCGCCCCGGCCGAGGCCCGGGGCGCGGGGAGGGCCGGGGCCAGCCCCGGGGACCGACCGTGCGGGGCCCTGCGTGCCCGAGGGTCGCCCGTGTCCGTGTCCCCCGCCCCCGCGGCCGCCGGCCGGGGAGAGGGGAGGGGGCGCAGCACAGGGATGTATTTGTTGTCGCCGAACTGCGAAAAAGGGGAGGGGGGAAATAAATAAAAAGACCTTCTCTCTCTCTGAAATAAATCGTATAGGATTTGCGCGTCTGTGACAAAGGCCTCTTTCAGGGAAGAAAGAAGGGACGAACAAAATGCCCAAGGGTGGTAGGATGTGAAAAGAGGCTTGTTTCTTGTCTCTCCCCTAGAGCCTCTCTGTTCCTCCCCAGATGAGGCCGCTGATCTGGTGCCAGTTCCTTTTCAGACACATTTTAGATTAGGGAGAGATACCAAACGCCACACCATAGGTGCCAGGGTTTTGCTGCGTCTGCAGAGCTAGGGTGTACGTGTCGCCCGACCTCCTTAATAACGCTCAGTTTGGTCTCTGCTTTCTCGGGAACTCGTCTGATTGCTGCTCCTTGTGGATTCTGCGTGAGCTCTGGGAGAGGGCTGGAGAGGGAAGGGGGTCACTTTGTGGAAACAAGACCATGATACCGTGGTCCGTTCAGTGGTACCCGGGGAGGGCAGGGCTGAATAGGTGCTGGAGGAGAGGATTTAGGATGAGTGGAAAGCAACCTTCTGCAGTTGCTCATCAATCACTCTGATATGCTCCGATTCTTAAGGTGCTAAATAACAAGTGAGAAGAGATCAGGCTTTTGAAATGCATGCACAGGACTGGGAACGCCTTTGAGACCTTGTCATTTTCCTCCTTGTATACAACCTCCTTAACTCCCACATCCTTCCTTCCACCATCCCTGCAGCTGTTACACTTTCCAAGATCTCCTCCCCACATCCCCCCCCCCCCTTTTTTTTTCTTTTTTTGTCTTGATGTCTTTTTAACTAGCTTCTGGAAACAGAGAACAATTGCAGGTGAAGATCTGTTTGTTTATACACTGGCGGAGGAAGTGTTTTCATTAGGGTTGACTCTTCTGGTCTCTCATGAGAAGGAACAGTAAGCTAAAGGGACACTGTCAACTTGAAATCCAGAGAATGTGTATAATGAATGGAGAGCTGTGTCCAATATTACACCCACCATCGAGCTCCCTGCTGGAGATCTGTGGTTTTTATAAGCCTGTCTTCTGACTATGTGGGTTTGTCATGCAGTGAAGGAGTAAAAACACACTTCAAATAAAGTTCTGTTAAGTGAACAAAGGAGTGCAGAAGAAAAATGCCAGAGTGGGAAGGAGGAAAGGCAGCATCTCCAACTGCTTAGTTAGAGATTGTAGTCACTGCTTGACCCAGAGGGAAACGGAAGGGGCGATAGTTCTTTTTTACAGTCGCACATTTACTTAGTATCGGTAAAGTGGAAAGGTTGTTACCTTTGCCCCAGCAGTACATGAGTTTTCCGCACCTTGGTATATATGCTCAGAAAAGTGGTAGCGCTTGATGGATGTCAGTAGATCAGTGTATTTTCACAATGTAAGAACAATTTTAAGAATATGTCTTGAGAAAAAGACCATGGGCTCCTTCTTGAGCCCTTTTTACCCCATAGAGCTGTGATTTTGATGACAAAGAGAGAGGAAGATTGCCTAATTAATGCTTCAGAAATTAGTATTTTGTTGATAGTAGGCTGCAGATTTGTCATAGTTTGTTGAAATGGTTGGATGTTTCTTAGAGGATGCCTATAACCATCCTTCCTCTCCACCTCTAACAAATTGCTGCCTCATCTGTGTGGCTTGTCTTTGGCAAAAGTAACAATTTCCAATGTGAAGTTGCCTAATGGTAGGCCACTGGCTGTGGGGTTTTGTGGTTTGTGCTTCAGGCATGTCATTTCAGAAATTCTGTGTTGCCTGCTGGTGAAAGATATAGTGTCATGAAATACCGGCTAAGTATAAAACCCTGAACAGGCTTCTCTGGAAATTATTTTGATGTTGAATAAATACACGTCTTCAGTGCCAGACAAACAACTTTGGCATAGGGGCATGACAGTCAATGTAGGCCAGAAGTGAAGAAGGTGGTACAGAGAAGTTGCTTACTAATCATTTTAGGAATTGTCTTTAAAAGTTAGGACTCATTCATAAATTTCTATTTCATCTGAGTAAGAAAAAGCGTTGCTGAGGAGCTAGTTATTTTTGACATATTATGCTAGATTCTACAATACCTTTACAGGAAATGCCTAAATGGTGTTATCCGAAATGCACGAGTGGAGTCTGATATGGAGAGGGCCTCTGTGGCCACTGGCCCTGTGTCTTAGATGAGTTAAGATGAATATACTAATCTGGACATGGTACGGGCTGCACTGGATTTACAGTGTAATAAAACTGTGGCTAAAATAAGTGAAAACTGTCCAGCACCTTTGTGATAATCTAACATTTTAATATGGTACATCTACAATATTGTGTATTTCATGGTGTTAAAGAAAGCTTAGAGCTGTTAGCCACTTTATGCCCGATTACTTTTATTTAACGAGTGTCTTCACTCTGCTGTCTAGCTGCCTTATAGTGTTTTTACTTCAGGCACAGAAAGAGTTGAAGGCATGTTGAAGGCATCCTTCTCTCTGGGATGCACATTAATATTTGATTCAAACTTGTTCTGTAAAGTTCTGCTTAATTCAGTTTGGGCACTACTTTGAATATATAATAATGGTGTTTGTTTGTGTCATGGACAGCGCTTTGTAATTTTCTTTATGGGCAGGTCTACTGCTGAGAGTGTATTGTCAAAGTGACCTTCCTTTCCGAGGGAGAAAAGCAATAACTCCTGTCCGTTTCCCACTCCTGCAGCTCCCACAGAAGTGTCTTCACAAATAATTTTGACCCATTACGCCAAAAGCTTGAACCTGCAAATCTAGTTCCCACAAGCAATCTCATTGAAATCCAGCAATTAAGGATTCCTTTGGTGACAAAAGGCCTGCAGATCTGTATTGTGCAAATCAGCCATTTACTCAAGTCAAAACCCACAAAAGGGTTTGCGTGCTTCGATGTGGAGCTCCCCAAGACCTTGCTACCAGGGCACTTGTGACGCCTGTGGATCTCACTCCCCTGAGCAAGGGATGTTGCTGCTTGCTGTGCCAGGCTGAATGCATTGTGCACCTCAGAGCTGCATTCCCAGTGGCCAGAGTGGCAGGGGAAATGCTGCCAGGGTCACCCAAGGCAAAATGCCTCAGAAGGAGGTGAAACTCCAGGGCTGCATCTGTCTGCCTGCTTGGTGTGCCTGCCTGCTGGGTGTCTCACTTGGTATCACAGTGATTAGGGTTAGCTACTAGAGTTAAAAAACCCTAACCTGCTTTTGATAGAGTAGTAATAATTTATATAAAAAAAAGAAAATGCACACA
The DNA here is from genome assembly GCA_035584735.1 of Pseudotriccus pelzelni. Classification (NCBI taxonomy): domain Eukaryota; kingdom Metazoa; phylum Chordata; class Aves; order Passeriformes; family Tyrannidae; genus Pseudotriccus; species Pseudotriccus pelzelni. The sequence continues at coordinate 69,091,940 of JAWMRA010000113.1, forward strand.
CTCAAAAAAAAAAAAAAAGGAAAACCTTGCGTTTTGTATTTGAATAGATGATGAACATGCAGATGTAGAAGAATTGGGATTTCTAGCATTTGCATCCTGTCATGAGTTTTACTCTTAATGCCTGACTTCCAGACTGAGAAATAACAGGTACAGATGACACATGAAAGGTTGAAGTTGTTTCGGTACATCCAGGAAGTGTATGACGCTCCTTAAGGAGTGAGCGCATGAGCCCCGTTAGCATTGTGCTGTAGGGCAGTCTCACTTATTAACTCAAGCACTGGTTTGATTTCAGGCCGGTAATCTGCCTCTTGGTTTGAGAGCGGTCAAGTTAAACCTGTCTGTGGGAGGTGTCCTTGAGCCCTGAAACTAGTATCAGGCCTGACCTTGGAGGAGTTTGCAGCCAAGGGAAAATACACTGTTGTTGTCCTTACCACAGGCTGCAGGAAAACAATGACATTTTGTACAGCTTTTTTGGAACTTTCCTTCAGTTGGAATGGGAACAAAACTAAACAATATCAGCATTTTTACTGGCATAGATGAAAAATTAAAGTACTTAAAGTCAATCAAAACATGTCACTTCATCTTGCTTCTGACTGTTTTAGGTGGTAACTTGCTATGAAAGCAAGGATTTAGCTCAAAATACTGTCACCTGTGTGGAGTAAAATAGAAACTTTGACATCTTGACTTTTTACTGAAGTATAAAATCAGCAACACTTTTGTGGAGCTTTTAGGTATGGATAGAACTAAATCACCTTGCAGAAAATGACTGTCAAATTTTTCCAGACCAGTTCTACTCTTTTTATACCATGAATTTGAATTAATGTTTTTCATCTGAAAAAGCTATCAAAAAAATAACCTGACAGTATCAGCTGCTGTGAATTAGATAGTCTGAGTTAGATTGGTTTTTTTTCAAGCGGGGAGAGGACAGCAAATTCATTTTAAACTTCTCTGCCCTTCCCAAAGTGCAGCTCTTTTTTTGGTATCAAAGACATCCCAGTTTGGATGGATCTACTGATGTTGTTTGTGACAAGGTACCATGGGGAGAGGTTACTCCATGTTTTCTAGCTCAACTTCATCTGATTCAGGGGAAATGTTGCACCTCTGAAAGTTGCTTGTCCCATACTATAATTTTCTAGAGTATGTATGAGCTATAAGTCCTTCTTGACTAAGCTAGAAACCTAAATTCTTAGAGCAAGTCAGTTGATATTCATCACACTGAGACATGGTTTAATATGATCAATGATACAGGGCAGATGGATGAGAGAATGTTTTGGTGAGAACGGAGAAGGTCACCCTTCTGCGCTTATTTATTTTGCTGTGTTTTTCGTGGGTTTTTTAGGAGGCAGCAATGACTGGGTGCCTTTTCTAGCCTAGGGAGATTCGTTGTTCCATCCTGCTTTAGTTACCCTGTGGCAACAACCAGAAAGCAGGGATGTTGAGTAGCGGCTGTGAGTGATGTGTTCAGTGCTTTAAAGTAGAAAGCAGCCCAGTCAGAGCTCCTCAGAGGAGCCAGAGATACTTGTAATAGTATCGAATGCTGTGCTGTGAAAGCAGTTACTGGGCTGTCCCCAAAACAAAGGCGCTGTCGTCAAGCAGCCCTGAACAAAGACTTTACCTCACATGGTGCACTTTGCCTCGCAGCTCTTGGGGTGACCTATGGAGGAGTTTCTGCACATCCTTGATGCTGCCTTGCAACAGCTCTGGGAGCTCTAAAAGGCAGATAGACATCTAAAGGTTTGGCTGCATAAGGATGATTTTAACATGAAATTGAGACCTTACATTTCAGACAAAATGTACCATCATTAGTGGAGTTTCCAGAAATGCTTGAAAAGTGTTGCTTTATCCACCAAAGTGATGCTGCTTGCAGTGGTGAATTTGGAAAGTGTTTTGAAGCTGAAAGTGACGGTAATGACACCAGCACAACATATGAAGAAGCACAGAAGTACTTGGGGCAGAGGGACATTGAACAGACCAAGGGAAGAGCTGGTTGAAGCAGGCAGAGAAAGCTGCCCTTGAGTGTGTGTGTGTGAGAGGACATTTGCTTTAACAGAAAAGAAGTGTTTGGCACCACTTAAACGTGAAAATAACTCTTGAATTAGTGATTTGGTGATTTTGGGAGGAACAAGGAGGAAACCTCAAATGATTGGCTTGGCTCAGATGAAATATCTCCTCTGAAATTGTCCTTTTCCTCTTGGCTCCAGTTTTCCTCTGTTAACAGATTTGACCAAGATAGTTCCTGGGTCTTATTGGTATAGTCCAAACTGAAAATATTATTGCCTGATAATCATGTCAGGTCTCACTTTGCTATATGAAGCTATATAGAGAAGTTAAACAGGCTATGAAAATGAAGATGAGTATTAAATACCCACTCAGGGTTTGTTTTTCTTTAAGAAAAATTTTTCTGTTCTATGACAGTTATCTAATGACCTATCTGGGTGGTTCCTAGCATCCTTTCTCTTTACAATTTTTATTATTCTACTTGTTGGGTGGGTTGGTGTTTTTTTCCAAACAAATAAACTTTAACATTTATTTGAAGGCTTTTTATTGTATTAATAAAGATCTTTCAACCTCCCTTGTTTTTGAACAACCTGTGTGTGAAAGAGCACTTTGCATAACATTGATCTTTGACTTGCAGCTGCACCACTTACAAAAAGACAGCTCTGAAGGTTTTCCTGACATGACTTTGGAATATCATGTATTTCCTATCTTGGCTCCTGATAACAATGTACAGACAATTGCTGATTTTTATTTTTTTTTAACAAATATGTTGTTTTTTTCCTTTTTGTGCCTGACCTTTAGACAGAATTGCCCTGGGTTTATAGCTAAAGTTGATGCTCTTGCCCAAAAAAATTGGGAAGACTTGTTACTGGTCAGTTCAAAAGTTTTCCAAGCCAGAAGCCACCACAGTGTGCTTTGTCACAGCATCGAGCTGGAAGATGAAAGTGCTGGACATGTAGCTGGAGCTGAGATTAGCAGGGGCATTGGTGAATGACCTGCTGTCGGTTCTGGTCTGACAGTGAAACTCACAATATGAGTGCCTACAGACCTTTTCCCCTTCTTTCCTGCCGGTACAAGCTTCACAACTACAGTAATGAGGACTGTAGCATCCCAGGACTCTGACGGCTGTATGAACTGTCCAAAAAAAAATCCAGCAGAAGCTTGTCTGTTACTTTCTAATTTCTGACACTTCTCTACAGAATTACTTTTCCTTCTTCTGGCACAACTTAATTCCATGCCTGATCATTTCTTGGAACATAGCATAAGACTAGCAGATACCCCTGTTTGGAAGATGGCGATGATTGTGTCCTGCAGCCAGCTGCTTTCACCCCAGGGACTGGGGAGGAGAGCAGATAAAAGCAAAAGCAGCTCTCAAACCCTTAAAAGACAGGATATTTGTTTGTCCCTGGGACTGTGTTTTTATTTGTGGCCAGCCTGTCACTAGGAAGCTATCATATATTTTTTCCAGGAAAAAAAAAGCATCTTCAAGACTCGGAATGAAAACCTCTATTGTCTGACTAGGCAATTAGATTTTTTCTTGTCTTAAACTATATGTAAATGCTCCATGTTTATTCTTAGTGGTGAAGTTCATAGTGGAGGGGTTTTATTAGGGTGAAGTTAATGACCTCTTTCATGTTTCTAGACCTTTCTGTGAACAGGGTGCTCTTGCACGCTGTCTCTGTATGCTAATAAAGTTTGAAAACAGAAGATCTGAATAATAAGATTACAGAGGGGGAGCCCATATCCAATAAGATTTTTTTCTAAATACCAACAAAAATGCCAGTTCTGTTGCCTGTCTACCTCCCTGGGAAGTAACTGGAAACTCCTAAATTTCCTTCTGGGATTTGTCTTTTGTCTATTGTGATATAGCCAATAGATTATGAAATTTCTGGATGTTATCGCTGTGGGCAACATTTAGATTGGTGATTTCAGCAAGAAACAGTCTCCATCCCATTTCCAAAGTATTTGGTAGTGTCTTGATGGTTTCACTCTTCAAGAGGGAATAAAACTATTTAAAGCTAATCCTTCGAATAGCACAGTATTTGAGGTCATTCATGATTTTAATTTACAGTCTTTAGCTGAATATGCAGGCCTTTTGTTACAAATATTAGGTCTCCAAGTATCTTTGAATTGTCAGTGATTTTTAATTCATAAAACCTCAGGACAGGTGAGGAGCAATAGCAACTGGATTTTTATTTTATTTTTTTCTCTCTTTTCTGTTTTGCTCAGAAAGGCTGAGGCAAACCACCTTTAAAGGGGGAAAAAAAGAGGGTGTTTAATGCAACACGTTTTATTAGCTGTAATCACCACTGAAAAACTTTGTAAACCCATCAGCTTAACTGTGATAAGGTCGGTGTACAGGAACTGACAACCTGAACAGCCAGATTTAACTCTCAGGATAGCAGACTGTGTGCTCTCAAAAACCCCACACAGCGTTGACTTCTGTTCCTTTTGACCACTTGACTAGGAGCTTCCCTTTTGTAGGGAAAGTAACGAACCCAAAAATTTGGCTGAGAAGAGAGCCGCTAAATGTTGTGACCCTGTGGAAGAAACATCCCTTACATCTGAAGGTCGAAAGTGACCTTTTGTGCATTGGGCGAGGTACAAGACAAGCACTGACTGTCTTTCTTGCTTAGGGCAGCATTACTGACATGCTTAAAAACTGCAGAACTTCTTGTCCTAATGTTCGAGTGGGGCTGCCAAAAAGGAACAAATAAGGCTGCAGATAAAATATGCAGGGAAGACTGTGTCCCTCTTCCCCCTCCTCAGGCATCACAGGCAGGATGGGGACAGCATCGGTTTGCACAACCTGATGACTTGACATTCAGAACAATTTGCAGCTGGGCCTGTAAAAGATTAAAAAGTTTCTTTCATTTATAGACTTTTCTAAAATCGTGAGCTTCCTCTGTCCATCAGTGTGATTCAGTGACTTATTTAAGGGTAAGGTCATGTTGTCTCTGCACTTGCTACATTTTCAGCAAGTCTTAATTCAAACTTGTGAGGTTACATTGTTTGGGTTTTTGGTTTTTTCTTTTGTTTCCTCCCCACGCAGTAGGGTTAGGTCTGCTTTATGAAGCTGACTGTATGGATATAGGTCTTCAGTGAGTCAGCTAAATCTCCCTTTTGTGGTCAGCTCCTCCATGATTTGCCACGTAAGTTTGTGTCTTGCAGAAGATAGCTATCATCCTTTTAGAGCTAGTATTCTCAGCAGGACTGTGCTGAGAATAATCTAGGCCTGAAAGCAATGACAGCATTGCTTTGGTTTTTCTTCCTTGGCTAGAGCGAGTCTGGGGCTCAGGATACATCTGCACGGCACTATGCCAAGGTGGGCAGCAGAGCTCATGTGGGAGAGCCAGGACAGCCGCAGCATCCCAGGAGGAACATAGTGCTAATGCGCTTGCACTGCTTCCAGGACCACCATGATGTGCTCATGATTGCCGCGAGCGCATCTGTGTGGCAATGTGTGGTGCTTTAGAGGCTGTACTTTACTTTTTGACACAAAGGAGAAGAGACATGAGAGCAATGAGCAGAAAAAATGGATTAACCACATGAATGTTTATTTTTGTAGCACCAAAGACTACTTAAATGAGCTTTTTGAAAAGTTGTTACTAAACTTTAAAGAAATCCTCTTTTTTTCTTTTTTTTTCTTTTTTTTTTTTTTTTTACATTATCTGCCCCGCTAAAGAAGAGTGGTTATGTTCCTTAGGAGCTTCATCTCTAAGAGCTACCCACAAGGTTTAAAATGACACAGTGCTACAACGGTATGCAATCTTTATTTTCCATCTTCCTTCTTTAAAGCACGATGCATTCAAATTACATCACCATGACAACTGTAGAGTATTTCTTGATAAGGGAGATTTTACCAAAGTAAACTGGTTCAGAGGACTTGCTGTCTCAAGTTTAATTTTGAAGTTGTAATACATATCTGTAGATTTCTTAGTGGCACTGGACCATTGTTGACAGTCTCTTCCAAAATTGAAATATCTTATAAAAATGCAGGTGTGAGCAACTCTGCAAGAGAAATAAAATGTTTGTTTGCTGATAATGTAGTCACCCCAAACTGTGATAAGAATTTGTTCCATAATCAGCAATATGTTGCTACTGTGAGTTATAATTTCTGAGAAAATATCTTGAAAATGGCTGTCAAACCACGTCATGTAGATTTACTTTATGATTATTGGTATGGGAGCTTGCTAGACCTTTGTAAATTGTGACAATTATCTAGCTTTGAACTCTTTCACATCATGCTTTAAAGAAGGAGGTTGGGAGGGGAGAAACTGTTGTTTGAAGGAAGGATGACCTACATTTTTTTTCCCAACCATATTGTAGACATTTATTTTCTGTAAATGATCTCTCTAGAGCTAAAAGATTTCTTTCTACAAGTATTTTTCAGTAGTTCTTCCATTAAACTACTTTTTAATAGTCCTTCTAACTTCTCTGAGGTGAGCTCTAGGTTTGAAGGAAATAATCTCCCTGAATATGGATAACTTCAAAGCCGGGGCCTCATCCAGACAGGTTTTGTGTATCTCCCAGGGCAGACTGAACAAACCCAGCTCTCAGTCTCCCCTTCATACGTCAAGTGCTGCAGTATCTTGGTGTCCATCCACTGGACTCCCTCCAGTATGTCAATCTTTCTTTTCCCAGGACTCCCCAAACCAATACTCCAGATGTGGTCTCACAAATGCTACATAGAGAGAAATAATTACTTCCCTCCACCTGTCAGCTAATTAAATTGCTTATTTGGTGCCAGAGCTTCAGTTGCTGTCAATTGTCTTCATCTCCCTCAAGCTGGAGCTGGTGGAAACTCTTGCTTACAGGGGAGTACTCGTAGAATTCTCTGTCATCTCAGAAAGAGCTGGAACAGAGATGGCCCTTTGCTTCCATTACATGAAGCCAGATGACCAATCCACTGTTTACATACAGAAAACTGCAAAGGTTTTCCATTTCGCTCTAGTGAATTTTTGCACCAGATTTTCACGCTTCATACAGCAATATAACCTGAAGCAGTAAGATTGTGTCACATGTTTTGGTGAAACAGTGAAGAAAATACATAGTAAACAGCATACGCAAAAAGGTGCATTGTGTATATTCTGTTTGTTTTCCTGGCAGTACTTTAGCTATTTGCTTAGTTACTTACTTTAAAGTTAATGTTTGGTAGCAAATATGAAGATTGAAATAACAGGCGTGCCACCCAGATGAGCCTCACAGGAGCTGTGGGAAAAAAACTTGTGCTTAAAATTTTATAGCCAGAAGGTGTTTCTTCTCCACTAGATTTCTGAGGCTCTGTCGTTGTGATTTGGGATATTACAGGTGACTGAAGTGCAAAGTACATGTGACTAACTGTAGTCTGTGCTTTTAAAGGTTTAATCATCCTATGCTATTTGAGTATTTTTTTCACATACAAATTGAAAACTTCGCAATTGGTTGGTTAAGTACTTAAATGAATATTTACTTGAAAAAACAGAGAAAAACTGTAATACAAGATAAACCCCCAACCATCACCAAACCTGTGCACATGGGACTTACTCTACAGTTGTTGCTGCTTCTCGGAGCATGTGGCTCACAGCACTTAGCTCAGGCATCCGCACACCCCAGTGTAGGAGAGCAGCTTAATGTGTAAATCTTCTACATGCATATGCCTGCTTTAGTGTGTAAAATATTAGTATTTAGCTTAGGAAATTCCGGCTCACGAAAAGCTGTGGCAAGGGAAGTGTCTGGGGTGTTGAGTGGATACTAACAGCTGCTTGACTGACCGGTGGTCATGTAGGTGGCTGGGCTGAGTGGTTTCTGTACCTGGAGGACCTCCTGTGTATTTGTTCTATCAAAGAAAAAGGAAGCCTTACAGCCCCATGGTGTAAAAGGAAGCACTGGTAGAGAGGTTTGAACTGGGAAGGTAGACAAGGGAGGGGAAATGTCAGGCTGGTTTTTTTGCCTTTTTTTTTTTTTTTTTTTTTTTTTACCTTCAGTATTTATCTCCACCAGGGAACTTGTTCAAAGTCTCCCTTCCTACTCTGACTGTTGTCACCACTGTTTTCCTCCTGTGATTTTAATTCGGGTATTTGTTCTCACTCTGTGGCACTGGCTGTGGCTGCCAGAGGCTCTTCTAGTGGTCCCTCTTTCATCTGTTTGGTTTCCGTAACCCTGATTACAGCAATCCTGTATTAATGCTTGCTTACCTCAGTCTTCTCCATTGCTCACCTTCCTTGCTTTGCCTGCAAATGCTCTCATGTCCCAACACAAATGAGCTGTTTATCCTTGAGCTAATGGGTGCTCACGATGCTCTGATCATAATGCTGCTTATATTCACGGCAATTAAAAATAAAATAGATGAATTATTTTTTTGCCCTACCCCAGACAATTAGTTTTATTTTTGCACTCAGTACAGTTATCAATGTAGGTTGACTTGATTGCAGCTCAGAGGTAAACAAGAAGCCCCTCCTGGTGTGGAAGCAAGCCCCGGGTTACCCAGTTTGTTCAGGTAACCCAGGCATTATGGCATGGCAGAAAGACAGTATGCAAGAGAGACAGCAAAGTGGAGGCATACTACTAATCTGATCCCTGTATTATGTGGAGAAATGGGGAGTTTTGCCATTTGTCAGTAATTAATGCAAACACCCCCAGCCTCGGCCCCCTGAGGACACAGACCTTCCACACCTACTCTTGGCAGTGCTGGTGAACAGCTCCCACTGTGGCCGCTCAGGTGAGGTTGACCATCTCAGGCAGGTGTATGCTTTTATTTATTTGCTTTTATTCTAATCAGGAACTAGGGTTGCTTGGTGCAATATATAAGCTCTCATGGGGAGAGAGTGAGAGTTGAAAATCTTTAGAATTCTTGTTCCAGCTTTGATTTAAGTTGTGTGAAAAGCTCACAAGCTTTCTGGTGTTTGGTTGCAGCTTAAGTAAAATAGTTTCAGTGGGAAGATGAGGGGGATGTGTATCAGGTCATACTTAGTATTTGTTTAAATGAGTTATGCAAGATAAAACTTAGGTTATTGTTAGTAAGTGAGTGAAGTCACAAATTATATCCTCTCCAAAGAGTGTGACATGTATTAGTTTGGTGGAAACTTCGGTAGATGAGGCAACAGCAGCACTGAGTGTAGGAGATCAGTACCTACTCCAGACAATGCCAGCACCTGTAGTCTTCTGCATCTTGACCCTGACCACTCATTTGAGTAAAATTTGGATGGTGGCAGGACTGAAATCAAGTATCACCGACGTTCAGTGTTTAAATATTGCAGTGGTTTTGGATGAGAGGAAAAAGAGGACAGACTTTGGGGTTAGAGATGTTACCTGGGTTCATTTGGCCGCTGAGGTCCAAGGTAGTCTGGTGGGAGCTGCTGCTGAAGATCTCAAAGGTGGCTATCTCTTTCTTATGGAATAAATGTGTGTGTACTTGTCAACACCTTCTAATTAAATCTAAGACATTCAAATCATGTTGGAGATGGGCTCCACCAGTGTGACTCAGGTATTTTTAACATATATATATATATTTTGATTGCCCTGTCTGGAAGACTAGTTGGTAGAGTTGATTTGTGGCTGATGTATGCTCTTTTGAAATTGCTGATACATAAATGGGTGTAGTAGAGGCTGATCCTAAAAATATTCTGTTTTCTTATGTTAATGTTGGCAGATGTTTCTAAGCAGTATGCTGTCTTCTTTGCATATAGTTTTTTAATGTTTCTGGCAAACCAAAAAAAAAAAAAAAAAGAAAAAAAGAAAAAGGGAAGGCCTCTATAAAAGGAGTGGTAAGAGCTGGAACATTGCTCAGTATGAGGTACTGGAGGTCGTTCCAGTGTCCTGTTTAGGAGAAATAAGTAATTTAAAACCATTTTCTCTTCTCCGTTTTGCAATAGTTAAAGCATTATCAGTACTGTCCAAACAGACAAGCCCACCAACTCCCTGCACCTCACCCCCTCTGCCCTGGCCAAATATCACACCCTCCTGAAGATGCAGATACCTTCCAGTATAGCTGACCTTGGGCTGTTCAAGCACACGGGCTGCCTGAGTGCAATATATGTATGAACCGAAAATGTCAGAAACGGTCCTTTTATGTTACAGTTGTGAGCCAATTTTTTTTTTTTTCCATCATCTTGTGACTTTATTCTCTGACAAGGATGTGGTGGCTTACCGCTTGAAAAGCAGTGCCTTGGGTTTTGACCCTAAGCACATCACGTATTGACTGCTGTTTTAAGGTGCCTCTTTATTCCCTCTGGTTCTTTGTTGTAGGAATTTCCAAGTGTCAGTTTTGTCAAGAATTACTTTTTAGCAACTTAAAAGCGATTATCACATTTGCTAAGAGGCAAAGTAAGGAATATAATGTATTAAAACAAAAACTGGTTGGGAGGGTCTCAACTTTATCTCGAAATCATAATTTTGGAAACTGCCTTTGCTGGTACATTTAAATGTGAGTATGTGCCACGTGCTTGGACTAGAGGTATAGTACCTGCCATTGCCTGTACAAATAGACAACTGGTTTTGAACAGGTTTTTCTTTGGGTTTTGTTTTTGGGGGGAGTGGAAGAACATGTTAAAGAAGGCATGTGACCCCTTTTTGACTCAAAGGAAGAGAGACCTGATGATGATTTTTATTAGTTAGCAGTGGCTGAATCCTGAAAAAAAGCAGCATAAACCTTCTTGGCAGTATTTTGTTAGTTTTGATTTTTTTTTTTTTACCTTATGTTCACAAGGAACTGGTAACCTAATTTTGGTATTCCTATGAGAGATCATTTGTGATGAGTTGCCAGAATTCCCCAAATAGATTTTAAGATCCTTGTTAGCACCTGTTGCTTCAGTTCCTTTGCTTCAGTTTTTAATAGCAGCTCTTTTTTTTCCTTTGTACAAATTTGCATTCTTTAGGAGGAATATTTGTCAGACAAACAAAGATTAATAATATGAAATATAAGAAATTCTTTGGGTCTACGTAATGAATATTTGAAGATTTGTGCCACCTTTATGGCTTTCTGAAACTGTACCTGAAGTCTCCTGTTCCTGTAGTGTGAGGGACCATACAGTACAATTGACTGTATATTGCAAAATTTAAAAGTATTAAAGAGTACAGTGTGGGGTTTAATACAGAAAAAAGTGTTAAAACCGCAGATTTTTGAATAATCTGTGTTTCTTGTAGGCATAAGCCTTAAGCAGTTTGTTCACTTATGCCTCCTGAAGGGGCTGTTGAATTTGGTGCTTGTGGATGTCAAACAACCAAATGCTGCCAAACCAAGTCAGCACGTATGTTTTGCTTAACTAGCGTAGCTCTTCTTTTATTTCTTCAGGGTATCAGGAGACACAGAACAAAAGGGTAGGTGAAAGGGAAGGCTCAAAAATACAGTTGACTAGGAAGTAAGGAGGAGAACAGGAAGATGCACCAGCAGGAAGCAAAACTTTGTTGGCCCACTGATTACAACTTGGTATTTAAATTGTGACCCTTATTTCTAGCAAGTTCAAAACTGTAGCTACTTGATACATGAAGTAACAATTTTTAATTTTGGGAGGGGCTGTGGTTTTTTGTTTTTTGGGTTTTTTAATGCAGAATCTTTATCAAGAGGCTTATTTATCAGGCTTCTATAGAGCAAAAGTAACCCAAGCCGCTTGAACTCATAATGCTCAATAGAGGGTTTGAAAGCCTGATAGCCACTTTGTCTTCTAGGCATACCCAGCAATCTCCCAGACTTGCTCTACCAGCCAGTCATGGCATTTTAGTGACATGAATTAACTGCATCTGTATCTGAGTAATATTCCTCTTCAAGTCTGTGGAAGAATGGTTGACTTGTGTGTAATATAATGCCTTACTGTGTTTAAATTCACATAGGTAATTTGCAAAATGCGTACAACAAAGTTTCAATCTCTTCTTCCTTTGATTTTTAATGTCCTAAAAGTAATGTTTCATTTGTGTCCCTTTCATGCTTCAGAAGTACAGAAGCCTGTGGGAGAGCAGAAGGGATGTGTCTCCCCATCAGAGGCTGCTCACACCTAGGCAGCTTGCTCAGACTGGAGTGTTGGCCCTGCTCTTGGTGAAAAGGGTAAAAGGGGGTGTAGGTTTCTGTCCCTCTGTCCACACCACTATTACTAGAGTGCCTGGGCTGACATGTGAGTGCAAAGGCATCCCAAAAGTTGAAGGCTGTCTGAGCTACAGACACAGTGTGGATCCTCACCACCCTAAACTCCAGAAGATTTAGCTGTGGCTACTCCCATTTGGCAAAATCCCTCTTCCCGGTGATCATCACCTAAACTTCTATGGAGAAGTGTCCAGAAGAAAATTATAATGCACATAGTAATTTGTTTTTATTATCTTCCCTGCATTATATATTTGTGGGGTCTGCTAATAGATGTTCAGAAGAGATCACTTCGGAGCTACTTCGGAGAGTTAGTAGCTTGCAGTTGCAGTAGCTGTGCTGATTTTTGAGAGGGACTTTCTACCGTCCTCATAGAGGAGGGTAAAATGTTTGGAGATGTGTCACTCCAAAACCATTGCCAGTACTTCTATACTAATAACCTACTGCTTTTCTAAGGGCAGTTTGTTTTCTTAAGTTGCAGATATGCCAAAGAATAGTCTTTATTTGCCAGCTCAGTTACAAATACTTGCCCACAGCTTTCTGGCTGCTGTTAGAGCGTGTACATAAGCAATGTTCAGTAACGAGTGCTAAGTGGGAGGAGTGTCTGCCCATAATCTTTACCAAGGATCTCACATGGGTTTTTGCAGTGTCTGTATCCAGTACTGACGTAACATGTATGTGCTTAAATTGGCATTAACTCAGGCTAGGTCTTAAACCCCAAAGCACACAAGCATGTTGAAAGAAGGGCAGGCGGATGCCAGTGAGGTTTTATGAATCCTGCTTTTCTGAGAACAGCTTTTGAGTGTGATGCAAAGTTGTGCATTGTAGAAACTTAGGATGGGGAGGGGTCTTAACTCATTCCAGTCCTAATAGTACAAGTTAGGATACAGTGAACACAGATTACCACTGAATTCCAGAGGGTTCAAGGGAAGAGCATCTCCAACTGCTCTCTTTACACTTCAGGTATTGGAGAGCTTCTAATATCCAGCCGTCATCAGTATTTGTACAGAGTATGTCTGTTATCATCTTTAGTGTGCTTGGAGAAACAGAGGACCAAAAGGGCACAGGTCCTGAAAGCTTGTCTGTTCCTGTGTTTCTTATGCAAGTAAAACACACTGTCACTTTGTAAAAACCTTTTTAGTCTTTCAAGGCTGCTCATGTGCTTCCTTCTCATTCTCTCTCCTTCTTAATCAAGCTGACCAATTCCTCTAGCCTCTCTGCATAGGCCACAGTGGAGAAAAGACTTTCAAGCAGGTTGACAAAAAGTCATGAGTTCTGGAGTCCACTATGTCTAATCTGGAGTTAATTGAACTGAGGATTTGAGGGCTTGGGTTCTTTCCTTCTGCTGGTAGCAACAACCCATGAAATCTATTGATAAATGAAGTGGTGTGTGCCCCTCTGTCCTCCCCCTCAGTTGTGGTTAGCACAGTGGTAAAAACAGCATGAAGTTTCCAATATCTCCCTGAGCTTAAAAAGGAGAGACTGCGTCAGCCTGTTGGTTAATCACAGGCACTCATGTGATGAGAATTTCTCAGGAGATGGGAAAGGTTTGCTCTTAATCTTAACATAGTGTCATTTCAAAGAACATTTCCGTAATTTTTTTTTCCTGATGTCAAGGATCCTCAAGGGCTTGCAGCATTGGTGTGTGTGTGTATTACAGTTTGGGTTTTAGTTGCGTGATATGATCTTGGGCTTTTCATCTCGCAGTATCCCTGTTTCCTTGAGTGCACTGTGGAGCGAACTGAGACAGTAACGGGAGAGATTGGCTCCTGCCGAATCACAGCTTCATCTGTTGCAGGAGCTGGGAGGTGCCATGTGAAAGAGGTGGGGAAGTTTAAACGAAGGAAAAGGCAAGGGGCTGCTAGTCATCCGGGAAAGAAACTCCACTTAAGCACACATCGTTATGAGAAGTGACTTATTTTGCTGCATAGCTATGCCGATAGACTGTGGAGTGACTGGAGAAGTGTCAAGTACGTGCAACTGCAAAGGAAGTCAATGGACTCATTGCTGTGGGTGTACTGAATAGTCAGGCCTTGGTTGTCTCAAACTGGGCACCTAAATAAAGAGCACTTTTGAATTTATCTTCTCTTTGTCGTCAAGTACCAATAATACTCCTGGTGTCTTAGGATGCTATAAAAAAATGCATGCTTTGTGAGGGGAAACTTGTGCACTGAGTGGTGCAGGGACCCATGAGTGAACTGGTTGTGTTTCTGGAGCAGGCTGGGAAGAGAATCCTGTGAAATGACAGTGAATGTCAAAAAGAGGAAAAAAAAAGGTATTAGATGACCACATTGAATAAGGACCAGCCATTTTAGGTGCTAAAGGGGAGACTGTGCTCTTATGGGAAACTTTTCGTGTGACCATGTAATTAAGAGCTACGTCACAGTGAAGTCATGGACAGGCTGGGGGAGGGCAGGCAAATGCAAGCAGCACAACCAGTAACAGTTCTGGAAAGTCCAGCGTTTGTGTGCGTAATTTCATATATAACCTTAATACTTTTGTCATGCAAATGCATGGAAGTGGTCTGTTAATACAAGTTTGCAGCAAGATGAGGGAGAGCGAAAGCTGAGGCGTGAAGCTTTGTGTTGTTCAGGTATGAAGCGGCACACTCAACATCCGGAGAGGTCTCACCGCGAACTGGTGTTGCAAGTCAGCACATGTGAACCACGCTAATTTGCTGTTGCCTGCCGTGCTTGTGGCAAAGACGACAAAGCAGCCTTTGTGAGAATGAGAAACCAGACAGACACAATGCAGAATGGAAATTTGGTGCAGTTGGGGCTGTAGGCGTTCACAGGCTCTGCTCCTGCGGTTGGGAGGGTGTTGTACACGTGTGTGGCGGGGAGGGGGGAGTGGTCTGTGGCACAGGTTGGCTTTCTGAGATATCCCAGTGGGTTAGGGACGGTGTGGATTGTACTGCAAGGAAGCCTGGCGCTCTGAGGGAGCTTACAACTCTGACTTCTGCTTTTCTAATTATCTGGCTCTGTTTTGGGGTGACTGGAGTGGTTTTGTTCTTTTTTGTTAATTGAACAGTAAACAGTAGGGAGTTCAGTCTGTACCATGCTAAGAACTCTTCCATTAAAGAATGTGAAGCAGCTCTTTAATGGATATATATTAAACCTTACTGTCCTTTACAGGTAGTACAAAGCAGAGTCAGAACATAAACAAGCGATCTCGTGTCTGTCAGCACTGTTACTCTGTTTTATTTTAAACCTAATTATATTTGAACGGTGTAGGGGAAGTTGAGATCTTGACTTTTGGCACTTACCAGCACAATCTTAATTAACCATCACCACCTCTTTCCATGCATTTCTGCAAAAGGCTCCAGTCCTATGATCTCATTTCCTTCATCTCATTTGACAGCTAACGCTCTCACGTTAATTTCTCTTAACTTTATAACCTAGTCTGTCTTCTGTTTTAAAAATAAGATGTAAAACACTTCTGAAAACTGTTTGGGCTTCCTGCATGTCAAAGTAAAAACACATCAATCTGTTCTTTTCTGACTCTCAGCATGAGACTTCAGGGATATATATAAATTTCTATAGTGCTTGCATGGGATGATAAGGTATTATGAAATGCAGTTGTGCCAGTAAGTGAGGTTATAGGATGAACAGAAGACATGCAAGGAAAAAACTTTTACCTGCTAAATGAGGTGATTGTAAATGAATCCTGTGTTACATGTGAACTGAAATTTTTTGTTGTTTTTACTGACAGAGTTCTGGAAGGAAACAGAAGGCCTTAAAGCAATCACTGAACATCTGGCAGTGTGTCAATCGGAAAAAAAATATAAATAGAACCAACAAGTTATGTTCTTGTGTTTTTAAAAAATTTCTAGTTTCAGCATAGTAACAGCTTTTTACATTGAACACGGTGGGTTAGATAAACTGTCAGATAGAGTTATTGAAAGTTGTTGGTTCTTTCCTTTTTTTCTTTTGTTTTTTTTTTTCTTTTTTATTACTACCACCTTGTCTTTTAAAAGGAAAGCGGAGAGGATTGTTAGAGGAGGCCAGGGGTGAGGATATCTTGTTTGGCGATTGACTTTTATTTGAGGTAAAGATATTTTTAAAGCCACAAAATAACACTTGATTCATATAATCCCTGGTGTGCTTGTATAAGCTGCTTATGAATTATAATAAAAAAGAAAATCCCAAAAAGCTCGTGGTCAGTAGTATTTGGACTCTTGATGAAACAGTTTAAGGAGTCTAAAGAAAAGAGATAAACACAACCACATCCTGTGCCCATTAATGTTATTTTATTAGTAAAAGCTGGTTCAGTGGCCATACAGTGCATCCCCAACACCATGCTGATGACATTTTGAGAGAGAAGTGGGTAAACATTTATACTGCGCTCTGAGGAAAGGTTACCTGAAAGCCCTTTGATGGAACATGGATTTGCTATTTTGTTTTTGCCTCCTTAAACAGAAAAAAAGCCCCAAACCCAGGTCGCTTGTGTCTATGAGAGGTTTTCTTCCTTGGACTTAATGAAGCAGAGTAAACCAGACCAGAAGTGCTATATGTATATCGAATGGATTTTTTATCATTGCTTCTAGTCTTAAATATATTAACATTTATTTAAGACTATAATAATATTCTTTAACATAGAAATAGAAAAAGGATCTGCAAAATGTAATGCTGCTTGTGGTTGTAATTTTAAGAAAAAATTGATTGGTATTTCATCTCACAACCTACCAGAGTGTACACTTAACTTGCTGAACTGGAAGGGGCACCTCTTGTGACTGGTTTCCTGTGGTCTTCAGAAGACAGTGGTCTTTTCTGCTGTCATTTTGTCTGTCTATGTAAAGTAGAGATTACTTGCTGTCTGCCATTTCCTCTCTTCCCTCCGTCTCTGTTTCTTTCTGGGGAGAGAGAGAGAAATAAATTTTCCTCTGGCTTATGCAGATGTTAGCGCTGCAGGGAGCTTCTCTAGCTCCAGCTGCAGGAAGGATCTCCCAAATCAACCGTACAGTCCTTTGGTCTTGTTTTGTCTTTTTGTTTGATTTTATTTGAGATTGTTAGTATTCTGTGCTGACAAATTTTACTACACAGCGTTAATATGCATTTGTGAAGTAATCATTTTGTGATTCATTTTGGAGGCACTCATCTGTTAAAACAGCCTATGAAGGAAAAATTATTCAATAAAAAAAATTCTGAAATAGAGCTCTAGTCCATTTGCCTCAGAGTCCAGGAAAGATGCTTTTAGGCAAGCTTACAATAGTACAATAAATAATAATAATAGAATGCGGCACCTTCACCGCGGAGGCCAAGGGTTCGATCCCAGCCAGGGATGCTCCCTGGGCAGGTGGAGCTCGTTAGCCCTGTAAGGCAATCCACCTACGTTCTAAGGACCTCGCTGCCACCGTCCAA
>JAWMRA010000113.1:69109448-69238539 GCA_035584735.1 Pseudotriccus pelzelni
GATGAACCTTAGGATTAAAGGGTGGGTTCAGTTCCACGCACACTGTGTCTCACCTAAAAAAATCCAATGCGCAGGCTCGAAGGCGTAAAGACCTTCCCCAGATCTTCATTCGCGAAGACTGGCCATTAACTTAACTAACTTAAAATTAACTAACAATAGTACATGTTGTACTGCTGTGTGACCAAAGCATCTGTGTCACAAAAACACATGAAACACATGAAAAGATGCTGGGTGCCCATGGTACTGATGGTTTTTCTTCTTTAAGAACTGAAATTTTCTACCATCTATTGTTTTATTAAGGGTACTTTCATTCTACCTATGGAGTTTGATGAAGCCAGACCTCAATCTTGTGTCTCAGTACAGAAAAAATGTGGCTTGCACAACTCCCCTGAAGCTTACAAGAAGGAAATACCATGCCTATATGATTTTCAATCAATTTTAAAGACAAGAAGGATGAAAAAAAATGATTTTAATGTATCTGCAAATGTTTTTCCTTGCCCTCTCCCACACTAATCCACTGGCTTGTGATACCAATGTAGTTTCCCAAAAAGTGCTGCAACCTGGGCTAGTTGGAGTGTCCAACTGCTGCTCTTTTGGAGAGGTAAGGGAACAAAACAGAGTGAAACCACACTGACTTACTTTTTGTTCAGGAAAAAAGTGGTGTTAGTGGAACAATCTGGGAAGATGCTGCTTGTGCTGTTCAGTCTTTGAAGTAGTATTTATCCACAAAGTGAGGGATCTTAGCACCAGTCACAAGCCTTGAAATAATCAGTACGTGCAGGTTCTGGTTCCACTTTATTCTTTGTGTGCTTACTTGCAATGAAATTGTATTTTAGGAGTATATCTCCTGATCTTTAGAGCTCATGGAAAGCTTAAGTAGTTAGTGAAAGCCTTTATATTTGCTAATAAAGTGGACAGTAAAGGGATTGTGAACCTCCTGTGAACCTGCTGAAGTCAGTAAATCGGTGGTGAGGAAGAAGGTGCTGTTTCTTGCAAATAAAATAACATTTAAGTGGGTTGGTATTATAGGCTTTGCAAGGAGCAAAGAAATGAAGATCCACTGACAAAGACTTACTAAAAATGATGTGTTTGCAATATTTCTTCTTCTGTGCTGCTTTCCTCCTACCCTCAGTGGAGGCTGGTTATTTGTTTGGAAATAAAACCTGTTTCTCTATTTAGACAGGACCGATTTTATCTGGGAGAGCACAGCCCATATTTTTGAAGGAAATGATAACTCTGGTGGAGTCTTACTACTCTAAGGTATAGCAGAAAGAGCAACAGTGTTCAGGTGGGCTGGCTATTTTGCTTGGGGGTTTTTTTATCCCCTGTTGTGTGTGACAGGGAACTCAGGGGTGCAGAGCTGCATGGAATGGCTCTCAACCAGAATGTGCAGGCAGCAGACCACAGGCAAGCCTGGTTGTTTGAGCGGGTGTCTGTCGGAATGTGGGTGAGGTGAGGAAGAGTTTTTGTTGGTTTTTCTTTTAATTTATTGTGGGTTTGTCGTTTTTTGGGGTTCTTTTAGTGAAGGTTGAGGAAAGGTTCAAGGGCAGAGGTGGTGGAGATAGAAAATATAGCCAGGACAGGAGAGCGTATACAGAAAGCAGACATATTGAAGCTAAAGCAAAAAAACATAGTGAAAAAAACAAAACAAGTGAAACCCTGCAGTACTATGTAATAAATTAGAGTGGGTTGAATCCCAGAAGTCAAATGAATTTTTTAGAAAAAACACTGGAGAGGCTGTAAATTCATGGGCCACAAAGCTGCTTGGTTGTATTATTATGAAGTGCAGTAGTATGCATTTTGGTATTTCAGATTGTGCTTGCTTGGAATGTGGCAGGGCAGAGCTTTTTTTATTTAACTCGTGTTGTTCCTAAAGACATAATGGTTTTTGCATTGTCCAAGTCTGAGCATGAGGCTGGTGAGAGAAAGGAGTGAAGATGCTGAAATGTGGAAATGCTGAATCAGGCTGAGGACACAACAGCTAGAACAGCAGGCATGGAGGTGGCTGCAGGCAGAAGGCAAATAGGAGGGCTTGTAGAGGGATTGAACTGGGGAGAAGGAAATGAAAGCTAGGTTAATGTCTTGTTTAACTGATAAATCTGTTTTGCAACTTATTCCTACACATACCTTCGCTTTATCAAGCACATATGTCATTCTTGCAAGTTTAGTGACAAATACACTTGATTAAGATGGCTAAGAGAGTTGGCAGCAGAAGTCTCAACTGGTGGGAGAAAATATGGGAATTTTTATTTGGGAGATGCCAATGCAATGTGGTGAGAAGACCAAAAGTTGCTGTTTAAGGGATTTTTCTGGTGCCTGCCTGAGAGAGTAAAATTAAAAAATAAAATAATAATAATAATAATAAAAAAAAAAAAGGAAGAAGAAAAAGAGAGATTGAAGTGTGAGAAAAGAGATTTGGACAGTGAAAGAATATCGAAGTTCCGGCCCAGAAGTCAGATAGGACTTGCTCAAGCTGTTGAGGGTTTTCCAGACACGTTATTGGAGAGAATGACAGGCAGGTGAAGTGCTGCCTACTGGAGAGGGATGAGGATTCTCTACATGGGGAGCAGGAAACAGTCTACTTTATCCTGCTGTCCACAAGACAGCAGCTCTTGGGGAATGGGAGAGAACCTGGATTTTCTGGGGTTGTGGGTTATAGAGAGTCTGATTTAGCTAATAGGAGACACACTTAGTGTTTCACAAACTCAGTTTCACAAACCAATAGATGACCTATTTTTGAAAAATCAGATTGCACTGCAGAAGGCAGGGTCATCTCTTGCATCCATCTGAAGTGGAGAGGAGGCTTTGGCTTCTGAGGAAATTTTGTCGGTGATGGTGGAGCTGTTGTGTAAGTCTCCCTTTGTCAGAGGTACAATGTTAATTACATCAAGGTGGAGAGCAAGTTATACTTCCCCAAACCAGAACTGCAGGCCAGGTGCCACAGCATTTTCCGTGTTACTCAGGATAGGAAAACATGGCAACTTCTCTGCCTGATCGTCCATACGTGCACATGGTAAAATGTCAAAACGCTTTGGTGTATTTTTAGCTAACTTGGAGTGGGGGATGTATTGGTGTAGGGCCCTCATGTTTTTTCTCAGTTGCTTCATAGTTTTTTCCTTTCTTAGATTAACATATGGAAGGAATGGAGTGGGTTTTTTGCGTTTTGAGGTTGTTTTTTTTTTGGAAGGCTGTGGCCTGCAGCAGAGGGAGGGGGCAGTGACAGGGAATGGGAGACAACCAGAGATGGATTTAGCTGTACGAACTCCCATTTGTTCTCCATTAGGAGAAACAAGGGTAATGGCAGTAAAACATATTTTCCTTTAATCCATTTCTCTACACCTTTATCTCAAGATAAGCTTTAAAATTCAAAGTATCAAATAAAGGAGTTGCATAAGGGTATTGCTGTACCCTGGAGCATGATGTGCAGCACAATAGGAAACTCTTTAGCAAACCTGGAAATCACAGTGAAGAAATAGGACAAATGTTCAAAAATGCTCTTAATTAACTTGCATTATCAGGAACTGCACTGAGTTGGTTTCTCATTTAAATTTTCAGTCTAGAGGTCCTTCTGACTGGAGTATTTCATCATTACTGCTGCAATTTAGCCTTTGCAATTGGGACATTTCAAAAGTGATGGGCTTTACTGTCAGAGAAAAAGCTGCTCCAAGTTCTGGCTTTTAAAGCTTAAAACTCATTCTAATATAAATGAGAAAAATGTAGCTTTGCTATGAATCTTACTTTTTTTTGAGGAAGTTGGGAGGTTTTCATATTTATTTAGATACTGATGTTTTAAAATTTGCATACAGTTCTTTGAAATTCCACCTTTTCTTGCTGCAAATGTCATTTTCAATGCTAAATGAAAAATGATAAATACTTTCTAGGAGTCTGGAGCTCAAGGATTAATGTGGTTGAACTAGTTAAATGTTAAATCTATTCAAAGTAAAACTGCATAGAGACCGCAAATGTTCTTGCATGCAAGTAAATCCTTTTTATATTGAGTCTGGTTTGCTAAAGATGTAACTGCTCTGCCAGCTTGTTCTGTACAGATAAGTTATGTATGTTATAGGCAGTCCATCTTAGGGTGCTGTATTTGGTGTCGCCCTTAATGCTAAACTGAGATCGCAGTTTAATTCTGCTTTGTATTAAATGGGAATCGGCCTTTTTGAACGGAATGGAAGGGAAGACGATGTAGCACACAGTATATTTTATACACAGACTTCATATCCTTGATGTCTGGAAATAAAAGTTTTTCAAAAAATTACAGGGCCTGTGATAGAAAGTTTAAATATAATCTCATCTTCAAGTGAATAACTCTTCAGACTTCATCTGTTAGGAGTCCTCAGTGGGGTTTAGCTGAACTTAGTTACATCTGTGAAATGAAAGTATTGAACATCCCAACATCATCTTTTTGTGCAAGTAAGCACTGTTGAAACTTGTGCTTGTCAAGTAGCTGAGAAGTCTTAATTCTGTCCCTTGATTTAGCAGACTGCCCATCCATTCCCTCACGTCTAATTTTAAATGGGAAAGTTTTGCAAAAGAATAGTCAGAATGATGTTTTTATTTCACGTGACGTATACAAACCCGCAGATAAAAACCCTGTGGAAGAGCTGCCTTGGGATTCCAAGTTCAAGTACTCACAAGTTGGGGAGTGAAAAGAATTTACGCTGGGACAAGTTTCAATGCCTTGTGTTCTCAGAATAAAAGGTTCCTTTTTTTGCCCAGCTACATTCTTGGAAGTGACTGGGTTGTTTTGGCTGCAGCTTCTCAGAACACTCAGCCTGAACTCGGTGCATACAACTTCAGCACAAAAGGTCTACAGAGTTGCAAAGGTTTCCTAAGCAATAAAGAGTAATGTGTTGGGAATTTACAGGTACCTTTTTTCCATTAAGATTTGTGATTTTAAATTTGCGTGTCAGAATTCAGTTTGGGCCACTTCTTCCTTTTCTGCTGGAATCATTGCACAGCCTTTATTTATTTTTTTCTCCTCTACATTAAACAAAAGCCAGAGTTGCTACATCTAAGTCCTTTCTGTGGCACAACAAATTCAGTAGCTAGTTTCAACTGAACCAGATTTTGTTGCTTTGGGAAAGGTTTTTAATACCACAGGAGACAGGGAGGAGGCAGTGAATCTTTTCTTACCTCCTTTGTAATTAGACTGTAATAAAATCTTACACGTGACATTTAATAGCCCATCTAACACCATTACCAGCAGTACAGCAAGACTAGGTGCTGTTCTGTGGGTAACAGAGTATGGCAAAATGGATCTTCATTGCTGGCCCACTGGTTTCTCACAGAACCATAGAATAGTTTGAGTTGAAAGGGGCCTTTAAATGTCACCTAGTCCAATCCCTACAATGAGCAGGGACATCTTTAACTAGATCAGATTGCTCAGAGTTCTATCTAATCTGACCTTGCTTGGTTCATAACGTATAGAAAAACTTATTCCTTCTACTTTGGCTTAATTTTCATAATGCCTCTTCTTCTTGAGTTTGAGCTCCTTAAGGGTCTTCAGTATCCAAAGATGCCCACCTTCACTTCAAAGCAGCAAACCTGCCCAGATGGTTCTGCAGCTGCCAGATGTTGACAAGCACCATCTCTTCACATGGACTTTTCTAAGGAGATGTTAACCTGGGCTTCAGTGTTTCTTCAGAATTGCTGTGGTCCTGGAGTAATTTTCCCCAAAAAAACCGCAGGTTATAAATGCAGTTAAAGTCTCTGATGCCGAAGATGGGACTGGAGATGTAAGTGTAGTATTAATTTTTCAGACTGGGGACTTGAGTGTTATCTAAAGGCTTAAGATAAGAATACATATACACACACACATATCTGTGAAATCAGGAAAAGACAAGTCATGTAATTTGAGGCTGTTTCTAATTGCTTGTGCCATGTGATAATGAAACTAGGAGAATGACTTCTCCCACTCTTGGTTGCAAGATCACTAAACTGCAGACCACTCATCTATAAATGGAAATTTCTGCAGTATTCTTTTTTTTTCCTGACTAGTTCTGAATACTATGAGAGCTGTAGAATTACTGTGATTGAATCAAATGTAAACCCATCCAAGAAGTAAGGAGGGTGTTCCCAAAAATTACCCTGGTTGGGGTATAATAAGTTTTAAATGTGGGCTGTTATATATAAAATCTGTGGCCAAAAACTTAGTAAAACTTTCAAAAAGCTTGTTTCCACTTCAAAGAGAAGATTTATTTAGCTTTCAAGTAATCACAAGGCAAACATGGCTGTGGTCTGTAATTTTTCTGGATGTAGTTAAGTATTTTTGGAGGTTTGAGAGCTGTTGATAAAATGACAAACTACTTGTGCTTCATGAGCATTTCCCTCACTTTGGAAATTGCAAATGCTCTAGACAGAAGCAGTGATAAGTTATGAATTTCATTCATCAGTAATACATATTCATATATTTAATCATTAGTGTAGGTATATGTGCAGCCTAACTACTGTTATTGCTTTCTGTTTGAGATTACTTAAGTGTTTGAGAAGTAACTTTCTGCTTTGAGGGGTAAGACTGGGGGGTGATGACCATCATTTGTCATACCTCTTCAGCTGTCAGCTTCCTTATAGGACATAAAGGCAATTCCTGTAAGCAATGGTTTTGTCTTCTAAATGTGCCATGGGTGGAATAGGACTGTTTGTGGGTGTCCCTTTCTGTTCCGCTATCTGAAGTGCCATTGCCTGACTGCAGCTCACCAAGACCTGGGTAACAAGGAGCATGCAGAGGTCCTGGAGCTCACCCCTTTGAGGAATCCTAGGGCACTGGGGAAGAAGCAACCTTGGCCTTATTGGGTGCATATGCTGTCTGTGGAGTTCAGAAAGACATGGCAAGAGAGCTAAAACAGGCTGTGTGATACTTCATTTCCGTGCCTGTGACTGTCCCCCCACCTTTCTGTGTGTATCAGGTTGAGGGCGTTTTCGAACCACCTGCTGCAATGGCTGGGTGGTTTAAAGCAGAGATGTGCAGAGAGGTTGAGACCTCTACATCAGAGCCCTCTTTGGCTCCTGCACAGGCAGTTTTAGACTTCCAGGAAGTCAGGGCAGCTCCTCCTACGGTGAAGTAATCTGCCTTCCCTTCCTTTTTCATTTGGTTAGGTTTGCTGCAGCTGTTTTTTTGTTTGGTAGCATTTTCCTTAATGTAACTGGGGAAGCTTCTGAACTGCCACTAATCGTGAACAGCTAAAACACTAGTTGTAAACTTAATCCTGTCAAATATAAATCTACTTTCAGCAAAGCCAGGGTTGTTGATTTAAATTTAATCAGACATTATCTCTGCCACAATTTTTAAAAAGCATAGGAAGATTTTATATTCGGGGGAGGGTTTGAAACATAGCAAATTTGCAACCACATCAACCATGTTGCTTTCTTGGAATAAAAATGCTCTGAGATAACTCTATCAAATTAGTCTTGTGGAAAAGATAAACATGTAACATTTAAAATGGTACACACCTTTTAACAGACTTGAATGTGCATGTATTTGTTTGCAAGAGGCTCATGTTGCTTCTGTTGCATTTTTCTTTCTTCCATCCTTCCTTTTTTGTCTGCCTTTAATTATTTTTGAAATCCCAAGAAGCAGCTGTATCTGTGCTGTGTCTCACAGGGTGGAGACACAGTGATGTCTTGGAACTCTCTGAAGTGCTGCAGAATTAGCTCTAAGAAGCAGAAATGAGAGAGTATAGGCTTCAGCTGAGATTCCTTTCATCAGGATATTCAGTGTTGCAGCAATCACGTAAACGGCAAAATCAGGTCAAAATTGCCAGAATTCTACTCGCTGAAAGAAAATTTTGTGTAAAACCACGGCTACAAACTTTTGAAAAGGAGGACTTTATAAACAAGTATCAGTATGATTTTTAATACGAAAACCGGTATTACAATAACTATGTTGCCTCAGGCGGCTTATTTTAGAATTTTTCTTCACTTGGTTTTGTAGTATTTGTGATGCGTGAATAAAGCCTGTGTTCTGACACTTCTGATTGTTAGGCAGACTCTAGTGATGCGCTTGCTAATGCACTCCTCAGTGCTGTCAGGCTCTTGCCTTGAGCTTAGCTCTTTGATTTTCACCCAGTTAAAATGAGGCAAGTGGTTATGGCTTTGTTCAGCTGGTGCTGAGACGTGTGGCCAGAGCCACAGGAGAGGCTTCCTCTCTTCGTCATCTGCTGAGGGTGTGATGAGCTGGAAAAGAGGGGAAAGCCTGTGGTCCTCTGATGTGACAACCCTGGGTAAAGCTGAGGCAGCCATGTTAAAACAGATGGGTGAATGAGCCCCTGCTACTTCTCTTCTGTCGATAATCTTAAATCTCATCACTCTTGCGAAGCCAGCTGGGCACAGGAGCCAAAATTTGTGGTTACGTAGTGTAGTGAGCTTGGACTGGTATCTTGATGCAGAAGGGAAGCTCACCTCACTCTGTGCGAGGTGCAAACTGCTGGTGGAGCTTTCAGTAGCAGGAGATGAAACTGTAGTTGTGAAGGAAAACACTAGTGCAATACTGATGACTAGCTTGTAAAGTGAACAAGAGATGTGGTTTTATCGTGTGGAGCTGGATGTTGGAGAAAGTGCTCCCCCGTCCCTGCCCCCCAGTTTTCTTGTAAGGCTTTACTCATCAGCCTGGTCTTATCAGTTGGCGTGTTTTCTGAGATTCCTCAGGACTCTCAGATCCTGAGGAAACAAAATGAAAAGCCTAACCCCAGCAAGAGTTTTCCTCTTTATTGGAATTCGCTCCATTTACCTAGTGGTTCATGTTAGGACACTGGGCAGCGAGATGGGGAGCTCAGCTTCCAGTCTTCCTCCCAGTCAGCATCTCTGTGTCAGCATCAGCTTCTTCTGCCCCTCCTCTGATGAATTTTTCAGACCAAATTTGTGTGGCTTTGATAGAAGGGAAACTGTTTTGCACCGAACTCAGGTATTTGCTGAAGGTGTTTGCTTTCACTATATCTGTCACTGGCAGCCGTAGGAAAGCCAGAATCATCTTGGCTACTGAAGCAATTTGGCAGTTTACTCTGTGTGTTTCAGCAGCACTAATCAGAGCTAGATTTTGCCAAATTAAATTTAAATTCTGTTCACTTCTTCACCAGTCAATGGAGGCATGATAATATCTTCTGGGGGCTTGATGAGATTTCACTGCACAAGCCAGGAGGATTTCTCTTAATTGAATGTGGTTCACTGTTTTGGCTTGCTTTTCTAGTCTTCTCTCTAAGTCTGAGACCTTGACCTTCTGCAAACCTAAGCTGAGGCTGCTTGCATATGAAATGCAACAACTTCAGAGACATTTCCTTTGCCGAAATGACTTCTAGATTGCCTCAGTTTTTGTGTGGCATAAACATTCTTAAGTTTTTAAAGTACAGAAAATGTTGCATATAGTAGGGTTTTTTTAGTGAATGGATTTGATTTGTTTCATTTTAGGGAGCAACTGCACTGGAGATTACCATTATGTTGTTGACAGGTAAATACTAATTTAGCAGGATGTGTATTAATGCTTCCAGCTTGTTTTCTGTTTTATTCTAGAAATTAACTCTTCAGCTTTTTAATTAAAACCTTTGAGATTTTTATAATTTTTATAGTTGTTTTCGTTTCCCATTTTAGTCTAAGTATTCTTTGTATGAGTCTGAAAGATTATTTTTAACCTTTAAAGTACTTTTAAATGGTTGTTTTGTGAATCTGAGTTCTAATGAGTCAATATAATTTTCTTTTTAAATTTGACCAGTGAGATGAAGAGCAATTCAAAGCTCTCTGATAAGCATGCATGGGGGTTTGGATTATTGCTTTCTTTCTGTGTATTCTAATGAGTACAGCTTCATCCTTTTGGTCGCTTCTGACTGAGAAATTAACTTCTAAGATATTTGCCATCAGTGCAGGCATGGAAGAAAAAAATTGCTTGCAAAAGTTTTTTATTGCACCCATTAAATGAGTGTGGGGAGCACTATCTACTCAAGAGAAAGGAGTCATTAGGAGAAAGCAAGTAAGTGCGGGATTAGTTGGGGTAGGCTCATCCCTTTGTCTTGAGTAACTGTGCTCTCCCACAGTTACAACAGAGGATAAAAATATGCTTGTGGATAGCTAACGCTCAATATGCACCTCCTAATACGAGTTCACAAGCTGACACAAGTTATTATATAGCATTTGGGACCATGAGTTGGGACTTCCGGCCAGGAGTTCATGAGATTTGGGCTACGCAGAAGTTTGTGTTGAACACTTACCTTGTAGTCATGTTAGCGCAATCTGCATTTGAGGACAGAGTCAGCTTGAAGGAGACCATTGTCTTCCTTCATAGTAAACAGTGTTTCCTGATTAATCTGGGTAAAGACTGTAGTTATCTTTGTTTGTGTGTTCAGTTCAGTTCCAAACGGCCATGACATTTGAAACTCCTAGATAAACTTGCATCTGTCATCATTTACAATATGAGGATTCAGGATCTAAATCAGTCAATTGCGCTGGCATTGTTTGTTGGTCTCTGGCCATGCTGGATATGTAACTTCAAGACTAAGCCTACTTCAAAATAACCCAAAAGTAACTAGATACTTTTGTTTAGTTTTCACTGTTTTGCAGAGTCAGTAATCTAAAATCAAACTCCAATTTTTTGAAATTATTTTTAATTGCCTGTCTCAATATAAATAGATAGCACAAGTTTAATTCCTTGGTAATGTGTCAAGCTGACATTTATCTTGGGGAAAACACAGAGGAGTCTCAGTTTTGTTGTGGTAAGGAAGCCAAAACCTTAACATTACTTAGCTGTAGAATGGTGAGAAGAAGGATGGAAATGTGAGTTAACCTCTTCCTTTTTTTTTTTCCACAAGATATTCTGATGCCCTGTCAAATGATTGTTAATGAAAAATAATTTTTGTAGCATGTTTTTCAATTATTTTTCCATTTAGTAATTTGGCCAAAATATATTCTTCTTGGGTAACAAGACCTGCATGATGCTTGCACATATGACGAATATGTGCTTGCATGAACATATCACAGGAGCCAAAAATCAAAGCAGCAGCATCAACAGCTGCCTCACATGTAATGGCTGTAAACTGAAACACACGTTTCACTTCAACATGAGGAGGAACCTCTTTACATCGAGGGTGACAGAGCACTGGAACAGGCTGCCCAGGGATGTCGTGGAGTCTCTCTCCCTGGAGACATTCAAAACCCACCTGTTGCTGTGTCACCTGCTCTAGGTGACCTTGCCTTGGCAGGTGACTTGGACTAGACTTGGCGAGGTCCCTTCCAGCTCTAATTGTACTGTGATTCTGTGTCCAGTTCAGAAGCAGTGACACTCCCCTCCTACATGGAGCTTCCTTCACAGCACTGAGTGCTATAAACCCTTCTATGACGATTTGGTGCCACGTGATAAACTGCCAGCCTCGGCTACGAGCTGAGCCTACATTGTCATCCTATTTTAATTATAAAAATCAGGAGATTAATAAGGAGCTTGCTGAAGTTAATGGGAAAACCTTAATCAATGGGATTCGAACCAGGCATTGAGAGTGCAATTTCTTTGGCAAAAAGGCCCTTGTGTGGTATTCATTCGGAGTACTTATCTGAAGTACGGCACCATTGGCTGCATGGAACCATTTTCAGTCCCTTTCATTCTCTTTAGCATGAATAGTTAGCAGCTCTTTGTGTGTGCTGTGCACATGGCTGCATGTGCAGTGCTAGTGCTGGCTGCTGAAGGGTAGATTTCAAATGAAGCCTTTGGGTGTGCACCGAGAGCTCAGTTGCAGATGGGAAGTGCCTTTCCTGTGGAAATTAGATTAAAATTGACACACGTAACATATCATTCTGTTGTTAAAAAATGTAGATTAGGCTGTAATTCATAAAACAGATATTGAAAGTTTAAATATATAAGCCTGATTGATTGTATCTTACTTCCTCAAGCGCAGTGTTGTCTGCATTAAAGCAACTTCATGAAATTTTACAGGAAAAAGTTAAGCAGTGTTTTGACCATTAGATGTGAGCCTAGGTTTGAAATATTATTGCATATTATTTCCTGTGAGTTCTCTGTTCCTGTATGGGGGTGAAATGTCTCTTCTTTTTTTTTTGAAGTGTGAGTGTGTCTGTGGATACCTCATCAATCATGCTTAGACTGAATAGGCTTTTAAAATACACATATCACATCATGTGGTTTGGTGTTTAAATAAACATGTATCCAATCCTACTGTTGTTAATCTGCCAAACCACCATTGGAAGTTATAGCCATCTGATCAAGTAAAGGAGGGCTGGATAAAATCTCATATAAGGTCTTGAGGAAGTGTATGTGTAAGAGGAATCTTTAGTCCTAATTTTAAATACTATTCTAGTACCATGTAAGCTTTTAGTTATTTAGCAGTTAAAGTGTTTCCTCCTGTTTTGATGGTGAATTGCTCTATCTGTTTAATTTTTCTTGGATCATTTCCTGTTCACAAAAGACTTTATCTTAATACTCAGCCTTTGTAGTAAACACTCAATAAATAGGAAGTTATCGTTTCTTAATAGACCACATCCATGTGAAAATCTGTAAACATCCTTTTACATCCCTTTTTTTGAGATTTATTCATTAGTCATTCCTGCTACACCGCTTGATTTGTGTGACAACTCAACAAGGCAGTGCTTGTCAAACAGGAACCTTGTCACTCTGTCAACACACCAAACTAAAGTGGTACAGAGAAGGTGTATCAGTTTGAATGCTAAGATGGTTTTTGTAGCCTAAAAAGCAAAATAATAACCTGACAGGCATCTTGGATGGCCAAAGGAAGAGCTTTGCACAAACACAAAAATTGCCTACTGCCCTGGGAATATTTTTTTCCTCATTAGCACTTTGGAAAATGTTAGTATCAGGAGTGGGATAAGCTGATGCCCACAGATGATCTTGATGGGTCCCTTCCAGCTCAGCATATTCTATAATTCCACCACTAACATTATCTATTCTATAATGCCACTAGCAGGCAACCTTAAATACAGTAATTTTTGTGCTGAGCTGGTAGTACTGTCCATAAGGTGATCAGAATTTTTGCCCAGTTTGCAGTTTGTTCTTTGTACATTGAAGCATATAGATCTTAACCAATTAGGTCTCTGACTCTCAAATTTTGCGCGTGACAATGGGAACTCTGTCCCAGTCCACATCAGAAGTGCCAGGAACCTCAGAACAGCAGTAAAAGTAAGTCTGGGTTGAGGACTCCTTGACAGACCAGCCTGGCTGCTTACTGAACCTGGCACACCTGGTCCTGGTCCAGCAGCAAAACGCAGCCCCATGAAGCAGCTTGTGCTGCCCTTCAGGAGGGCTTGTGCTTCCCTTCAGCCACAGCTTCTCTTTGCTGTTGCCTTATTATACTTCCCAGTGAAGAATACAGGAAATAAAATTCTGACAAAAGCATCTTCTCATTGAAAATTTCTCTTCACTGCTTATGGATCGAGAACAAATAGAAATTACCTCAGTCAAGATCAACTTTTTCTATACCTTTTAGCATAATTTCTCATACTTACTTGGTTCAAAAGTTGATATTTCTTTCCAAGACATTCCTCTGTGTTTGCGTATATTATATATAAAGATTTCATCATCTGCTTTCTAAGTGACTGACTTAATGGCTCCTAGGAGAGATGCACAAAACATTCTGCCCAAAGTTGTTTGAATTAAGACTTCAGGGCCTGAGAATTGGGCAGGTCTTGATTTCTAATTCCAGAAACTGCACTGCTGATATTCATGCTTTTAATTCCTTTTCCGGCTAATTTGGCAAAATTATGGTGAGGCTATTTTCACTAGGAAACATCCAAATCCTGTCAGTTTTGAGGGTGAAGTGTGTCTCTTTCTTTTCCCCCATGACTTCTAATCTCACTTAAGAGCCCACAAATAAGTTACATCACCTAAGGTGACCTAAGCATCAGAGGTGGCTGACGTAACCTCTCTGGAGCCCTAAAACATTGCTCTTGAGGCAGTCACTTGAGTCCCCTCATCTTGGCTCAGGGAATGTGACCATTGCTTCTGCATCTCTCCTTTCTCATGCTAGCCAAAGAGTGAAAGAGTGTGCTGCTTTCATCCTGACTGAATGGAAACTGTGAATTCAGCATGTCTGAGGCCTGGGGAGAACTACTTCCCTTCACTTGCTAAAATAATCTGCTTTTTAATTCTTATTTTTAATGTCTGTGTGTTCTCGAGGAAAACTGACAAGGATGTCATCTTCATTCAGGCCTTACTGTGCTGCTGTAGTGCAAACTAAGGAAGATAATTTCTTCAGACTATATGCCATAAAAACGAGCTTTCTGTGGAGACCTCTCTTGAATCTCAAATCTGTCTGTTTTTCTCTTCTTCCCTTCCTGTTTGTCCTTCATGTTTGCACTCTGTACAAAATATCTGTATTGCTGTATGTCTGCTCTGTATTATTGGATGCTTTGGGAAAAAGCAAGTATCCCTTTCACAAAACCTTTTGGACAGCTGGTATAAGGAAGGAAATGGCCTGATTCGTGTATTTGAATTACGGACACAGTCTCCAAATACCTCAGATTGCCAAGTCAGGAAGTCTTTTCAATGCAAGCAATACTTCAGAGACCTAATTCTTTCAAATAGATAAACCATGCAGAATCACGGCTATATACTTCTTTCTGACAGGTCTAATGTTATTGATGAGTGAGGAACTGTGGTGGGTTGACACTGGCTGGATGCCAGGTATCCACCAAGCCACTCCATCACTCCCCTCCTCAGCTGGTCAAGGGACAGAGAATATAATGAAAAGTTCATGGGGCAAGGTAAGGACAGGGAGAGATCACTCATCAGTTATCATGACAAACAAAATGACTTAACTTGGAGAAAATTAGTTTAATTTATTACCTATCAAAGGAGAGTAGTATCATGAGAAATTAGAACTAAATTTTAAAACCCTCCCCACACCCCTCACCACCCCTTCTTTCCAGGCTTAACTTTACTCCAAATTTTCTCTGTCTTCCCCACATCAGCTTAGGGAGATTGGGAATGGGGCCTGTGGTCAGTTCTTCACACATTGTCTCTGCTGCTCCTTCCTTCTCAGTGGGAGGACTCCTCACAATCTTCCCCTGCTCCAGTGCAGGGTTCTTCCCACCAGAGACAGTTCTCCCTGAGCGTCTCTGACATGAGTTCGTCCCATGGGCTGCCTTTCTTCATGAACTGCTCCAATGTGCGTCCCTTCCACAGGGTGCAGTCCTTCAGGAACAGGCTGCTCCAGCGTAGGTCCCCCACGAGGTCACAAGTCCTACCAGCAAACCTGCTCCAGTCTGGGCTTCCACGGGGTCACAGCCTCCCTTGGGTTTCCACCTGCTTCTGTTTGAGGTCTCCGGGGATTGCAGGCGGATCTCTCTCTGCTCCACCATGGACGTACATGGGCTGAAAGGAGACAGCCTGCCTCACTTTGGTCTTCACCACGGGCTGCAGGGGATTATCTAAAGTTCTCTGTCGTGCTGAGTGTCACGTTGTTTATGTTTCTCAAGAATTAGCATTTTTCTCATGTTTTGTGCTTTCCAAATCAAAATAAGGACAGCTGATTGGGATTTTTTTTTTCCCCAGATAGTGTTCCATTTTTATTCCTGTTTGAATTAGCAGATGAAGGTCTCCTGTTTCCTAACCTCATTTGGAGTTAGGAAAAAAGAAGCAAATACAAAGTTAGCCCGATTTTGCCCCTGTTTATTGCTCTGATATTGACAGTTCTACACATCATAATATGTTCTTTCTTTAAAACACCCAATCATGAACGCACTTTTCCATTTACTTCACTGATTTTAAGTCCAAAAAAGTTTGCATGAAGACTTAGAGACACTGATCTCTATCAGTGTCGAATAGAGTAAGTTTAAAAAAAAAAGGTACCAAAAATTTCATTCATGAGAAGATTCCTTGTGTATTTTCCATCTTGAAAACAAATTACTGCGGCATGTATTACATGAGCCTATTAATAATTAATTTACTTCTTATGAATGTGTAGTTGATTTGTATCCTGTGGTACTCCGTTAGCAAATGCTCAACACGGAGATGTTACAGTAACCGAGGTCTTGTCCCTACCTGAAAATAACACATAATTTAGTAGAACTGGTAGTGAATATGTTTTTTCATGGGCCTGTATTAACTGTTACATTGAAGCTGCCTGTGAATTCCAACTGGTGTGTTGAAATACTAATATTCTGGGTGATACTGACTCATGCTCAAAGGTGCTCCTTCTGGTGTGGTGGCATTTACTGTAACTCTTCTGTGCTCGAGTGAGAGACTGGTCTATGAGGTGTCACCCTGTGACCCCTTCCAAGCACCGAACTGCCTCCTTCCCACACAGTGTCACTTGTGCAGAGTTGTCTCTTGGCTATCCATTGGCGTAACTGTAGTGCTGTTTCAGATGCAGGCAGATGACTTATTTCCTGCAGAAAATCCTAAAGCTAAGGGTTGGACTCAGTGATCCTCGTGGGTCCCTTCCAACTCAGCATATTCTGTGATCATTTCTGTAGAGCTGCCATCCTACGCACAGCTCTACTACTGACTGTTGAGTAAGTCACGGTAACTGCACGTCATAGTGGACTTGGAGGGGGAGAGGTGAAGAGGAAGCACTGGAATAAAAGCTCTGATCTCATGTTACATGGCCAATATCTAAATTAGTCATATATCTTCATCGTCTTCTGGAATGACTGCAGAGCAAGAGACGATGGAAATGAGAGTGATTTCCTACGAGAAAATAATTGAATTTCTGAAGAGAATGAATGTGTGAAGATAAATCTGCAGATAAGAGTTAATATTGCCTACTGATTTTTAAACTGTAAAAGGAAACTGGTGAATAAATAGTAAAGATTATCTATTTCCGTGAAATGTTTCTCACTAGTAAGCATGAAGGGAGGTAGCTGCCATTAACCTCCTGTGTAGGAGCTTATAACCGATGTTGCAATAACAGTAATCATCTTGAGAATCATGTGGCCTGGAGGAAAAAGAGATGATTCCTTCGTGTTTCTGGCTTTCTCTGCTGCTCAAGGATCTCCTGCTCAGGTGTGAAGGAAGAGGCCTGTCTGATGTGCAGTGCCTTGGCAGCCCAGATCACTGTCCCCTACCTGAGATAGGCATCGCAAGGCTTGCCAACTAGGGCATTGCTAGGGACACATAACAGTGTGTAATTAATCTGAGAGCGTATTAAGTTCTTACTTTGATTGTGAGAATGTGTGTCTTGTGGGATGTTCAGATGGGGGTTTAAGATTTCATTCTTCTCCAACTACCTCTCCCTATACCAGGCTTTTTAAGAAATAAGGATGCTATGACTTTGATCTTTAACTTTATTGGGCTCCTGAAGGTGGTGCTGCCACAAAGTGACTTCTGCTTTTTTGGGCTATTTGAGGAAACTGCCTGGAAAAATCCAGCCTCATTCAAATGCTAAGTTGTATGCCTCGGATAACTAATCACTTTTTTAAAAATTAAAATAATAACTGGCATTTAGAAGTCTACTTCTTAAGTTTTTTAGAGCTGTTTTGTATAATACTTATTTGCATAGACCTGGAAGTGCTTCATAGGGTGACTATACTTAGCTAGCTCAGAGTACAGTCCTACTTTTTAAGTGGGATTTTGTTAGGAGTAAGTAGGAGATACTCATAACGTTTCTATTTGAGGCTCTGAGTAAGATTAGACCAGCAATTTTAAATTATGCAAGTGCTGTTTCCCCAGCATATATAGATTGAATAGTTTTGGGGTGGTTGTTGTATTTTTAATTCTGCAAACTGAAGCTTTTATTATCTTATGTAATAGAGGAAAAGCACGTGTGTGGAATCCCAAATCATTTGCTCTTTTGCAATATTAGTTTTGAGAGCTGGGCAACCGTGGACTATGAGATTCTTTGGGTGCTTAATGGAATTTTTTTCTTTTTGGGACACTTTTCTGTTAGGAACAATGAGATGCTTAGGTGCTTCCAGTGGGATGTGAGTGTCAGTAGAAATCTCCCATGAGAGAGCAGCACAATAAAGCTTTTGAAACTGAAGGCCTTTTCTTTCATGAGATATCTGGCCCAACTTATTAAATTGCAGGTAACATTGTGTTGCTAAAGTTGTTCGTTTCCTGGGTTATTTTCCGTCTTTCTCTACTATTCTAGGAACACCCTTCTGGGGGAATTGACAATAGGCATCTCAGATACCACATAATCTCTGGAAG
This sequence comes from Pseudotriccus pelzelni, assembly GCA_035584735.1. NCBI lineage: Eukaryota > Metazoa > Chordata > Aves > Passeriformes > Tyrannidae > Pseudotriccus > Pseudotriccus pelzelni. Next base: position 69,127,546 of record JAWMRA010000113.1, read on the forward strand.
GGGAATAAATTTTGTTTCTCACTGCTCCCTTTATCTCCTGAAGAAATGTTGGTCCCTGACAGTTTGTCAAGGTCTTTACACTTGCAAGGAAGGAAAGTTCTTTCTTTTTCTTACTTGGTGAAAGTTCAGTGATATCTGCAGTTTCTCTGTCTCCCGCACCATGCTCAGGTAATCACTTAAACTCCCTACCTCAAAAGAGGTGGGGGGTTGTTTAGTGAGTTGCCATCCCCACTGGTTGCACAAGCCTATTCAATATGACCTGACTTTTCTTTGTATGCTCTGCTAAATGTAGCGAGAGGATTATTATTTTTGGGTGCATTGAGGAACATATAGAGTGACCACAGAAACAAATAAATTCAGCCACTGACCTCGCTGTTACTAAGTAATCTTCCTCTCCCAAGCTCACATGACTAATCACAGCTACAGAGAAAGGCAAGGAGATAAACTCAAAGGGAAAGAGAAATCAGACTGACACAGATGTTTCACAATCTGAGAGTTGTGTGGTCACTCATGTAAATCAGGTTACAAGTAAGGAAAGCTTCTGTGTTTTGCACTCGTGTAAATCTAATGTCTGCTTGCCACTGTGTTTAGTTGTCTGGATGGGTGTTTCTAATGCAGACTGCATTCAGAAATATTAATGCAAAGTAGTTTAAATCCTTCATGTTCAGTTGCTTGTGTATACCACAGACTTTCTCATTTTCTAGTTAAATAAGAAGCATGATCTAGTTATTTTCCCACATTCTCTTTCATGGAAGTAAAACCACAAAGTTGAAGGAACACATGATTATTCAAAACGCTGTTGGCTACCCTGTTAAAGCTGTAGAGCTCAAGTCAAGGCAGTCCTTAAGGATTTAAACTTATAATGAATAGGATTTAAAAGCCAGTTTCCTAAATACCATTTTTGTGATTTATCCCTAAATCTTTTAACAACAGTTGCCACATTCGTCTTCACAGTTTGTCACAGCTGAGAAAGCTACAAACCATTTTCCCGGGTAAAAGCAGAGATGAGAGCGGAGTGCACAAATTAAAGGGAAGCCACAAAATGGTTAGACTGTTTTTTAGTACCCCGAGGTGAAGTTCTCCTTACTCATGGCCCAGAAGCCTAAAGAATGGAAGAGAAAGTGAAACCAGAGCCTGCCCCCACAGCAACACAGGCTTCCTCTCAAAGCCTCATGCAGTTGCAACTGCTTCCACAGAGCAATAAGGTGAGAGCCACTGCTAGCCCTGGTGACTCATGTTTGTACAGGGGATTTGTAGCTGACACAGCCTGCATCTGCATTCACCCTTCCAGAGGGATGTAGTCCAGAGAGATTCCAGCTACTCCCTCCTCTGAAACCCCTTACTCCTCTGAAAAAGCAAGTGGTGGCTTCATAGCAGGAATAAGTACTTACTTGGAAGAAAATTGTGGCATGAAGCAGATGATGCTGCAAGTTCATCTTTAGACAATGATTCAGCTTGTCAAAGCTCTTGTACAAGCCCATGGGACTCTGTCTCCCTGTGTTGCCTGACCAGAGTCTGGGTATTTCTTGCTGGCTGAGGTTCTACCTTATGAGTATTCAGGGCATGTGCACCCAGATATCCTAAGATACAGCTATTGGAGTCTTGGCTATGAGGTGTGCAGCAGTGGAGGAGCTCTGTAGAAAGTCTCCCCACGCCTCCCAGAGAAGAGACTAGATTTGGTGTTCCCAGAATCCAAACATATGTACATTTTCTGACCTGTTGGTTCTTACACCTGCTGCCAGCTGTGCCCTCCTGCCCTGATCCCCACCAGGGGAGCATTGTGCAAGCTGTAGAATAGAAACTATCAGTAGTAAGCTCTTGTGTCACTGTGTGAGAGAGAAGCGTTGGTGGGGATTTTTTTTCTGGAGATAACTTCCTACTCATATCCACTCCTGACCTTCTTCACTGTCCTGGAAATTCCCTCCAGTAACTGGGCAGCATCATCTGACATTGACATACACATTTCCTTCACCTTCTGTAAATTACTTTTTTTCCCCATACCTCTTTCTCCACAGCTTAAGATTTCTTCTGAGGTTCCTACACAGGCATGAATGTTTGATCTGCTATCAACCTGCCTTCTGGTGTGTGCCCTCTTTAGATCTTCTCCCACAGTTTGGGTTTTTGTGACTAGACAAAGATGATGCTTTGCATGCTGTTTTCTAAGCGCCCTCCAGCAAAAGGAGTCTCTTCTGTCAAAAGAAGATGAGGGGAGCTGTCAGGTGGGCAGAAGAGGCTGAGGCTGGGCCACCTGTCAGCAGTCTCTGCTCAGAGCCTCTGGAATGTGCATGGGACCACAGGTCCTGCTTTCTTCTCATATATCAGCCACGTTCTGAGCAACGGTGCTAATGGACCAGGGATATTCCCCAGCTGGGCATAGACCTGCTACAGATGCTCTCTGGCTTCAGAGCTGGAGGGCAGCTCCCTGGCAGAGAGGGAATCAAGGGGGTCATCTGGAGAAGCGCCTGGGTGTGCTTTTCCAATATGCTGTAGAGTTTGCTTCCTTAGCTCACCAAAGTCTAAGATATAGAGCTACAGCTTTTTAGTGCAAAGTGGAAGATCAGTTTTGCAGTTAAAAGAAAAAAAACAAACCATAAAAGGTCTCTTCTTTTTTTCCCATGCTGGTATTCGTGTAATGTGGGTTTAATAAAAATTCTGCACCTGCTAAAGGAAAAAATAGAACTTGTCAACATTCATCTGTGAAGACACTTCACTGGCTTACTGAGTGTAAAGGAGTAGTAGATAAATTCAGTCATTCAGAGTCTGAAGAGGCTAATATTTCACTTTGCCCAGAAATCTTTTAAGAAAATTTAAAAGAGTCCAAAGCTTCAAGAAAGGGTATTTGCTGTGATTTGTATACACAGATAAGTACAGGAGACCTGATAGGACTGTCTGTGCAAGATGTGTCAGCTGGAGCCTTGCTGTATTCATCTTCAGTGCCAAGCAATTCTGATTACTCTTTGGTCAAACAAACTTTTTATTCATTGAGGTGCAGTTGTTTGCCAGAGCTATTTGCTGTCACATGTCAGAGGGGGTACAATTAATACATTGTATAAATAATTATTTTTTTTATTAATGGTGTATGCTATGGAGATGTAATGGAACCCTGCTGGCAGTGCTCTGAGGAGCAGTGCAAGGCCAGGATAAGGATTTGCCAGATCACAGCTGAGCACTTGAAATTCTCCAACCAGCAGGAAGGAAAAAGTGCACAAGAGAGCCCGTGGGAACTGTATTTTGGTTCAGCAGCATCCGTTAACATTGTCAAACTGCCTGTCTCAAACTGTTAAGACCGATAAACTGCCAGTAATTACCATTTAGAACATTAGTAGCTGGCAAGACCATCACGCACATCACATGTGTTGATTGGACTGGTTTGAAATTACTTTGCTTTAAAAAAAAAAAAAAAAAAAGAAAGAAAAATTCCTGAGCCTGCATCTGCTCCAAGAATAGCATTGAGTTTTGACATATGACAGTTGGTGCTGGCAGTAGTTATTTTTGTTGTTCGGGGTAGGCTTGGGAGATACTTTCTTGGAGTGCATCTTGGAGTGCTGTTTACCGTTTGGGTTACAGAGCAATTGAGACCTCTGAATATTTGTAGCAAATCTAAATAAATAGCTGAGGCTAGTGGGATCTCCCTTCCCTTTCCTCTCCTTCCTTAGCTATGACACTGGACAGAGAGAATTAAAAATACCCATTGCCAGAAGGAAAACTTTCTTATTTTGCAGTTGATTTCCAGCCACTGTAAAGAAACTAAGTCATTATGAAAGGGCTGAGCAGGACAGAGCAAAAGTTTAAAAGCAGCTTTGGCTGCACACCACCATCATTTCATCTCCCCACGATCCTCCCAAACAGCCTGTACGTAGAAACCATGGCTTGAGGCAGAGCAAATGTCATTTATTTCCTCCTGAAGGAAGCTGAATGCCACCATGACCAAGAGCTAGGGATGATATGAACACAACTGTATCACACAGACATTGCTGTGAAGGAAGATGGGGGTAGTGAAAAGGCCATGTAGAAGCTTGCATGTTTTTCATATGGGAAGTTTGTGATTTGGTCAGCCATCAGTGAATAAGTGCAAAGTCTCTGAATCAATGATCTGTAAGTCTGAAGGACTCCAAGTCTGAGTTACCAGCACACAAGAAAATATTGGTTACCTTTTAATGTGCGTACCTTTCTACTTCATTGGGCTCAAGGGTGTAAAAATTTTAGGTGCTTTCTGCTTTTCCCTCTGAGCTGTGGTGCAGGACAGGTCTTCTGGAGTGACACGGCCAACCTCTGAAGTTCCTGCTCCCGCTCAGTCTCTCACTGTGGTCAGTGCAGTGTAACCAACAGGCAAATCAGTTGAACTGAGGTAGTGAAGAATTGCAGCAGAACAGCCTCTGCATCTGAGATAGGGACAGCTCAGGGTTTTTCTTCATCAGCACTTCGAATTTGTTTTGGAACTACAGCTTTACAATAGGTGATGCCATGTATCAACTTAATCTAACCCTTTGTAAAATACAGAGGGAGAATCTTCTCTTTTCAAACAGTATTTCAAGTACTGTGAAACAAGATGCTTGCTTATGACTTGGAGACTACCAAATACTATGTCACAAAAATGAAAGAAAAACCTATTGCATTTCATTATTTCATCCATGTGAACACTTTATCTAATTCTGTTGATCTAAATTTGTAAACAAACTTACCCTGGTACAACCTAATTTTCATTAAAGACATCACATGCTATTATGTTGGGCAACCAATTGGCTTAAGATAATTCTGTCTTTACAAAATAAGATTGTATTCAGCAGATTTATAGTTTAATAAAGGCTGCTGATATATGTACACCCTGTAGCTTTTAAACCTTCATTTTCAGCTCAGAGTTCCCATTAGTCTAATTTAGTATTATTGGTACAATCATTAGAATTAAAATATGCCTTTTTTTTTAAAACCAATGAAGAGTGTCAGCATGAGATACTGAAAAGAAGCAATATGAGGGAATCATCTCTGAGGGATTTTATTGCAAAGCTGTTGATGAACAAGATTTAGTGACAAGAGTATGCAATGAGAGCCTGTGTTCTGTCTAGAGTTTGGAAAGGGCAGGGGGCAGTGAGGATATGTGGGATCCCAACTGGGAAAAATGAGGTTTTAGTCTGAAATAATGCCAAAATGCAAAAAGTTTCCATAGATCAAAAATAGGTTTTTTCTTTCTTTTCTTCTTCTCTACATCAGTCTAAACTGTAATCTCTAAACACTATGCTGTAGTTTATTGGCCAGATAGGACTGAGCCTGAGTTTTAAAAGAAGCCCAACAGCAGAACTCTAACCAATATGGATATAGAGAATCAATTGCATCTTATCTGTGGAAGTACTTAAACAGTAGGAATTGGAGGTTTGTCTGATTTATTCATCTACTTTTTTTGTACTTTGAAGCAGTGAATCTGCTCCATTTTGCTTTGTTTTCCAAAACAGCTTTTTGTTTTCACAGAATCATAGAATGGTTTGGGTGGGAAGCGACCTTAAAGGTCATCTATTTCCAACCTTCCTGCCATAGGCAGGGACACCTTCCACTAGACCAGGTTGCTCAGAGGCCCATCCAACTTGACCTTTAACGCTTGATGTGATGGGGCATCCACAGCTTCTCTGGGCAACCTGTTCCAGTGTCTCACCACCCTCTGAATAAAGAATTTCTTCCTAATATCTCATCTAAACCTACTCTCAGTTTAAAGCCATTCCCATTGTCCTCTCACTACATGCCTTTGTAGAAAGCCCCTCTCCAGCTCTCTTGTAGCCCTCTTTAGGTACTGGAAGGCTGCTTTAAGGTCTTCCTGGGACCTACTCTTTTCCAGGCTGAACAATCCCAGCTGTCTCAGCCTGTTGTCATAGGAGAGGTTCCCCAGCCTCCTGATCATCTTCATGGCCCTCCTCTGGACTTGCTTCAACAGGTCCACATCCTTCTTGTGCTGGGGGCCCCAGACCTGGATGCAGTACTCCCAAGTGGGGTCTCACAAGAGCAGATTAGAAGGGGAGAATCACCTCTCTCGACCTGCTGGTCACACTGCTTTTGATGCAGCCCAGGACATGGCTGGCTTTCTGGGATGCGAGCGCAGTGTGCCTGCAGTTTGCTCAGCTCCTTGCCTGAGCAAACTTGCAGAAATAATTAATTAAGCTTGGATAGTAGGCAGACTGTGGATCTGGGTCAGTTGTAACAAATAGGTGAGATTTTGTGTGATGATTTTGCTAACGTGATGAGGTGTGTATACACATGTGAGTTTCTAGCTGGCTGGCTGTGTGTGATCAGAATTAAGGTATGTATGCTTATAATTCAGAGAATGCATGAAATGTGAGGATATGTGCACTTGCTCTGGTTTGGGATATTCTGAAGGTCTGGCTGGGGAGAGACTGTCATCTCTCCGTCCTGGTTCGTCCCTCTACTTGTTTCAAGGAATTCGTCTTCCTTAGGTATACTTGGTTTAATGTTGCCTAAGAGCCTGTAATTAAACATATGGGGCATGAGTAACCTGGGAAAGAGCAGTCCTGCTCCATTCTGTGCTTCCATCACCAAGGACAGGCACAGTTCGGAGCAATTGGCCATGGCACAGGCAGCCCTCTCACCACAACTATCCAACCAAGGGGGCTGGGGAAGGGTGCTGTGACTGTGCTGGGACTCAAACCATGAGTCCCCTTTTGTGCAAGCAGCACAGGAAGACCTTGTCTCCAGTATAACTGGAGCCAGCAGGGTGTATGTCGGGGAGCAGCTTCCCTTTCTCCATGCCCCCCTTCGCCCATGCTTTCAGAGTAAAGAGATGGTTTCTCTGCTTAGAAAGCTGCATTTCATGAGGACAGGAACCAAGAGACAGTTTATTTCTATGGAGAGTTGCTATAAATAGCTTGCTCTGTTAACATAAATTCTTTCACTAAGTGAATCCTACAGATAGGGTTTTGTTTCAGTCCTACAACATTCTTTGTGTGCCCTCCTTACTTTGTATGTGCTGATGCCAGCACTTCCCCCCACAAAACGAGAGGTAAGCCTCACACTTGCAGGGCAACACTGTTCTTTGTTAATGAGTGAGGGAGTCAGCCTTCATAACAGGCCTGCTGTGGCTTTAATTTTTTACATCATTGGTATCAAAAGGACCACTGGACATTTTTAAGGCAAGTAGGGCAGGACTCTCTGAAGTCCACACTCATTGGTGTTTAAACCTTCAACTAGGCTGCAATGTTTTCTACTGCTCTGCTCTCTAATGCTTGCAGTCAGTCTGGGTCAGAAGCTGTAGCTACTACAAGCCTTGGAAGCATTGCAGGGCTTTTAGGAAGCTTGTAATTGCTCCACTGTGAATCCGAGAGTGAGAACTTGCCCAGGAGGAAAATGTCTTCTGTTACTGCTAGAAGCTCTAAAGGCATAAATGATCCCAAATGTATGATATGCATCTGTTGCTCTGCAGCTTTTTATTTTCTTCCTTTTACATAGTCCTGGTACTGGAAGTCCTCTCCTAGGGAGAAGATTATTTGTTTCTGTTTAAATGTGTTTCTGCATTTGACTATCTGATGCTCAGTCCAAGTCTCTTTCCCCTCTTCACGTGAAATGGAAGCCAGTGAGCTGCTGAAATTTTAACAGAGCTGAAAGATGTGACCTGGAGGTGTCTGCCCAGAAAAGGGAAATGCTTTGGTGTTCAGGCTGTGGATAAAACACACGTGTTTATGAGGAAGCATGCTCTCTCCTACTTTTTGTCCTTCTTTCAAATGCATCTGTCTGCTTGTGGAGACTACTTGTGAAGACTTCACTCCCCATACACAAGGTCATGACAAGGTCAAATACAATTCTCTTTCTTGATACCCTTTCATGCATGAAGTGTGCTTGCTATAGCTTGCTGTAGCTCTGTGTCTGCATGGGTGGGTTAAAAGTGGCGTAAGCAGTGGATGGGCATGTGTAACACAGGGAGGGGAAGCACACCAAACACACTGGTTGTCATCCAAGGTGGATACTGCAGTGCGCAGAGAGGAGGGCATGTTGACGTGGCAGGTGGCATTTCTGCATAGACCATCAGCTGCAGTGCCAGTGGCTTTGTGGGACTGTCGTGCTCCCAAATCCTATTGGCAATTTGCCATTGATTAACTGATGATGGTGTTTATTGTTGAAATCTTCGCAACCTGCCCTTGCAGTGGCTCACAGATTGTGCAATGGTTTTTGGAGGGGAAATTAGCTGGTTTGAATACTCAAAAAGAAAAAAAAATCGTATCTCTTTATGACTCTCAGGCGTGCATCCCTCTTATTCTCCATAGGACTGTTATGGATATGTACTCCCAGAGATTGTACCATCAGCCTGTACCATTCACATATTTTGTAGAGTTCATAATCAAATGTGTTTGTGGCTGAAAGCAGCACACGTGCTGCTCTGAATGCTCTTTCTCAGATGTCTCTTGCTTCTGGTAACCCACATTCTGCAGCTGGAGGCTGCGCTCCAGGCACCACATGAATGGTGCGTCTTGTGTTTCTGTGAGGCAGAGTGAACTCGATTCTAGGTCAAAACCAAATGTGACATTTCCTAAATGCATGAGTCCAAACTAGTTACAGCACTAAAAAGCAGAGCCTGTGAGTGCTTGCTGTGTGTTATTTCTCAGCGATTTATGGTCTATTTTACTAGAGATGGGAGGGAGGTTGAATGTGCTTTTATTGTCCTGGTTACACCTGGAAAACTGAGAGTAGGGAGAAAATAAACCACTGTCACTTCATCACAGTAGGTGCAAAAGACTTACCCTTACAGTACCAAAAAGTCCACTTTTGTTGTTCCAGGGTGAGAGTATCCAGTTTACAAACAGTGGCCTAGATAATACCTGCCAGCACAGCTTCTGAAATCTGCAGCCTGCTTCTCCCCGCTCCGCTCTTTTTCCCCACAGTCCTCGCAGGCACAGCAAGAGCAGGCAGTGACCCAGATGCACTGCTCTGAAAGTGCCATTTGTTTCCAGCACTCAGCATGCTGGCAGATTTGACACATGGCTACACACGCATCCATCACTGGATCAAAATACAATTCTCCAGTGCTGTGAGGGGGGTTCTATCAGATAAGCCGCTGCTGACAGGGCCGGTAGCTGGTCGCACGTCCTGTGAGGTGTGTGCCAGTGTGGATGCTTGGGGCACCTGCCCCCCGAATGTGGACGGATTTGTTGAGCTGTGCAGTACTGGTTGCAACAACTGCTAAATTTTTTTTTACTGTTTAAACTTTCCAGAGGGTTAATAGGAAAGCATTTTGTGACTATGTGCGTTATTACTGATCATGCTAAGAAAAAGAAAGGAGAAAGGCCTTTTTCCACTTCCTTTTTTGTCAGGGAGTGCAGGGCTGTGTTTTGTTATTTCTCCTGTCCTTCTGACTATAACTTTATCTCTGATTCCTTTGCCATGGACAGAGCACCGTAGACAGAGCTATTACATCTATGTATGCAAATATGTATTTATGCAAATATATATATAAAATCATCAGTCATAGTTATGTAGATACATAAGATTGTTAAGACTGCAACATAAAACTAGTCCTCTCTCCTCTCATCTAACCTAGAACTTCAATTAGTCTTCACTTTTTTGTAGATACCAAGCCATTAAGTCTGGTGCAACATGACTAAACAGATATCCATTGATACACCCCTTCCTCTCTCCACCTGCAGCTCTCTGCTATCTCATGCCTCTGTTACCATGGACAACACCAGTGTCCCTCAGCCAGGCCAAAATCTGTCCATCTCTCAGTTCTCTGTCTTGACTCTGAGATCAGCAGATTCTTGCTGCATACTCTCTCTTAATAAGTGCCCTGTGTTATCTAGATCACACAGTTGAAATCCAGACCACACAGTTGAAATTCACATCTAAGCACTCATTTGATGTTTTAAATTACTGCAGCATCATTTTCTCTGGCCTCTTCAGATTATCATTCCCTCTGTTCAGAATGTCTTTATGAAAGGAATTTGTCCTGTTTCCTCATTTTTCAAGTGTAACCTCCCCTGTGTGTTCCTCTACTGATTTCTTTATCATTCAGCACAAAGTACCTATCTAAATCACCAAAGCCCCTCACTCTCTCTCTCTCTCTACTTCCCATCTGTCAGCCAGCTCCAAGAGGGCATCTTTCTCCTCCAGCCACCTGTGATGCCCATCTCATCCAGTGCACACAAGCTGCCTTCTAACAAGCAGCTATGGATTTTCTGCTGACCTAACCCACCCCATTAATGTTGGCGGGACTACTTTCTTCTTGTCTTTTAGGTCTCTCTTTTAAAATACTCTTTTTCTTTTTCCTTTTTCTTTTTTTTTTTGTTTTTGGGATGCAGGCAATGCAGAGCAGCTCACCTCCCATGTTTCACTTTCAGAATGTAGCACTTGTACAGGTAGTAAGCACTCGTAGTAATTTTAGACCTTACTGAGATTAAGACCTTAACCAGCATCTTCTGTCATTGCAGGCTTTTAAAAATAGGCTCAACATGCATGGTAATAGCAGCATTGTAACCATGGCAATGCAAGAAAGGCAGAGTTCGCAGGCAGGGATCTCTTACCAGACCAACTGGCTTGTCTGAGGGCTGGACCAGGGTGGCACAGGGGATGATGTTTCAGGCTCATGAAGGGACTCTGAGCCCCAAAGCATATCTGTTTTTCCCCAATTGGGTCAAGTGGCCTAATAAAAGGAATAACATAAGTGTAGTTGATCCTGCCTTGAGCAGGGAAGCTGCCGAGATGGTCAATCAAGGTCCCTCTTAGTCCTGTGGCTCTGTTTTAATAGGGAGAGCTGACTTCTCGTTTTTTGTGTGCTGTGCATTTGAGCATATGCTGGTCTTCTGCTGATACCAACAGAAGGCCTCTGAATATCAAGAAACCGGAATATCCTCATTAAGGATCCTCTTGGAGTATGTGAGAGCAATATGTCGCTCTTTGAGTGAAGACTGACTTTGTGCAGCAATAAAACATTAATATTAAAAAGGAAACTAATGACACTTCTGAAACATGTCTGAGACAGAAATCCAGATGCTGTTCAGGGATATAGGCCCTTAAGCCTTAATGTCTCTGCTACTCTTTTTAAAGCTGCAGCTGCATAACTGGGAGTGTAGAAAGGGGCATAGCAGGAGAAAAACCAGATTTTTTTAGCCTCGTTTCCTGAGGAAGTGGGGGTTCGGCTGTTAACTCGGTGTGTTTGTGCGCCAGTCCTTCTCTTTATAACTTTGCAGGCTGTCTCCAACCAGGGAGGGGCCTTTAGGGGCAGCATTGGATTTCCTGGTTCTTTCTCATATCCATTGGCTGCTGCAAGGAGATGGGCTAGATGTGGAGGCAGCAGGGGCAGGGTGCCACAGGCATCCCCAGAGCTTTCAGCCAGCAGCTGCAGCGGAGCTTGCACAGCAAATGTGACTGGGTACCAGGCATCTGGGGCTATGGGAGAGCCAGGAGCATCAGGATGCAGTCTGGGAGGGACTCTTACTGTAAATTTAGCATCAGGAGCCCAAATGAGCTGGAAATCCAGTTTCATTAGTTCCACAGATCAGGCATTTGCTTAATCTTGAAAAACAAAAGATAAAAAAAAGTAAGGGAGTTATGCTGAATAGTAATGACATTTTAAATCCATAGAATATTTCAGCAAAATAAATTCTTTTGTGTGGCTTTTGCATTGCAAAGAGATTTATATTAATGTAGCACAATCCTGGAATTACATGAACCTTGGGTTTATTGTGGTTCACACTGGGACACTTGCTTTCTAACGAGAAACCTGATGTTTTTAAGGGCAATGTGAAAGTATAAAGACTTGATTTGGGGCTTGAGGCATTATGTCGTGGGCAAACCCATGACATTATGTCAGTGCAAAATCTTTTCATCCATACTTCTGGTACTTCATTAGTACTTCTGTTGCCCTGAGCATTTAATTTCCTGTTTCCCACTATGGAAGATACTTTTTTGGGAGCTGCTAGAGAGAAGGGTTGGTTGTTTGGGTTTTTTTTGAAAATAAACTGTCAAAATACAGTGACTTTTTTTGGACGCTCCTTTTTTTTATTTATTTCCTGGATATAGAAACCAACAACATGAAATCTCATCATTAAAGTAAGTAAATAAATAATAAATTAAGTAGTATGAGGGACAGCCTTCTCTTATTTTTCCTCCCTCCCCACTTTTCCCCACCCTCAGCCCATTGGTGATTTTTCCTAGGTATGGCAAAGATGCTTCTCAGAATTAAAGTTTATATTTCCTTCCGTTTTGTCTTGTGTGACAAGGAAGGACCTCATTTATTTGCTTTACTTGTTTCACTAGAAAAAAAAACAAACCAGAAAGTGAAGTTTTTTGTTCTTCTATTTCCAGTACTCTTATTTATTTTGAAACTTCCAGAAAGAGATAAAAACAGCTTCAGAAAAATGCTCTCAGGAGTAATCCTTTAAAGAGCAGCAAACAAATAGTGCAGATTGGTCCTAAAGGCTGTGCTTCCTTTCTGAAGAGGGAGGGAGGTGGGGAGAGAGGATGTTTTCATTTTAGCTTTACTCTAATCATCCGATCTGGGATTTGATAAACTCCACAAGTCTGAAACTGCTGCCTCCTCCTGCCTTCCCCCTTCCTGCCTCTCAGAAGATTAAAGTGAACATGTCAGAAAGGAAACAGTTTATTTTCAGCTTGTTGTAGTTAATAATTAGTTTACAATGCAGCATTCTCATTGTTTGTGTTCTAATCCTGTTGCTATATCCTTTTCTTACACTGTTTACTTTTCGCTTCATAGGCTGTCTTTGATACAGAAATAGGTTTACAAATAGTTCACTCTTGCACTATTTCGTCCTCTTTTCAACATTTTAATATTTCAAATCAGGAAATGTAACCACATGTAGGTGGAGTAGCTTCTGCAAAGACACGCCTTGCCTGCCCCCGCGGTCCCCCAGCTTGTGGGGTGCAATTGCAGGCTGTGCCATGCTTCCTTTTCACTCTGACAATTTGGAATTACGTTAGTTACGAAAACCGAATGTACGCACTATGGAACGATCAATCCATTCATGTATTACATGTGCAAGATATAAATATTATTTGAGACACTGAAAATTAGCTAAATCTCTGTATTGACTGAACTACAAGAAGTCCTTAGTAATACACAGTTCCCTCTTCACCCCCAATTTGTCCGAAGAGGGTGCCTGCTGGGTTCTTTAAACCTTAGGGGCCTGGAAGTAAATTTGTCAGGACTTGAGTCTGTTTTTTCCTATGTGTGTATTTTTTATGATTTCTTGTACAGTGATAATAACTGACATTATGGGTACTATAATATTGCTGTATTAGCATATATATTCTATATATACTCCTCATGCATGTGTTCATTTTCATTGTATGTCATGGATATAATGTCCTTAATTAAAATCTTGCACATTGATCAAAGTGCAAAAATATTTATGCATAAGTAAGATCCTCTCCTCAGGGGGAGAGGGAAAATTGTTTATTATAACAATTGTTTACGAAAGCAAATTTTTGTACATAAAAAAACTACATTTGCCTTGCAATGTAATTGCACTTCTAAATGTCCTTTGCTGCCTCTCCAGAAGGTTTGTAAATACACTGTTTAGCCAGTTTCTGCTAAAGATTCTGCTTCCAGGACTATCCTGTGTCTTCAGAAGAAAAATGGTTTTTTCTTTGAGAGGCACTGCAAAATCAATTATTAAAACAGAAGCTTCTGAAACCTTACATTATGCGTGCTTTTTCCCCCTTTGCTGTCTTTTTTGACTTTCAGAATAATGTGAGTGCTTATTTCTGGCCACAGAAGTGTTTCATTGCTGCCATGGGGGTATTGGGCAGGTAAGGATGTGCAGGCTGTGGGTGCGGGAGAGGGACACAGCGCTGGCTTTAGCCACCACATCCCTTCCTCACTATCTACTTGTGCCCTCTCTCAGCTCAAGGGGTGCCCAGCAGCATCTCTGAGAGCCAGCTCAGAGGATTGGAGAGTTCAATCTATTTTTAGGACTATGGGCTCCATTCATTTATTTTTTAAAAAATTGTTTGGGGCATAGAACTTCTCATTTTGCTGCAAAGAGGAATGCACGCACTCTTCCTGCAATTAGTGAAGTAATTTTTCTACAATTTTGAGAACTAAAGTACATTGGTACAATCACATGTTCCTCACATGTGAGTAACATTCTCAGTCTGAGTGCATATTCAGTATTGAGCTTGCTAATAGCTTTCCCTATGGATTGCTCAGCCCTCGTGATTGCCGACAGCCACCTGACACAGGGGCAGGCAGTTCCAGCGGGGAGACTGAGGTGTGCAGAACACACGCTGGCTTTCAGCTCACACACTTCCTTCTCTGCCCTGCAGTGCCGATGACCTGGCATGCCACAGGTTGTGAGTTCTTCTCAGAACAGAAAGGCAGGATTTGGGAATGGGCCGTGAGTGTTGTCACGATTGCCTTTCTGTCCCCAATGCCCTCGCTGTGTTGTGCTCCACTTGCTCACCATAACCACCAGCAAGGGTTTCTTAATGCCGTTGGCATCTTCTGATTCATTGCATTTGCATCTGCTACCTCTCTGTACACATCCACACGTTCTACCTGTATTGGCTTTTTCCACGCAGGAGTGCTGTGTTAGATGGTGCCATGTTTTCAGATCCTAGCTTCTTTACACTTTCAGCTCTGTACTGTGTTACAAAGCAAATTGAAGCCTGGCAAAGGAGCTGTGAATGAAGATTTTGTTTAGTTTATCCAGCTTGAAAGTTGAAGGAGGGAAAAGGTACTAATATCACCAATACTGAGCTGTCAATATCAAGGGACTTACACTGCCTGTAGGAGGGAAGCATCCTAGGGTGAAGAGAGAGCAAGCAACTCACTTCAACAGCCACGGGACATGTGGACCAGCTGACAGCAGCATGTCTGTTAAGTCAGTTTAGCCAGTGTGTGAGGAGATTGAAGTGTCACAGAAAAAACACTGTCACAGTTCAGCTCATGATCTTGAACACAGTTTGTGGGTTTCTTTCTCTTCATAGCTCCATTTTATAAAAGCAGAAAAAGTTCAGGAAAAGCCTCTGTATTTTCCTGGTGTTTTTCTCCCAAGGTTCCTGTTTCTTAAGATTTGTTGCCACTGCAACAGTGACTTTGCATCTGAGTTCCTTCTGCTCCAAATGGAAAGTGCAGCAGTTTGAAAGGTGTGTTTTTAGACAGCAAAGAGTTTGATGGTGCAGACAAATAATCTTGTTTTGAAACTACTAATCTACTTTTGGACTCCTTTTTTAGAGAGGGACCTAGTTATCCTTATTTACATCCTGCTTGTGCATGAAGCTTTCAAGTAACTCTTTTGGAAATCCAGTGACTTTCACATGAAAAAATGCAGGATGCCTGTCCCATAGCCACTGTCCTCTTTCCAAGTTTTGGCACTGTTGCACAAGAGGACAAACTACCAGAGAATAATAGTGTTTAGTCTTAGTATGAGTCTTCTAATGGTGTTGCTGTTTGGGTTTTTTTTTCCTTTGCTGTTTTCCATGGTTAGGCCTGGACTTGTTGCAAGAGTTGATTTTGGTGGGAGCTCCCTCTTTCTTTCTTCAGCTTGCTCTCCCAGCTCTCCCCCCAAGCCCATTGATGACCAGCCTTTTTCATGTTGTGTGCCAGCTATCTGGGACCCTCACTTAGAAAGGGGTAGTTTCAGGCCAACAGGGAGGCTTTTGTCTCTGTCTGAGAGCAAGCCTATAAGCTTCCCTTAAACCTTAAATGTTTCATTGTTAGAAAGCTTTCAAGTGTTCACAGGATAAGGGGTCTTTATATGTAATCTGGCATTGCACAGTAAAAGATTACGTTATGTAAGTTAGGATGTGCAGTTCCTTTATAAACTGGCCATATAAAGTCAGCATGCAGGAGATTGTTTTTCTTCTCCTGTTCAATGTTGTTTTCAGAAGGCTTTTTTTTTGTTTTGATTGATTGGGGGGATTGTTTTTTGTTTTAGTAAGATTACAAATCTTAGTTGGGGGGAATAGGTGGAAAATACTTCATGCACCCTATTAAAAATTGAACACATACACCTTCATACATTTGTTAAAACACCAGTGTTAGCAGTGTCCTGGGTAACAGAATCCTCAACCAGTCTAAATAGGGTAACTCAAGACTCTGTTAAAGTAGGGCCATAGCGATCTGCTACCAAAAGGCACTTTATAGACAAATTCATGGTCCAAAATCTATGTAGTATGATGTATTGTAACATAAGCATGACATTAGACAGGCTATTGCTCTGCTGACCAACCAACACTTTACAAAGGGATCCAGCTTATTCACAAGTTACGCATGCTGATCCAGCCATGTTCAATTGTAAACTGTTCTCCCAACACGAAAAACTTGATCTTCCCAGTTTTTGCCAAGTAAAATAGCAGCCCAAGCACCAGGAATGCCTGCTTCTTCTTGAGGTTTGAAAAAACAGCAGCAGAAGCATGTTGCTAATATAAAACTGCCAGATGTTTATAGTTATGTAGATGTTTTTCTGTGTTTGAGTACCACAAATTAAATTGCATCTACTAGCACTTGAAAAGTATGTAAGGCCACTTAGGACTTCAACCAGCCACTTCCTCCAGTGGGGTGAATGTCATATAAGCTGCAACATGTACCAGACCAGAATACTCTGTGTGGCTGTTTTTATGCTTTCGTACATGTTAATACCTGTTTTAAAGGGCGGGTGAATTGTCACTGAATAATTTTTTGCTTCAATTAAAAATCAGGAGTTTTGTGGGTTCACACCTAGGTTTGTTTATAGTGCACTTGATCCAAAGATCCTTGAAGTTGGTGCATGCTAACGGATTTGGGAGTGCGGGCTTGAGCAAAAATTAATTACTATGTCTGTTGTCGTGATTTCTCTTTAGCCAGTAGTAATAAACTTAATTCTGATCCCAGTATGAACTGACAAAAACATATCTGAAAGCTGATGAGGCGAAGCAGAGGTTGTCTCATGAAGCAGACAATGCTGTGAAACTGAACACACAAATGATGAGTAGTTATGCTACTTACCACATTCTGTTTCACAAAATACTTCTTTCTTTACAAAAAGAAAGTAAATTTTATACAAGGCTACATAAATACACTGCTGGTATATATATATGTAACACTGGGAGGGGGATATGGGTTTTTGGTAAAAGATGACAATTTGTTGAAGCTCCTGCTGCCTACAGGAAAAGGCTGTTCCTAGCAGATAACTCTGATTATCTCCCAAGAGTGTTTTGTTTTTCTTTAACGTTTCAAATCGAGTCTCTCTGAAATTCAACTCAAATTTCCATGTGTGTTGGTGTGCTAAGGATTTTCTATACATTACCATTTAGGAGGAGATGCTTGGACAGCTTTCGTTTGGACACTGCTTCTGTATCGGCGGTGATGTGTGTGTCACAGTTTAGGGTGATTCTGTTGTAAATGTTTTGGACTGGGATGGGTAGCAATTCCAGCTTCTTGTAGGAGGCTGATGTTGCTTAAATCTAGCGCTATTCAATTGCTTATACTTCAAAACAGCTTCATTTTGTATTTGATTTTAGTTGGCAAGCAGAATGGGAGTTTTTTTTCAGAAAAGGTTTTCCTTTTTAACATTTTCCTTCACCTGCAACTTCTCTTTCTTCCCCTGGCTGGGGAAACAAATAAATCCAGACATATTCTATAAGCCGTTCAGTTGGTGCCAGCAATCTGTTGGATATTAAGGTATACCTTTGTACAGCTCTTCATAATCAAAGCAAATCAAAATAGTTTATGGTAAATGTCTCTATTAGAACAACTACTTGTGAAAATAGACATCTGTAAGAAGGGCACCTTTCACTGAATAGTCACATGGCTGCTTCCAGGTTTTCATTTTCCCAAGCACAGAAACTTGGGAAGGCAAGCTTTCATTTTTAGTAATTCTGGTCAGACAAACCTTTTGTCACCTCTTCTATTTATTATACTAATTGTAAAAGAAGCCTATATTGGTGTGCCTTGAAGCCTCTTTTAATTTATTTTGCATCTCCTATACTGGCTCTTCTGAAAAGTGCTGGTCAGATTTTGGAGATATGTAACATGATCCAAAGCCCTCAAAAAAAAAATAAATTTCCTTCTACATGCTTAGGCTGAATGAAAATCATTAAGACTAAAACTGAGTTCTGTACAGGCCCCAGCTGAATACAAAGGAAGAGTGAATAATCTTTGCTTTACTCTGCAAGCCATGTCGAGCCCTTGCCCTTAATTATGCAGCAGAGTTTCCCTTCCCTTTACCCTCCCTGTTGCTCCACCTTCAAACCTCTCATCTCCATTGTAGCCAAAGGGACAGGGTACATTTTGCACCATCTTCTAAAATCAAGCCAAAGACATCCCCTGGATAACTTTCAGGCTTTCTACCCCCAACAAACTCTGAAGATCTTGCAAGGCTAGAGGCATGGCAAAATTTTGTCTCTGCCTCAGATTTAACTAGACACCCCTTGCTAGTTTTTTTCATACATGGTCTCAGTGGAGGGCTTGGACTGGACTCCTTTGGTATGTATTAAAGTAGCTGCCTGCAATCCTGTATTGTAGCAGTGGAATTGCACTGTAAGTTGAAACACCCAGATAAGTGGACCTGCCATCATTTTCATCCTTTCTGTCCTTTAACCCTAGAGCCAACATAGGCTTCTCTTTTTTTCTTTTTTTTTTCTTTATGTTTGTTGTTATTGTTTGGGGGTTTTGTTTTTTTTTTTTTATTTGCAAACTAGACTGAAGAATTCCCCCAGTTGATTTCAATCCTGGTTGCTGCACAGACATTTGTGCAGGGATGAGGGAAGGAAGAAGCACTGCCGGGGCTGCATCCAGAAGTTCCACACCAGCGCTGGTTGGGAGTCCATCCGCTTTTGGCAGTGGTGCCAGCCCCTGTTTCAAGTATTCATGGGACCATCAGCATGGAGTACAGAGTTTCCCGTATTTGTCACTTCTCTGAGGAAATTATTAAATCAGTCTCTTGGTGTAGAAGAAAATAATGAGCTAATCTGGAGTTGAGATGCCATTGGATTGTTTTGGACCTGGCTCATTTCTTAAGCCTCTAACTTTTCTGCATGCAGATGTTATCCAATTAGTTTGGAGGCAGAAGTAGAGTTTCTTGATTTTTTCTTTCCAGGCCAAATGCCTGGAAGCTAGGGAGGGAAGTGGATGGCACTGGAATAATAACCACCTTCCCTCATTTTGAGCAAAGCAGTTAAGACCCATCTTTTTTTCAGTGTTTTCAGAAATTCTGCCAAGCTGTACAAAAGGTGAAGGGGGAGGAGGGGTGTTCATTTTTTCTCTTTATTCCTTGATATGCTCAGGTTTTTTCTCAAGCACTAAACAAAGAAAACAAGCAGAGAAGAAGGCACTTTGGTTTGTAATTTACTGATAAAAAGTGTGTTCCTAAAGTCTCTCTCAAGAGGCTCTTCTGATTTGTAATGATGCTTTTTTTTTTCCTTGAACCTGAACCCTCCACTCAAATGGAGTCTCAGCTTTATGATATCAGATGTGTGCTTGTTAACGGGATTTAGAGCAATGTGATCCAATTGCCATATTTTAGAGGAATATTTATTTGTTTATTTGTTAATAGAAATTCTATTTTCCTAACTCCCTCTCATTTAAAGATGACCAGTAACTTGACCTAAGAAGCCATTCCCCTTTTCTTTTGTATTTATGTTTACAGCATCCTTCAGGAGAGGTGCTGGAGCGAAGATTTGCTGTTTCTGCAGCTGAGACAGGTTTTCATGATCAGTAAGGCAGGGCTCCAAGTCATCTGTGTATAGCTGTAAAGTTACTCATCCAGCAGTAATTTCGCAGACACCTCCCTTGTGGAAAGTTCAGCCATGTACTTGAGGGAGAATGGGACTTTAAAGCAGTTCAAATTCGCTCTGGCTTCACTGGTGTGAACACCGGGGCACTGAAAAGTGTGTCTTCTTTTTGCTACACAGTTACCACTCCCAAATGCCGACACCAGCAGAATCCTTACTCCTCCATCTTCTAGGAGTTTACAAACTAAACGTTTTAGCATCATTGTTAGTCTGTGCTTCACAAGTTGTTCTTTCAAAGATTTTGCCTCAAGGAAAAATAAGGCATAGCTGTCATTTGAAATTTACTCAGGGTTGGCGAAATGATGGCATTTGTCACTTTTGCTTTCTGTCTTCTTCAAACAGGCCCTAGTGTGTGTCAAACTGGATATTGTGTGGACTTCCTTCTTCTCCCTCTTTGTTCTTCTAGAGAATGCCGAGTAATTAATATAGTCTAAAAATTTAGTGTGATGCAGCCCCTTTTTTTTTCTTTGTGTAGTTTTCAAACAAGGAGGCTGTCAAGAACTGACATGCATCAAATTTCAAAACCAGTTTGTTAAAATCACGAAGAAATACTGGGTTGACCATTTTTTTTAGGGTTGGATCTAAAATAATTGGCACACTTGCTATGTGCTGTTACACGTTTCATGTCATTGACCTTGTCTCCCTGAAGTCTGAATAGCCATCATGTCAGTGACAGGGATGTGTCTGAGCAGTCTGAGGGAGTCCTGCAATTATTTTAATATTTTGCATAATGCCAGTAAAATTCAGTAATTAGTTGTGAAGGTTCAAATCCAATTACCTCCTTCCCTAAAACAGGAAAAATAGTGGAAGTTGGTGATAGATGTTAGCAGAGTGAGAAAAAAATGTAACACAATTTGTGGTGTTCCAGTCACTAATTATGTCTTTTCCCTTTTCTCTTATTTTACAGGGTATGTTTTCGAGCCATTTCTGAGGAAATGTGGTGAATGTAAACTTACTCTCTTTGGGGGGGAAATTTTGGTAAGTGGTGCTGTCTTGATCAGTTTTGGTTTTCAGTGAGAACTTCAGAAAGTTTTATCTTTTAGCTTTTTTCAGGTTTGTTTTTTTTTTTTTAGCTGATTGGAAATACAGAGATATAGTCAATTATATAGTTGATACTTGTTTTTCTTCCTCTGGTGTGGAGACTCGCAGTATGAGAAACATTGACAGAGAACAGCATGCTGGGCCTCAGGGCGAAGAATGTGTTTTCATTTGCTGCAGTGGCATCTGCTTTTGTGTTTGTAGCTGTTTCATTCTGTTGAAGAGTGGTTGAGCTAAAACCTAGAGTAGAAGGAATAGAAAAGCCTAATTTAAAAGCACGGGGTACAAAAAAAAGCATGCTAGTTGTAGAGAAGATCAAGAGCAAAAGTAATGCAGAGGGAGTACATGCTTCCCAGAGTGATGGGGGTGCCCAATCATTCCAAAATCTTTCCATCCGTTCCCAGGGTGTCTGACTGGCACACTTGCCATATGGAACTAGAACGGTTTGCTTATGTCTGAGAGATAGTTAATGCTAGAGATAGTCAATGCTCCTGTATACTATACCAGTTTTCTATCCCTCCTTTACATACCACATGACAAGCTTTGCTGCTTGTCTGGGTGTATTGTATGCAACGCTTCCAGAGGCATCAGCTTCCAACAGACTTCCAGCCCTACCTTGCTATGGGAATATGGCACATCATGAGTAATGTGTCTGTGCTTCTGAGCTGCACTGCTCTTGTAGAAGGAGACAGAGAAGAACAGGAGGTAATTAGTGACATGCCCCAACTAGAGGGAAGTAATTCAGAGAAAACTCTTTCAACCTGCAAAAAAAGGCAGCAGATCTGCAGCAGTTTGTAGACTCATCTTGCTTTTCCCTCTAGGAAACCATCAATATGTACAGTTCTGGCTAGTACCATTACCCTTGGAAAAAAAACATGCCAGCAGAAGACTGGGCCCCTCCTTTCCCTTGGTAAAGCAGGGTATTGGACCGGTGTCTTTTCTTCAGGCAGAATGTGCTGATTGCAGATGAAAACTGGCTTATTCGCTGCTGGCAGAAGACTTCAGAATCGGATAGCCTGCAGGGTAGAAAACTAAAAATTAAAGACTGGCTCTGTGAGAACACTTGTTCTTTTCTGCCATTTAAAAAGACACAGATTTTGTTACATCATAGAGAAAGATGTGAATTAACCAGCACATGTTTAAGTGTCCTTCTGCAAAATGTATACTCTTAGAGATAAGGTAAGAAAAGATAAGATAGTCAAAATCAGAATTTTACAAAGAAGTTTGCCAAACAGAGGAAAAGTCCTGGACAATTGTACCTGGCTAAACCCTACTTCAGCTCACTCTTTTAAACAATTTTCTCTCCTTGGGTCATATTTTCTTACAGTTGTTCATGTTGTAAGTTTGCACCTATATCCATATACTGAGAAATACAAAGAACAATTATTTAACTAGAATTCAGTTGTAAGTCAAAGATGAGACCTAGGCCAGAGCATGAGTTCATTACTCCATAAGATTTTGTGGTGACTTTGTTTACTACAAAAGAGGATAGGATCTATATCTGTTGTTTTTGATGGTAGTAATGATAGTTTAATCCTAAAAGTTGTCCAGTGTCCTTACAGATCAGCTGATCTTTGTGTGGGGTGTGACAAAACTATGGTGCTCACAGGTGAAGGAGAGCCATAATTCAGAAATAGTGGTGCCATGTAACACCAAGAAAAAAGGTTTATCGGCAGACCTGGTAGTCAGATGGTTGTGTTCTAATTTCCCTTCAAAGATGCATCAGCTAAGATCAGCCTAATCTTCATGGCTGACCGTAATGAAAGAGCATAGCTAAAGAACAGCAAGAGGAACGAGACAGAAAAAACATGTTTCTTAGAATCATAGAACAATTCTGGTTGGAACAAACTGCCAAGAAACGGGAACAAACTGTCATCTTGTCCAAACCACCACTTGAAACAGGTCCTATTAGGTCAGGTTGCTCAGGGCCTTGATTTTCAAAATTCAGCTGGCTGGAAAATCAACAGCCCCCCAGGGCATCTGTTCTGTCTGACCACCTTCAGAGGGAAAAAAGTGCTTCCTTGTTGCTGCTTGTTGTTGTTGTTCACTGTTGATCAGTGCAAACTTTGGATCTTCTCTGCCTCAGAGGTTCACAGAGGTTCTACTTGGGTGATGTTTCTCAACCTATAGTTGAAGTTCAGACTTGAAGAGCATGGCTGCTTGACTTAAAACTTGGAAGAAGGTTAGCTAACAAACTGATGAAATCAATGAAAAGAGGCACTTCTAAGTGCTGGATTGTAAACACCCTGGAATTTCTTCAAGCCAGTCTGGGGCTGGGCTTGTACCGCTCCATGCTCCAGGATTTTGCTCTAGAATTTGTTTTCCTGCAGCCATTATAGTACATAAACAGACTCTACAAATTTTGTTCATTTTCACTGATGTTCTTTTCACTCTTCCCACTTCAAACTGTTTGCAATCTTTTATTTTGAGGTGGAATAATCATAAGACTTTGACTTTCTCATCTGTAAGGATCTCTGATGCCACTTTATGGTTGCCTATGGCATTCCAAATTTCCAGGGAGTTTAAAAATAATTGCAAAAAATATGAAACGAGGAAACAGTTTTGCCCAGTCTCTGTCCCTAACCCACTGAATCTAGGAAGTACTGGACATCAAGAGAACGTTTTGAATTTATCTTGACATAGCAGCTGAGCTCAGAGGCTTAGCAGTTATTTATTCATCTTGTATCAAAGTCCTAGAAAAGGTCATGCAGCCTCTAGATCAAAAATTCATAATGCATTTAGGGACTGATTGGAGAAGTATACTTGAATGCTGGGAGGGGAATTTAAAACTCCCTCCATCAGCTAAGCTGATGACAGTGTGAGAAGACCCCTCATTTGATGAGATTTCTGTAAAACAGCCTTGTAGGCTTCAGAGCAGATACTCACGTGGCACTGTAAGTCTTGCATTGACCATAGCACACGGCAGGCAGTCACAGAATGGCCACCCATCCACATCAAATACTTACACAACTGCAGGGGGTAACAAGAAGCATGACTGATGTAAGACGGAAAACCTTGGGATGATCCATGTGTTATTTTTTCTCCCTAGTCAGACTGCTCTTTGCCAGTCTTCACTTCCCTTGAAACTCTTGACTTTTGTAACAGCTTTTTACATTTCTAAACATGACTTAGGCTGTACAATTTGGTGTTCTGTCCCTGTCTATTTAGACCCTGTAGCTGGTTACAGCCATCAAGATCAGAGGAGGATAAAGCTATGAAGTAAATAGCGGGACTGCTGTACAGAAAACCTGACCATCTTCCTGTGGCAAGTGTGCTACTGTGCACTCATCCATTTCCTACAGATTTCCTCTACCTGGGAGAGCTGTGAATGTGTCAAACACAGGCCTTGAAGCTGAATGTATATATCGGGGCCCGGAAATGCATGGCTCTTTGCCCTCTGAGTTTAGGCAGGGATACCTCCCCGCAAGTTCAGGGCTTTTTTTGGTGTTTCAGCTGAAATCTGAGATGCTATGCTCCTATTTGCACACTTCTCTGTAGATTGGAAGCAACTGCACATCTTAAACAATGGCTTCAGCTATTTCTAGTTGCTCAGATATATCATGGAAAATTTGGATTTCAACTGCTGACACTCATCTGCTATTTTTTGGGGTGTTTTTTCCCATTAAGAACAGTGAGGTTTTCCTTCTCTATTTTAAACAACAACAAAAAAACAATTCAATAGCAAAAACGCTATCGAATTTCTCTTGATAATTCTTCACGCTTGTCAGGTTTCTGACAAAAAGTATTACAGAGCAACTATGTAATATCTGCAAAGAACTTGGAATATGTGCTCTCACTACTGTAACTTTTGCTTTATTACCTGTACTCTGCCATACCCACAAGAGACCTTCCCAGAATCATTAGCTGTTCTCTGTAATTAGGGCTGACCTGGTGCATTTTGGTCCTGTTTCTAGTAGCTTCTGGTTTTCCAGAATCATTAACTTGGACACTGATGTGCCTCACAGTGTGCTTCTGTTGCCTACCATCATTATGTCTTCCTATGGGCTGAAGTTTGTGTTCCTCCTTAGGAAGGAAAGTGTGTGGAACGCTTGAACATTTTAATATATTTGGGGCTTACCAACATTTGCTGTGCAATGCTTGTAATTCCTTCCATTTTAGTCTATGTCTTTCCTTCCAGTCTAGTCCGTGCAGAAGATGTGCATGTTGGTGCTGCTGAGTATACTAAACGTTAAATCTGGTCCCTAAGATTTCTAAGAAATGCAGTTTGTCCTCTGCCCAGAATTGCATGTGTCCAGTCCTAACGTGACTAGACTTAGTCTGCACTCTGTGAAGCATTGTTATACTTGTGTTCAGTTTATTAAATCAGGTAACTCTACACAGAGAGATTATGTTCCAGCCTCCTGCAGAAAAGATCTTCGTGTCTAAGTCTCTGTAATTTTCCCAAGTCTCTTCCTACATTCCACTGGTAATTAATTTATTAGAGCTTTTTTTTTTTTCCCTTTATTTCCCCTGAGGATGAGGTGATCCAATTGTTGGAATTGCTCAGCAAAAGAGAGTCTATGGGCCGTCTATGTGGATATCTCTCTTGCTTTAGCCACTGGAGAAGAAATAGGGAAGAACAGTTAAGACAGCAGGTGGAGCAGAGCACTACATGCCGCTGTACCTCTCACCTTTTTTAGCTGCCTCAATTGGCAGAGATGTTTGCAGTGGATCATGTTACAGCAGCTTGAATATCCATGATAGGATTTAGCAAATGGTAAATTGGTCGTGTTGTTTTAAATCTAGATAAGAAGCCCTCCAAGCGCTCTGTTGAAAGAAAAACATTGTTTGAAAATTCAGGTGTTGCTTTTGGGAGTGTTACATCAACGTTGCTCTTTTCTGTATATGCATTGGTGCATTTGACACAAAAACTCCTGTTCCATCACACTGGTATGTTCTCATACTTCATGTTCCCCTCCCTTCAGAACTGAATACAAACATGCATGCCATACAGGGCCATCCAACGCTTTAGAAGCACAGAATTAGATGTGGAACAGCCTTGCTCTTGATTTCATGTCCAGCTCTGATCATTTAATGTTAAAGTGCAGCTTGGAGCAGGCAGGTCCCACCCAACTGGTAGTGGGATCCAGGGGTGTTGTAAGTGGGAATTTAGTTGCTGGGAAGCATCACTTTCTTAGTGAGCTCATGCAAATTGGGGTGGGTTTTTTTTTCAGAGGTTAGTAATTTTTCCTTGTTTGGCAGTTTTCTGCAAAGGTCAAAACACAAAGATTTTGCTTTGACACCTTGCAAGTTTGTGGTCCAAATCACAAAAGCTCTTGAGCTGTTCAAGGAGCAGCCAGAAGCTTTTCACGTGAACAATCACTCCACTTTCCCATGCCTTGCTTCAGAATTAGCTTGAAAAATTTTGGCTGATGTCATGCCAAAAATCCAAAAAAACAACAAAGCAAGGGGGAAAAAAACCTGCCCAGCAGACATCCAGCATGGAGAATATTGCCAAACTTGGGTCTGTTTGTGCCAAGTTTATAATCAGGCAACAACAGAGTCCTAGTAGGTAATTCGCTCAACCCGCAGCTAATGAGCCCTGCAGCCTAGGCAGTGAGGAGTCCTGCACAGAAAGACTGGTATGCTGGTATGTGTAAGACACAGATCATATCTGGGATTAAAAAGAAAGCACAGCATGATTTCTGGGCATCAGATAAGGCCATTTCTGCTCTCACTGAAGGAAGAGGTGTTGTAGTGACAAATAGATCTATAGGTAGGTTTTAAGACATGAGTATGGATATAGATTTTCCTGACCTGAGTGTGCTGTACTTTGTAGTACGGTCATAGTGCTGCTTTACTTCTAGAATTTCTTTTATGAAATTACAGAGGGAGGGAGGTGTTCAGGTAGTTCTCTCAACATTGATTCTGCCTCATCAATACTTCATGGATTTAATAGATTTTAGAGTTACAGTAATTTGGGAGATTATTTTATCAGCCAAATTCAGCAGAGGTTGCTGAAACTAAGAGGACAGAACACATGTGTGTGTGATACAGGATGCTGTGGAATCAGGATTTAATTATGATGGGATTTGTTTAGGAGATTTCTCTATGCTATTTGTGAAGCTTTATGTTGAGCACTAAATAGTTTGCGTATAGGCAAGTGATCTCTTCAACAAGAGTTTGGTATGGTTCCCTAGGTGGAAGCATCTGTTTCCACCTCACAGCAGAAGCACACTGCTCTAGTTCTTCATCTCTCATTACGTCTCCCTCTCGCTTAAATGCTCATCTTGCACAAACATAGTGAAACTGCATATAAAGGACCATGAAGAGGAGGAGAGGTCTCATTGCGGATAACCAAAGCTGAATATTTTTGGACATTGAGTTATTTATATTATCACTTTGCTAAGCTCAAAGATAAAAGAAAGCCTTGGATGCAATCCAGAAAAATCAAGAACAGAAACTAGTGTAAAGATCACACATTAGTGCGTGTCTTAAGAATGCCTGCAGTGCTATATCACAACACCCGTTCCAAAATAAAAATGAAGATGGGCAGATCCCGAAGGCCAATGCTCAGTGATGGGGAAGATTACTGCTTGACATTACACTCCATTAGCTGAGGTGAAAGCTGTCAGGCAGCACTCTGCATTGTTCTGCAGTTGTCCTGCTAGCAGTGGTAAACAACGTTTGTGGGCTCCAAAGGGTCCCATACAGCCTCCACTGGTCTGCAAGAGTCAACTCTATCACGCTATCAGGGAAATTGCTGATAGTCATTTTTAGAAAATGTCCAGCGAGCTTAAATTCGTGCCAAGTTTGTGTTCATGTTAGCTCTGAAAACCTCAAAGCTAACAGAGATTTATACAGCCTTCTCATAAATAGCATTTTGTCCTGGTGACCTTTATACTTGTTCCCTGCCTACCTCTAGGAATATAATATAGCAAGTCATATTGCTCCTATGGTTTCTAAGGAAGAGAAAATAATAAAAGATTCAACTGTGTAAATGTCATTCCTGCCCAGCCCATTTAGTGTTATGAGACAGGGAGAAGTCTGCTTTGAAATTTTCCCTCTGGCAGCAGCTTGAAAAACCTTGAATACTGTGTGCATCCTCGATCATGTCATGCAACAGTAGTAGTGAGAAATATAAAACCTACTATCTCATTCTGCTAGGGTTTTGAATGCTGTGCTGAGTGCTGAGAATCCTGCCTTTCTAGTCATACAAGATGGTACTGAATCAACAACAACCTTTCAGGATAGCCATGACGTAGCCACCATCGTGGAAACGTGGTTGGGATGGCTTGCATGACTGGAGTGCTGCAATGGATGGCTACAAGCTCTTCAGAAGGGACAGGCAAGGAAGGAGAGGTAGTGGCCTAGCTCTGTATATTAGGGAGTCTTTAGACTGTATAGGGCTTGATGATAGTGATGATAAGGTCTGGAGCACCTGTAATATGAGGAGCAGCTGAGGGAGCTGGGGTTGTTTAGCCTGAAGAAAAGGAGGCTCAGGGATGACCTTACCACTCTCTACAACTACTTGAAAAGAGGGTGTAGCCAGGTGGGGGTTGGCCTCTTCTCCCAGACAACTAGTGACAGAATGAGAGGACATAGTCTTAAGCTGCATCAGGGGAAATTTAGGCTGAACATTAGGAAGAAATTCTTCACAGAAACGGTGATTAGATATTGGAATGAGCTGCCCAGGGAGGCCGTGGAGTTACCACCCCTTCGGGTGTTTAAAGAAAGACTGGACGTGGCACTTAGTGCTGTGGTCTAATTGACATGGTGGTGTTCAGTCACAGATTGACTTGATGATCTCAGAGGTCTTTTACAATCTAATTGATTCTGTGTGATTCTGTGATTTCAAACAGCATTGATTTACTGATATAAGTTTTGTGCTTTTATTTAATCAGTTTGCATTTCTTACCTTGTATTTTATTTTGTGCAAAATCATGATAACTAAAGCAAGTTACTTTACAGGCAGAAGGATAAAAATAAAAATAGCATTAAATGTTTTAGGTTCTTTGTAAAATTATCAGTTAAAAATAGGCATGGATCTTAAATGGGATCTAAAATGTTGACTGCCTTGGTCTCTTAGGTTAACAAACCTTCCCATTCATACTAGATAGAAATAAGATTCTATGTGAAAGAAACTTCAGCTGTACATTGTGGAAACAAATTTTGGATCATTTCTTGTCCTCTTTTGATGCTTATCAAAAGTTAGAGGTTTATCTTTTTTTTCAGTGGGAACCTACACCAAATTATAGTACAGTATGCTTAAAGCTAGTGGTTACATCAGTGCACCAGCATCTGTTGCTGTGATGGGTGCTGACTCTGGTTAGCTGTAACTGGATTGAATCATCAGTCTAGGAAAGTCCTCATTTTGCTATGATATTTGTTGCTTGTGCGTGACACTTAAGAGTTTTTGTCTATGTTTTCTCCCTCTGCTAATTCCTCAATATAAGGGCATTAGTCTCTCTCTGCATGCCATTTACTATCAAACATAATCTCCTTTTCCCCATATTTCTTTCTGTTTACATCCTTTGATGAGAAATATTTAGGCCACTACATGTCTTTATTCTTGTCAGACAGAGCTGATGAAAGATCCATTACATGAAATTTTGCTCTATCTATAGAGCAGGATATCTCAAAATACGTGCATAAACATACAGAAAGCATAGAGACTGACAGCTGATAGATGCTGTAGACTTTTCATTGTTTTCTACCATGGTGATTATGCCAAATATGTCAAAACACAGGAAAACAAATTTGTATATGAGTGAAGCAGCACATTTTTTGGCTGGGAAGGCAATGCGATATCCACAGTCCTATTTTTAAGATATACTTTGTGACCATTTTGGTATCTGCTAAATGTCTTTGCAGGAGCCCAAAAAGCCATTTGCTTTTTAAAATATCTTTTCTCTTGAATTTTGCCCTCTAACTGACTGCAATTACACAGGGAGGCTTAGTTTGAGTCTAACCACCAGCTTTCCTCTGTGTCATTAGATGATGTTGGAGGATTAGCATGCACAGTTGCAAATTACAGTATATGTCTTCATTTTCTTTTTTGGATTAGACAGTTTATAAACCAAGTGTTTCAGATGACAGAGAGAGACAGAGCATCCATCAAAGTTGACAAAGCAGAAGGAAAGCTTGTGTTGAATTACGGCGCTATTAGCAGCAGCCTTTTGCTCATCCCAAGGAAGTAAGAACATGCTGAACACATGAGCTGCATTGCTAGTGTAAAACAGAATTCTTACATGTTGATACTAAAGTATTCATAATTTCTGTGTTAGTGCAGCATGTGTCTTCCACGTGTGTGTCATTCCTCTACATGAGGTGTAGGTGTTATCCAGAAACAGTTACTGGGAGGAACTTGTCTGGTCATGCTCATGGAATATGCCATTGACTGCTCTCAGCAATAGTGAATCTTGCACATAACTGTGGTCCTGTCTTGCTCTGAGCACTTTCATGTGGCTTATGCTCAGCAAAAGATGTAACACCCTTCATCTAATACCTCTTGCAACAGTGTGCAAAGGGTCTATGTATTGCGTAGTAGAGAGAAAGCAGTGTATCTTGAAAACATTTCAGAAGGTGGATGGGTGTCAGGTGGCACTCTGAGGAAGGAGCTCTGTTTCCAGACAGGGAGACCAAAGCACTAGAGCTGCTTGCTGTGCACAGCCAGCAGTCTTTGCGAAGAGCTCACCCTCACATTGGGTTTGGTACTTTGCTCTTCCCGTCCAGCTTAGCTCCCCAAACTTGTATCTGCTTTTATCATGCTTTTCTGCATCTGTGATTTGGGTGAATGAATGTGAAACCGGAATTTTAAATTTTGTGGGAAACACCTACTCTGGTGTTGCAAGACCCCTTTTATAGCACCATTAATTTTCCAAAAATCAAAAGAAAACTATGTTTTTATTTTGAGGAATATAATTGAGGCATCATTGAAAGTCACATGTATTGTGCAGGACTTCTAATTGCTGTATGAAATATTTCTGTTATTTAATATAAAAAGTCTCAATCACCATATTAAATATTTCCCTACTTGTGCTTCTGATTAAAGAAATAAAAAATTCCTAAGCTACCACTTTTAACCACCTCCTCTTCTCTAAAAAAACTCGTCCTCAGTACTGTGAGAGACCAATACCATTCCAGGCCACCGTCCTGCTTCAGCAGGAGCCATAAGAGTGCTGCTGTCAAGTTATTGAGAGTGCTTTGCTTCCACTGTAACCAGCAATTCTTGTGGTATTTTTTTCCCCGAATATTTCTCCTATTTTTGAAGCTACTCATGAATATAGTCAGTGTCTTCCTAGGTTCTTTTTTTTGGACCTCTTATGTCTGGGATAAGTTCCAGGAGCTTTATGGTGTAGCTTTAGGCTCCCCTGGCTTGGAGACGCTTCTAGTTGTCATCCAAACAAGAGCTTTCCTTAATTATTTAAGACCAGGGGAAAAAAAAAAAAAAAGAAAAAGGTAAAAGCACAACAAAAAATATAAAATCTTTTTCCAGTTCCATGGTGGAGGAAGAAAACACCCTAGGCACAGCTGGCAATTAGTTGTATATTTTCTTCAGGTTTATAACCAGCTCTGATGGAAATCTGTTATTTGACGGACAGTTCTCTAATGATAGTGGACAGCGAAAGCAGCAAATTTAATATGCTCTGCAAGTCAGGGTTGGTTGAAGCACCAGAAAACTGTGAAAGTCAGAGAGAAATCCCCTTGGAGCTTACTTTGTCTGTTCTCAACTTGCCCTTTCTTGTATTTAACCAGTTTGAGTCCAGGTCATCTGCCCTAGGCTCATTTGTGTCAGTGGAGTGGGGGAGTGTGAAGGGATCTGCCTTTTGTTTTGTTTTGTTTTTTTTCTTTTAAACCCAGAACACATGAGCAAAACAACAGGCCAGTTGAAATCATGGTGGTTCATGCAAAGTGTCAGAGTAACTGTTGGTGATGTCAGAAATCTCTTCTTGATCAGTTTGGCAAGACATAAACTAGCAAGTGACTCTCCAAAGGTACTTCTGTGGTTATTCAGCAAATAATGGCGTGTTTACTGTGCTAACAAATTTGACAGCAGTTTAACATGTCCAGCAACCTCCAGTTAAACTTTCTGTATTTTACAGAAGCAATTCCTTCTGATGTTGCATGCTGTTATCCTGCAAGGGTCTGGAAACATCTAAGCCATCCCAGTCCATTTGTTAAATTTTAGAGGTGTTGCTTATCTTATGATTAAACAAAGACTGAAAAATAGGTTTCTTCAATGGAACCCAGTTAAATCTTTTGCAAAGGCTGCTAAAAAGTATGCAAATAGCAGAAACTGACCCTCCAGATCATTTAAATCTGTATTACCTCCTCAGTGGATAACTTAAAACTTGCACTTATTATGTAAATGTATTCAGAAACCAGTAGAAGACTTAAGTATGTGAGAAATCATACTTTTATGTGCTGTAAGTCATCTCACCTGTGTTATGTTTGTTCTGGGTGAAAAACAGTGTCTGACTGTGACTGGGAACCTCTCCAGGGAACTCATCCTCAAATCTCTAACGCTGTGATTTACAGGAACAGTGTTGTGAAACCTCTTGAACCTTTTGGAGCTTCCTGTTTCTTTCTTGGTCTTTTCAAGACTAATGTAATTTTAGCTCTTTCTTAGCAATTAGATTAGACACAGGCAATTTCCTTGTAAAATTGCCTGAGCAAGTCCTTTGGTAAACTGTAATAAACTTGTTGTGGCTCAGGGGTGTTTGGCAGAATAATTAAACTGGACTCTATCACCACAAGTAGGTATGTAGTTAAACACCACAGATCTGCTAAGGTGCTTGGTTAAGTTTCTATAAATATAGTTTCTGTCATGGCCATATGTGTCTTCTGTTTATGGCTTCTGCTGCAATCTGTGCATTGTTCTCTCTGAAAAATTGTGTTTTAAGTACATTGAATGATAAAGCACTTGTACCTCTTATCCCACAAGTGTGCCAACATTAGACAAATTCATGTTGATTTGTGCCGTGTCTGTCTTGGGTGTTCATTTTAAAATACTAGCCCGGGATATGTTTATTTTAGAATAATACTATTTTAAAACACCGAAGGTTTGGGGATTTTAAGACAAAGAAAAGAGAGCAGTTCAAGATTGCACACAAATTAAGAATCACCTTTGTGACCATCTTTCCAAATAAGCCTGAGAACTGTACAAATCTGACAATTACTTTTTCACGCAAGGTGTTGATTTTGTGCAGTATGACACATTCTGCTAGGTCTTTGTGCAGAAGAAGCTGTGCTATCCTCCTGCCCCTTCCCTTAACATCCTCATCGTTTTCTAATTGCCTGTGTCTGGTGCCCCTGGAGCTATCCCCATAAACACAAATGAACCTTTCAACATCATTTCTCAAGCATTTTCCTCTTCATTTCAGGGAGCACAGTGAAAGCAGAGCGTCCCTGTTCACATAGAGACATACCCTTATTATTCCAAACAACAGTCTGATTGCTAAAAAAAGCCCCAAAGAACCCCTGGGTAATTAGTACTGTGTATGTAGTTAATCGATTTAAAATTAAATGCTACTGGTGCTGGTGAAAGGTCATAGTAGGTTTTGTTATGATTTTGAAAAAATCTGTTTTAGCGAAGGCTGTCTCTGAGAAGGAATATTGGTTCTTTGTGCACTGCCTGCAACAGAAGCAAAGCTGGGCATGCAGTTTTCACAAAGGATGCTGTAAATTTTGTCTCCTAGATCATGGGATCCCTGTGCTGATTTTAAGGGAGCAGCCCTGCAATGCAAGGAAGCAGGCGTATCTTTTTATGCACAGCAAAAGGAGCTGGTGTGCCAGCGGTCTTGTGGGTGAGATAGGAACCTCATCTCCGGCTTCCTAGTCCATCATCCTCATCATTAGACGATTCTGCCTCCCAGGCAGACAGATTACTTCATATTTTCATTCATTAATGATTTATCAGACAGCTCCTCCCCTAAAGGCTCATCTCCTCAGTTATACTCACAGCCCACACGCAACCAGCAACATGTAGCTGCCAGCTGGCACTCTGGCATTGGGAGAGCAAGTTGCTAGCCCTTCCCGCATCTCCTGCTGCCCCCTCCTCACCTCCCTTCCCAGCTGCTCAATTTACCTGCCAGCTCCTTGGTGGATTAGATTGCACCAAACCCATCAAATCTCCATGTGTCCTGTCCCATCCCTCCAATCTGATAGCTTAATGTGCTTTTCCTAACTATGTTTTTTTAAATTTAAAATAAAAGAGATGAGGTGATTCCACTTGTAAAGTGGCAGTGCTGTGTCTGTTATGGATATAGTGGCCTCTGATTTTGGTGAGAGGGTATGCTCAGTGGTGACTAACATTTTAGTTCCATGTAGACAAGAGGGAGTGCTGGGGAGAGACTGAGCGAGCTGTGTCTGCGAGCAGGAAGGTGTGGGTTGGCAACAGTTTCAGATTTTGCTATCAGGTGCTTGGCACAACAGCTCTGTTGAAATCCCTCTCCAGCTGTCTGTGTGTGAGAGAGTGATTTTTATCACATTGCTAAAGATTAACTCTATTCTTGTTCTCTGTTCTGCTCCCAGGAATCAGGCATGCTCTGAGATCTGGGAAAGAGAGTCCAAATGAATTCTCATGATGAAAGGGGGGAAATCCAGAATTGTTTGCTACTCTCCGACTTGTCCACTGCAGGCAGGTTGTGGCCAAGAGCAAGGGGAACAAGGGCTGCAGGATAGAAGGCAAAAAATATAAGATAGGAGAAAAGAAGTAAATGAAACTCTCTTGAGTCATGTATACATGAATGTATAACTTTTGAGTGCTTAATCTACTCTTGGCAAATGGTGACTGATAAGTTATTTTCTCTCTTCCCTCTCCCACACCCTCCCAGCATCTTCAGAAAGGACATGTGATAGGAATAATAAATCTCATTATTTTAGCAGGCTACAATACAAATTATGGATTAAGTGTGTTGTGGATACTTCAGTAGAGAGAAACTTGCTCTTCCTAGGATGCCTAAAATCTATTTTCACTTATATTGTTTTTGAGAACTTTCTGAATTATTCAGGCCCCTCCACTTTCCTCTTTGGCACAACACTTTTAAATAAACCAGTGTTAAAGGCATCAGAGTCCAATCAAGCAGACTTGTTCCTCCTACAACTTGAGGATCACTGGAGTCTGACACTGAGTGAGCTCAGACTTGGGGGATGTTTGGATCTAAATCCAGACCAGATTATCTTTACTCGAGGCCTCTGAGCTGGAGCTTTGTGCTGCTGCTCTAAGTAGAGAGACTGAAGGTGAAGGGGACTTCAGGCTGACACACATAATGGTGTTGCCATTCCATTCTGTGCCGCAAGACTAATCAATTTGGATACTTTTGTCTTTGGAGGGGAAACAGGTGTATGAGAACAGTAGGTGCTTGTGTTCCTTGGGCAGCCAGGTGTATGGAAAACCAGTGTCAGCTCTGAGGGTGTAGGAACTCTTGTTGCTGCTCCGTGGCCAGAGCGAGCTTCAAGTCTCCCACAGGGGGGTGGGAGGCCATGGCAGGACTGTACTCACACAGGCTGAGAAGAGAGTGCATTGTACGGTGACTCAGGTCAGAACAGGGGGAAAACCAAGAACAACAGCCAGTAACTTATATCAAAGAGTAGTTCGTGAGCAGAACAGGGACTTGGGACGTGGGTCTTGCAAGTCTCCAGACCAAGGACACAGCCCATTGGTTGCTGCAAGGCTGGTACATCCCAGTACTGTGGATGAGGATGGCAACCAAGATGGATAAAGCACTTGCATGCTTTAGCAGGTGTGTCAAAACATCTTTCAGGTCTCTCAGTAAAACCTGCCAATGACTGTCAACAGAGCTAAGGGCATGTTGCTCCAGGAGATTGCCATCAGTAAAGCCTAGTGTAAATTTACAGCACTTGACTATTTAATTTTCTGTTCTCTGTATGTAGAGTATGTTGCCTTGTGCATAGGATGCATTAAGCATGCAAGAAGCTGCTATAGTGTAAAGAGTGTGCATTGAATTTCCACCTGGTGCTACCCACCTGTGCTAAACCACAGTTTACCAAGCAGTTGTTTGTTTTTTTCTTGCATCCAATCCCTTAGCTTTACCACTTGAATTAGAGCACAGGATCTAAAAAAGGCAGGAATTTCAACCACACCTTTTCCCTGCTAAATGCGTACCATGCTTTTGTTAACTTACTGAATTGTTGCATTTGTCTCTGTCTTCTAAAAGGAGTGAGAGGAGGATTTTTATCTTTTGTTAACTTACTGAATTGTTGCATTTGTCTCTGTCTTCTAAAAGGAGTGAGAGGAGGATTTTTATAAGTGCAGCAGGTCTGTGTATAACCTGGCAGAATCACATGTTGCTGGGGATCATCTACTCCAACCCTCTGCTCAAACCAGGGTCAACTTAAAGTTGGTATCTCAGGGTCATATCCATGTGGGGTTTGGGTGTCTCCAGCAATGAAAACTCCAGAACCTCTCTGGGCAACCTGCGCCAGCATTCAACACTCTCGCAGTACAAAAGGTTTTTTCTTATATTTAAACAGCATTTCCTGTATTTTAATTTGTGCCCATTGCCAGTTACTGGACACCACTGTGAGCTCTTGCCTTGTCTCATTTACTGCCTCCCATGAGGTATTTATATGCATTAATAAGATTGTCCCGAGCCTTCTCTTCTCCAGGCTGAAGAGTCACAGCTTTTTCAGCCTTTCCTCATATGAGGGATGCTCTAAACTCTTAACCATCTTTGTGGCCCTTTGCTCAAATAAGCCCGTATCTCTTCTGTACCAGGGAGCCCCAAATTTTCAGGGTTCCCTAAATTGAATCCAACACTTCAGACATGTCTTACCAGTGCTGAATACAGAGGGAGGATCATCTTCTTCAACCTGCTAGAAGCGCTTTTCCTATGCAAGCAAGGAGGCTGATGGCCACTTTTGCCATAAGGGAGGATTGGTGGCTCATGTTCAACATAGTTTCCACTGGAACACTCAGATTTTCTCCTACAACGCTGCTTTCTAGCTGGTCAGCCCTCAGCATGTACCCCCAGCACAGTTATTCCTCTCCAAGCACAGGACTTTGCATTTCCCTTAGTGAACTTCAGGAGGTTCCTGTTGGCTCATTTCTGTCAAGGTATGCATGAATGGCAAGCACAGCCATCTGAGATATCAATCACTCTTCCAAACCCTTCTGAGGATGCAGTCTCTGCCGTTGTGTAGATCACTAGTGAAGAGGTTAAACAATATTGGTCCCAATATCACCTTCCGGGCTACACCACTAATGCCCCATGCAGCAGCAGACCCTTTTTGCTGCTGATATACCTGTGGAAACCCTTCTTGCTGCTTTTGACAACCCTCATTGGACTCAACTCCAAGTGGGTTTTGGCTTTTCTAACCCTATCTGACTCTGCTTCCGTATCTTGTGCACTTCCATTTTGTGTTTTAGTCCAGAGCCACTTGTTTATCAGTGTGGGCCTCCTGCTGCCTGTGCAATGCCTGTGCCCTGCATTTTGAGATGGACCATTCTAGAGCTCACAGGAGGTGGTCCTTGAAAATCAACAGGCTTCCCTGGACCCCTTTTTTCTCCAGGACTGTATCCCACAGGATTCTTCTGAGCAGATCTCTGAAGAGGTAAAAGACTGCTCTTTGTGGGGGTTGTTATCTGGCTTTTTTGAAAAAAGACCATCCACCATCTCACTGTCAGTGCACCCCATGCTGCCCTTGACCTGTTCATCTCCTGATCTTTTTAAGTTTAAGGTCCAGCACAGCATTTCCTATTGTCAGCCCGGTTACCTGTGTTAGGGAGTTACCATCAGTGCACTTCAGGAGTCTCCTGGATTGAACCCTGTTGTTTCGGGTGTCATTTTCAGCTTTTTCTCATGTTTAATGTATCTGTGGCTGCTACTTCTTTGGTCAAACTATTCAGTCATTTTACATTATTAAACGATTGAACATCATCACAAAATTATGTCCTATGGAAAGCAGTTTGCAAAAGAAGGCTCAGTTAAGCTTGTACCAAAACGAAACATATAACCCACCTAATATGTTTGGTTTTATTTTCTCCCTTTTTCTCACGCTTAAATGTAAAATAAGCATTATACTGTAGGAACCAGGCAAAGGCTAATTTGCCTCATTTGAATGTGAAAGGAGCCCACATCCTTCCTGTGCCCTGCAAAGAATGCAGAAAGACTTTACAGAGAAAACAGATGTACTAATATGTATCACTTGTTGGGGG
Organism: Pseudotriccus pelzelni; assembly: GCA_035584735.1. NCBI lineage: Eukaryota > Metazoa > Chordata > Aves > Passeriformes > Tyrannidae > Pseudotriccus > Pseudotriccus pelzelni. Next base: position 69,165,425 of record JAWMRA010000113.1, read on the forward strand.
CAGGGGGAATCCAGGGTGCTGCCACTAAAGCCATGCTGAACTTGCAAGAAAACAAAAGCACCCACGTACAAAATATAGTTCTGGGAAGCTGACAAACTTGGGGCCGTTTTCTTTTGCTTACATTCATGCTCCTGGCATATGAAAAACTGCTCTGGAAAAAAAAAATATACAAAAGACAACACAGAGCCTCATTTTTCACACTTTGTCTTCACTGAAGACAGTTGAGTGCCCAAAATGCAAACAAAAGACAGAGGCTCCAGCCCAACCATAGGGAAATCACCTGCATTTCAGAGTCAGTATTGCCTCATCAGAAGAATACCCTACTGACATCAAAAACAAAACAAACATAACTTTTGGAATGATCCCTTAATTTTATTTGTATTTTATATACCTCTCTAACACATAAATATGAAAGAGCTAGTCCTGTTATCTCACAAATAACGCAGAATATAGTGGAGAGGGTTTTAATGGTCTAATGTTTTTTGGCATAGAAGACAGAGAGCAAATGATCTCAGATGTTATTTCTGTGGCTATGCAATCCAGTTCAGAGCACTGTCCTTTCCTGACCCGTCTGTTTATCCCTTTCCAAGAACTTTGGCAACAAGCAGTCAGCACTGACTGGTCAGCTTGTGAATCCACTGGTGCTCCTAACTTCCCAAATCAGCGGCCTTCCTGATGCACATTTGGCTCTGTAGCGGTATAGCCTATCTTGCCAGGTTTTAGCTTGCAGACAGGAGGCTGTAGCATGTGGCCATTTATAATTTATTATATATATGTATTGCCAGTCACAGTAATAAATAGGATAAGTGTAGGAGAATACTTGAAAGTTTCCTATTAAAAGGCTACCTCAGACTTCCTAAATTAAAAACTGGTTTTCAAAAGCAGGGGAGTGAAGCGTAACAATTACTCAGATTTCTTTGTTCAGCAGTTTTAGCTGGGTAACATCCATGGGTGGGTACTGTGCTTCGTGAAGATCTTGTGCTTTTTCCCTGAATGCAACACAATGGCCATTTCCTTACCGGCCGCAGTACTGAGGTTCAAAGACAACAAAGACCCTTCAAAATTGACATTTCCTGCTTGATGTACTGTTTGCACCTTTGGGAGGTGTTCTTGATTTGCAGGAGTTTTAACACTGTAGCACTGACACAAATATCCAGCCATGGATAAGACAGGCTCAATAACCTTGAAAAGGGAATTTTCAGCCCACTTACCTAAATCACTTACGTGAATGTGAATGCAGCACAAAAGCTGAGGTGTTTGAATTGCAGTTTAACTGCTGGCTTGTTTTGTGGGATCAGGCTAAAAAAAGTCTTGGCCTTGAACTAATATCTGGGTATTGGAACAAACATCTCAAAGCAGCACGCTGCAGAAGGAAGGAAGCAGAAGAGAAATTAGATCACCTTCCTGCATTATTTCTTGTAAGTGTAGTCTTCTTACGTATGGAACACACATTTCCTGTTGTAAAAATATTGTAACAGCCGGCAGTAGTCAAACAACAGATAGTCTGCTGTTGCTGAAAACTGGAGTCATATTAGATGAGCGTGTTTAGAGTGAAGTATTCGAAGACTGCAGATGATCGGATCTCTCATGCTCTGAAAAGATAGTGAGCGTGAACTACATAGCAACTACGGTGATTGTCATATCAACTGTAGCTTTACTTTACAGAAGAAATAACAAACTGACTCTTCATACAAATGACAGTGTGAAGGTATGAGTGCTTTCGGTTCTTGCTTTTTGTTTTGTATCATCTATGGATTTAAACAGAATCATATGGATATCTTATCCTCTCTTCTTCATGTGCCTTAATCCTAGCATGCAGGTGCTTTATTTGTCTCTGTCTACAGTAATACAGGTTTGTAGCCATACTCCACAGGTTGTCTTACAGCACCATTAAGTCCCAGCTGCATGAACTGCACCAACTCTGTATTGTGATAGCAGCCATGGAGGTGACAATCCAATTCAATAACAGAATCATCAATCATAGAATAGTTTGAGTTGGGTGAACCTTTAAAGTCCGTCTATTCCAAAACTCTTGCCCTGGACAGTGACACCTGCCACTAGACCAGATTACTCAAAGCCCCATCCAATCTGACATTAAAGATCTCCAACAATGGAACTTTGTCAACTTCTCTGGACAACCTATTCCAGTGTCTCACCACCTTCACTGTAAAAGATTTCTTCCTATATCCAGTTCAAATCTACCTTCTTTCAGTTTAAAATTATTGTCCCTCATCCTGTCACTACAGGTCTTAGTAAAAAGTTTTTTCATATTTCTTATAGCCCCCTTTAAATTTTGAAAGGCTGCTATAAGGTCTTCCTGGAGTCTGCTACAGGCTGAGCAACCCCAGCTCTCTCAGTCTGTCTTCATAGGAGAGGTTTTCTAGCCCTCTGATCATCTTTGTAGACCTCCTCTGGGCCTGCTCCAACAGGTCCAAGGTCTTGTAGTAGGGACCCCAAAACTGGATGCAGTACTCCAGATGGGGTCTCATGAGAGCAAACCAGAACCACCTCCCTCGACCTGCTGGTCATGCTTCTTTTGATGCAGCCGAGGATATGGTTGTCTTTCTGGGCGGGAATCATACAGTACCAGCTCGTATCCAATTTTTCATCCATCAGTACCCTGAAGTTCGTCTCCACAGGGTTGCTCTGAGTTCCTTCATCCTGACCCAGGTGCAAGATGTTGCACTAAACCTTGTTGTATTTCAGGAGGTTCACAGAGACCCACTTCTGAATCCTGTAAAGGTCCTCTGGATGACAGCCGTTACCTCCAGCAGTCAGTGGCACCACTCACCTTGGTGTCATCCATAAGCTTGCTGAGGGTGTACTCAATCCCCCTGCCTATGTCATTAAAAAAGGTACTGAACAGGGCAGGTTTAGATTAGATATTAGGAAGAAATTCTTTACTGTGATGGTAGCGAAGCACTGTCACAGGTTGCCCAGAGAAGTTGTGGATATCCCATCCCTGGAAGTGTTGAAGGCCAGGTTGGATGGAGCTTTGAGCCATCAGTGGAAGGTATCCCTGCCCATGGCAAGGGGGTTGGAAATAGGTGATTTTTAAGGTCCCTTCCAACCCAAACCATTCTGTGATTCTATGATTAAATTATTTATAATTTCTGATGCTTTGCTGTCTTAAAACCCTTATTGCCTGAACACTGCAACATATACCCAGGTCCCAACACAACTTAAAAGATTCTGTGGCTTCTGATGCTCAGCCAGACTGTGGCCACATTCTGGGGGCAGGTCACATCAAGGGTGTTAGACGAAGAAGGACAAAAGTCTGGGTTTTCTTTGTGTAGGGGTGGTTTGATGTTCTACTTCAGTGGCTGTAACACATGATATGTCTTCTCTGAGACCACACTTCTTATGGACATTCAAAATGGTCTTTTTTATCTGTCTCTCGATCATGGCCAGATAGCAGATGAAGGCTTTTATTGTGGTAGAATGACCCACTCAAGTAGCTGCAGAAGAGCAAAGTGAGAATCATCACAAGACTTTCTCTTCTTGGAAACACTCCAGGCACACAGAAAGAGGAAGCCTTGAGTGTTTCATCTGGTTTTTGCGTTATACCGTTGCAGACAATCTTTCTGCATGGACTGAAGCGGGGAGGAGCTGGAGGAATGGGTGAAAAAAAAGAAATTATGAGTAGCAGAGGTGGAAGCCTTTCTTAGAAGAGGAAGTAAAAGAGAGAGGAGGGAATGAGTTTGGGATCTGTTCTTTTTTCTGTTTTCATTGTATAAGGTTGAGGAACAAGCCATGTTCAGTCCTGGTGTTTTCCCTCATGAGTTCTGCAAAACTGTACCGTTGATGTGTGGGTTTTTTATCTTTTCCTTTTATACTGAAGGTATTTCAGGAGCAACAGCAACCAGGTGGAGAAGAAAATCTTTAGCTTAGCCCTTTATTCTCGAGATAGACATCGTATCATCCTTGATCTGGTTTCCAACCATAATTCATATTTTCCATGGAAAAAAAAATTCCCAGCTTCTCTTCTAGCTGTCCTTGTGCAGAAGTATGAATTCAGTGTTGATTCAGTGTTATCTCACATCAAACTATGCGGCCTGAAAGTTGCTAGAGCTTGGATATTGAAGTGAGTGGCAAGGCAGGAAGGTCTCATCGTGACAATCATATTGAAAACAGGTCCACATAGTCCCCTAAATTTTAGAAGAATAGGAGAAAGGGAAAAAGAATGGTTTGTTTTGAAGTGAGGGAACTATGTTAGGAACTCTTTTGAATGTACTATGGCCATAAAGGACTGAATTAGGCTGTTCCTGAGGTTTTAAATTAATATCCTCTATAGGACAGATGTTTCATGGGTGTTATGTGCAACGAGCCAGTTATATATACAAGTCACGTAAATTTAAGCTATAAATGAAATGCTATGTATTCATCTAAATGCTACTTAGAAATGTTTGTCTTGACTCTCCCTTTCTTAGACAGCACATATCAGTATTGCTGCTGAGAGGTAGGCTTGTGTTTGGCTAGGTTTTGGGTTGTGCTTTGTTTTCTCTCGTTTTCTTCAGTGGGGAAAGGAGATTGGATAAAACTCTTTTCTGGTCTCTGTTGACATCAGCACATTCGATCTGCCTGCGTCCAAAAGAATTATGTCAAAGCAATTGCCTGCATTTGTTTCTTAGCGTGTTCTCCAGCAGCACTGTCGCTTGAGGGTCAGACTGGAATACATTAAACTGGAATTGGGGCAGAAACTGCAGCCAGCCTCAGGTCAATGATGCCTCTTGAGATTTGTGAAAGTGACACTTCTGGGGTTCATTGCATTAAATTCCATAGCATTTCTGTGTCTAGTCTGGGTGAATTACAAAGGCAGATGGGATGGTTAGTCTCTCACTCTCCCATATAATTCTGTGTCTGTGTGTCTGGAATAAAAGGACAAGTCTTGCATCTATTTTTTTTGTAATATTTCAAAAAAAGAGATTTTTTTAAATCCAAGCAGTAAAGCTCTTTGTTTCTATGTAGTTTCTATCATTTATGTTTAGGAAGATTACCACAGTTACTTCATCTGTAAAATTATATTTGTGGAGTCTAGTCTCTGTGATCCTTGTAATGGTACAACTTTTGACATAAGCAAGCCTTTACAAGGCTTAAAAACACAGTTGCACATGTGCTTAACAGAACATCCTCATGCTGTAGGATGTAGTTGGAGTTATGCCAGAGGAAGAGGAATAAAAATGCATCCATGAGGATAGAAAGTATTAAGATGCAAAAATGCACAATTCAAATCGTACTGTTGCAGGGTCTGATTCATCTTTTATTAGTAGTTCTGAAACCTCACTCTTGATTAGCTTTCCCAAAACTTTTCCTCTGTTAGTGCCTAAAAGAGTTGCCAGTTTTCAGTCTTGAGAACTGTTGATAGGAATAGTGGATATAACAGGGATGAAGTGGTAGCGTGTATGAATGCATGTACACATATATATACACACACACCACGCTTGGACAGGCCATCTTCCTTCCTAAAATTTTGACAGACTTTCTTGTTTTAGCTCACTCTGCAGAAGTTTTGTACCACAATTTTACTGAAGATGGTATGTCTCTTTTATGTTTGTAACATAGCACTGAAATTTTACTATGTTGATCATGCTGTGTTTTAGCAGGCATCACTTACTGACAGTGACCAAAAGTTTGGAAAACATTTTTCCCACTTGTTGAACAGAACAATATATGTAGAATCATAATTAAATATAATTAGATGTTTGTTTGAAATAACGCCTTCTAAATCTCTGGAGTGGCATATGTGAACCAGTCCTGAGCTCAAGTAATTGGGATTGTTTTATCTGTTCTGTTTGCAGAATTTACACTGCAGCATTCAATCATAAGTGGGTTCATTCCAGAAGCTTAAAATGAGATGATGCCAGCAACTGGCACAAATCAAACACTTCCCAGCCTTCCCACTCCTGCACATTGATAGGATTAATACTTTCTGGCCAAAGGCCCAGGTTAAGACAGACAGCATGGACAAAAGCTTGCACTGCCTCTTTAAAAAACACCAAATCTAAATATTGGCAGGCTGTGGAATGAGCCAAAATCAGTTGCCGGGTCCTTAGGAACACACCTGCCCAACTTCAGCCTTGGGACAGAGCACCAAAAGCTTTCTTGGCAGCACCCAGTTCCCTGGGTGTGGGGAAAGGGAAGGAGAAGATGTATGCATGTCCTGAGTGACCTGGGCAGTGCCTGCAGGAGCAGTGCTCACATCTACTCATCCTGCTTAAAGGAAGAAGGTAGCTAGTCCAACAGTTTATCCTGAAAGGATGAATTTGGGACAGGAAATATCTGTGAGATATGGAGGACTCCTTCACTCAACATAATTCTCTGAGGTCACCTTGTGTGGCTGGGTGATGCTGGAGTGAAATCCCAGGCAGATCCCTGGGACAAGGTCCCAGTAGCAGGCAGCAGATGAAGTGAATTGCTGAAGCAAGGAGTCACAGGTGCTCTCTGTGTCAGAGCTGTAATAACACCCATCAGTTTTCTGAAAGTGCTTTTCTTGGCATCTCAGTGTGAGGAACTTTGTACAGTGAGGTTTTGTGTGGAGCAAGTGCTGGGACTTGAGAGCCTGCAGACCCTGCAGAGAGTGGACAGTTGGGTGTCATTCATACTTAGATGGCCACTCATCCCCAAAAGGTTGGGATTTCCACTGGAGATATTTTGTAAGCCACGAGCAGGACAGCTGCCGGGGTTACTGCCCTGGAGAAGAAGAACTGTTTCTTGGTGGCAACACAAGGCCCAGTGTGATGCAGTGACCACTCACCTGACCTCCAGCTTTAGGCAGGCAGTAGATCTCACCTGCCGGAGCTCCTGATTTTTGCCAATTAACCCCACCCAGGTGGCTGTGCATCCTTTTTAAATCAAGCATAGTTACTTCCGCAACTTTGCAGAGACAGACAGTACATCACAACCTGCGGTGTAAAGGGTTAATTACTGGTTAATTACCCATAACAGATCATTGCTGAAAAAGCAGAACAAAATTGCCTGTTCACAGTCTGGATTGGAATAGCATTCCATTCCCATGCATTTTCCACCTTTGCTAGCTTAGAGCCCACAGCTGCCAAATTTATTCATTGTATGAATACTGCTATACTGTGAATAAAATAACAAAATGCTCTTTAAGATTTTGGTTTATAACAAAGCCTTCTGCCACCCAGTTTTCAGTCATTTAATTTTTCTTCCCTGAACACTCTTCCAATTTTTCCAACACTTTTTTGTAAAATGAAGCAGCAGGACCAGATACGTTATTCACAGAGCAGACGAATGAGAACCAAAGACAGCGTCACCGTAACCTACCTACTCATCTTTTGATTTTCATTTGTTTGTACAGCTGAGGCTCACGTTAGCCCTTTTGGCCACAGCCTTGCGTGGGGAATTCATGTCAAGCTGATTGCTTCCCAGGACCCCGGGTCTTATATTCAGTCTCTGCTTTGGAGAATAGAGTCCTCTCTCTCCCTCTCACCCTGTAAGTATGGCCTGTATTCTTTATTCTAATACGGTGATTCTGCACTTGGCCATATTAACACCTAAACTGGTTTCTCCCATCTTTCTACAGATCCCAGTTGCTCTTGTCAGGCTTGTCCTTTTGTGGTTTGTTTTCGGCTGTCCCCAGTCTCGTGTCTAAACCACGATGACTTAACTTTAATCCAGGTCACCGATATGGCTACTAAATAGTAAAGAGATGATCACCAGTACCTGTGGTAACCCAATAGGAACCCATTTGTTTGCTAATAAATAGTTTCCCATTTACAGTTATACATTGGTTTCCTTCATCTATCAGCTTTATAATGCTTTTAATATGACTGTGGACTCAGAAGTGACTTTAGTATAAAACAAGTTTGAGGGTTTTTTCTGATCTCATACTGTGCTCTCTACCTATGGAGTCCTGCTCTCCATGGATAGATGGAAGGACTCCATACAGGCTTCAAAGGATTCAGTTTCTTCATAAAGATATTCTACAGAACAAGTCAAATGACTTAGAGTTGTAATACTGTTAACAAAGCCACCTTCATCAAGTGAACTTGTAATTTTTGCAAGAAATGACATCAAATTAGTTTGACGGGATCTATTTTCCTTAAAGCCAAGTTAATTGACTTTAATTACAGAGCTTTAAAAAAATTATTAATCGAGATCTATATTGGTTGTTTTATCCTCTGCAAAATACTGGAGACTCAGCCAATTGATCTGTAATTACTTTTTACCGTTAAACAGTAGCCAAATATGAGCCTTCATCCTGCCCCTGGTCCTTCCCCAGTGGTCCACAACTGCTTTAGGTGCAGCAGTAGCAGCTCCAAGACTAGATCTCTAACCTTCTGAGGCAAGTTTATTTCTAGCAACTCATCTGAATCACCCAAAATTGTTTATCTACTGTTTAACAACTCCTCTCAAGGGGCTACTGTGGTGGGAAGCTATTTCATTATCATCATCATAAACAGATCATCCAGCCTTTCAGCTGTGTGCCAATCAGAAATATTTTTTATAACTCCTGTTGCTGTCATATTGTTATGAGCTATTCTACCATTTTTATTGTTCAAGATTCATCGTTCATAATGTATTTAGAAAAACAAAAAATTACACATCTGATTTTATCTGCCTTAATTTTTCCTAATGTCTTCTTCATTCCTCTATACAATTTTTATTGTAGCTTTTTTACTTGTTATTATCTTTCCCTCTTTCTCTCTTCATGTATCAGTTTTGTATATAACATTTTATATGTTTTTTCACTTTCTGGTAAACCCAGCTGTTGGGTTTTTTTCATTGTGCGTTATTTTTATCTAGTCGATTTTCATGGTTGTAGGACTGTAGGCATTTAGGAAATGTCTTAAACTGCTTGCAATGTCAGCAACTTTCAGCACATTCTGCCTTCAGCTTGATTTGACTCCCATTCGCTCTAGTTTTGTGAAATTACCTCTCAGAAAGCATCCACTGTGATTTTAATTTATGCATATATAAAGAGCATATGTTCATATATTGCTTAAAATTTTGCTAGTCTGGGTTTGATTGCAGGCAGTGTTAGCTATTTGCGCAGGAAGTGTTGGTCCTTTTCAGCCTAAACAACCAGTAACCTTCTGGTTTTTGATCATTTCCTCCCTCTGAGACAAAGCGGAGAGCAGGGATGCTCTGCCTCCTCTACTAAACCGGATATGACTCATGGGCAGTTCAGGTAGCTCCATCATGGGACCAGCAGTAAGTTGTGCTTGTGCTGGCCCTGTAGCTCCTGCCAATTGCAGTCCCTGGCTGGAGAAGGAAGCAAGTGAGTGAGTCCTGCTGAGCATGGCATGGCTGTGTGATCACCACGGGGTTTAGCTTGTGTGTGGTAGAGTTTAGCTACGTCCCACAGCTCTTCACGTTGTGGTGATCGTGATGTGAACTGCTTCTGAATTCTCTTTCCCCTTCAGTACTTCAAGGCCTATGTTGTGTATGACTCATTTAGCTAATTGGCAAGAGCTTTATTTCACGGGGTTAGGAAGGCTGATCTTTCCTTTAGATTAGGGGTTAGTAACTTGTCATTTGTAGCTCTTTAGAAAGTACCAGGGTGCTTTAGTGCTAGTGGCATAAGGTCTCCAGCATAAGTAACACAAGGAGAGATTTTGTACTTCTTGTATACAGGTGTTGAAGAAGTCCATCATCCTTGTACTCTCCAAGATTGTTTACTTCCAAGTTGTCAGTCACTCGGACAGACATCATTTGTGTTATATACGGTCTGTCAACTCCCCTCTTCCATTTGGAACCTTTAAAATTGACTACAGCTGTTTCTGTTACTAATATAATCTAAATGTAGCTATTATTTTTCAAGAGCATTGTTTTGGATTGCTACTTTGCAGGCAGAGGGTATATCCATTTTTTTTCAGGTTCTTGTAGTCAGCATACAGGCAACTTAAAAAGGGTTATCTTCTCATAGCCTCTGCTTTGGTTAATGTTGCCCCCGATATGGGTTTGTGCTGCATGTGCTTGTGGTTCCTCATTTAACCCAACTTGTCCAGCCAGCCTGGGTTACAAAGTGTGTATTTGTTCCCTATCAAGAGGTCCCTTTCCCTTTACAACGCAATCCACAAATACGGCATCTGTCCCCTGTGCTGTTTACCTAGTTTTTAACTTCAGCAGACTTCTGGTTTTTGTCTTTTTGTGGTACGAAACAGTGAGGAACTTCAGACAGAATCTCCCAGTCTCCTGAATTGTTGATAGTTGTGTAGTTCATGAGGTGTATCGCAAAACATTCATTTTCAGTGAAACCCTGTCTGTCTGCTCCAGATTACCATCCATTCCTGCACTTGCCTTTGTGTCTTAAACACACGGAAACAGAGAAACCTCTGTTGACTACCTCTTCCTCACACACTGCTCTTTTCATTCTGCTGATGAGGATGGTTGGAGCCATCCTCAGGGGCACTTTGGGTCAATTGCTTTTGCTCAGAGAGCCAAACTGGGGAGGGCATGCAGGCAGTGTGAAAGGGAGCTAAAACACCACCAGCAAAATGTTACCACAGCGTCCGGTGGATGTATATTTTCTTGGTCAGATGTGTGCTACCGGCTTGTGGACTACCCAGTGATTTATAGGCCCCAATGCTCTCTGGACCACCAGACAAGGAGCACCATTGTAGATACATACTCCTGCATGTTAAATTGAGCAAATGTCCACTTGGGCAAACTTCCACACTCAGTTCTGTGTGACTAACAGGATCTTCAGATGGGTTTTTGAGCTTCACAAATGTACCTTCATTCACAGAGCAGAATTAAAGTACAGTTTCTTCTCCTAAGCATATGAATCTTTGAGAAAGAATGAAAGAGGGAGTAAGAGAAACAAAGAAATCAGACTTCCTCTGGCTTTAGGGAAGAGGCTATTAAATAGAGTTAACATCTGCTGTTTTGGTCACTCATTGTGTAATAGAAAACCAGATTGAAAGAGACTCACCCATCCTCCTGAAGATGCCCCCAGAGGCAGTGCTATGCCTGGCAGATACTTGTTTAGCCTTCACATTGCCTTAGGCAGTCTCTTCCAGGTTGTTTTCTGTCCTTGCCAATGGAAAGGATTTTCTTCCCTGACACCTAGCCTAAATAGCCACAGCTTCCATTTAGTCCTTTATTTCAACGTGACTTCTTGCTTAGGCCATGAATGTATAAAGTAGGAACTCCTACAGTCCTATAGCTATGCTGAGAAGATTTCAGTAGCTCTAAGCTAAAGGATCAGGTTGTGGACCTGTAGCTTAGACTCACTACACATGACCGTTCCTTGCAGATCATTCCCTGACCAGTATGTGCAATGACTTCAGGTTCATGATGAAATAAAATTATCTCTTCTACTTGTCCTCAGATGTGGCCATAAAGCTTAAAAATAGATCTACCATAAGTTTAGTGATACTTAGGTATCTTGAACAAGGTGAAGGGACCTTTAGCTGTTTGCTGGCTTCCTTTGAAAAATTCTCACTAACCCAGAAGAATCTATTTTTCATGGCTTTTTAAACCCTATTTTCTCTAACTAGCAGAAGGGACCTTCCATCATGATTTTTCCCACCACCTCTCTTTTAAACTCAAAGTCCCAACTCTTGAAGGATCTGGGATGTTCTCCCATGTTTATTGTTGGCTTGTTCACCTCCAAACTGTGATATTCTAATTCAAGCAGTGCAGCCACCTAAGAGTCAGAGCAGGCTGTGCGATCAGTCACCAAAAATGAAAACTCATCAGTTCTACAACCACACACACTGATGCAAAGACAAAGAGGACAGTATATGGAGGAGAGAAGGCATCTGTCTGGTACTGTGGTTTTGTGTTCTTCTATTGCTGCTACTACTATCTTGAATTGCTAGTATCTTTTCATGAGGCAGAGAGAGAGAGAAAGACAGATAGAGACAGAGAGGAGCAGGCCTTTTTAGGCATAGGTCCATGTGTAACAGTTTTGGTACTACCTCTTAGAGTTCCCTGAGGTAGCAATGGGAGGTAGGCAACCTCACTGGGCTTTGAGCTGAGCAGTAGTGATCCACCTTTGGAGGCAGAGGGACTTTGTTGTGGGTCACTGGTCTGCAGCAGAAGCCAACAAAGGGGAAAATATCTATTCTTTCTCCTCCTGTTCTTTTGGATTCTGCCTCAATTCCCTTCCTTACTCATCTGCTGCTCTGGTGATTGCCCCATCCAGGTTTGTGTAGGTTATCTCTGCTTCTAGGGGCATTTCCCAGGTTTTTGGCACTAGGGAGTGTATGTGGTTAAAACGAAGTAGAGACTGACCATAGACTTGCTAGAAGGCATCCCAGGTGGCATGGTTGCAGCTTGTGGTGGAACATGGGGACCGGTAGTTGGCAAAAGAGAGTTGAAAATCACTGGTCTTAATGACCTCATGGTTGGACCGTGCGCATTAACACTGTTACTCATCTGTAAGAGGGAATGCAAGGTTAGGAACTGAAAAGGAGTGATGCAGATGCACTGTCACCACCTCCCACCAGCAGACTGATGTTCACCCAGTCTTTGAGCAATGACTGCTCTCAAAAAGCTCAGTTTTTATCGCTGAGCACAACATGATATGGTGTAGAATAATCCCTTTGGTCAGTTGAGGGCAGATTCACCAGCTGTGTTCCCTCCCAGCCTACTTGCTGCAGTGGCAGAGTGAGAAACAAAGAAGGTCCTGATGCTGTGCAAGCACTGCTCAGAAGTAGCTAAAACATGGGTGTGTTATCAACATCATTTTGGTCGCAAATCTGAAGCACAGCAGGGTTCGGAACACTGTGATGAAGCTTGACTCCATCCAGACCCAGTACACATACCGAAGCTGTCACCTAGCAGTAAGCTGCCATACACTGAAACCGCAGTGGCAACAGCTGGGTTTGAGAAAACAGGTCTCACTAGAGCACTCTTCTGTGTGTGCGTGTGTGAGCGTGGGCAGAGTTTTTGTGTCTTCCTGTTACTGATGTAGTCAGTGCCTTCAGCACGCTGGTCCCTTACTGGCCTTTGCCACAATGTGGTTGCCACCCTGTTTGGGGTCTCCACCTGTAAGTAAGCATCTTTGCTGTTGTGTATGCAGCCAGCCGCAATGATGGTGAAAAGACTGGGCGTTTCTTTGTGAGCTGACCGCAGGCAAATTTTTGCTTGCGTTTTTGAAGGAGGATGTTTTTTCCCTGCTGTAACTGGACAAATAAGGGATTTAAGTAATACTTTAAAAATATTAGCAATAGCAACCTCCGTGAAATGAGAGCACCTTGGGGAGGGAATGGGGACTGAAAGGGTCTCGAAGAAAGTCATCTTCTGATCTGAGACACAGCTTGCTTCCTTGCCATCATATCCTCCAAGGTCTTTAGTCACAAAACAGAAATCAGACAAGGCAGAGAACAGGTTAGTTTCATTCGTGCATGGGCAAAGGGGGGTGGAGAGGGAGCAGTGAGGGTTTTTTTGAGAGAAAGTCTTTTTCTATGCCTCTTTCATAGTCCACAGTGGCAAACAGACAGAACCTCTATACTGCTTCCTTCCCTTTTCCCCTCTTCCTTCCCTACCCATCCTGATTCACATTTTGCACTCTGCTCTGTGCCACTCCCATGCTGCAGGTCAGATGAACACCCATTAATCCTGGGCAGGTTCTAAAAATAAGAACTGAAAGAAAAAATATCAGAACACTGTGAATCAAACTGCAATCATCTTTCTGTTCTCTTAACGGGAGGAAAAAAAAGAGGAAATCAGTGGAGACACTCTTTCACTTCTTCTCTTTCTAAGACAAAATTATTCTGGCATTTGCAGCAGTCTTCCCTTGATATAGGTTTTCTAATTTATACACTTAAAAGGCACTTTAAAATTTAGGTGCATTAGCTCAAAATGCTTATGCAGACCATTCACCCAGTTCTCTCTGCTTGTGAATAGAGCTACCATAAGCAGCCTGATGAAGGAGGAATGTAGCTTGAAATCACACTATTGAATTTACATGGTGTTCTCATGTGTTACTCCAAACCAAGAATAGACCCATCCTCTGGGGGGTTTAGCTATAGAGTAAGCAGTATGTTTACTGTGTGTAGCTGCTGCCTTTAGCTGTTAATTTCAAAGCTTCCTTTAACTCATTTTAAGCATTAAAAAAAAATCCTTTGTGGAGCTTTGAGTCTGACTTGCTCTTTGGTTTATGAGCATAAAACCTGCAGGCCTTCCTTCTAAAGTTAGCTATACATAAGCTTCTTCCTTTTAGATTACAAATGAAGCTTGGATGTTGGTGGGAAAAGGAAAAAAAAACGCAGAAGAACCTTTTCTCCAAACGGCTTTTCCTGTTCTACGTTTTCTAGGGCATCTTTTTCTTAAGGTAATAAAAGCCCTGAGACAGTACAAGACATAACTCAGTTACTGTAACTTTAAGAGATTGCAGGGTGAGCCGCCACTTTCATTGCTTCTTGTGTTTTGTTCTGGCTTGGTTTTGCTGAAAAGGATGTATCACAGAGAGTGGAAAAGAATTCACTGTGTTTTGAAAAAGATAAGGCCATGACATTCACCGATTCAGCTGCCAAAGAAGCCACAGAAAACCAAAAGGGTGGCGACGTGTCCCTTTGTGGGCAGTTTGGATGGTTTGTTTTCTCTTTTTGGATTGGGGAGCTGTTGGAGATGGGCTAGAGAGCGAGATGGAATTCTCCCAGTGGAAGAAAGAATTTCCTGACAGCTTGGACTGTGTCACTGGGCCAGTCTGAAAGACTTTTACCAATCCTGTTGTTCCCCAGTTTTCTGACAGTTGTACTCCATCCCCCTCATTGTAATACCCTTATGCCTATCCTATCACCTTTCCCAGTTATGAAAACTCCTCCCATGCTCCTCCCCAGTTCTTAAACCTTCCCTAGCTAACCTCTTTAAAACCGGCCATTTTAATATAATAAACCAGACCAACTTTGATCAGCGTTGGGCACAGACTGACCTGCTATAGGGCAGAGATCAGCTCACGACCCTGCTGCAAAGATACCTGCAGTCCTGCTAAAGAACTCATTGGTCTTGTCTCTTTCCCTATCGTCAAACTGTGTCAGGGAGCTTTCGATTACGGCTGCTCAAACAGCCACATTGTGCTAATGCAGCTTCCTGTGGCCTTGCCAGGTGACCTCCCCACCAGCCAGTCCTGCCACCACAACTGTCCCTCAGACAACCACATATGGACATGGTTATCATCCCTCCTGCCCAGCTGGAGCACTGGCTTCCTTTTTCTTCTCTAGTTTGTATAATACAGATCGTATAGCGATATTGTTAATAAATAGATCATCTGGGTTGCAATAAATCTCTTGCCGGAGTGGGATCATACTCTCCCACCGGCACAATGATGGATCTGTTTGTCAAGACATTCATCACTCTTTCTTTCTGGCATTGAGTGGCCACCCGCCCTGCCCCATGGACAGCTGTGCTCACGGCCTCTGGCAGAAGCCAAGGGTCTGGTTGTAGCTCACTGAAATCCTTCAACATGTGCCTTCTCTTCGCCAGTCCTGACCCCTGAGGCTGGCTTAAATTAAACGGCAAGATGAAACCCGAAACTTCCATCTTTCATAACTTGACTTTTAGTTCAGGTCCCAAAGAGGAAAAAGAGGGAAGGCAAGCACAGGGCTATACCTTGTCTATAATGTCAGGAAGTTGTCATTACCAGGCCTGCATCCCCAATCACTTGGTAATGGGGAGAAACAGCAGGGCAGAATATGGCCCTTCGAAGCTTCCTGGAGGGTCTGCTCTTCTCATGGTAGCAGGAGTTGCTCCTTTTCCTGAACTGCTTCTGCCACCATTGCAGACGATTTCCAAAGCAACTGTGTGCTGACAAGAAACAATAGTAGGAGCACTCCAGCATTTTAAAAGGCATTTTCTTTGAACCAGAGCACTATGGCAGCAGGAACTCATCTAAGACTGCTCTTCCTCCAGCTATAGTTGTCCACTGACACTGGGCAGTAGCCTGACTTTTGACTGCTGCTGATCAACAACTAAATTGCTGGGATTTTTATTGTCAGCCCACTAATGCAGAATCTGGGAGTGAAGTGTTAAAGGACTCCCTTAAAAAATAAAATTAATGCAGCCCAGGAATTTTTCAGTGCTGTTTTGAAACATACTTGACCTGAAGTTTTGCCCTGGTGTTTCTGGCTTTTTGTTCAGAAATCTCACATTATGTCTGTGAGATTTTCTGCATATCTGTAACAGTCAGAGGACATCCAGTGGTAGTACTGCATCTGATTTACATTTTTTAGTGCTGTCTGATGGGTGTGGTACACATGTAGATTTGCAAGAATTCTACACGACTCTCCAGCTTCATTCAAGGCTAAACCAGATTATCACATCATGGTATATTCTTTCTAGATCAGACATTAGTATAAAAATTATATATATATATATAGTAGCCTGCAACCCGCAAGCCTGAGAAATAACTAATAACACCCAAAAGTTTGAATTATTTTAAAGTATTTGTTGTATCTTCCTGACCTGCTTTATGATTCCTGAAAATTGAGAATCACTGCTTAAGCTGAAATGAAGGAAGTCCTCTAAAAGGTATCAGAGTTAACAGATAAAAACAAAAATAATTCAATAAGTGTTGCAGTTTTATTCCGTCTGTTTCACTTGAGTTGGCTTGAAACTGACACAGTATTAATTCTGGAAATCCAAAATGCTCCCATCAGCGTAGATGTGAGTCAGAGAGAGGTCAGCAAGCAGACAGCACGAGAATTACTGACCTACATAGGACTAGTTTTAAGTGCCTATTTATTGCCCGATTTGGAATGCCTTCCTAGTGACTTGTAATATTCAAAGTGGGTGAGTGAACCTTTTCTGAAAATTGGAGGTTTTAATGTGTCTCAGGCTCTTGTTTCAAAATACATACTCTGTCAGTTTCTCTCTAGGGAGCTACTAATAGTGACATGGAAAGTAAGACATTTCAACTTCAGGGTAAATTTCTGTGTTGATTATCCCTATCCAGCCTGCAGGAGGAATTCCACAGAAAACTAAAGTCTCTTTTTAAAATTCTTGTAGTTCTTTTTCTAGGAAAGCCTTTTCTGTCCTTCTTGCGTCTTCTCGGTAACTCAGAATGTTGCATTTTGAATATAAAATCCCACTGTAGCTCATAAAATTTGGCTTATTTGATGTCACAGACTGATAGTTCTATGGTGCTTTCAGCAAAACATAAAACACCAAAAAGATGTCCCTTAGAGAATCTATTTTTTACAGCCATGCTGGATGCATCCCTTGGTGTGATTAATAAGCATGTTCACCACAAAGACTGAATAAAAGCCAACGATTTTTGCTTCTGATTCTCTTTAACATAACTATTTCTTAACTCAGCCTCCCTGCTGATGCTTTCCAGACAAGATTTGTAGGATTTGGTCAGAAAAAGACAGTTGATGGTTACCAGTCATCCAGCCTTTCCCTTTCATGTCTTTCACTGAAAGAAGCTGTCTTAAAAATATCCCATCAAATTTCATTCCAGAGAAATCCACAAGGAAGGAGAATGCACCCTGCTGGGTCTGAACCTGCTCCACATCTCTTCAGCAGTCTGGACCCCTCTCCCATGCTAGTCCCCTTTCCTGTGCAAGGAGTTTGAGAACAGAGGATTGAAGGGTGCAGAATAGACAGGTTTTTCCCTGCATCTCCCTGGATCCCTCAAACATTTTAGGAACTATTTTCTCTTACAATTTAAAAAAAAAAAAAACCAAACAAAAAACAAACCAAAAAACAAACAGTTTCTGAAGAGGCACCATAATTCAGAGTTTCAGCTGTGAGTTGTAAAATCATAAAATCATAGAATCATGGCATGTTAAGGAACTGGAATGGACCTTAAAGATTATCCAGTCCCAGTCCCCCCTGCTATGGGCAGGGACACCTCCAAATAGACCAGGTTGCTCAAGGTCTTACCCAACCTGGCTTTGAACACTGCCAGGGTTGGGGCACCACAACCCCTCTGGGCAACCTGTTCTAATGTATTACCCTCTTTCAATTTGTACTCATTACTCCTTGTCCTATCACTACAGTTCCTGACAAAGTCCCTCTCTGGCTTTCCTATAGAATCCCTTCAGATACTGGAAGGTTGCCATGAGGTCTCCACACAACCTTCTCCAGGCTGAACAGCCCCAACTTTCTCAGTCTGTCTTCATAGGGGAGGCACTCTAGTCCTCTTATTAACTTCATGGCCCTCCTCCGGACTTGCTCCAACAGTTCCATGTCCTTCTTATGTACTGTACACAGTAGTCCAGGTGAGGTCTCACAAGAGCAGAGTAGAAGGGGAGAATCACCTCCCTCGACCTGCTGTCCATGCTTCTGATGCAGTCCAGGATTCTTGTGGCTTTCTGGGCTGCGAGCGCACATTGCCAGCTCGTGTTGAGCTTTTTATTAACCATCACCCTTAAGTCTTTCTTCACAGGGCTGTTCTCAATCACATCTCTGCCCAATCTGTAGGTGTGTATCTGGGCTTGCCCTGACTCAGGTTTTGCACTTGGCCTTGTTGAACTTCATGAGGTTCACACAGTCCCACCTCTCAAGCCTGTCAAGGTCCCTCTGGATGGTATCCCTTCCCTTCAGTGTGTCGATTGCACTACGCAGCTTGGTGTCCTGATGCTCTGAAGGAGTGAATTTACACCATTCTTTCTCCCATCCATATCCTTACAGATGCAGAAGCTATGCTAAGTAGAGGTTAATCAGTACTTTTTGCTTTTCAAATATTACGTGTTATAGCTTTTACTTTTAAAATGAAGTATATTAAAAGAAAGAATTTTTCTGGTATTCCTGGACTTTTCCTAGTCTTTGATTAACTAGCAGTGGATTGCTTTAGTTTCTGTAAATGAAGTGGATGTCTGACTTTGTTAACAGAGTGTTTCAGTTTTGGCTTCTATTTTGTATCAAGAAAAACCAAAGGAGGGTGATTTACAATAATAAGGATATTAATATATCTCCTTACCCTTACCCAAAAGTAATTAAAGTGCTATGACTATATAAATAATTAATAATGATATAATGAATTTTATATCTTTGTCAACTAATATTTTGACCATGTAGGAGAAAACTACTGTTCTGGTTAAACTCATGTTGGATTGCTTGCAATGTAAATGTTGGAGACCAAGAAATATAGCAAGGGCAAGACAGGAGACAAATAACATAATGTTTATTTTCATTTGTCACTAAGGAAGTCTAAAAAAACATGTAAGTGGGTTTTTTTAATGTTTGCATGAAAACACATGTTTTATATTGCCCATAAAAACACAACTTTAGAATAAAAAAATTCACATTGCTTACATTAGAAAAGTTCATTTTAATTATACCAGTTACATACCTTTTTACAATCCCAGTGTCAAATTATGATAATTCTGCATGACCCATAACTCACACATCTGAGAAATGCTGCCTTTCTTAACAGAAATGGAATAAAAACTTGTTCCTTTACTGTAAGATGCACAGCATGTTGGATGAACAACATTTTGTGCTCATCTCTGGAGAGTTTAGTGTAAAACAACTCCAGATTTTGTTTGGTGATCTCAGAGCTGGCTGAATAATTCCAGCCTTCCACAGCTCCAAATGCTGACATGCAGGGAGATGAGACTTTTGGATATTAAAGGCCTGCTCTGGGATACTGAAGGAGATTAGTTTTTGGAATCCATTCATTGACACAAAGGCCAATGCTGAATGGAGGTTATATTTATTGTCTATGAAACCTCTGAGTAAGCTGAAATCACTTTAGGCATGTACATGCATACATGTATTCTCTCACATTTAGCCAACTCCCCATGATGCTGTTTCTTTGAGCCAGGAACAGACAACTTTCAGAGACTTGGCTTGAAAAGATGTGTGCATGTTACACCCTCTGTCACATTTCGCAAGAGGCTACAATCAAGCCGTCTTTGTACTTGGATTGTCTAGACACCGTGACAGCGGGAGGGGACAAGTGAAAGAAAAAGCCCATTTTGTCAGTCGTTCACTTTGCATCAAATTCTCCTTCCCTGTGTGCTGCCTTTGCCAGCAAAAGGCTAAAGAAAGCAAAAGCTGAACAAAAATCAGGAAACCAATCATTCACTAGTTTACTATACATAGCATTCCTAGTAAAAAAACCCAAACCATTTTTTTTGAAAGGACAGTACATATGTGTACCATCTCCTTGATTATTCACTTTTTTTCAGAATTAATACTTTGAGCAGTTTTCATTTCACAGCTGATTTGTCATTTTAACTTCTTCCTCATCAATGTGTAAATGAGGTGTGTAGGGCTGTCTTGTCAGCAGTTATAAATTTGTATGTGAAATATTCCCAGATTTCAGTGGGGATTTCTTTTCCTGCTCAGCTGAATCTTTGTGAATGTGCAACTAGAAAACCCCTTTCCCTCCCACGGCTCTCCCAGATTTCATGTTTCCTATCTCTTTTTTTCTTTTTTTTTTTACTTTTTTCCATGGAAACACATGGGGAAAAATAAGAGGAGAAACAGAGCTGGAGGCGAAAGGGAGGCGGTGATAGAGTTTCACAGGGACATAAGACTGCAAGCCATCAAAGAGTCTGTGAGATTCTTCACTGCTTTGAGGTGAAGCATGTTGCAGCACTTGCAGCTTTTAACCAGTCTGATTTAATGGCTCACTCTGCCCTGTTCAGATGGTCGGCATCTCTTCATGCCTTTACTTTTAAGATGGGATTTCTCTCATGGTATCTCCCATGCAGCTTTTGCTCTTTGCCCATGTTTTGCTCTCTGCACACCACAGCCATGCTTTCATAGAGTCCCAGGCTCACCCTTCCCACCAAAACCTCCTGGACACTGCCCATGCTCATATCAGTGAGATGAGCCACCACCACACCGGGTTCTTGCCTTCCATGTGGTCCTGCTCCACTCCCTGGCACTGCCCATGAGACTTCTTGGTTCTGAGAGGAGACAGGAAAACTTCACCTCTGAGTGACATCTCCAAACAAAGGGTTTCCAGAGCCAGACCATCCTGCTGTTGAAATTGTAAAAGCAGTAGACGTTATCTCCACAAGCAGTTTTTCACAGCTGATATGAAGCTGGCTGGGGCACTTCTGCGCCTGTTGTGGTCCCTGTGGGTTCACCTGGAGTCACTATTGATGCTGGGCACGCACAGTACTCTGCACCTCCAGTTCCAACCCAGCTTCAGGGCGATCAGAGGCTGGAGGTCCACACAGCTACCACAGCAGTAGCAGCAGCAGTGTGTTTTGCAGTCTCCAGGCTGCAAATCCCTTTCCCTTGACCTGTTGTTGCTTTAGTTTCTCGAGGGGTAGCCACATGTGCCACCTGTAGCTGCAAGTGCAGTCTCAGGAGTCCATTTTCCTGTTCTCCTGAAAAAACTTAAACATTTTGGTGAGGGAACCAGGCTGAGTGGATGCGGTGTCTTTAAGGTAAAAAAAGAGGCAAAAAGGCGCTTTTAAGTTAGTTTAAGAGAGGGTAGACCCATGCTAACTGCAGGCAGCACAGCTAAGGGAAATGCAATAATATTTCAGAATCACAGAATCATTTAAGTTTGAAAAGACCTCTGAGATCATCACATCCAACCGTTGACTGATCACCACCTTGTCAACTAGACCATGGCACTAAGTGCCATGTCCAGTCATTTCTTGAACACCTGATGTCCAGCCTGAACCCCCCCTGCCACAGCTTAAGACTGTGTCCTCTCATCCTGGGAGAAGAGGCCAACATCTACCTGGCTACAATCTCCTTTCAGGTAGTTGTAGAGAGTGATAAGGTCACCCCTGAACCTCCTTTTCTCCAGGCTAAAAAACTTCTGCTCCCTCAGCTGCTCCTCATAGGACTTAAGGTCCAAACCCTTCACCAGGTTTTTTGCTCTTCTCTGGACTTGCTCCAGCACTTCAATGTCTTTCTTGTTGTGATGGGCCCAGAAACAGACACAGTACTCAAGATGTGGCCTCACCAGGGCCAAGTACAAGGGGACAGTCACTGCCTTGGGCCTGCTGGCCTGATACAAGCCAGGATGCCATTGGCCTTCTTGGCCACCTGGCCTCACTGCTGGCTCATCTACAGCTGGCTGTTGATGAGCACCCCCAGGTCCTTTTCCCCTTAAAAGCTTTCCAGACACTCTTCTCCCAGCCTGTAGCGCTGCATGGGGATGTTGTGGCTGGAGAGTAGGACCTGGCACTTGGTCTTGTTGAACCTGATACCGTTGGTCTCAGCCCATCAACCCAGCCTGTCCACATACCACTGCAGAGCCTTCCTACCCTCCAGCAGATCAACACTCCCACCCACCCAACTTAGTTTTGTCTGCATGTTTACTGAGGGTACACTCAATCTCCTCATCCAGATCATCTATAAAGGTATTGAGTGGGACTGGACCCAACACTGATCCCTAGGGCATGTCACTAGTGACCAGATGCCGAGTGTTTGCAACACCGTTCACCACCACTCTCTGGACCCAGCCATCCAGCCAGTTTTTTACCCATTGAAGAGTGCATCTGTCCAAACTGTGGGCTGCCAGCTTTTCCAGGAGATTGCCATGGGAGACAGTATCCAAGCTTTTGCTGAAGTCCAGGTAGACAACACCCAGAGCCTTTCCCTCCTCCACTGGGCATGTCACCTGATCATAAAATGAGATCAGGTTGATCAGGCAGGACCTACCTCTCCTAAATCCGTGCTGGCTGGACCTGAATCCCCTGGTTGTCCTGTATGTGCCGTGTGACCACACTCAAGATGATCTGTTCCATAACCTTGCTGGGCACCAAGGTCAGGCTGACAGGCCTGTAGTTTCCCTGGATCCTCCTTCCATGCCTTCTTGTGGATGGGCTTCACACTGACGAACCAAAATGGTGCTTGTTTTTCTGAGCAGGCTTGTAGAATAACTGGAAGTGTCTGCAAATTTTAGAGAATACACTTCAGCAGAAGTGTTCTGCTTTTTAATTAGGCAGGTTAGACACAGGAAGCAGGTATCCAGACTGTGGATTGTCACAAACAAGCAGAGGGCTTCTGCATAATTTTTCAAGCATTAGCACTCGTGAGACATGTTTTTTCTGAATCCCATGAGTTTGTCAAAACCAACTTCCTATATTAATGTTGGGGTAAGGCATAGAAAACAGCCAGCCTGACAGCTACAGAAAAATTAGGAAATTTTAAAAAGCATAGGCTTTTTATTTACTCTAAGTGACAGATATGGGCTGAAATCTGAAGAGAAATATGGGGCAAAAAAAAATGTACTTCACTATAGGGTTGTTTTTTTTTTTTGTTCTCTGCATTTTCTCCCTGTCTATTTATATATTCTGGAAAAAATATGCTTAGTACGTCTAGTTTTTTTTTAAATTTTTCTTTTGTTACTGCTCTTCCAGCCTCAGTGTTTAGAGTATGTTGTTTGTGCCCCAGGTTACATCTAAAGAGTCACTGTACTGGTTCAGATCGAGGATGCATCCAGGCAAATATCTGATTCCCTAGATTAATCACACCTAGCTTCAGAAACTCGGGTTTTGTGTCTAGGATCAACTTGAGTCAATAGGAAAGAGTTCAGTAACACCAGCACATGGATTACAAAATGTTAGAGCTAGCAGGTAACAGGACTAACCTCCTTTCAGGACTGTTTCTAAGATGTGGAGGTTCACCTTCTGTCTCCTTCCATGTAGAGAGAGGCAGGACCTAAAATTAAGAGAGATTAACCCAGGCTCTGATAGTGCCCCATGAGTATGCAGAACAAGAGGTAAAAAAACTTAGAGCAACCTTTTCAAATGCTCTTGTTTTCACCCTGTCTGGGATCCAGACTTTGAGATGCTCTGCATTTGACATGTTAATTCTTCTGGGACTTTCTCTTGTTTCTTAATGTGTGTACCTTTGGCAGCCCCACCTTCTGCTATCAGCAGATTCTAGCCTTCAGTTTGTTACTGCATAAAAGGGCAGTAACTTTTGTTTTAGTTGTGCCCTCTGATAGCTCCCTACTATTTTCCTGTGCTGTAATAACTATTGGCTTACTGTGACTGCTTTTCTGCTTGCCATACAGAGCTCAAGCAATGGAAGAAGGCTGTATTGTCTTTAGATGAAGTCTGCTCTTGGGTAGTTGGCAAGGTCAAATACGAACCACGAGCCAAGTGCCTCGTTCTGTGTTGTGGGGGGCAGACTTGAACACCTCGAGCTGCGCTTTTTTGGCTGAGTCCTTTGCCTGCCAGTCATGCCCTCCTAGCTAAGAGTGAGCAAGAGGAATTTCATCCTCTTTTGCCCACCGTGCAAGCTATTGCCTGGCAGGGCTTGGCAGAGGTATGCCACTACCCTAAGAGCAGTCAGGACCCTCTTCCCCAGGCGTCAGTGGGAAACTACTGAGAGGGAGATTTTGTTTGAGCTCTTTTTCCAACATGTTGCTGTTTATATTCAAACCACTGCAGGGTTTAAAGTACTTAACTTTTGAACAGTGAACTTAATTTAATCCTCATCATATATGGGTTTGGGGGATATCTGGTGAGCATCAACATATGAACACATGTCCTTCCCTTCCTCTCCTAGGATTTTAGATAATGGGCTGTGTGCAATGTAAGGATAAAGAAGCAACAAAACTGACTGATGAGAGGGATGGCAGTTTAACTCAAAGCTCAGGCTACCGCTATGGGACAGATCCCACTCCGCAGCACTATCCTAGCTTTGGTGTGACTTCAATCCCAAACTACAACAACTTCCATGCCACAGGAGGCCAAGGACTGACTGTGTTTGGTGGAGTCAATTCCTCCTCTCATACAGGGACCCTGCGTACAAGAGGAGGAACGGGTGAGTTTCAAAGTCTTATTGTGATTCTCTTAGTGAGCGTCAATCATGTGCCTACAGCAGAGGCATGACTGTCTCAGCATGCTGCTTTTGGGGAGAATTATTTCATGAAACAGTACAAAGAATTGAAGTAGGGGTAGAGCTTAGTCTTTATCCTTACCTTTGCTAATTTGCAGGTGCTAGTTCACTTGGGGGGTGAGAAATTATGTGTACTTACCCAATTTGGCTAACTTCCTCATCGCTCTAGCAGGGAATGGAAAGTGTGGGCTGAGCCACATCAAGCTGTTAACAGGAAATACTTGGTATGGCTATGTCTACACTCTCTCTTGAAACCCCCTTTGCCCGCTTGGGATCCTGTGACTGTACAGGGTGAAGGAGGTGGAGTGCCTACCGGCTGCGTAAGACCAGAGGGGTTAGAATGGTTGTTCAAAAAGTAGGCGGGTTCGGTTTATTTAGCCACCTCACCTCTGCAGGTTCCTTTCCTTCCTGCTTTTTGTGATAGAGTGTAACGTACCTATCTTTTTCTTTAGGTGTAACTCTTTTTGTGGCACTTTATGACTATGAAGCAAGAACAGAAGATGACTTGAGTTTTCACAAAGGAGAAAAATTTCAGATACTTAACAGCTCGTAAGTTTTAGGCTGGGAAATTAATATTTTCAAACCTGTAATGTTTACGATTATGTTTGCTAATGTTATTAGTAAAATCTGTTGTTGTATATTCAAGATATTGGAGGGGTTTTACTCTATGCTTACTTGTGCTTGCATTTAGTGCACTTTTGCAAAGTGCTTTGTTGTTAGGGGAAAAAAACCAAGTTCAACCACATGCAGCTATACTTCAAAAATGTGTGAGATTGTGTGATTCACTGCTTACATTTTACAGTAACCCCACATTCAGAACTACCAGCTCTGTACTTTACCAGTAGCCACAAAAGTTCTGCAAGGCATGTACTAACACTTTTTACAATCTGCTGCAAGTATCTCCACACAGAAATGAGCTAAAAACTGGTTCGCAAAAGAGATGTTATCCAGACTTGCGTGCCAGGTTTAAAAGCATTTTTTTTTTTCCTTTTAAAGGTAGGTCATGCAATCAGAACATGTTAGGAGGTTCTGTTACGATTGCACAGTTGCACATCTGACATGAAAACCACACTTCTATCCTGGAAATCATCAACTTAAAATTAATTTTGTCAACTGGCCATAGAAAAAAAATCCCCTAGCAACTTAAAAATAGCAGCTAAAATTTACTGTGCTACTGACCTATATCTGAACATCTTGTAATTCTTGGCTAAGAACATAAAGTGGCAGGCTCTGTGTTATGTTCACTATTGCTATCGTGAAGAAGTAAAAATGGGTTAACAACAATGTCACTTTCTAAAGGCTTTGTGATATTGGTCTCATCTTTTTTTCTTACACTATGTGACAGTGAGATGAATCCATCCCTGGTGCAAATCCTGTTAATTTTAAAATAACAACTGTGGGGTTGGAGTTGACTCAATGTGCATTGAAGTTAAAAAAAAAAAAATCAGGTAATTCTGTGGAATATTTCATGAAGCTGAAGGGCTTTGATGTAGATGAAAGCACAGAAACTTCAGTTATGACTAGTAGAGGGAGCAGCAGTTTAAAACCTTTCTGCTTCTAAGTCAGTGCTTGAAAACAAACCCTTTTTTAACCTATCATCCATTTTTGTTCACATTGCATGCTGCTTTCCCAACCTTGTACAAACTACGCCATAACTTGAAACAAGAAGAAGTTCTACACATTATAAATACATAGGCGAGCTGATGAAATCAGGGGGTGCTCACAGGGACTTGCAGGGCAATCATCCTTGGAGTCGGTGAGACAGAGAGATTCTCCTACATGTGGGTGACTGCAGTACATGCCTTTTGATGCAGGTAATTACTGCCTGGAAGAAGGTTTTCTAAGAAAGGAAAAAAGACCAAACATCCACTGATTTTCATTAGGATTATTCATTCAGTTCAGTATCCATGGTAGTCAGCTCTGCTTATAAACATGGATCTAACCACACTCCTGAAACAGTGTTGTCCAGGCTGGGGACCTCCAGAAGACTGCGTTTCTCTAAGAATGCTTCCCCTCTTCACTTATATCAGAAATGATATGAAAGCCCATTTTTAAGTGTCTACCAATGCTTCTTGCAAACAGAAAGCATATATGTGCATAAAACTAGTTTGTCTGGAATTTTTGGAGGGGTTTGGATTTTTCTTTAGTGCACAAGAAATTTGATTTGTGCTTTGAAGTAAATAATCAGGGCAGCAGTACCTGAAATGGCATACAGAGGGTATCCCTGTGAGGTGAATTCAGAAATTTTACTAAAGGCAGTCTGGGAGGGCAGAAGGTACCTGCAGAGTGGTTCAGAGCAGAGCCTAACTGCCGGGCTCCAAAACACTCAGCCATGCCCAGCATCCCCACCACCACTCCCACACACCCTGTCTAGCCCCATTGACTAATTTCCTCCTACCTCAGCTGCGTGTCTGAAATTAAGAGCTTTGGAAAAAGCCTGCATTCCTCCTCCTTTCTGGCAATGCTTTGAGAGATTTAAGCTTCTCTATCAAAGCAGAGGGGGTTGTTGCTGATTTTGTGATCATCTACGGGGCTGCTTTTTCCCTCCCTTGATACGACAAAATACCTCCATCTAGTGGACTCTCTGTACAGTAAGGAGAAAAAATGGAATGGTACAATTTATCAACCACAGTGTAGCATATTGTCTCAGAAATATTCTACAGCAGCATATGGGGGAAGGGTTAGCACTTCAGCTGGTAAAATTAAGGGATGCAAACAGATAGGGCCATTTACCTGACACAGTAATGCACCCAAGGTGTATTAAAATAGTGTCAACTGCCAGCCTCTACAAATGCTATTTATTCTTCACGTTTTTTGAACTGTGAAATTGGAAGCAGCTCCTTTTTGCCTAATCGCAGCTGGTTTTTAGTTGTTTTCCTTAGAGTTCATGCTCCTTCAAAGTGTTAAGGAAAGTGGAGTTGAAAATTTGAAGTAAGAACTCACCTTGTCACAACCTTTCCTGCCAGTAATACCTTCGACAGTGTGTTTTCTGTAACTGCTTGCTTCCAGAAGAGGCTGAATTCTCCAGCCAGTGTTTTATAATAGTGTTTTACTTAGTGAACAAATCTCTGGTTTACAGAGGGGGTAATTGTGAAAGAGTTTCTAATCAGTCCAGAAATAGGAAAGAGAATGCTTATTATTAGCAGTAGGAGTTAAACTTCAGTGAATCTGGTGCTGAGAATGAAAGAGAAATTGCTAAGTCCCAAATCATTGCATCCTGTAAAAAGCTGAGAAATAAACTTTTCTTAAAGCTGCATATCCTACAGCAGCACACATTGTCTAAAAGGCAGTACCATGTCCCACCCACTGTGCGCACCAATGTAAGATAAAAATTCACGTTAAGCCTATGGAATGCTGCCTTAAGATGCTCCTGCATGAACTTCTTCACATTTAAGTGTTGTGAGTCCCCTCCAACTCAGAATATTCTGTGATTCTGTGATATTTTTTGTAAGTATTTGAAAAAGCAGCCTACTCCTTTGCTACTTCAGATATCTCCTCCAGGTAGCCAGCAGAGGAAATGTAGACAATGAAGTGTGCTCCTTAAGGGCCGTCCGAAATGACATGGTGATAGATGGCTTTTTGATATCTTTGGGTTTCAGATTAATTATTCTCATAGAAGTTTAAAATTAGCAGTGAATGTGCTGTGAGATTGTGTCGTGGTTTAACCCCAGACAGTAACTCAGCCCCACCCAGCCACTCTCTCGCTCCCTCCAGTGGTGGGATCGTGGAGAGAATCAGAAAGGTGTGAGAAAACTAATGGGTTCAGATAAAGGCAGTTTAAAAGGTAAAGCAGAAGTCATGTTCACAAGCAAAGCAAAATAAAGAATTAATTCACTGCTTCCCATCAGCAGACAGACATTCAGCCATTCTCCAGGAAAGCAGGGCTCCATCACTCATGACAGTGACCTCGGAAGACAAACACCATCACTCTCAACATCCCCACCTCTTCCTTCTTCTTTCCCCGGTTTTATATGCTGAGTATGACACCATATGGTATGAAATATTCCTGTGATCAGCTGGGGTCAGATGGCCCAGCTGTGTCCCCTCCTAAACCCTTGTGCACCCCCAGCCTCCTCACTGCTGGGGTGGGGTGAGAGACAGGAGGTCTTGATGGTGCGTAAATTCTGCTCAGCAGTAACTAAAACATCCCTGTGTTATCAGCAGTATTTCTAGCACAAATCCATACCGTAGTCCCATACTATGGTTTTACTATGAAGAAAATTAACTCTATCCCAGCCAAAACCAGCACACAGTATTCATCTTGGCAATTTTCCTATAAGCTCTCTCAGAGGTCTGTGTTAGAATAATTGCCATGGAGACAGTTTTCAATATTCTAGTCCAAATCCAACCCGCACAAACCTGATTTCACTGGGCTGCTATGCCTCTTTATGCCATTACATTTGGAAGGGTACACTACTAATCACTGCTGAAATAATTACAGGTATAAAGAAATATGTTTATTATTTGGGTTTAGATGTGAACAGCAGTCTTGGAAGCATGCCAGTGATAAAGAGATGAGTTGCTGTGGCTTCTTATGGCACACAGTTAACAAAGTCAGATCATTGTCTTTACAGCTGTGTCTCACTCTCACTTCTCCTCACCTCTTTTTCTGCAGGGAAGGAGACTGGTGGGAGGCCCGTTCCTTGACAACAGGCGAAACTGGTTACATTCCCAGTAATTATGTGGCTCCAGTCGATTCCATCCAAGCAGAGGAGTATGTTTTCTTTCTTGTTGTAAAGACCCATTAGTGCTGTATGAGAAGTAGGTGTGAGGAGTTGGTTTTGATTGATTGCAGTGATTTTTCAGATTACTTACATTATATTTATTCCAGTTCTTAACTGCGCTGATAAATAATTAGGTAATTAGTAACAAAAGAAGCACGAGCTCAGTGCTTTTTCAATGTCAAAACAAAGGAAGAAAACCTAGAGGAACATAGGTCTGCTTCCTTTTTTCAAGTGTCTACTAATTTCAAGCTTTAACCAAAAGGTGCCTTTGCTTTTCCTGAACCAACCTGTAAAAATATTTTGAGTCAATTAGTGTGTAAGTCAGCTGCATGTCTGTTAAAGAGGGCACATTGCATCAACAAATACAAATCCTGTGATAGCAGGATGATAGTATGATAGTAGGATGCCTGCAATGCATGCAGCAGGCAGAATAGTGAGAACATATCTATGCAAAAAAAAAGAGTGATGTGTGTATCCAAAACATTGGATTTCCAAATTTCCAAAGTAAGAGATTCAGTGGAGGAGCTTATACAGCTGAATAGGCACTAGTGTAGTCTATACGTCAGGTTGATTGCAAAACAAAAAAAAAAACATTTGCTGCAGGAAGGAAAAAAGGCAGTAACTCTGAAAGCCTCATAGAGAACCACAGTAAAGTGGTTACATCTGGTCCTTCTGCTGAGGTTTTAGAGCTGTGCTTCAACAAAAGTATTGAATACTAATACATCACTATATAAGTCAAATATGTAGCTTATAGCAACATCTGTAAAAATACTGCTCTTCAGCAGCCACACAGTTTTCTGCCCTCTTCGTTGTCTATTCCTTCCACCCACCGAGTCTTGGTTTCTATTTGTCCAAGTCTCACCTTTTTCGTAGGATAGCAAGCAGGCATTCTCAGCAACCACTGATTATGGGCTTAATGCAAAGTGCTACTGCATAACATATTCAACATTTACGACACGGTTTGTCCCATTGCCTTTCCACCATGATAAAAGAGACACAGTATGACAAAAATGGTTGCCTATAGTAGCTATATAGTAGCTATAGTTTCCACAAATAATCCTCCATGTTTGAGACCTGTGACACTAATGAATAACGCTGTGTAGCATTTGTCTTACTATTTCTGATGCTTCCCTAAGGTGGTACTTTGGCAAACTTGGCCGAAAAGATGCCGAGAGGCAGCTGCTGTCATTTGGAAACCCCAGAGGTACCTTCCTGATCCGGGAAAGCGAAACTACCAAAGGTAGGCTGGCCAAAGGTGTTCTGATAAAAAATCAGATGAAAAATGAGAAAAATTGTGCTAAGTGTGTGACATACTGTTTTCAGTGGTATGAAGGTAGGGATAAGAATCATCTTGCATATATTTGTGCTAGGGAATTGGATGTCTGGATATCTTAGGGCTTAGAATGAGTGTTCAAAGCAATGAACAACCCAAGAGCAACCCCTGTCATGCTCAACCCACGATATCTGCAGCGCAAGTCACACAGTGACTTTCAAATTCTGCATCCTGGAGGCGGGGGGGAGAAAAGAGAAAGAAATTATGTAGCAGTTTTAAACTCACATATTAACAGGGAAAAAAACTTGAATATATTTCTAATTAATATATTCATAAAGTATTCAATTATATCTATTCTGTTGAAGTCAAGTGGAAGGATGTATTCTCCTCCTTCCCTCTAAAAATATTGAAGGAGTTCCAGTTTTCTTAGCGGGTGCTACTTTTGCTTTTACATTTTGTTCACAAGGCCTGTCAACATCGTCTTCAAAAGTTTCACATATATGAAAAGATCTCTCTAACTCATACAGCTATTGAGGAGAAAACTGCAACTAAGTAAAAACAAACCTGGCTATTTCTCAATTAACCAGCAATCCAAAACAAAAGCTGTGGGAGGCATAAGTCACTAGAATTAATTCCATGTAAGTTCTGAAGTCTAATGAAGATTCATGTAATTAAAGCACTGACTTGTCAGTGCTTTGATCAGAGCACACTGTCAGCTAGACTTAGCATGCAAAGTGCTGGAGTCATGGCTAGTTAAGGGGTTTAAAGGAGAAAAGCAGTATTTCCCACTCCTCTCTACCCGCCCTATCTTCAGATGCTGCATTCTGTCATGTAAAATTGTAAGTTTTACATTTTTGACTCTTGCAGTCACCGGATTCTTCCTTTGCTACCTATAACTCTGAGGACTGTTTCTGATATAAAATCTGAATAGACAGGCTGTTGTTTCAGACAGCCAATTTCTTGTCACTGCACAACTTCATCATGCTTCACAGAGCGGTGAGGAACTCTCACCAGCAGCAAGACGGGCTCTAACTTGCTCTTTTTCTGCAAATAGCCTCCACCTGTTTTTTTTCACCAGCAGTTGCTATGATGTGTGTGAGGAACAGGACTTCATTCCGCTCTGTGCCAAGTTTAAAAACTCACTCATATATGCAGCCATGGATCCTAAAAACAAACACAACACTGTTTCTCTAAACCACATTATCAGTTTAGTCTGGTTTTCCCATTTTTTGTACTGTGATAGGGGATATATTTAGCAAGGCTGTTTACTCAGCTGAGTCAGGGCTTTTTGCCATGTTCTTGTGAGACACAAAAGCATTGGGGAATGGGCGTAATTCATCATGGATGGGCTTAGAGCAGCAAACTTCATTTCTCTGCATTTGAATTTAAGGGTTTCTACATCTTCAGGCTAAATTTTCTTCAAAGCCATTGGAATGAACCAAACATGCATGGTTTTTGTCAAAAACGCCTATTTCCTTTCGCATCCTTGTGGTGTTTAAATATGTTGTTAGAAGCTTGTTGTTCATGAGAGAGAAAAAAATTATCGGGATGGCCTTAAATGGTGTGTTCTGCCATTAGTCTTCTCAGGATGCTTTACTCCAGCTAGTCATCTTGGGCTTGAGGCAGGAATTGTTTTGTGACCTAGAATTGTCTCTTCTGCTTTAAATAATAGCAATAATAAAATTAATCAGGATCATGTTAAAAAGTATCATTGTAGATGATTTCTGTGTGAATTTAACCTCCCTTGATCAGGGTTGTCTTCTCTTCTTACTTCCAAATCAGATGGAGCTGGGTTTTCATTTTTTCAGTGCCTGACTACCCACGTACTTCATCAGCTCTTGTCTGTATAACCCTTTGCCTGGTTTCAATATCCACTCTTCAAGGCTGTCTGGTTTTAGGTTTGTGGGGTTTTTTTAATTCATTAGCCTGATATACTGTAATGTCATATTTCTTTCCCAAATTTTCATTATGTATATCTCTTATATTTGAATTTATCATCAGATAATAATGCATAGTATAAATAACCAACAGCCTAAATAAATGAATAATGAAATCCATCTTGGTTCTTGTTTTTGTCCGGATTTGAACTAATGCTCCAGTCCTGCAACTTGATCTGAGGTCAGCGAGGGTCCACAGAGGGCCACCCACGTAGCTGTGATTGCAGACCTGGAGCCACAGATTGTTTACATTTTCCTAAAGAATCTGAAAGAGTGACCAGATAGGCAGGGAGCGTGACTAAAGAAAATACAGCTGCTGCCAGTGAATCAAAACTCACAGATGCAGACAAGGAGAACGCTGCCTGGAAAATTTTGAAAGGAAGCTGACAACGTACAACCCAGAGTGGTGGTACAAAGCATGCACAAGATGTGCTTGCAAATCCCCCAAAAGCCTTGAACTCCTAGTTGAGATGTACTGACTCAGTAACAGTACTGATCTCAGAAAACTGTCCTAAACAAAGAGTATTTTTCTACACTTAGAAAGCATAGAATAACAGAAAGGCTTGGGTAGAAGGGACCTTAAAGATTATCTAGTTCCAACACCACCAAAATAAATAAATAAAATATTAAAAATAGTTCCCCCCCCCCCCCCGGCATTTCTGTAAGGGTGCCTCCCACTTAAACCACAATCATCTCTTTAAGTGCTGGCTCTTTTCATCCCGAATAGGAGACAAACAATAGGGAATTTGAGAAGTCCTTGGAGTCAGGGTGAGGACATTTTACTCACCACAGCTCCCTCAGCAGTGAGCCACCCACCAGTGCAACCCACTGCAGGTTAATGTGGTCAGGGAAGTTCCTTCCTGAGGAGACATCCAGGAAAGACATCTTACACCAGGGCCACCTTTCACATTGTACAAAACTGTCTGCTGGTGTTTTTTCTTTGCTACACTTAGCTGACATGGTTACCTGTGAAAGTAGCAGAGGCTCCAGAAGGAGGACCTTCCTGACATCTCTGCAGCTGCCAGTTGCATCTTTTCCCTTTAATGCCTGAATTCCCCTGAGTAAACACAATATTTGCCTGAGCCATGAGTGATCATCTGTCTTGTCCACTGCCTTTGAAATGACCACGATTTTGTTCAGAAGCTGCATTATGCTGTAAAAAGTGGCTTTGCTTTTGCCACTGTAGAGAACCAACATGCGTTCCACTATATGTGGAATAGGATTGTCCTTCAAGTCAGACACCTGAACATTCAGTGCCCTCCGTGGGTGGCTTGAGCTCCTTTTACAGTCAGCAGAAAGCCGGGGTTCTGTCCAAGTGCCCGTGACTGCAGACACCACAGTGCCATAACACTCGTGGAAACCAGGCTGGGGATTCAGCTGCCCTAATAGCACCAGAAGCTTATGTGTGGGCATCTAAATCAAGCCCATAGCCCACCTGCAGAGAAGCCACCATCACACCTAAAACTGGGTTTAGCCTCTCAACTGAGGTTCCTTTGCCTGGTCATCAGCATCCAGAGCCATTTGAAATGCCTTCAGGGTATCCACACGGATGGAAAAATGTGACAGCCTGTGGGAAAACTGCCTAGCAGCATGTCCTGAGGCACTGTGCTTCAGCATCTGAATCCCACTAGTAAGCTCTAAAGCCCCTGCATGGATTTGGGAAGTTAAACATGCAGTTCTTGCAGATCTCCTGATGCACAGTCTTGGTGTAGTATCCCCTTCAGAAGACTATGGTGTATAAAGTATGCTTATTTGGTTGTTTAATGCTTATAAAGAAGTTTGGGATCCATCTAGGTAACAACATGACGCACATATAAAGTCATTTTCTCCAGTGCTTCCTAAGAAAACTTGGTATTTACCAGCCACTGTCATTTACATTAAGTATAGTATTTCCAGTGTAACGTGAAACTCAGAATAGAAAAAGTCAGTTTAACAGCCTGAATCAGTAAATGTTAAAATGTGAGTTTTCATTTATCCAAAAGTCCCAATTTCTTTCTAGAACATTGTGAAAGGAATGTGGTGTGAACATCCTAAGATTTCTCTGACACTTTTCTCCTTGTGTTAGATGAATTTGTTCTTTTTCAGGGTACAATAAGCATTTTTTGGAAGCAATTTCTCTTTCACTTTGTAACAATAGACCAGGAAACAAAATCTTGGTGACTAAAAGCTAACTACAATTTTTGATTTCTCCTTTGCTTGGAACAGGTGCCTATTCCCTGTCTATTCGAGACTGGGATGATATGAAAGGAGATCATGTCAAACATTATAAGATTCGTAAACTTGACAATGGTGGATATTATATCACAACTCGGGCACAATTTGAAACTCTTCAGCAGCTGGTTCAGCATTATTCAGGTAATTTTTCAGATAATACATGGCACTCTGAAGTATTTTAAAACAAAAGTGTTTGCTGCTGAGCTGATGTATGTGTAAGATACCCTAAAGAGTCATTTGAGCTGTGGGTCTTGGTTGTTGTAATGCATCTTCCATTATCCCTTTCCCATTGCAGTTATAAATGGCTTTGAGTGCCGTTCACAGTGTACAGTGGCAGAGCTTTTAAAACCTAACACTTATTGAGGTAAAGGTTTTGCCTGCTCTCCCTCTTCTAAACAAACAGAATTACTGAACTTGACTTGCACATCTCAAAGCATGAATTCCCTGTCAATAAGTGAGTGCTAATATGTACCGTTTTGCAGCACGCTATTGCTAATAAAGCAAATAGGGAATTGCATTGTGGACTTCAGTCACTTAAAGCAATGACCAAAAGGTTTGCATATATTACCTGGCTCAAATTTTCCTGCTTGAATTTTGTTCCATGTGCACAGTATTAGCATTTAAATTATAATTGGTCTAATTTAAAAAATAAATGAGTCAGTGTGGGTGTTCCTGTGTGTGCACTGTTTGTGTCCACCCACCAAGCTCTTTTTTCTTTTTTTTTTTTAAATTCCTGTAATTAAAATGTGTCATGCAGTATTCCACCCAAAAGTACATCCTGCTGTCACTGCTGATTAGTGTACAACAGATACAACTTTAAAACCCCCTAAGCCCCTGAATAGGAAAACTGGTTCTTACATAGAAGACTGCCATGCTTCTTCTTAAAAAGAAATTTGTATTTTGACTTATTTTGCTTTTTTGGGTTTCTTTTTCCTTTACTTTAGCTTTTCATAAAATTAACAGATGACCCAAAATGCTTGCTGCTCAAAAACTTCTCATAATTTTTACTTGGGAAGTCAACTTCTCTGTGGGGCATTTTTTCTGTATTCTTTGTATTCTGTCTGCTGTATTCTTATGCTATTCATGCTAGACATCTGGCTGTCTTCTCCACCCAGTTTCTGGTGGGTGCATGCTGCCAGGGAGAACTTCTAGTTGTTTCTGGTGACTCTACTTTAAGCTAAATGAGGTATAAAGACTCACACGTAAGGAAAATAATTTTCAACCCTGCTGTAGCAGTTGATATATGTCAACTTTTAGTTTTCTCTGGTCAGCTTATTACAGGGTGGTGTATTTTCCATGCACAGATGCAGAAACAAATAGATCTAGAAACAGCCATTTCTGTGCAACACAGAGGCATAATCCATAGGATGCAGGTAGGATAGGTCTGGAGGGCACAGTACAGATCTACATTCCAGAGGTTTCATCTGCGGTCTCCCGGATCCAGGCGAACAAGGAGCCCTCACTCCACACAAGCCCCTGCTGACTTGAAACATAAAGGCTGCCTCTAACTGCCTGCTCTGCACTCTGAATTGTGGGAGGTAGTTTAGCCATAATGCCTTGTGAGTGCCCAGATTTAATGCTAGGGAGAGCTCAAAGATGCCAAATAATTCAGTAAAGATCAGCGTGGTTCCTGAAGAGCCACTGCTGAGACCGTAGCTCAGTGCCTTCATGGCAGGACACCCTGTCTTCATCCCACAGGTGTCCAGGCTGGAGGACCCCTCCTCTTCAGGTAGTTGGACACCAGGCTCCCCAGATGGAGTGAGCAGCTTGTTCTCATGTAAGAAGTCCTAGGTCAGGAGCTGGATGTACAAAGTGAACCTTTGTGCAGACAGAGCACAGGCATTCCTGCACCGTGCTCTCTTTGCACTGGCAGGTACCCCTATTACCTGCACTCACCTCTTATCTCAGCCCCTTGTCGCCTAGATATAAAGCTAACTGCAATGTCTGGACTTTCACAGATGAGATGTACAAATGAAAAATATTGAGATCCCCAGAGTGTCCTGATGTCAGACTGAAGTCCAGTAACAGCACCTCTGGGGTCGAAGCACCATTCCCCCAATCCCAAAAAGCTGGTCTGTCAAGCATAAGCTCTTGTGCATGCAGTTGGGACTTAACTGGAGCCCCAGCATGCCAAGTTATTTTTTAAAATTAAAGCAAAGAAGGAGGTCTTGAAAGCCTCCAGCTTCTTTTTGCGGCTGTCCAAACTCATAAGGAAGCTTTTAAGATACAATCCGTATTTTGAGTAGTCCCTATCCTAATCTTCCCTTTGTAATTCTCTTGGAATAGATATGTCAACTGGTTGGCCTATCTTCCCTGTTTTGTGGTCTTTGTTGCCTTGCTGCAGGAGACACAATGAGGTCTACGGTCAGGGTTTCTGTAGGGATATCGCACCATTCCACAACATTTGTGCTGATGAGGTAGAGCTTAGTGCTGCAAGGAGCTTCGGTGCTTGCCCACCTTATGATACTGAAACAAACTGTTCACTTAAAAGTGAAGTCTAAAAAGAAGTCTTGCACAGAAGAATACAGACTGTGTTTCAGTGTGAAGTACAATTGCAGCTTCCCATCTTGTTCTGCTCTGCTGTACCTGTTTTAAAGATACAAGTTGCTGTGCAAGCTTTATATTGTAGTCTGCTTTGTGCAGCATAGTATACTACTCATCAATATGTATGTATACATATGTTTATATATATATATATATGTAATTGGTTTTACTCCTGCTAAAATATCTTGTGTGATTTTTATCACAGTTCAATCTTCTGTGAAGCTTTCCAAGAGACAATACAGTGAACCTGCCCAAATGATATAGGACTGGCTGCATATGCTAATAAAGCATATGCTCTAGGAAGAATGTCAGGAAAAGTCTTTTACATAACACTTACAAAAACACCTTTTCACAGAGCAGAATATAGAAAATACATTTTCCCGGGATACAAGAAGTCCAGCAGATTTTCATTGTTGTGATTTTCAGGGAAAAAAAAATCTTCTCTCTGTTTCTTTTACTCAGTACAGAAACAAGCCAGCTTGTAATTTACAGATAAT
Organism: Pseudotriccus pelzelni; assembly: GCA_035584735.1. Taxonomy (NCBI): domain Eukaryota; kingdom Metazoa; phylum Chordata; class Aves; order Passeriformes; family Tyrannidae; genus Pseudotriccus; species Pseudotriccus pelzelni. Next base: position 69,203,304 of record JAWMRA010000113.1, read on the forward strand.
TTTTAATTTTTATACTGTACTATAGTGAACCAGTTACTTATGAGGTTATCTTAATGCAGCATTGTGGGAGAAGGGGAATTCTGAGTCCATGAGAGAAAGCATTGGCAGTCACCTTCCATTTCAGGCTGTGGAAGCAGAGACTAAAATATTCCTATTCTGTCTCAAATGGACATATTTCAATGTTCAATTTCTAATCTTCCAGGATGCTTTGTGGTATGCAACTAACAGCTGTTGTGAGTAGCATTGTTTTTATGCTTACTGTTTTTGTTTTATGTCACACTTTTTTTTCTTTCCTCTCCTTTGCTGTTGGCTTCACTTCTGGCTCCATCAGAGAGAGCTGCAGGTCTTTGCTGCCGCTTAGTAGTCCCCTGTCATAAAGGAATGCCAAGGCTTACTGATCTGTCTGTCAAAACCAAAGATGTCTGGGAAATTCCACGAGAATCCCTACAGTTGATCAAGAGACTGGGAAATGGGCAGTTTGGGGAAGTATGGATGGGTATGGAGCAAAATAATTATTCTAAAATAGCTCTCTGTGTGGGAATTACAAGATGGAAGGTGAAAATGTAAAACACTGTGACCCTCAAGAAAAAAAAAATAGTAAAGCTCACAATGTTAGGAAAAATGGCTTTAGAATCACGTCTTTGACTTTGAAATTCTTTAATCTTCAACTTTCACTGTAATTGATGGCAAAAGAAAACTAAAATTCTGTGTTTCCTTGGAAAGTTTTGATTTTGACAAATTACCTCTGTCTTAATAATAAATCAAGGCTCACACAGTAATCTATTAGTTATACCAAGAAGCCTTTTTCTGCAAGCTGACAAAACGGTCCTTAAGCTGAGTATCCACAACCCAGTGTTTGCAAATGAACTTCAGTGCAACTCTGAGAAACAAATCACCTTCCATCTTTCTCAGTGCATGCATAATTTTGGATTATAAGTGTGTTTTTTTTATTAATTTCCTCTCCTATAGAGAAAGCTGACGGTTTGTGTTTTAACTTAACTGTGATTGCTACGAATAATACCCCACAAACTGTTGGATTGGCTAAAGATGCATGGGAAGTTGCACGTGATTCATTATTTCTGGAACAGAAGCTTGGTCAGGGGTGTTTCGCTGAAGTGTGGCGTGGTAAGGCAGAGAATATATTTTGCTTTGGATGGATCTTTTAAGGCCCTCTTGGCAGAAATAAACATTTCAAGTAGAGATCTTAAAGCTAAAAGATCAGAATAGTATGAAATGCTAGTTTATATTGCCTGAAACAGTCAAACCTAAATACATTAATCCATGGGGAAGCTTCCTTTTACTTGCACACAGTGGTATGAGAGGCTCGGGCATTAAACTCCATTAGTTGCATTGGGTTATTTGGGTAACTACACAATTGCTAGATAATAAAATAGGAGAGATGACAAACCTCTAAGGCAGATGGTTAACCAGAAATTAATCTGGTAAGTAGACACTTTTCTTTCGTCATGTGTTTTAGCACTGATGGGATCAGACCCTGAAAATGCTTCCATCCACTCTCCCAGTTTAAAAATAATGGCAAGTATCAGCAAGTTGATATTGTTGAGCTAGCTTTCCCATGCATACACTTCTTGAAGTCTGAAATTTGTATCTGCAGCAGAACCCAGTAACTCAATATAGAGACCAGGGACAATAGAGGCAAAACTTGCTGGGCCCAGCTGAACCTCCACTTTGAAGTCCAGAAACATTGACATTTTCCAAATCCACTGACATTCAGTTTTCTGCACACTTGCCATCTAAACTTACTGCCCACCCCCCATGGGCCTCATTCTTTTAATGAGTATAAAACAATAGCAGTTTATGATGTGCATAAATCTTGGTATGGCCTTAGCACTGAAACACAGTATAGTGGCCATTTCATGAGAGGCGGCTCAATTTTTGTGCCAAATTGCGTTCTGTATAGGCTCTTTAAAATTACCAATTCAAATGAAGAATCGCTATGTGTTGTTTCTTCAGAAAAATTTGGTGGAGCAGTTTGGCCACTTTTTGTTGCAGCGACACAAAAGTATGTAAAGCCTCTGGGTTCTCCTGGACTCTTGCAGCTGTTTCCCATTGCAAGATTACAGCAAGGAGCACGGCAGCAAGTCTGTGAAATCTATAGAATTTATAAATACAAAAAGTTACAGAATCTCATAAAATTACAGTTGACCTGTTGCAAAGAAAGCTGCATATGTTTTCTGTTGGCATCTCCAGATAACTGCAGTTTCACCTCCCTGTTCTCCATCTTGAATGCACGCTCAAATTTCCAGTCGATGGTAATACTTAGTGGTCAGCTTTGTGGGCAGTAGATCTAAAGCTGATACAGCAGTTAAAGGGCAAGTTTGAAAAATAATAAAAAAAGTCAGCTTTGAGAAATAAAGGGCCAAGTACCAGTACCAAATATCTGTCAGAAATGCAAAAGTTATTATTACAATTATGAAATTGTTTCTTAATGTATAATAAAAATATGTTAACAGCCCTGAAGCATTACCAAACTGGAGTCGATTAACACAGTAAAAATTAATAAAAAATACATTAAGTTGTAACTAAGTACATATGGGAGGAATTCAGAGGGAAGTCTGTGCTAATTTTTTGTTAGAGAAACACACCAAACCACAACAAGAAAACTTAACAATTTAAACTCTAATCCGGGCTGAGAGGATAAGTTAACATTTCTGCTTGATTTTCTTTTTTTGACTGGAGAAATTCATAGAAATATTTAAAAATAGACCCGCTGAAAGCACTTCATGGTAACAGAATGCATTCTGGGATTTTTATTAAGGAAATGTAAACAGATAGTGCACAGTTAATCCTCTTAAGGCACCAGGTAAAATCCTAGTTAGTTAGTGCCAATCTGTTTTCCATCAAACTGTGGGGTTTTTTTTCCTGGTTCATATAATTTGAGGTGCCTCTGTAGAGTGGCTGTGACTGACAGCATGCTGGGGTCCAGAGCGTCAGTGACTGCAGACAAAATACACTCCCCGTCACCCATCAGAAAAGATTTTGCCCACCGTTGTTGAAGTGAGGAGGCAAATCCACATCCTTCCCTGCTTACACAGGAGTGCTACTAAAGCAAAGTCCTCTTCAGCTCTGATTTGAAAGACTGAGTGAAATTAAGACCTCAAGAGTCCTCCTGAAGCACGCTGGGGTAGTGGAGGTGGTAGCTCAGGACGTTACTCCACTGACAGTACAGTGACACCCGGCACAGAAATGGCAGAAGAAAATCAAGGCATAATGAAAACAAACTTACTCTGCATGGTTTTGACTAATATGTGCCTCAACCCCCCACCCAGACATTTAGGATTGCCCTTTAAGTGATGCCTGACACAGGAGCAGCAGCTCTTCCACCGCTCCTCCTCTGTCCTCAGCTAGACAAGAGGAACCTGAGACCTGAGCACTTGAAGAGAAAAGGACCCACCTCATTTTATGCTCTGGCAGGTTGCAAAAGCTCACGATGAATTTATTTTGGCTTAGCCATTTCCCCTGCAGCAGCTGAGCCCTGCTAAATGTACATGTACTTTTAACAAAGACAAACCAGGTTTTTTACACATTACCTTTTTTGATGACAGAGCCTTTGTGGACTTTGTAGGTTTTCTGCTTATCCTCATTCTTAAGTGCAGAGGAGTAATTTTTACCCGATGTGATTAATTCCTGAAGTCATTTAGTGTTGTTCTGCCTTATCACACAACACCTCCCTATCAACAGATCACAGGTCCCATTCAGCGCCATTTCAGCCCTGACTCTGGAACAGGGTTCTGGCAAGTCTGGGCAAAGGACAACCAGAAGGCACTAGAAAAGTGGTATTTCTGCCCATTTAAATTTTCCTTCCTTTCTCTTTCTCCCCCCCCACCCCACCTACCAAAAAAAAAAAAACCAACCCACTATTATCATGAATATGTCTTCCAGGGTTTTGTTCTTTCCTTCTCCCCCTTGGAAATACCTGAGTGAAGCCTTACCTCTTGTGAAGTGCCTTGAGACAGCTTTCCCCAGCTCTCTCCAAATTTTTATGCAGGCTTTCAGATGTTAGGGAAGGCTTGGTAGCTGATGGCTGAAAAATGATGCAACTTGTCCATTTCAGTGCTGACCACAAGTAAAGAACAAGATGAAGTGGATGAGAACCATCTCATTTTCACTCAGCAGCTGCTGGAGATGAGAAGAGGAAGGAAGAAGTTGTGTTTCAGTTTGGAAACACACATTTCTAAAATGAAATCAATTTAGGATTTGGTTTTTGGGAATTTTTCTTAAAATATTTTTCTTTCCTGTGACTCAGAACAAAACCAAAAAGTTAAAATGTCTTGCATATAAGAAGTTCTGGGTTTAACCAGTTTTGTTATCCAAATCTGTGACTGGAACTGTGTAGATAACATGAAGATGGGTTTCAGAAGTCCCACATTTCTTACTCAGAGGATGTTTCTGTGGAAATCAATGGAAACACAGTCTGAGTAGGATGACAGCAATTGTGCCCCAGTGCCAATGGGAGTATTATTTTTCAGTATAAAGAAAAAAACTAAAATATGAGAGAGGCATGGGAGGAATATAAGGATAAAGCAGCATGGGAAACCAAATTAAAAAAATAACCACTATATTAAATGTCTTTGCTGTTTTTTTCCTTGGTTACATTAGGCATCGGGCAGAAAAAGGAGGAGAAGATATTGGATCTAACTAAGTGTCTGTGCTTGTAGGTACATGGAATGGAAATACTAAAGTGGCTATCAAGACCCTGAAGCCTGGCACTATGTCTCCAGAATCCTTCTTAGAGGAAGCCCAAATCATGAAGAAGCTAAAACATGACAAATTGGTCCAGCTTTATGCTGTGGTATCTGAAGAGCCTATCTACATTGTCACGGAGTACATGAGTAAAGGTGAAGCCAGAGCTGCTGGCTCGATAATATTTTTTCTTTATTGATGGTCCTTGGGGATACAGAGGGAGGTGCAGTGTGGTGCATGAACAGCATGTGAGGAAGGAGAGCGAGAACAGGAAACTAAATTCACCTCTGTCTTCAGAAGAATTATGAGTTTCACTCTGAATTGGGCCCAAAACCTGATGTACAAATAAAATTTATACTAGCCGGGGAAGAGAGAAGTTGGTGCAGCCTAAGTGATTCCAACTGCATCAGCATCCAAACTTCCCTGACAAGGGGAGATTTGCATAGTCTAGGTTTGATGATATTACGTGCTGCTTCCCAAGATCCTAACTTTTACTGGCACCAGAGAGTTCTTGTGGCATCTTCTTTCAGTGTTTACTTGTCAGCTTAGGATTTCTGTCTCTTCGTTTAGCAATCCCGAGTTCTGTCACATGCACCTCACTCTCAGATCACAGCTTCATTTTCAGTCCACCCTATTTATCATTTTAATACATGATTTGCACATATTATTCTTTCCCTCCTCTCTGCCCTTCCCTTTCCCCTTCTCCTTTTTCTTTTTCTTTAAGCTGCTTAACTGGTAATGATGTAGTAAAATGAGAAAAGGAAAACTTTTTGCTTCCTCAGATCTCCAGCAGGGGTGCTGAGAGCAGAGCAAAAAATCTGCTGGTTTTGGAAAAGCAAATGAAGCAAATAGGAAACATAAGTTCTCACAGGGAAGTTTCATCGTACGTTGGAGGATGTACTCTGAGATTTTAAGTCCATTTTTTCAGTCTGTTTGGAGTTGATTTGTATTTTCCTGGCAGGTGCTTGCCCACCTCCCTCCTCAGAGGCATCCAAGCCCTGACTAACTCACACTTTAATCATATGTATCAGTGACAAGCATATGCTTTTCCCTTTAAAAAAAAAAAAAAAAAAGACTTTTCAAAATCCTTCTGAAGCATGTGGTTTATTTTGGCTTACTTTACTAGTTTGTACAGTAACATTTTACATCTTTGGATCTGAGCTTGAGGCTGACAATTTATCAAGGGAGAAACGCCTAATCATCTGTCTTTTTCCCTTATTTATTAAACCGATTCACTGCCCTTATTTAAGGGAGACTGCCACACTTCTCTGTTTGAATACAAGATTGGGATGGAAGCTATAACATCCTAGGTGTTTTATTTTAATTGATTCTTGTTTTCCCTTGCACAGAAAGGCTATGTCCTTATTGTTTTTACTGAAGTTGCTTTCATTTCATGTCCGCTTTGTTTTCCTAGCAGTCTTCTAAAATTAATGGTTCGTGCTGTGTTTAGCTCTGGGTTACCTAGAGAAGGAGCACTACTCATTTCTAAGGAAAAATAGCCTTTGCTAATGCTATGCCCCTTGGGCTTATCAGGCTTCGGGCCGACCTTTCTTTTGGAGCTGGTTAATCTGGGATCTGACTTTTTCCATAGCTTGTGTGGCTTGGAACTGAGCTGCTGCTTTGCAGCTAGCTGAGGCCTTTAGAGAGCAGCAAGTATGTAGTTTTAAAGAGCACTGGAAAAGTTAAGAAAGACCAGCTTTCTCAGTAATGGTCAGGGAGATTAAAAACAGTGTTGTTTCTTTTCCCTGCAACTCTCCTTGTACTAGTGGCATATTCTTCTGCAAGACAACCTTAAAGAAGAGCGAAGCAAGTATGGTAGAATTCTGAGATATTGTGGGTTTTTTTTAAACCGTCTCTTGAACTTGAAACATTGCTGTCTTTAATATGGCACGTATTGCTGCACCTCCATCCTGGTGAGTTGCCATTGTTTTCCTAACATCTCTCTATTGTGTCAACTCTGGTTTTGCAGGGAGTTTGCTGGATTTCTTAAAGGATGGAGAAGGAAGAGCTCTGAAGTTACCGAATTTGGTGGACATGGCAGCCCAGGTCTGTGTTCAGAGTACGGAGCACTGAGATGTGTATGTTTTGTAGCCCCTGTATGTCTGAGTTCATTTTAAATGCACCAATTGTGTCTCATGCTTCTCACAGGTGGCTGCAGGAATGGCCTACATAGAGCGAATGAATTACATACACAGAGATCTGAGGTCTGCAAACATTCTGGTGGGGAACGGCCTAATATGCAAGATTGCCGACTTCGGATTGGCGAGACTGATTGAAGACAATGAATACACAGCCAGACAAGGTAAAGACAATGGCAGGTGTAGCACTGAGTGTCATTCTTGTGACAGGGGAAGAATGGAACATGGCTTTGAAAGGCTCTCTCTCTTATGTTTTGGAGTTGTTTTTGGTAAACCCTGAGGTCATGTTAACTCCTAGGCCAGAAGTTCATTGCTGAATGCATGTCCTAAAGAGAATGTCTTGTTTAGTTGTCTTCCCCTTAAAAACTGACAAAAATGAAACAAAGCTGGTGGGTGAAAGCACAGTTGGTTAAGTGACAGTAAAGACAGAGATACTCGTGGTGCCATAACAAAGAGGATACTTTATTTACCAGCCTTGAAAGTCTGAATGGAGTAATCCAGAAAAGTCTGTGTAAGCTATTTCTTTCATAGTGTGCCTTCTAGTATTTACTAACAACTATCATTATTGCTGTGCTATGCTTATTTTCTTTATTTCAAACAGGTCAAACAGTTGTGTCTCTATGCAATGTAGCTGCCTTTCAGAGCACTATGTTTTCCTTGGGAACTGAAAAGGTTATTTTAATAGAAATGCCATTTTCCAGTGCCACACAGAGTGCTCGGCATAGACAACCACTGATACACTATGAAAATGTATCAAATTTTGTATTTTTTTTAAAAGCATGTGGGTTCAGACTCAGTCATGACATGGGCTCTTTGTAGTTAGTCATTCTTTACAAGCCATGCTTAGTTGTCAGATGTTGGTCCAAGCTGCAGAGCTACAGTTTTGTTCTCTTTCTGCTGGCAGGACTTTGTTAGCGCTTGCTCAATATGTGTCGGTAAACAGCTCTCCATCCATTTCAGTGCCAAAGCCAACGAGGTTCCCACTAAACCCTGTTGTATGTCACCAGAAAGGACAGGTCGGCTAAGTACTTCATTGCCTACATTTACTCCTTCCTGTTGTTTCTCCTATTGAGCAAAGTCCCTGTTTCAGCACAGATCTTGCCATTAATTCTTAGGAAAGAGCTCGCCTCCTTCTGTAACTTTTTCTGTAAGTGTTGACAGAAGGAGCCGGAGAGTTTCCAGCATTGCCTTGGACTAGGAGCAGCAGCAGCTCTCGTGATGTTCTCACTCCTCTGAGCTGCTGCCAGAAGTACCTAGTCACAGGGATGTGGACCACAGGCTGCATCCACCCTAAAAGTTGCCTGCTTCACATTTGGACAGCGAGGCCTGATTATTTCAGTGGGGTCCTTGAAGTCCCTGTGGCAGATACTAATGCAGAGACTTAACCTCTATTGATTTCAGCCTGAGCGTGGGAATTGCTTTTTGCTTGAAAAAAAAAATAGCCTTGTAACATTCTCTCCAGAGCAATAAGAGTGTCTGGAGGCTCTGGTAAACAGAAAGCTGCCTGCTTGCTCTTCCCCTGTGTAAAACAAGAAGAGTTTTCCTTAAACAAGGCAGACAGATCCAGTCTGCAAAATGGCTTTGAAATGGTGTCCTATATTGTCTCCATTTCTGTCTGGTTTGCTGCCATGTCTTTTGTTCCCTTTGGAAACCACCCAATATATAGTTTTACATGTTTAATTATTTGTTTTCGTAGACAAGTATGTGACCTACTTCTGGCCAGATCTTTTCAGACTCCTGATCCCTAGGAAATCCTCTGATGACCTGTTTGCCTTCTGGTTTAAATCTCTCAGAACAGTTTTGCTCTCTTCACGTTTCAAAAAATCTGTGAAAACCTGCCTGACTGATATCGAGGAGAAGCTTTGATTTTTAAGACAATAGAAATTACTGGATTTGAACTGGGGAAACTTTGAGCTGAGAAAAGATTAACACTAGGACTGGTAAGGAGAGGGAGTGTAGCCGTGGGTATATCCTGCCCTTCTTTCATGACAGAAATCATTTGTATTGAGGAAAAAGTGTCTGGGAAGGGAGACTTAGTTTGGTTTTTAAAATGCACTGGTGATGATCCGGAGATCTGAATTGTGTTTGCCTGGCTTCATCTCATGGTGCAAGTATGAAGAGGTCACCCATCCTTCCCATACTTGAGGGCAATGGACAATACTTCCTTCCTCTGTCCTCAGGGTCAGGCTGAAGTCCTTCAGAGCTACAGAATTCATTAAAAGAGAGATCCAAAGAGCTGTAATTACAAGCATTCTTGTAGAAAGGTTTTCCTACCTTCACTAATGTCTTTCAGACCCTTTCTTAAGTGGTAACTTGTTCTAGGAAGGGGTGCTTTTCTGACCAAGTAGCACATTCTCAATTACACTTTATTGCAATTAACCTGGCTTCCAAGCTAGCTGGGCAGCCAAGGTGAGCCTAGAACCTTTAATTTATTGTGGAAGAAACATTTTTTTTAATGTGGCACTGGATTATTTTTTTTCAAGTGCAATTCAGTTGTGGTGTTTTCAGTTAAACTCCAGTTTGAGCATTGCTTGGTGGAGACCACAGTATCAGAAGGAAATGGTTGCCTCTGCTTGTTTCCCATGACCTATTACTTCAGGCTCCAAGGAGATGCATCTGGGGACTGCTCTGTTTATCTAGCTGACTACTGCTTCAGTGGGAATTTTGACACGGGAGAGCCTGGCCAGCAGAGGGGAGGGGGATGGGGATTTCTCCAGACTGGCAGCTCCTGTGGGATAAAGGAAATGTTTTTCCTTGCAAAATCTGAAGATTAAAGTCTCTGATCACTCTCTCCTCAGCAGTCATCCTTCTCTTGGCTTAAGTGTGTTAGTACAGAGCTCATTGTTGGCGTAGGGAAGAGGTGGTTTTCTCCAGCTTCACTTGATCTCCCCTCCCTTCCCCCACTGTCACTTTTGTCTTCGATTAAATATTTTGAAAGGAAACAGATGGGGATGCTTTGAGCCCCAGAGGGCTAGAGTGCAGGATTCCTGAACCTGTGTGGGTATTACTTAGCCTGGTGGTAATGCTTTACTGACCGGTTTATTTTCTTTTTGGTTTGAACAAAGGAGGCCTGACTGTTCCTGATTTATGAGAGGCAAATAAAAAGCAGTTTGTTGTCTGCACTGCCATTTCTCAGCAATTGTCAGGAAGGAAAGAGATGGTCATGCCACTAATGATTTAAAGTGTGTGACTAGCAGCTATACACTGCCATTAAATAATACCAAAAAAAAAAAAAAAAGAGTTCTTGGCTTGTAATGAGCATTTGGCTTCTCTTGCTTTTAGAGGAAGTGAGTAATCAAAGGGGAAAAACATGCCTGTTAATGTGACGCCCATTTCAAAGGCTACACTGATGGACTGTGTTGCAGACTGCACCACTGGGGCTTGCTTCTTTTGGCTGATGCTGTTGCAACATCTTCCCCCCACACACAGTGTCAGGCACTGAGTCTTATTTCCTTACACTGGTGATAATGCTGTGTCAGTTCTCTAAGGCAAGACTTAAAACTCCTGATATCCTACAGGACAAAGAGAAACTTCCCATCACTTTCAACGCAGAATTTCCCATGCGGTTCTGCTACCCTTGTACTGATCTGGTTTAGAGCTATGTGGAGTTTTAGCCAAGCACATGGCATTTTTGTGGAGAGTGCCGAGTGCTCCACAGAGTTGCTGGGTTAGAGTTGTTACTATTCTAAGCAGTAGCAGCTGATACAAATTTAAAATTTCCTTAATAAAAAAAAAAAAAAGAGCAGAGTTATTTTCCAGGCCATGTTTCTACTGCATACACTACTGCAGCACTTGCTGCAAGCACACATGAAACAATAAGAATCTTTCTGATGCCTTCCAGACAAGTCAGAGTTATTCTGGGAGCTCTAGCACATGTTTGTAAACTCTCAGATGATTTTTGCCTCCTTAACACTTAGAAATACCTCCTTCTTGCCCTGCTTTAAAACAAGCGATGCTTCTTGTTTTGATTTCCTAGAAATAAACAGGGATTTTTTTTTCCCCTCCTTCCAGGCTCTTGCCAGCCCTTTAGTAGGGACTCGTTCACCAGCTAATCAGATCTGTCTTGTTTGTGACTGACTGTACTGCGGGCTGTAGTGTCCAGGGCTTTGTTCTTGCTCTTTACCTGCCGTTCCCTTGGCCAGCCCGGGAGCAGACAGGAGAAAGGACTCTTGCTTCTCAACAGCCAGACACCTGGGTCTGGGAAGGGTGCCGCTGATACGCTGCCATCTGCTCTGTGAGAAGGCCAGGTCAAGAGGAAGGGCAAGAGGAAGGGGGGCGTACAGGCAGAGAGAGAGAGGGGGATGTTTAGACCCGCAGTTCCGCCCCTTGTCCCCCCCTTCCTGGGAAGGGGTCCGCCTGCAGAGCCTGCTTCTCATCGCTGATGTTTTGCCAGGCTTGTAATTTCATGTTCATTCTCACAGAACAAAAAATGTAATTGCACAGTCCCTCCCACACGGCACTCATCATCGCCTACCGGGGCTGACTCGTTTCCTGTTTCATGCTTGCTTCAGCACTTCATTTTTACCTTTTGCGGCTTATCCTTTCCAGCCCCAGAAGCAATTCAGTGCCACGCTACATTTTCTGGTCGCTAACCCAAGAGCTCCCTGAGTTTTGGGGTTTTAGAGCTTGGGGTGCTGCATTGGCTTTGGTTTTAAGGTACAAGAGGTAGCAGCTTTGTAGCATTTCCAGAAATCGGATCATTATCAAGCTGGCAGTGGCTCTGGGGCATGAATTTCAGAGGTTTCTGCTTCATCAAGATTTAGATCTGAAGAAAAACAAAGCTCTGAGGGATTTTCACTTGCCTCAGAAGAAATCATGCTGCAAGTTGTATGTCAAGGTCACTCAATCATCCCAGCCCCCTCCACTCCTTCTCATCACATGGCCTGCTTATAGCAAGCAAAGAATTAAAGCAGGGCCATGGATTGATTTTTCCCAAGGAAATCCTCCTGGGAGATAACCTGTGTGAATGCCTGGGCAGAGCCAGGCAGAGGTCCCAAGTACAGGGCTGAACCTAACAGAAATCCTCAGAGGCAGGAGGCAGGGCTAGTTGCCCTAAGAGTAAATTGTATCATCAGCTTTGGTTTCATGTGGTTGCAAGCAGTGCAGAAATCCAAAAAAGGCTTTCCCCAGGCTGAAACATTTCAAAAAAAGAGACTGAGATAAAAGCTGCAGATTAGTACGTTGCTTTGGGGCAAAGACAGGCTATCCTGACCTGATGAATGCAGTGTGTGGTTGGGTTTTATGCATGGGGTTACTGATGTGCTATTTTGTAATAATACAGGTTCCAGAAAAAAAAAAAAAAAAAAAAAAAGGCGAGAAATCCCTCCCATAATGATGTAAAATCTGCCTTCAAAGTAGGAGATGGGCTGCGTTGTCAGCTGGGGTAATTTGGCTTATCAGATTTATTAACATGCTTGTCAGTAATACAGATTTTATTTGATGCTGTAATTTGTTTGCAGCACAAAGTCAGCTTGTTTAATAAGCTGCTGAGGCCTGGGCAGAGGGAGGGGATGGGTTTTTAATCAGTGTGTTGGAGGAGAGTAAGCGCAGAAACTGTGTGTCAGTCAGGAGCCATGCACGGTGGCTAGTCTGTCTGAACGCTTCGTATAGCAACAGCAATCAGGAGGCTTCGAAGCCGTGCTCAACACATGCGGGAATTTTTGTGCTTTCACAGCAGTGCACTGTCTCAGTCTCCAGTGCCAGACACTGGATGGGAGGCAGCGCCTCGGGGGGATCCCTGTTAGACAAACGCACACAGCACACCCATTCACAAGAGCTGCATGTGATCTCTTTGCGTTATGGCAGTGCATGCACCGTACGTGCAGATGACCAGTTTGGTGTCTCCTCGCTGGTCTCTGCTCTCCCCTTACTGACACCTCTGCCATACTGGATTGCGGGCACTCTTGGACCATCCAGCTTCCAGCATGTGTTGCAGGGCCAGAAAAACATGAGGCAGGGCTCCGCTAGCAAGTCAGCTCTCTGCCAACCTTGCCTTTTTCTCCTCCCCATCTATCACTTCAAATCTATCATCCATCAGGAAATACTGCACAAACTGCAGAACATGTGATTTTTATATTAGCTGTCTTAGTCAGAGAATCATCCACAGCAGGGGCAGCACAAAGAACTAATGAATAGCTGTCCTGTCATTCAAAAATCCACAGCACAGACCATTTGTCTTCTCCAGCAGTGTTCATCACAGTCCAGTGAGGTCCAGCTCTAGCTCTAAGGAAAAGGGATGTGCTATAATAGTCCCCTCTTCTCAGGGACTTACCTTGCTTCTCATCTTCCTATGGTTCTTCAGCACACCACATACTCATCTCCTAGAGCCACACTGGCAGCATACGAGGAAGGCAAAAATACCAGGGGAACTGGCCACAAAAGAGTCTGAAGAGATTTCCTTTCTCCAAAGATGAGTTGTAGGTTGTTGCTACCTTTGTATCTGAGTATGAAGCACATGGGAATTAAAGCAGGTTTGGCTAAGTTTCTCAGAAAAACACAACTGATTAAAGAAAGAAAAATTGTTGAATAAATGTGTGCAATATGTGAACAAGCAAACCCTCATGCTTGGCCATCTGATACACCACCAGCCGATGTTCAAGGCTTCAGGCTCCTGGCCAGCCTGGAGCTATTCATTTGTTCAGCTGGCACGAATTGTGTGTACTATCTCAGCTGCACGTATGAGAGAGCAGAGGGACATTGGCCCTTACATGCAGGGCTGCCGGCATAAACCCATCTGAAACCCGGCACTGCAGGCCTAGGAAACCTGACCACCAGAAACACACAGCTTGCAGTTTTTCCAGGGATTGACATGGGGTGTAGAGCCCCAGGGGGCTGGAGGAGCCAGTTGCCAACGCCACGTGGCTGCTGGTGCTGCTGAAGCAGGGCCAACTTCCATGACAGAGGTTCAAGTGATGTCAGCTATTCCTCAGAGAACTCAGACATCACAACCAAGGCAATTTTCAAGAGAAGATGAAGTTCTGAATTTTGAGTCTGGTAAACTAAGATTGGTCACATGAAGAAGTGTAAGTTAGGGAGATTGAGAGCAAAGTCAAGCACCCAAGTTCCTGCCTACATACCAACCAATGAAATGACAAAAGAGGCGGAACTTAAAAAGTGGATAGGCATCCAAAAATCCTCCAGCACCTTTGCAAATATAATCACTGATGTGCTGATGCTTAACTAGACTTAAGTTCTTGACTTCAGGCATTAGGGAGTTGTATTTGTTTATGAGTAATAGGCTCTCTTAAGATCATTTACGTGTAGAGCAGAAAAAATTTTAGCACATGGAAGTTTTACTAAGTAAGGAGATGAGAATTACCATGTTTACTTTGCATTCTGAGTCACATGAGATTGGGCTGTATAGCTGAAGATATGGCACATTTAGCACTGGGTGTGATGGTAGAACAGCACCAGCAGGGAACTCTAAACAGTGCCGTAAGTTCACTCCCTGAGAGTGATTTGTCCACGTTTTTACACTTTCCACACTCCTCCTGAAAACTACGGGAACTTTTATGAGAGGGTGGTGGGAAGTCAAAGTCAGTCTGTTTCCAAATTCAAGAGTGTTTGTCACTAGGGATCAGCAATAAGCAGTGCAACTCTTTTGCCTGTGTGTTAATACAAGGCACTGGGGAAATGTCTGCATATTTTTTCGTACATACTATGAGTTAATTATTACCACAAGACTTTTCTTTAAAGTCATACTGAAAATATTTTCCCTAAGAAAACAGCAAATGATTGGAAAAGCAAATAAATCAGTGTTTAAAGGCTTGTTATCTTACTATCCTTGCCACAACTGGCTCCTGCAAGCTCTGATGATGGATGAACACATTAGAACTGCACGTATTTAAGGCACTACAGGCTTTTCAGTGCCAGGAGCTTAAAGTACATTGTCAAGTTATAAATCACAGGTCAAAGTTGTGCCTTGACATCATGCACTCCAAGCAACTCAAATGGCAGTATTATTTTCAAGTCCTTGCATGTTTCTAATGAAATATTAGGTTTGGTTTTAATGTATGTTTTCACCATGTTTGTCTGTTTGCATTTTGCTCAGCTTGAGCAGGGAAACTAGGAGGTACATTTCCAAATATATCTCATTTCTACTTATACGTGCTAACTGTGTTTGACTTGCAAGTATCTCAGGAAGATGTTATTTTAAAACATTTTAGGAGAAAGGATTTCTATTATTGGGCTTAATTGTTTTTAAAACTGTCTGGTTTTTGGTGTTTTTTTTCATTTTATGAAATTTCAAACTGGAATTAAAATGTCTTCCTAGCCTTCTGTTGGGATGTGGGACAAACCCACCCCTTCCCTGCTTAGTCTTTACTTGTTCCCTACACGTTCCACCTGCCTGTCCTCCCTGACCGTATTCCATGGAGCTTTTTGTTAACACTTGCCTGCAGCTCTTTCTACCTGCACGTGTTGCAAGACACAACAGTCACCTGTGAACTGGTACTTTGATTCTGTCTCTATTCTGGTTAAGACTCATGTATTCTTTCATTAGGTGCAAAATTTCCCATTAAATGGACGGCGCCAGAAGCAGCACTGTATGGAAGGTTCACAATAAAGTCAGATGTGTGGTCTTTTGGGATCCTACTGACAGAGCTGGTAACAAAAGGGAGAGTGCCATACCCCGGTAAGAAAACAGTCCTACTTCACTTGAGGAAAAGGAATGGGAATGAGCCACATGTTTAAACTGGAACATTTGTTTATATTCACTGAGCCCAAATGAGGATGGTTATAATGCCTAAGTTCTGTGTATGCTTGGAAACAGATCTGACTGAAAACTGCTGTGCAATGGTCATGATAAAAATGACAAGGGGACAATTCAATATATTCATTTCTAATATTGTAGTTGTTCTCAATTCAATTAATATAATTTCTAGACAACTAATGAAAGCAACGTAAAATTACTATATTCTGGAACGAATAGCTCTCCATAGCATTGCATTCGCTTTAAGATATCAACAGTTAAACTCCCAGAGAAGCCTTACTCCATTTATTCTGTCAGTCTGGTTCTCTGCAAGGTTTGATGACTGTCTAAATGTCTGGTATTACCAAATCTCTTTTTTATAAACTCTTAAATTTCAATCCTTGCTTTTGAGATGGATGGAAAGGAAAGAAAATAATTCTGCAGTGTGCAGGCCAGAGCTCATGGCAGGGTCACAGCGGGGCCAGATTCTCTGCATGGGGGAACCAGAGGCCCCATGGCTCTTTGTTGAAACCCTGCCAAGTATCCAGTGGATTAAGATTTGGAGGAGGGGGTGATTGGATCTGCTTACGCAGAAAGAGCTTTTCATTCTGTTGCCCCCTGAAGACTGTAGGCATTCAGGTGAAAAGGAGAGGGGTGATGTGAAAGCCGTCCATTACATGGAAAAGAATTCAATCCCCTCATTTTCTCATCAGCACAGATACTAACAACAGGGCATGCCCTGCATCTAAAGATGTATATAGCTGCGTCTTTACTCTTTTTATTAAAAAAAAAATAAATCTCTAACTACTCAACTGTATGGCCATGTGCATTGCAGATGAATTAATGGAAAGTGCCCTACAGCAGTTTCAATGTTCCAGCCTGTGCTGTGATTGAGCAGTCAGTTCCATATATCAAACTGAACAGGAGAAGCATCAAAGTGGAGTTCTGTTTATCCTGTGGTATCTCATGCCACTTCAGAAGCCTGAACTCTGAAAAACTGATGTCCCAGACTTTTACCAGGAATGTCAACTTTGCTAGCACTGAACATCCAGTAACTGATATTTGGGTAGAGGATATGGGAACTGAAAGGCATCTCACAATCACAAGTGAATTTGGCTTCATTAACAGCGAGCAGCTTAGCAAAGCTGTGACTGGGACCACAACACGAGGTAACAGAAAACAAGACGACATGTTTCTGTGGGAGGGATGAGTCCCTCTGTAGAGTTAAGGTGATTTTTTTCCCCTGAGCTCTGTATTGGTGGGGCAAAGACGCTTAGTGACTTAACCATCTGCCTTATCACATGCATGAGCACAAACAGACACACGCACAGATGCAGGGAAAATACCATTTCACATGAAAATGACAATCTAAGCCCCATGTTTACTCACAAGTTTGTAGCTGAACACAGTGTTGGCTGTGGATGTCTTCACTGCCCAGATGTTCCTTTCCCTCCTCAAAGGAAAAAAGTCCACTGGATCTGCATTTAAGTGCTTGCAATATATAACTTCTTGTGGGAGTCATGACACTAATCTCAGGCATGGGCTGTGTTCTGAAATTCTGGACAGTTTTATTATGTGGCAGTTTGAGCACATCAAAGACAACCAGCGGCATCTCTCCTCTTTTAGCATGGTCCTCCCCCTTCATCTCTCACTGCATAAAGCCCTCACACACCAAAAGTCCTTCCAGCTCACTCTCCCCCACCTGCACTGGGAAGACATGAAGTAGCTGGAAGCAATTTTTTGTGTGTTACATATCACAAAGTCAGCAAATTTCTCGACAGTTGTGTACTGCCTTGATTACACACTGCCTGTGCCCTATGCCAGGGCTATTCCTCCCTGCCAGGACTCCCAGATTGTTCATCCAGGAGGCCTTAACCATTCCCATGGCCACCATCACTCCCCTCTGTCAGTTTTACCTAAGAGCAACTTCTATTTTACATTTGAATTTCCAAAGTCTTTACAGAGTTCAATCCAGTCTCAGTCCCCAGACCCTAACTGGGAACGCTCTTATAGGTTGAGGCCACAGTGGAGGGGAACTGAAGCCTTCTCAGAAGGTTCTGTTTTGCATGTGGGCTGAAAAGAGGGCTCAGACTTCCAAAAGTGACAAAGGCCTCCTGAGGTCTGTAGAAAAGACTATCTTCCCCTGACAGAGAAAGGACCATCCATCTTTTGCTTCATGCTGGGAAGAGGAAGGACCTCATGGAAGGACAAAGTTTCATGAATGCATGTCCCTGTCTGAGGCATGGGAGTAGCGTTCAGATGTACCCATAGGGCTTTTTCTGCCATTGTGGCATGGCTTGCACAAGGAGGAAAAGATGAGATTTCAATCACCCTGAGAAGCAAAACATCTCCGCCCAAGTAGACAACTTACAGGTGACAGAATGCAGTCTGTTGGCACTGCCAGCCACTTTGGCACCCAAGTCGTGTGGATTTACAAGCTCTAAAAAAACATCAGACTGGAAACAAGGAGGATCATGGAACTGTCACTCTGCTGTAATGTTGAGTTTCTGAAACAGATGTGGGAATGTTGTCTTGATGTTCCTGCTTATAACTTGTAGCAGGCTAGGGGGGAAGCAGGGAGAGGCCCTCAAAGGGATTGCTCTCTTGCTTGACAAGCTCTTAGTGAGTGCCTGAAGAGGTTATTTATAGCACACACCCTAGCTCTAGTGTGGTACCCATGCCCCCAGGGCACTGTACCTCATGCCTTCCAGCACCTGGAATCAGGCATTGTTTTAAACTTGTGTAGAAGGAAGGATAAGCACAATCAGGAGGACAGAAGGAGAAAGCAGGCAGTTTATAGGGGGGGAACAGAATGGGTAGAACAAAACTTGGCGTGCTTTGTCCCCCAGATTTAAAGCAGTTCCTGTCCTGATGCCCCATTTTGGAAGAGAGGCTGGAGCAGTGGGGAGATATATAAGCAGTACAGATTTTGCTGGCAGAGATGAAGATCAGGCTAGAGTTCCTAATCAAGCCTTGCCCCAGGCCCTATAGCTCCCACAAGCAAGACCAACTTTTTGACAGGTGTCCTCATATTCGTATTTCAACTAAGCCTGTTTCGCTGGCCGTGGTCATAATGGACCACTATGATAACTAATTTATGTGTGGGGTTTTATGCTTTCCTATTCTTTTCACAAGGCAGCAGATTGAAATAGCAACTTTCACAGTCTTTTTGGGCATTGAGGTTCTATTCCATTATTACAACAGGGAAATAAAGAATAGATATGGGCAGAGGAGGAAGCAAGTTTTAAAAAGTAGTCGGCTTGTTGACCTTTTTCAGTGTCTGTTTCTTTCCCTCTGACAAATGCCCTTTGGACTTTAGGTTTTGGGGGTTTGTTTTTGGGGGTTTTTTATGGAGTTTAAGAGTAGGAGATTGAATTTCTTTAACAGTAGTCAGAGAATTTGTGGGGTTTTAACATGCTGCCTTTTGGAGAGCCAAAAATTTCAGCCACACTGAACAAGCACCTCTGAACTTGCCCCTTCTGCTTTCTGCTGCACTTGTCACATCAAGAGCATTTACATTTTATGTCTGTTGTGACAGCCACCATGGTGCTATCCACATGGCTGCCTCTGGCCAAGCAGGTTTTTGAGCCTGGGCTCCAAGCAGCCCTGCAGTCTCTGGGGAGCTGTGTTCAGCCTCCACATCTCTGGGGGTAGCTGGGCCACAAGTGCCAGAGAGCACACGGTGCCCAAGCTTGAGGTCAAGTATGCGTCAGGGAGCCAGCACATGTGTGTGTGTAGCATCACTGTGGGTGGTAGATGAGGAGTTGAGAAAGATGCACACAGCACAGGTAAGCTCAGGTGGGTTTCTTTATAAGCAGGAAAGCTCCAGTCACAAATGCTGTAACATCCATTACACCAAGCAAATAATAACTTATTTTAAAGACCAAAACCAAAACGAAGAACAGATATTGACAGTCTAGCTTTGTGGGTGCTTTGAGGATTGAGGAAATGTTGGGGTTTTCAGGCTTTAATTTCTAAATTAAATGGTATGACTTCCAGATTTTTAAAACTTGTTACTATTTTTCCACAGAAATAACTAGGTTTGCATTGTACTCAGTAAGAACAGCATTATGCTTCAAAGGTTGTCTTCCCTTAGGAGCAGCTTTCCGGTTCCCTTCAGTGCACTGTATTAGTTTGATCATTGGTCTGAAAGCATGCAGTGGGTCTGGAAGGAGCATCATTCTGAGCCTAGCAGAAGAAAGCAAGAATAAAGTAGTTTAAAACCATCACTTTCCTCATTGGACTTCACATGGCTCAAAGTAGTCTATATAGCTCATTAACTTTATATGTGGGGACTCTGCCTAGTTACAGTAATGTTTCTGGTCTTCTGGAACAGCAGCATTGCCCAGATCTGTATTTGCAGGTCTGCTGTGCTCCATCTAATCAAGATGCTCAGAGCACTTCAAACCACCTTCCAGTGTTTTCTTTAGCCACAAATGGACACTTCACATCCTCTTTTGTGTCACAGTAACTCTTAAAGTAACTCTTAAAGGCACTGTAACTTTAAGTTACTGCGTGTCTATGAAAAGCCAAGCAGTATTGAGTTTCTGTCCCCAGCCCATACAGGCAGTAGATTTTTATTGTATTGTGCATTAAAGTGGCCATATGCTGTGGCATCCCAGGATTCTTGCAGGTTTCACTAATAAAGCTGGACGGTGGGAGGTTATTTGATTTTTTGTCTTCTCGGAGAATTAAAAGGCTAATGGAAAAGTTTTGGAAACAGGATGTTTTCTTCTTGGGCCAAACCGTAATTCTAGAAACATCATGAGCATAAACTGGTTTTTCATAGATTTGTAGAATTCATAGAATAGTTTGGGTGAGAAGGTACCTTTCAAAAGTTAGCTACTCCCATCTACCTGCAATAAGCAGGGACATCTTCAGCTAGATCAGGTTACTCAGAGCCCCATCCAACCTGGCCTTAAATGTTCACAGGGTTGGGAGCATCCATGACCTCTCCAGACAACTTGATCCAGTGTTTCACCACCCTCATCATAAAAAACCTTTTCTCTTATATATAATCTAAATCAACTCCCCTTCATTTTAAAACCATTACCCCTTGTCCAACTGCAAGAGGCCCTGCTAAAAATGTTGTTCCCATCATTCTTACAGGCCCCCTTCAAGCACTGAAAGGCCACAATAAGGATCTCCCCAGATCCTTCTCTTCTCTAGGCTGAACAATCCTGATTTTCTCACCCATTTCTCATCGGAGAGGTACTCCATCCCTCTAATCATCTTCATGGACTTTCTCTGGGTTTGCTTCAGCAGGTCGATGTCCTTTCTTCCTGTGTTGCGAACCCCTGAGCTGGATGCAGTACTCCACGTGGGGTCTCACCAGAGCAGAGTAGAGGGGCAGAATCACCTCCCTCTACCTGCTGGCCATGGTGCTTTCGATGCAGCCCAGGATACCATTGGCTTTCTGGGATGCAAGCGCACGTTGCTGGTTCATGTCCAGCCTCTCATCCATCAGCATCCCCAAGTCCTTCTAAGCAGGGCTGCTCTCAATCTATTCACTCTCCAGCCTGTATTGGTAGCAAGGATTGCCCCAACCCAGGTTAAATAGCTGTAGTTAACAGAAGAATATTGCTCAGTATTTTATTCCACAGATTTAGGGATTTTAGAATAAACTTTTAAGGGGTCTAGAAGCATATTACAAGCAGAACGTCATTTATTATTTACTAAGAATTGAAACTCTTAGGGATTCATTAGGAGAGAGGAGTTGTACAGACTGCTCAGATATTCTCTACGTGGTGTTAGAAGTGCAGATATGACAGGCTCCTGCTATCAAAAGAGAAACACTAAAACTTGCAGAATAAGATAAGTGAATCTATAGAATAAGTTTGTAAACATCATTAGGCCTTTTAAGAGGTAAAATGTGTACCTGAAGCACTGCTATTTTTATAAGTCTGACAAATGATCCAATAGATTAAGGGAAAAAAAGGCTTTGAAACTTCTTCTTTAAATTAGCAGCACATGTCAAAAACAACAGAATTTCTTTGGCAAATCCTAGGTGCTTCAGCCCTTGCTGGATATATGAATTCCAGTGAGGAACACGAGGATTACATGGTTTAGTTTCATATCTGGGTTTTACTGTGAGGGAAGGGAAACGAGAAAGGAAGAGAAGGGCATTTTCCTGGATTAAACTGTGATGAGAAAACCTGGCTTGACTCACTTTCCAGGGACAAAAAGAAATTACTATGATTTCAGACAGCAATGTCTCTTTCATGTTCTTTTTTCTATCGTTTTGTTAAACAAAGGGAAGTGAAGAGCTGTTTATGTTTTTCCTCCCCCCTCTTTTCCTCAGGGTTTTTCTTCCAGCACACAGTTCCTTATCAGGTTTCAGTGTACTTTGCAGCACAGAGTAAAGCACTGGGTAAAAATACCAAACATTTGATATCTTAGAACAACAAATCAGTTGGGAAGAAGCTTTTCTGCTGCTGTTGCTTCCATCCATGTTGTACTTAAAGGCGTATTGCCAAAATAAAAACAAAGAATACAATTTGCTAGTATTTTTAGGTATTTGCAATAGATGAGGTACTGGTAACAGTTATTTTCATAGCCATTAGTATGTAAGGGAAGCAAAGCACAGCAGAAGTTCTTACCCCAAAATATGAGGTAATGCAGCTGTTTCAAAGACAAGGATATGAAAAAAGGGTGCAGATTTTTGTTCAAAACACAAATTTATAAAACTAACAAGGAGAATACAATGTGAACAAAATGCCAATGTTTTTTTCCTTGTAGCCTCTTGAAATCAGCAAGGCCGGAAAGTTTGGGTTGACGCTGCCTTGAGTTGGTGATGAGTAACAGACCACTAGTGTCGTCTTGTAATTTAATGAAAAAGTAAAATACCTTTGAAAATATTTGTGTTGGATAGTGAAGAATACCAAAATATTTGCTCATTGTGTGGCAAGCTTTTCTGGTTTGTTGTGAGCTTCTGTGACTTAACAACATCATTTTAGAGACAATAATAGACAAGAGCCTTAACTCTATGCAGGATCTGATGTCTGCAGAGTACAGTTATCACTGTATATTCATCATTTTGAAGTCCTAACCATGGTCTACTTTAGATGCCATACAAACTGTTTGCTCCTACTTATAAACACCTAACACCAAAAATGCAGTGGGTGGATGCAGGTGCTAAATGAAACACAAGAAACCAGTGCTAAAGTGTTGGTCTACAGGTTAGGAAATGCTGTAAATCAGTAATCTAACCTTTCTTTTTGCAATTATCACTGCTAAAGACCAAATCCGAGGACACAGCCAAGTTACCACCCTAAATGCTATGTAGTGTAAGGATATTATTTCCTGCCATGGTTTAACCTCAGATGGCAATTTAAGAGCCATGCAGACACTCGCTCACTCTCCCTGCCTCCACCAAGGTGGGATGGGGAGGAGAATTGGATTAAAGTTAAAACCTTTTCTTGTACCTTGAAAGGGTAATATCCTTCTGCTGATATCCATCCAAGAAGTTGAGATAAAAATAGTTAATAATAGAAATAAAGTAAAATACATTAATAATTTTAATGAAAGTGAAAAAGAGAGGCATAAAAGCCTAAGGAAAACAAGTGATGCACAATACAGTTTCTCTTTCTTGTGCACCTCCTCACTGGCAGAGCATGAGAAACTGAAAAGTCCTTGACTTAGGATAAACACTACTTATCAACAACTAAAACATCTGTGTGTTATCAACATTATTCTCATACTAAATCCAAAACACAGCACTGTACCAGCTACTAGGAAGAAAATTAACTCTATCCCAGCCAAAACCAGACATTTCCATTAGTCAAAGTGTAGAGGAGACAAATGACTCCGTATCAAAGAAGGTGGTTGAATTATTCCTAACAAATAAGTTTACAAAAAATATGAGGTAGAGAGAATTCCCTGGGTCCTGAAGGTGGGACAAGCAAATTCTTCAAGAGGACAACCTGAAAGAAGTGGAGGATTCATGGGGAAGGATGATGTCATGGAAGCCAGGGAGAGGATAAGCTAACAGAAAGTGCAACATCAGGGTGCTGGTTTCTAGATTTGGTCATGGGGAAACTTAAGTGTCTCTGCTGGTTCTCCTGCAGAGTTACCTGGCAGGACCCACTAAGTCAGGGGAGTGAAGCCCACCAATATTTTTTAGTAGAGGACTGGGGCACGGCTTGCCACAAAGCTTGCAGTCAGCACGTGTGCTTCTCTGAGACACCTCTGCGTGCCTGCAGTGCCAGTCTTACCTTTGATACTACTAAAAAGCCAAGGGAATTACTGGAAAAGATATGTAAACTAAAGCTGAGGTTGACTGCAATTAATGTTTGGTGAAAGGCACCTCAGCAGAGGAATCGAGGGTTGAAGGAATTGTACAGAAAGAACAATGTAGCAAAGGGCCTGGCCTGCCTCTTAGAGACAAGCAAGATAACTGACATTGAGGGCGATGCTGCTGGACATCCCTGGCAGCCCAGAGTGGCAGAGTATGTCTTGAAGTCCCTGCAGCATGACCTTACAGAATGCTTCCAGGAAGGCCCACACTCAGTGTGAGGCTTTCAAAAATTCATCCTAATCTCTCTAATTTTGAGTTTTCTATTTGTTGCAATGGATTTATTTTCCTTAAGCATTTCACATATTTCACAGCTACTGCTGTTGGAGAGGGAAAGCACCAAATCCCACCCATTGCGAGTAAGCCAAGAGGGTAACCATGGGAGCAGCATTTTGCTCATGACTGGATCCTAAAACCTTCTACCGAGAAAGAAAATAATCCAGGCTACCTTGCGGTAGACGAAAAGCTGAAACAAGACATTGGGGTGGTTTTGTTTCATTTGTCTTAACCAAAAGAAATTAGTATGATTGAGAAAACCACACATAGATATAATTATACTTGGGTTCATTTTCCTGTAATTTAACTGTGGATTTGTATGCCCTTCTACAGGCATGAATAACCGTGAAGTCTTGGAGCAAGTAGAACGAGGTTATCGGATGCCATGTCCTCAGGACTGTCCCATCTCCTTGCACGAGCTTATGATTCACTGCTGGAAAAAAGACCCAGAGGAGCGTCCAACTTTTGAATATTTACAGGGTTTTCTTGAAGACTACTTCACTGCAACAGAACCCCAGTACCAGCCCGGTGACAACCTGTAAATCCCTGGTTTTCAGACACTGTCATGAATCACCAGGTGTTTCTCAGTCCTGTCCCACCTGCCCTTTACCTTCCAACTCTGTGATCAGCTTCTCCAGAGTGCAGCATCTTCCAGCACCTCAGTGC
The DNA here is from genome assembly GCA_035584735.1 of Pseudotriccus pelzelni. NCBI lineage: Eukaryota > Metazoa > Chordata > Aves > Passeriformes > Tyrannidae > Pseudotriccus > Pseudotriccus pelzelni. The sequence goes on from JAWMRA010000113.1 coordinate 69,228,070, forward strand.
ACAGGAGGGGCTGAAGCTGAGAACTTCCTTCCGCAGCCCTTGCCTATGACCACTTGTCCTAATAATCTGAATGTCCTGGATGAAAAGGAGAAAAACACTTGTTTTTTTCTTAATCAAAGACTCCGAAACTGCATTGTATTGATGTTATGTAAACTGCAAAACCTCTGTTCATTGTAAATAGTAACTCAGTGCCAATAACTGATCCTAGTGCTTTCCTTTTTTTAAAATGCAAAACCTATGTGATTTTAACTAGTCTTCTCCTGATTCAACTAAAAGTATTATTTTCCAGAAGTGGCCTCTTTGTCTAAAACATTTTTTTTCATGTTTTAACAAATAAAAAAATCAGGACAGGTGTTTGGTTTTTTGCTTTTTTATATATAAAATATATATAATATATATACATACCTGTACATACAGTATATGGGTGCTATTGCAAAGGAAACTCATTTGGAACTGAATGAATCCTGCTGCAGCAGTACCCAGAAAGCGATAATTTTACTGCAGACATGAAAACACTGGTGGGATTCCGAAAGCCAGTGATCTAATTTTTGGCTTTTGCCAAGCATGATTTTTTTAAATTGGATTGCACTTTTTGTTTATGATTATGTACCTGTAGATGGTTGTAACTTTGCTCTTTCAGGAATCATGTGCTGTACTTACAGTAATGTTTCCAATGTTTGACAAGTGTGTGATGATTTGTTCTTGAAATTAAAACGAACATATTTAAAGCAAGAAAACTACACCATCACCGTTTGAACTGGAAATTGAAACTGCAAGGACTTCATGTATCAAAACATGTATACTGAAATGTTTCAAAAAGATTTATTAAGCAGTGTAACCGCATTCAGATGGTCTTAAAGTCATAGCATTTTAGCCATGTCCCCCTGCTAAATTGTTGGTCATGCAACTAGGATTTTTCTGTTTTATGTGTAACATTTTTCCATTGTAAAATAAGTGTGTTAAATGTCCTGTACTGCTAATGAAATTACTTTCTCTGTGTCTGCAAGTTCTCCAGTGGAATTACTATGCACTTCTTTGCATTTCATGGGGGATGCACAGAACAAAGTATTACCTTTTCAGTTGTCTGTACCAGCCTTGAAATACTTACGTTTAACCAAAAAACAAACAAAAAAATTCCTTTCTATTTCTATTGAGTTTTTAATACTGAGTTGCAAATTTTGAAGTCTTAATTACATTTTGTTATGGTTTATTTGCAAGTTTACATTTTTAAAACTGTTTAACTTTCTTAATTTAGTAATTAAAAAAAGAGAGCATTTTACATTTGGACAGTTGTTTTTTTGTTTAAACTGTGGAGATAATGGTGGAGATGAGATTAAAAAGGTTTCAAGAAGGGTGTCATGCCATTTGAGGCATCATATTTCATAGGAGTATGCAGACCAGTTACCTATGGGACATGATTTTCCAAATTACTAAGTCAATATGTTTTTAAACAACTGGAGTTCAACTGTAAGAAAGATGACTGAATGCATAGCTAGTCTCTCATTTTTCTGTTCTACAAGCCGTTTGTTCTTTGTTAGTTCTGTTGCATTTAACGTGACTACTTTTACATTTACAAGTTGCAGGAAAAGATTTTCTATGCCTTGTATTGCTGTTATCGCTTTAAAAGATTGCGGACGAGTAAGACTTCCCAACAATTGAAACTTTTTTTTTTTTAATTATTTAATACTTAAATTGTGAATTTATATTCTGAAGATTCACACATTTTCTAATGAGAACCTTTCTCCATTAGTGAAAACTAACCCAATAATGAATTGAGATTCAGAGAACAAATTGTCACTGTTTTGATATTTTCTATACAAAACTTTGACTGAAAATCCTCTTGCAAAGGAGGCTTCCACACTTAGCCTTTCTCAAAGTGTGAATTTATACGGCAGTGTTGCTTGTTACCAGATTTCCATGATAAATTGGTTAACATTTTACATGTAGAGTCTATGAGCAATGTTATGTACATGATATATTCAGTGTTGCTGTACCTGTAGCTGCGGAGTACTGAAGAGGCCATGATTCTTGTTGGACTTTCAGCTTCCTCGTAGTACTTACAGAGCAAGTCGTGGCCCTCTTTTTTTTTTCCCACAGCTACCCCCCTGCCTTAACACATCCTCCACGGAACTGAGGACTTCATAGTAACTCAGCGGGCTGGCGAAGCCAAAATGTCACCTACTCAGCCCAGTGCTCGGTGGCGAAGCATGGCCATTCTGCCAAGTTCCTTAGCAGCCTCTGCTATGCCACAAATTTGAGTGCAGTTTCCATCTGTAATGCGGGATGAGCCTAAAACATTAGTTTGCCTGTGTTTCTCATTGGAAGTAAGACTCAGATGGGGCGTTGTTGGGGTTTTATGGCCTTTATTTCTGATTCTTTGGGTTTGCTGTTCCTTGTATTGCATTCGGTCTATGAGTACCATGTTGGTCTCTGCCGGATCTCTGCCTGCAGCTGGCTTGTGTGCAGACTGGTGCCACTGTTGAGTGGCAAATCCAGACCATTTCTCATCGGTAGCTCTTCTGCTTCTTTTTATTAATGTTGGGAGTTTTGTTGTTTGGGTTTTTTAATCTCTCAAATAAAAACATTAGCAAAAAATTTAAACAAGGTTGTTAGCATTTTTGCTATAAATTAATAAAAACCTTTTCTTAACACTGTGTATACACCACAAATAGCTGTGTGGTGACTGTAAAGTAGAATTTATGAGACTTAAGAATTTCCTGTTCCCTCCAATAACTTTTTAATGTAAGGCTAATAAACTCCATCCAGATAAAAACAAGTGGCCAAATGCTTCCCCCTCACTGCCCACCTGACTGCCAGCCGATCCAGAGTGAGGTGGTGAAGTTCCAGAAGCAGTTTTTCAGAAGACCTCCCAGCAGCTGAAAAGGACTCCTTGGGGTGACACAGGCATCTCTAGGCCAAGTTTATTTCAACACCATTCCCAAGAAAAATGGAAGGCAGAAATGCAACACTGCCGCCAAAGGGACGGCCAGTACAATTATTATTATTATATTTCTGTGGGAAGGAAATGATATGAGCCTTGGTGGTCTTTGAAAAAGACCAAGGTTTGTCAGAGGCACTAACACAATATTCTTTGGCTTATGTAAACAGTGCTCGACTTAGTTCTGTGTGATGCTCTGGTTTTGATATAATTACCATTGTAGAACAAACAAAGTAAATACAAAACAGAGAAGTGATTAACTGCTAAAATTACAAGAATAATCACAAATGGAAAAGCTGTCTCCAGTGTGAGTGTTTCTCCTGAAGCCTCTAGACTGGAAAGGACTACCTGCAGACCAAGAAGGCAGATTGGAAATGTACTTGACCTTGCCACATAACTTCAAGGTGAGTAGAAAGTTACTCAGATTTATTTTAATATGCACCATCCTTTTCTCAAGCTCCGCAATAAAAATGCAGTACACTAATGAATGCAACCATATTGTACCCAAGGGGTTTAAGAGCCTCACACGAGCCTGAGCCCAAGCATGCAGGAGCTATTAGGAGATATACAGTAGCTCTTCTAAAGTGTAGACAATATTCATTCATCAAAGAAGTCTTTTCCTGTCTAATGGGAAATTACCACCAGCAGTGCAGACAAAAGGATATTTATTTTCTCCAGTCTTGTCAGTATGAGGGTCTGTCTGTCTTTCAAGAATAATTGAAGTCTGTTTGTAGCTCAGAAATCTCATTGTGTTCTGCAGTCTTGGAAAACAGTGATTATAATTTCCTGTGACTCATATACAGGGATATTTTATCACTGAGAGGACTCCTGTTGACTGGAGCAGCATTCTCTGCCATCTAAACTGAAGACGAGGGCCCTTTAGTTTCAAATTTTCCTGCGCAAACCAAGCCAGAACCTGTGTCCTTTCAGCAGAAAAGGAAAAGAGCCCCTTGCCAGGCTTACTACTGGAGTAGTGTGCTAGTGCCTCCCTCTCAGTGCTCCTAAATTTCTCAGAACTTCTTACAGCTAAAACCAGGTTGCTGAAGTTCATTTTGAATGTTAGAGGGGAAATGCTGGCTTCACTTAAGTCTGTGAGATATTTTCTACTGACTTTTAATACAGATACTCTTCTTATGTGTGTGTGTGTGTGTATGCATTTATCCGTATCTCAAAGGGAAATTCACACATAACAGACATTACAAAACATCAATCCATCTCCCTGTATTCCTCCCCTGCAGCTGAATGCTTAACAAAAATGTAAGACCAGGGCATGAGTAGATTAGAGGACAGAATGGTGTTAACAACAAAAGAGCTACTCTTTTTTTTTCTTCTATTTTTTTCTTTCTTTTTTTTCTCACGGTTCCCACTACATGATCAGTTACAATCCATCTTTCCAGGAGAGAGTTGGTAGCAGCAAGAGCTGCTGCCATGTCCCGGTGATGCTCTCTGGCTACTGCAAAGAGCAACCTGCAGCTGATTTCAAAGTCAGGGAGAGAAAGCATTTCTCCCAAGGGCATGGCTGCAGTTTGGAGCCTGCGGCGTGCATACGCAGGAGGGCTGAAAGAACTGCCCTCCCAGGAAAAACAGGTCATTTAGCTGATAGGCACTGCTTCGTGTCATGGAGAGAGAGAGCCAAAGGTTGCAGCACCAGCTGTGTTCGCAGCACCAGCTGTGCTTAGAGCCTGTGCTTCCCTGTGCCCAGGGATTTGGGTGATTAGATTAGAGCAGGCTGAGGAGCATGAACTGCATTTTCTGTTACCTGATGTAAATATCTTCTCTGTCACAGGGTAGGGGTAAACAGTGTATGTTCAAGATGGGGAAAATAATCAACAGGACTGGTGTGGCCTGTGACTGGAGGGCACGTGTTGCATCTGCACGACCAGGCCAGATGGAAGTTTGATTGTTTGGCTCATTGTTGGGAATAACTCGGCATTAAGCTCTGTGAATAGCTAAAAGGGCAAAGAGCAAAGAAATGAGATTATCCTCCTTCCTCTGCAGCCAGGCTAGAGCTTGCCAAGGGCTCTGGTTTGCTTTTTTGTGCATCAGCATTTGTTGCTGAGTCCCTGCACCCAGAGCCTTGTGAAGTTTGCTCAGCTACTTATCGTCACAGCTTCACGGAAAATTCCTGAGCCCTGTAATGGATGGATTTTAATCTGGAAAAAGAAAAAAGAATTCAGGGATGCTTTCTGACTGTTGGCGCTCAGCCTCATGCCAGAGGCTTGTCCATAAGCCGTGGAATCCCCTGTGCTTTATTCACCGCTGCAGCTCAGGTTTTGGGCTGCCTCCCAGACCCACTAGGCTGCTGGATTTCCCTAGCTAGAAGATGCTATTCATACAGAAAGGGTTCCTAGTGTTGGAAAAGACCTGAACTGGTCTCAACTCCTGGAACTGCACAGGGCCAGGGCCACCCCTGCTCGTGGGTCAGGCTTCCAGGAGAGAGTGGCAATGAGGAAGGAGCCTGCAGCTTCCCTTCCCTGGAGGCCCCTTTGACACCCCGAGCCGCCATGCTCCTGGCTCAGGCACAGCTGCATGTGGCTGCCGCTGGGTCTTGGAGTGACTTGGCGGGGGCTGTGTTGCTACAGCCTGCAGTCCCAATGACAACAGAGAAGCACATCCTAACTCCTGCTCTCTTAAAAAAAGCAGAGGCAAGGAGCCACATGGGGAATAGCTTTGTATCTTAGAGACAGAGGATTAGGTACACTGGATCATACGAGAGTTCAAGCATTCCCTCAAATTCTCAGGCCTCCTAAAAGCAGTGCGGCCACCAGCTGAGCTTTGTATATGACTTCATATACATACAGTGTATAAAACACATACCACATATTGAACATTTGCATGTGTTACACGTTTTTTGTTCCACTTGGGTGGCCTTCTCCTCCCCCTTCCCCCACGTCCTGCCCCATTACTCGCCAGTGCAGCTCCCCTCACATTACTCTAGACGTGTCATTTCTGAAGGACTACACATCCCGGTCCTGCAGAGACTGGGGGCTCTTTAATTGTCAAATGTTGAGTGGGTAATGATCAATGGATGACTAATTGGAAGCAAGAGGGAATAAAACAGGTATTACTTAGGTTCTGCTCTTAATTAAGAGGATGCATAATGCTGTGGGGAAAATCTTAACAAATGGCAGGAGGGGATTTTGTCATTATGCAGAGTTTAATTAGCAGCACTGCACAAGCTAACATCCAAGTACTGTTTTCTTTCCTTTCAGGTGTCTCTCCAGGGTGTGACTGAAAAATGCCAAAGCAAGAGCCTTAAAATAAAATAAGTGGAAAATATTTTTGTAGGCATGTGCCTAGCAGCGTAAACAGCAAGAAATAGAAGAAAGCCACGGTTTTCCTCACAGTGCAAAAGCAGTGAGGGGCAAGCCAAATGCAGGGAACCAGAGTAAGACCATCATGTGAATTATACTGAGGCAGAGGGGATTAAAGGCTCATTGCAATGTCTCCAGGTTAGTTCGCAGCACCAATGCTAAAAGGAGAGCAACATGACAGTGCTTTATTTGACCAGTTAATCATTTGGAAGCAAAAACACTTAAAATTTAGTTCCCTGAATATATAGATGTGGTAGGACATGCAAAAAGCAGCACTCGATACCAACATTATCTTCCTAAGGGAAAAAGAAACATTACAACTCCTGAAAGATTAGGAACCACTTCTTAAAAAAGAAAGCTCCACGTTAGTTGCCTTGCCAATGAAAACACTCATCTTGCACCTGAATACTAATCTGTACTTTCTGTGACAGGCCCAATATGACACATTATGTTCTGCTTGTAAGTAATGTACAGATGTTATAATAACTTTAGAGAGTTCAGAGTTTGATCTGGTTTTCAGTGAAGTCAGTAGGAAGACTTCAGAAATACAAAAGAAGCCTTCAGAAAGCAATTAGGATGGCCTTAGTTTGGGGGATGAGGGATGAAGTCTTTTGAAAAGCATTTTGAAACAAACTTGGATATCTGTTCTCCAAGTTTCCTAATCCAAGTTAATTGACAGCAGTTTCTACGTCTTTGTGGGAGGGTACTTATATTTGGGCTGGGCCTCTACTCTGCTTTGAAACCCACTGAGCAGATAGTGTTGTCAACAAAGTTAACAGAATGTGATTTTCAAGCTTTTCTGCCTCTCTTTTCTCAGGCTATTAATAAAGTACATAAAGCTCAAGTGAGAGGAAACTGCTCCAAAGACTTGCAGTTTTCTGGGGATTGGCAAGTAAAAGAGGGGACAGAGACTGGTCCTTTGGCTGTAGCTGCAGACACCCTTAGGTTTCTGGATTTCTGGACCTGGAAGTGCTCACACAAGGGACAGAACTCACAGCCACAACCTTCCCTCCCCGGCCAACTAGCAGCTTCCAACAGGGGTGGCAAGTGGACACTATTGTTTATTGGGTGTTACAGACCCACGTCCAGGCTATGATTAGCAGAGAACTGAAGACCGTGCATAGCCATTGTTGGTAAGGGAGGCCACTCCACTGTGAGAAGGGAGAGGTGTTAGATGGCTGCACAGCAGAGCCTTTTAGAAAGAAACCCCACAAAGGTGAGTACTGATACAACGTCCCTGGGGGAGACTCTGCCCAGCCATGGCTGCCTGCATTCCCTGGGGGGCACTGCAAACACTACATACATCCCCAGGAAGGTCAGGCACTCCTCAGAGCAACTTTCACTCCCTGCTCTCATCCTGTCTACATTCACCAAGGCCCTGATTTTAGCTCATGCATGTCCATGGGCCCCTTGCCACCCTTACCCACTGTGGCACACAGGTGGCAGCAGAGCAGTCACTGCTCCCGGGCAGGAGGATGGTGGGAAGGCTGGAGGGAGAGGCAGCCACCCAAGCCCAGTGTGGTGCAACTCAGGGCTCAGGAAGCCCTGATGAAAATGATGGATGTCATGGTGAAAACAACTGTGCAGTGGAGCCACCACGCTTGAGGTCAAGCCAGAGAGGTTGGACCTTCAGCTGATTCAAACAACTGTGGTTGTAATGCAGTCACTTCAGTCATAAGCATCTACTGCCCATCACATCTGGGTCTGGCTGAGATCAGCAGGGACTGCCTGGGAATTCTGGCAGCAGTGAAGGACAACTTCGGATACTCTAAAAGGGAGACCTGGTGTGCTGCTTACCTATGCCTTGGCAGAGGAGGGAGGAACGAGAGAAGGAGGGAATCAGGATGGCCAGTCACAGGTACAGGGTGACATGCAGTTTCTCAGGGAGGAAGGGTAAGCTCAGGTTGCAGGACATCACTGCACTGCCTTTGATACAGTCATAGTTAGTTCTCGGCTTAGGGTCACATGCTGCTCCCAGCTGCTTGAGTTTTCCGTCTAAAAATGTGGGCAGTCATTCCCTGATAAGAGGAAACAAGTGCCAGGCTCACAGGTTCACCTCCGGACCATAAAGAGGGGCTGAGAGCGTGGTGGGCGCACAGAGAGGGTCCTTCCAGGGGGAAGGAATGCCAGGCAGGTGGCTCCTGTCTCCGCCCCCAGTGCTACAAGAAGGAGCAGCGGTGGCACTGCTAAGAGCGAGAAGCTTGGGGGATGGTGTAGATGTCCCTGTGTGCCCAGGCAGACCTGTCAGGCATTGAGGCAGCATGTGGTGGCAGCCCGTTCTCACTTTGGAGGATGACGAACCATGCACAAGTTGCAGTTAAGTGAAACTCCTTTTAGGGTTAAACTAACAGAATGAGCCCGGAGATCAGAAGAGCTTCTTGGCAGGGAAATGCGCTGAGTGTGGGGTCAGGAAAGTGGTGTGGGCCGGGACGCGCAGCTGTGTACAGCGGGAGCACCAGGGACTGCTGCTGCGGAGCCTGGCACTGCGCCGATGAAGAGGCTGCAGCGGCTTAGCGGGGCTCTTGGAACCCCACTGCACCATGCCAGCAGTGCCAGCACCACTCGGCTTTCAGGAACTGTGAGAATACAGAAGAGTTTCAGCTCTTAGGAAAAGCGAGTTTCTGCTCCTTGAGAGCGTGGCGAGAAAAGTGGAAGTGCCTTCAAGTCTAACCTAAAAGAAAGAACCAGACGACAAATCCTTTTTTTTTTTTTTTTGGTGTGCGTTCTTTATATAGTTTTTGCACCCATCATGTGATTGTCTCCAGCAGTCTGAATCACAATTGCTTTAACATTCGGCATTGACACCAAGAGACCGAGGGCTGAAAGCAAAGGATTACTTTCCCGGCGAGGCACACCGTTTAGCAATCACACCGGGTTTCCCCCGTAGTAACTTATCTGCGGGGCTCACGCAGAAGCAGCCTGGTTTCCCACGAGAGAGGGAGCGGGCTGCACGCACGCACTTCCAGAGGGTTTTGAGCTTTGAAGTGTCACTCCCCCAGAGAGGCTCTCCCACCGCTGCCGCCACGCTGTGCCGTGCATGCCTCTTCCACTTCCTGCTGCAGAGCCAGTTCTGCCGCTTACCTGGGAGAGGCAGGGAGGGTGTCGTAAAAGGAGGGGAAAAAAAAACCCCAGCCGCCCGGCCGGCCGAGGAAGGAGAGCCGGGCACGCCCGGAGAGCGGCGGGGAGCGCAGGAGGTAGCGCCGGCCCTCCCGCTTCCCTCGGTCAGCTCCGAGCGACCCTCCCTCGCCCGCAAGGTAAGAAGTGTCAGAGATGCCGCCTTTCTCGGCCCCTGTTTGTGATTAGCTGCTGACCCACTTCTGGCTCTCAGTGGGGCTTTTTTTCCCCTCAAATTGCTGTCTCCCTCGCTTTCTCCCCCTCTCTCCTGTAATGAAAGTCCGAGTTTCACAGATGGTTGCAACATGTTTCAGCCATTTCGCTGCAGTTTGTTTGGGTTTTTTGTTGGGTTTTTTGTTTTGTTTTTTTAATCAGGAGGGGTTGGGGTAAACACTGGGAACGGACACGCCTGGTGTCGAAATATTGTCCTGCCTATTTACGTAGTTGCCTGGCAATGCCTGGCAGCCAGGCCTGATCCCGCTCCCGCCCTGCACGGCTCTGCAAGCTCAAGGTGGTTTGTTGGCCGAGGGTTCTCCTTCCCTCCCTTCCCCTCCCTTCTCTCCTCTCTGCTGCCTTGGGGCCGCATAGGATAGGTCCATGGACCTGGTGAGGGAGAGCTGACTGGAAGGCATGGAGAGAACAGGATCACAGGCCCCTTTTGCATTGTTCTCCATAGCACTGGTATCGAAACAGTGGGAGCAAGGTGGTAGTATTTCTTTTTAATTAGCATAAAATCAGCCATATAAAACCTACTTCCATTTCACCCACAGCATACTCCTGGAAAAGCTGCAGCCCGCAGTTTGGACAGGGGCACTCTGTGCTGGGTTAGGAACTGGCTGGTTGGTGGGCGGTCACCAGTGGTGTTCCCCAGGGATCAGTGCTGGGACCAATCCTGTTTAATATCTTTATTGATGATTTAGATGAGGGGATTGAGTCCACCATTAATAAATTTGCAGACGACACCAAGCTGGGGAGGAGTGTCGCTCAGCTGGAAGGCAGGAGGGCTCTGCAGAGGGACCTGGATAGCCTGGAGAGCTGGGCTGATTCCAACAGGATGAGGTTCAACAAGGCCAAGTGCCGGGTCCTGCACTTTGGCCACAACAA
>JAWMRA010000113.1:69238639-69249144 GCA_035584735.1 Pseudotriccus pelzelni
AGTGTCCCTGGCTGGAATCGAACCCAGGCCTCGGCGGTGAAGGTCCTGCGATCTAACCACTAGGCCACCAGGGGCTCCCACAGCTATTAATACTTAAATAGAATTTGACAAATGGGAGGAATTTGGAGAGAGCAATTAGAGTGAATTATTGGCAAACACGCTTTTTAATAAGAGGCTACTAGGAATGCAATATATGCAGTATATTGAGAATAAGAGGAAGGGGCACATTTAACAGAGGCAACTGCAACTAAAAGAGGGAGAATTTCTCCAAGTCATGGTAAGATGTAAATGCTGGAGAAGCTCAAATGAGCGACTTTCAAATAGGAAAGATGATACATGTTTTTGATGGGTGGTAGTTAAGCAGCTGAGGCGTGATACACTGAGCTCTTTGTTACTACTCTCTAATCAACCCTGGAATACCTTTCTGCTTATATGTACATTTATATTTGGCCATCAGGTTGTCAGCTGTGCCAGCTCTCAGGTTTCTGCATCCGAAACCAAGACCTGGTTTTTTTAGATTCCTGAAGCCCCACCGTTTATGAGGGGTTATTTCTTGTCTTTCCAGGCTTGCTGCATGATAAGCTGGGCACCTATGACGTTGCATTTTACCTGGCTGGAGTCCCTCCCCTTATTGGCGGAGCTATTTTATGTTGCATCCCCTGGGTCCATGAACGGCAGAAGTTAAAAGAAAGAGCGAAACCTACTGATGGAGAAACTACTGAGAAAATGCTGGAAAACGAAAGCACTTTGGTGTCAAACACAACAGAAAAGCCAGTCAGAGAACTGGAATCTGGCATTTGATGTTTTCTTTTCCCTGTACCATCCTGACCTCTACTGAAGTTTAATTTCTACTTTTTGGCTGAAGATATTATACTACACTGAAGAAGTCTTGAACTATTGCTCAAATTTGCAAACTGTTATAAGAATCTTTTATACCATTGAACTTTTTTGATGAGTCGTCGAATTTGATCTCAAGCCACATTTTCAAGGTATTTGAAGTTTTGTAGCTTTAGTGTGTATGTGTGTAGTGATTCTGTGTGTGAAGAGAGTATTTTTCTAATCCATCAGAACCAATTTCTGGAAATGTGAAAGTTGTTTTTGGTTCACTGACCCAGGATTCTTCAATCACCTCTATGGCCCATCCAATGCAGGCACACCTGTGGGTGTTTATACTGGATAATGTAGTAGCTCTTATGACTGATTTGTTTTTTTGAAGTTTCTCATGCTGTTTACAGTCTTGTATAATTCTATATCTTGAACATGGATATGCATATTTTTGATTCCCTAAACTCTTGATGAAATGATTTTTCATTAGAAAACTAAATTATTAAACATCTGGTTTTATTTTCTCTAAATACCCCAGCCTGTTTAGTTTGCCAAAACACTCACTTGTGTTTGCGTTCACCTTTCATGGTAGCCCAAACAAAGAATGTTCAGGATTAAATTCTTGGGCTCAGGTTTTGAATATGTGCAAACCAAGCTCTGAGTGCGGACATGTTCATAAGTAAAGCTGCTGAATGATAGACTTTTTTTATTTAGTGAAGGCAATACTATTAAGATGCATGTGTACAATTTTTTTTTTCAGCCAAACCTCAGAGTAGTGGGTAGTTTTGAAGCTATAATGATTAATTCTTTGGAGCAGTATTGTGAATTAGACTATATTTCAAATTATTCTGTTATACTTGCTAGTAGTTTTTGTTTTGTTTTGTTTTTTTAATTCTTAAAAACCAGACAGCTTTAAAAGATACATTCTAAGTGCAATACCAGTTGTTTTTAACAAGCTATTAAAACGAAGTTCATCAATTAAGGATTTTTGCACTAAGTGAACATGCAGGTTGATTACATGTCTATATAGCTGTGTTCATTTACCTGTAGGATATAGCTCCATATTTTATTCAGATATAAAGAAATGTCTTTGCATGTCTTATTTCTTGCTTAACATCCTAAACATATGGCTCCATCGCTTATGTATTTTTAAGTATTATACATTGTTTGTCAAGCAGGTATTTCGAAATCCTCCTTTAACTGAAAAATATTTTAAAGCATAACACTTTGAGATGAAAACACTGCTTTTCAGTTTATCATAAAACACTTCTAAGCACAATGCTTATTTGTGGATGTGGATCAGCAATCACTGAAATAGAATAATTCTTTTTTTCAGGTCCATTCTATACCAATAATTTTTCTTTCTTTGTTTAGAACTGTCATAGCAAAGAGTAAACTAAATGTGATCTGGACAAAGTGTGTATTTAAGTGCATTTTCTTAATTAGTAATAGTACTCGTTCTTTACACAAACCATGGAGGCATACTGTTCTTTTTAAATTATAGCCTTTATCTTCTTTTCTATTTTCACTCCTTTTCTTTCTCCAGTGTTGTTGTAGTAAATCACTCAGAAAAGCCACATACGTTTGTGATACAAAACAGCAATACCATTGCATCAAATGTTTACATCTAGCAACTGACAGAGCTCTCTAAATGTAATATTACAGAGCATGCTAATTATTGTACACCAAACCTCAGATTCTTCTTCTATTGCAGACTTTCAATCCCTGCTTTACATGAGCGAGCTCTGAATAATTGAATCTTAAAAATGTTAGAGGTGTATAGGGAGAGACTTGGAGGTAGGGAAAAAAACCCCTAAACCAACCTGGAAAACAGAGGTCCCTTCAGGTTCTCTGGAACTTGTGCTTTGGCATGTCATAAGTACTTCTAAAATTTTCATTAAAAGATGCATAGTATTGTTAATTAAAATTACTATGAAATGCTGCCTTCATTACAAAAGTGATGTTAACAGTTGATGTTGCTCTTGTCTGGAGTATTTCTGTAGAACATGTTATTCAGTATTATTTTCCGATTGGGCAATGCAAAAGGTGTTGTTGAGTAAGTGTGGTAAAAGCCTCTTTTTTCTTATTGCTTTGTTATGAAAAATTAATGTTCATCACAGATCTTGCATTTCATGTGTTTTAGTGTTGAGTTTTAAACCAAAACCAAGGCTGCTCTTTATCACTGGTGCAATTTGAAATGATTGTGATCAGATATCCTGATGTAATTGTGACACTGTCCCGACTTGCTGCTCTGTATCTCTATAAATTACCTAGGAGAGTATATAAAGTAATTGTTGTTAAGTTTTAGAAATGACACGGAAATGGTATAACAATAATATGGATTAATTATTGGCATGCCCTTTAAAAATAAAAATCCAAGCTCTCATATTTGAGTAACAAAAAGCATTATACTGTCCACAAATATGAAGGACAGCATTTATTAAAAGAAAACCCAAACCAAAAACCACCAACGAATGACTCCAGGAGGAGGTACAATGAGTGAATAGCTGTTTAGGAGTGATTACTATGTCAAAACCAGCTAGTGAGTGGGATCTTAGATAAGAGGGAAGCAGAGTTAGGGATGAGGAAGCTATGCTGGTGTGGTGATGTTGGAATAATGAACATAACTCTGATGCTAGTGCTTGTTTTGCAAAAACGCTAAAATTGGAAAGGCTTCTCAGAGAAGATAAAGTAAATTGATGCAGAAGAATTGTGTTAGCATCTTTTCTGTTAGGTTGTATCTATGGGGGAAATGTCTCATAGAAAATGCTCTTTTTTTTTTTTTTTTTTTGGACGAAAGCATAAGGAGTTTGTGTCCTAAAGCTAGGTAATATATAGTTAAAAATTTTAAAAAAGTTCAGATTTTTAGTGGTGAGGCCAAGCAAGCATTGAGAAACTTATTGAATTCTCTATGCCCTGAGGTTTTAAAAATGAGGTTAGCTATCTCCCTTTAAAAAACCCAAACAAATCCCAATCCAAACCAAAACACAAACCCTCAAAGCAAATAGCCATTTATTACATTAATGAAAATGATAAAATATTGTTGAAATGGTTGTACTTCTGAAAACTAGGAGAGAAAAGGACCGAATATTCAATTTTATTCACACTGAATAGGTGTAAAGAAATTTTTGTAGCAATTTATTTTCAGGTGTGAAAACCTTTTCATGAGAAGCCTGCTGAACTTACATTTTGATGACCCAATTCCAGATTTAATCTTGTTGGTGGGTACGTTCTAAAATTAAAATAGTAGCTTAATTCAAGACAACTATTAAATCATTCTGATGTATCCCTCTCTTGAGAACAATTTGTAAGAGTACTTTTCATAGATATTGCTCTCTCATCCTATAAACGGAGTAATCACCTTTTTTCCAATGCGTGTTCTCAGGGTAAGCTTGAGAAGAAATTGGGTCAAGAGAGGTTCACTTAGAATGGTGGTATGAAATTTCCAGTCCTGCTTAATGCTATAATTAATACACCAGACCTCAAAACCAAGACTAATTTTGAGCAAGGTTTGATTGGCTTCATGTCTGGCTGACACATCTTTTCAGTGCATATGAGATCCTTGTGAATCTTAATATAGCTGTTCAGCAAAGAGTCAAATAATGAAAACTTTACAGGTTATTATTTACATCTATGCTATACAACAATATTTAATGATTAATTAATAAAGTATCATTGGATTTGCTTTGGCTACAATAGAAGACCCATACAAGTCTCAAACCAAGACTTCAAATTCTAACACAGAATTTCTTTCATCCAGATCTCCTGGTCAGCACTAACATTTTAATTATTTTTCTAAATTTATTTTCAGTGACCATTTATTGCTTCTGAAAATTGCCCCCTCACCTCAAAGATGTTATAGGCATTCTGCGGCCATTCCTCAGGGTATATTTGGTATCAGAGGTAGACAACTGACATTTTTCTCCTTTCGTCCTTCCCGTCCAATGTCTGGGCATATACATTCCCCCCTTCCCTTCAGAGACACTGGATGGTCAAACCGATGCCCACCATATTGGATATGGATAGTACTTTTCAGCCTTCCCTGCATTAAATCTTTGAGTAGTCATAGCCTGGCAGACCAGCCAAGTTTGGGTGAAGTGAGAGGGGTGAGATGGATCACCTCCCAGGAGCGCTGAAGGCAGCTCTTGCATATCCCAGGTGAATGCTTTGATCACAGGCTTGTGGTGTAAAAAAAAAAAAAAAGGACACTGCCATCGTAAAGAAAAAATGCCCTGCTCAGTTCTTTGCCTCAGGTAGTACATGCCAAAGGGACGGGAGATGCTTGCTTGCAGCCCCAAAGGGCGTACGTCAGGATGGGAATCAGTGCTACTATCCTTAGTATCATTTGTATAGTTTAGCTTAAGCAGCCGGGCTCAGCTCCCTGCCTCGGGAGCTCACACAGAGTGGCTCAGCTGTGCCCTCTGAGCAGCGAGCAGAGGTGGTGCCTTGTCTGGGGCCTGGGTTCTCCTTCAGAGAGCTGGAAGTGTTACAAAAGCTGGCATCTGAAACCTTTTGTCAGAAACGACCCTGTGCTATTATAAGAGAGTGTCTGTGTATATATAAATACAATGTATTTTGACCGGGGCATACACAAACATTCTGTATTTAACTAGAGCAGGTGTAGCACTGGAATGTGAGAGGTGGCTAAGGAAAGAGTAATTATTTTCATTGAGTGTCTCACTGTTGACAAGCACAGCACCATTACAGTTCCAGCCAGCCAGTGAGTTTCTAGCCATGTAAACTTTGGCATATGCTCAGTATGCCTTTTAGTCTATATATATTGTCAACAATTGTAATGTTTTGGAATTGCATATGCTAAGATTAGAGTGATTTTATACCAAAATGTTTGCTAATATTGATAACACTGACACGTTTAAGTATCTTTATAGACATCATATTTTGTATGTTGTTTTTGATATTAAAGGATATATGTTTTGCTAGCCTTAACTACATTCTTTCAAGTTCTGCTTTGTTAAGAGAGTAAGAAATGAATGTCTAATGTTTTTTCATGGTGCTAAAATAACTGTGATCAGCCTCAAATTATTCAGAATAAAGATGGTAGTTTTTAAGTGCCCCATTTGTTACTGCATGCATCATTTTTAGTCTTATTCTCATGTAAAATTTATAATTTCTAAAAAGTAATTTTATGTTATGATAATTATTGAATCTATTGTGTAGACTTCTGTCTCAAAGACTTTACATCTTTTATTACCACTGTAGTCTGACTGAAATATTCCCATTTGATCCTAAATTAATATATAGTGCTACCCATATAATTCTGATTGTACTGACAATCCGTTTTAAGATTAATTATTTATAAACCTAAACTATTGAGTTACTTCTTTCTGAAAAATTTATCTTCTTTCCATTCTGGGGTTTAATATCAAACTTACAGAAAGAGATACATTCACAGAAGTAAAATTGAGGGAGGGAGAGAAATGGGTAGAATAAGCTTGATTTGTCTTTTAAAAGAATTCTGATTTTTAATTTTTTTTTTTCCTTTTTCCATTTTGGCTTCATGATCTGCCAGTGTAATTCAGTAGGACCTTTGATCATTTACTGGCCTGCTACCAATTTCATTTTGATTTACCTTGGCGGTATGAAGCATGGAGTGTTTCCTCATTGACAGCTTAGGTAAATCTCATGAATTCATTCACCTTTTCTTTGTAGTAGGGCCAAATATTTAATTTTCTTTAATAAACATATCTGATGTTATGGGGCAAATATCCCCTTTTCACCTGGGGTTATTCTCTAAGCTTCTTGTAGTTCAAATTTAAATTTGAGAAAGATGCCCAGAACCTTAATAAGACCCTGGGTGCTGTTTCCATTTGTACACTCTTGAGGTACAAAGCTTCTTTTTAAGTGTTTAAAACATCAGGTCTAGGGAATACATTTCAAATACTGCTGTATCTTTTCTGGGAAGCTGTTTTTATAAAAAGGCAAAATACTAAAACTTAGAAATGCAGTTTGACTTGTATATGACCTTCAGAAAATAAATACTGATGTTTTATACTTGAAATTGTTTTATCTTGAATTGTCTCTGCTGCTGGACTTATGAACAGAAGCTCAGCAGTGTTCTGCAGATAGGTCATAGTTCAGACTTTGCACTCTTGCAAAAGTATTGACATGGCTATGAACCATCCAGGTTTAAATGTTATCTCTCCCTGTTACTTGTAGCAGCTATTTTATATTTTAATGCATAAATTCCCCCCCGGCTAACCGGAACAGGAGTGTACTTGCAACATGTTTGCCAGTGCCAGGAGAAACAGGAATTGGTTGCTACATTCTCCATGCACTGTTATATTCCAGTATATGTTTGTTATGAAAAACTTGCAAAACAAAACAAGACAGTTTGGAATTATCTTTGGGTTGTTTGTGAGGCTTAAACATACAAAGTATGCTGAAGATTAGAGCCTTTCTTACAGAGAACATTCTTCATAACTCTTATGAAACAAAACACGTTGCACAGCCTGTGAGCTGCTTCAGGAGAGTGGTGGGAATTTATATAGTTTTATAATACTTTTACCACTAGGAATGTTTCAATACTTATTCTGAGGAGACCCAGCAGCTTGACATAACATGACAGTCACCGCAGGAGATAAAGACCTTTTATGCTCGGTCGTCTGAAAGGTCGAGGGAGTTCTCTGATAACACAGATTAAATAAGTAAATAACTAAACAAATGCCGGTTTATAGGGGCTTATTTAACTAATGAGCTCCTCCCTAGCGTGCCAGCGGTGTGGCATAAGGCTGCAGCTGAGTGCAGGGTGCAGAGCAGAGTGTGAACTGCCGTGGGAATGCCGGTGCTGGAGGCAGATCAGTGTTCCGAGGAGGAGGCAGCTGCGGTGGCAGAGGCGCCGCCATCCCCATGCCCGCCGGAGCCCGGCGCTCCGGCAGCTCCTCCTGCCGCCGTGCGCGGGGCGGAGCCGCGCTGCCCGGGCCCGGCGGAGGGAGCCATGGCCGAGGCCGAGAGGAAGATGTACGTCCGGTTCGTGGGCCCGGAGGAGCTGGCGGAGGAGGAGGAGGAGGAGGAGGCGGCGGGGCCGACGGGCGGCGGGCGCTGCGGCGGGCCCGGAGCCGCCCTGCGCTGGTGCATCACCGGGGCGCTGTGCGCGGCGTTCCTGGGGCTGGTGAGTGAGTCCGTCCCCGGGAAGGGGGAGAGCGGGGGGCCATGCGGCCCCTTCCTGGCCCGGCCGGGGGAAGGGTCGGGCGAGGTGACCCCGCATCTGCCCTGCAGGGGATGAGCATCGCGGTGCTGGGTCCCACCTTCCCCAACCTGGCCGCCAACGTCGGCAAGAACGTCAGCGACATCTACTACATCTTCGTGGGCCGGTCCCTAGGCTACCTGGGCGGGTCGGTGATCGGCGGGGTGCTCTTCGACTGCATGAACGCCAGTCTCCTGCTCGGTGAGTGCTGCCCCGTCGGCCCCGCGGCCGCCGGGAAAATCGGCCCATCCGAAACTGTTCAGGGCGACTTGGGCTTCTCCTCAGCGTGCGCTCTCCCCCTCTCAGCCCGAGGGGGGAGAGGCGTCGCCCTTACCTGGCGGGGCCGAGTCGTGGGAAGGGGCGCCCGTGGCACGTGGTGCTGCAGCTCCCAGGAAATCCCCGTGGGGCTTGGTGCTGCTCCCCGTAAATCCCGACAGTTATGCTGCTGCTCGCTGTCACCATATTCCGCTCTGTGGGATTCCTGATACTATGTGTGCTCGGGCATTACAGGCTGGGCCTGCTGGGCACATCAGCAGTGGTAACTGGAATTGAACTGACAAGATCTGTTTGGACTGAAAAAGTATGTTGGACTTTTCTTAGTTTGTATTACATAATGTGCCTGGCATAGATCCCATTGGAACATACAGGCTTCTATAGTGCCATTCCACGAAACACACAAGCAAAACGGGAAGCTGTGTTTTTGGCTGTCATGCCCACCCCAGAAACCTCCAGCAGTCACTCTGAGGCACACTTCTGTGGGGAGAGTTACCTAAAACCGTTCCCTTACTTAAGACTCCTCAGACATGATCATCTTCCTGTGGACAAAAGTCTGGAGATTTTGACTGGAGGGCCTTAGCCAAATAAGAACTTATCTAAAATGGAAAACATTAAATACTGTCTGTGATGGTGGAAACATTTAAACTGTAGGAACCACAGCTGATGGTCTTAACAGTTTTCTGGACATGTGGAAACTTGCTTCTATAGGAGCACAGGACTGGCCTTGTCCTGGCAGAGTGAGGCTGCTCAGCTGTCAGGGTGCCCAGAGCCACACTCAGCACCCAGAAACGAGGGGCTCCTTTTGGAGTTGTGTTAGTGTCACATTCCAGTAGAGATTCTCAGAGTACACCTAAAATAGTGGAAGGCCTGCCTTCTTTTCTTTTGAGTCCAGTAATGTCAGCATGTGCCTTGATGCTCTAAGTTAGGGATTAAATCATATACCACGGCTCGCCCTTTTCTTCTTTATTCAGGGAAATTTAGGCAGAGTTGTGCTTTTCTTGAGGGCCATGCTGTAATCATAGGATCAGTTCAGAGAATATAAGAATATACATATATCTCTTTTTCCATTGCTAAGTGTTTGAACAAAGTCTCTTCGTATCCCCGTGTGCCTGTCTCCTGTAAGGAGCAGTCATGTCATATAATGTCATTATATGTCTCCATTTTCATGGATCAGTTCTTATTTGCTCTTGTTCTAAGATGCTTAAGAGTCTTCTCCCTCTCCTTTATCTGTCTTCTCCAGAACACCTGCAAAGTGGGTTTCCTTTTGCCTCTTCCCTGTGCACGTGACAAGGTCAAGGTTGTCTTTGTCTCACATTTCAGACTTTATTTTTCCTAATGGAATCAATACACCTGTGAAAGTGCATGTTAAATTGAAATAGTTTAGTATTTACTTCTTTTTTTGAGGTATCATGCAGGATAGCTTTCTGTCAACAGTGCTTGGAAAATGACTGATCTAATCCTTTCCAATTTGGTAGTGCTATGGCAAGACAACAATTTGAGCAACTGACCCTCCTCTCAATTTTTGTCATCTGAGGGCTGCCTGTAAAAAGAGATTCTGGTTGTGTAGTTTTACCTCCTGTCTTTCAACTGCTGGAACCCTGCTACTGTACCGAGAAAAAAATTGAAGACATAATCTATCTTTGTCAGGGATGCTTTTAAGTGTCAGTCTTCAGGTGTGACGCTGAAGCGGGCAACTGAGCACCTGCTGAGAAGTTACTTTTCAACTCTGAGAAGCTGTACTTAATTCATCTCATCTCTAGCATTTTCTTCTTGCAGCTCAGCGTGCATGCCTTAAAAACTGTTTGGAGGCATGTATTCCAAGTATCTTGCTAGGACTTTAGGGTTCTGGGTATTTATTTTTTGCACTGTTGTTGTTTTTGTTTGGAATTAACCTAAGTTCTTAATTACATCAGTTCCCATTGATCTTTTTAGTATCTGCTGCATCTATGATCAGGCATTGATTTGAAAAATAAGAGAGATATCTGAACTGGTACAAGCCTTCTACAAACATAATACTGTATATTTGAGATATTAATGGCAGATCATTTTATCATGAAGGTAATTATAAGCATAGAATTTGCCTGCTGAATTTCCTCCTAAATGGTAATAAAAATAATTTTAATTAAAAAAATATTTTTTTGGAAAGGCATGTTCTAAGTGTAGTCGGTATTGGCATTCCCAGCCTGATCAGGAGTAGCAG
>JAWMRA010000113.1:69249244-69308945 GCA_035584735.1 Pseudotriccus pelzelni
AAGAAAGTAAGAGCAAGGCAGTAAAGCATAACGGAATTAATTTGGAATGGTTTTTGTGCTGAGTGATGAGGGCTGCTGTACTGCAGCACAGTTAGTGAATTGCTGCTAAATTTATGATGAGAAATTTTGTAGCTCTGTCTCTTAAAACTCTAGGAATCCCTTGGAATATATTCCTCATGTGGGAACAGAATATAAATTAAAGTCAGCATATACAGCGGTCTCTTGGTGGCCAAAGTGCAATTACTTTAAAGAATTTGAAGAGTTTAGTGATCTGTGTTCTTTTAAAATGGAGCCAAATTAAATGCTATGCAGTTCTCAGAGGGCAAACTTGATACTGGCTTTGTGGTGAAGTAACATTTCTAGATCAAAAGTTTGCAGAAGACTTCTCAGTGTCCTAGCAGCAGCTGCTACTCCCTTTGCTTTAGCAGGTTTGTCACTCTGTGTTTATATCCTGATAAAATTCTTTTTTTTCCAAATGAAAAATGATCTGTTGAACTTTGTTACCGCTAACCATGGATTGAGGTATTTAGGTTGCATCACTTATTAGGATTATCTGTAACTTTGATAACTATGGATGCATTTTTATTTCTTGGTCTCCTGTGTAGTTCAAATGGAAACTGTGGTATGTGAGGGTTTTGTTTTGTTTTTTTAACCTTTCCAGCAATATCCATGGTTGCAACAACGGTTGGTCTTTATGGGATACCCTGGTGTAAGGACTCTCTGCTGTTAACTGTCTTGATGTCAGTTATTGGAGGCTCCATGGGAATTCTGGATACAGGTAAGGTTCCTTCAGCAAAATTATTTTAAAACTTCAGGCATACCAAAATGGTTGCTGTTTTTATCTGTGACACATCCTGGATTAAAAGAAGGGAGCTGTTTTACCTGGCAGGGATTCTTGGATTCATCTGGTCCTGAGGCTTCCAGTGCTTGTGTGTCCATGACAGGCCTTCCTTGAAGGGACTTAGGGAGTGGAGTGACGAGTGTGGATTACAGTGGAACATTACAGGTGTAAAGGAAGTGTCCTGTGCTCTTTAAGCAGTGTTTTCTTTAAATTACAGGCGCTGATCAGGATACGGTTCATTAAGATTAGCTGGAGCTGAGTTAATCTTGAGCAAGCCCTCATGTTTGAGAGAGAGATTCTCACAGTTGCTGTGTTGGAGCGTTTCCTACCTAAAGCTGGCTAGGCAGAAGTTGGGAATTCACAGTAGGCATTTGCTGCCATAGCTCACAGCACCGTGGCACCTATCTCCCTGAATCAGTATTTTCCACCCTTGGCTGGCCTTGCTTAGGTGACTGGGAATACAAATTTGCTCTGTCCCCCAAATTTTAAGTCTGTGGCATTTGCATACTGCAAATGGGCTGGAAAGAAAACCAAAAATCAATGACACTTCTGCTGGAAAACTGTTCGAAACCATTTTTTTAGTAGGCTCCTTACTGGAGGGAGATGATCTCAGAGATCTTTTCTAGCCTAAATGATACTACGATTCTAAGATGTACTGGTGAAGTTGCAGAGCAAATGTCTACAGGTGTGGTTAGAAAGGTCAGTCATACTGGAGGTACAAAAAATAAACTCCCTCAGAAATAAGTTCATAAATTCATTGGACAGAGCTTAGAAAGGATGAGTTAGGGGTGGCTGGTTTTAGCAGGCAGTTTTCATCAGGAGGCAAGGACACGGCAAGAGATCTGGGCATACTTAGAGATGCCTGGGAAATGCTGTCATACTTGTATGTGGAGATTAGGAAATGACTACAAATACATGAGCAGTGGAGTGTTCTGACACTGCTGTAGAACGTGGTGGTGCAGCTGCAACAGGTGGTGGCTGACCTGGGACCTCTCCAGTGATGTCCCAGCAGTGTGCTGACTAAGGGAGCCTGGGGATGCTTACTAGCCAGCAAGATACTTTGGGATCCAGTTGACCAGCTTCAGGGAAGGCTTTATTTCTGAGAAAGAAAGAGCTGGCTCATGTATTAACCAAGCTGTCCAAACAGCTCTGGAAGCATCCCAGCCAGGGCCTGGTTGTTGTGGCTCGCCTGGTCAGCCACACAGAGGAACGATGGCTGCACATGTGAACCATCTGCCATAATTCTGTGGGGTTTGAGGGAGCCCTGGTGAGATGTAAAAGAGCACAATACAGGGATCCAGGAGTGAAAACATGGTTTTGTGTGGCACAGGCCATGGTAAATAACGCAAGTGCCGAGGTGCATTTGCTGTCTCTGGTAGGATCATTATACACAGCACTTGGTTTAAAAATTCTTCAAATGGGAAAATCTTGTTGGATAATGGTAAAAATACCTTCAGGTGGTGGATGTACTGCTTGGAGGTCAGATCTGAGAGGCAGGGAGACTTCCCAGCCTGATCAGGAGTAGCAGAAGAAAGTAAGAGCAAGGCAGTAAAGCATAACGGAATTAATTTGGAATGGTTTTTGTGCTGAGTGATGAGGGCTGCTATACTGCAGCACAGGAATTTGATTACTGTTCTTGTTTTCCTGCATTTGTCTGAGGGACCACTTGAAAACATCTCTCTGGGATCTTGTTTTCTAGCATTATTGCTGATCTGAGGGTATTGTAGTTTGATCTTTGCAGCGGTATTGATGCAAACCTTTCTGCTTCTGGCAAGTCCTTTTAATGCAGCTGAGGTAGTCCCAGCCCATCAGAAGCAAGCGATGGATGTTGTTTCCTGCGATGTTGTTTAATGGGGCCTCTGATTCTTAGTGTTGTGCATTGTTGCTTTTAATACTTAAAGAAATACTTAAAGAGCAGCAGTTAAATTTGTTCATTTAAAAAAGGCTGGAAAATGCTGCATATTGTCAAGTAGGGTAACTAGAACCATAGAATCAGTGGTTTAGATTGAAAAAGACCTTTAAGGTCACCAAGTCCAACTGTTAAGCCAGCACTGCTGAGTCTACCACTAAACCATGTCCCTAATGCCACATCTACCTGTCTTTTAAATATCTCCAGGGATGGTGACCCAACCACTTCCCTGGGCAGCCTTTTCCAATGCTTGACAACCCTTTCTATGAAGAACTTTTCCTAATATCCAGTCGAAACCTCCTCTGGCTGTCCACTGTTGCTGCATGGCTCTTAAATTTGACTGCTGTGAATACCCTCCTAAAGCTCAAGTAATCACATGGATTTAAGGCAGAATTTCAGTTAACTACTGTTTTGCACATTGTATTTGCTAAATCTGGCATTATTGCACATTAGTAATATAGCTTATGGTTTGTTTTGTCTTTTTTTTTTTTTGGTCTTTAAAACAGTATCTGGTCTGAGACTACAATGACTGAATCCTCCTCTCTCCAATGTGCAGGTGGCAATGTACTGGTACTGAATACCTGGAGAGCAGAGGCTGGGCCACACATGCAGGCCTTACACTTCAGTTTCGCTGCCGGTGCATTTCTGGCTCCGATCCTGGCTAAAATGGCCTTGGGAGGTTCCGAATCTGAAGAACGTCCAGCGGCTGAAAAGACAAACCAATCTGTCCTGAAGTCTGTGCCGACAGCATCAGCTGCATCAGCTACACCAGCGCTGCAAGACCATCTTGAGGAAGACTTTTTGTGGTCCTATGTTGTCATAGGGACCTATCTTCTCTTAGTTTCCCTCTTCCTTTTTGCTTTGTATTCAAAGGGCAGCTCAGCTCGAGACAAATCAAAGACTTCTCAGCAGAAGGGCAAGGTTGCCAAATACCACTGTGCTCTAATTGGTCTCCTGTTCATATTCTTTCTTTTCTATGTGGGAGCAGAGGTCACTTACGGCTCTTACGTATTTACTTATGCAATGGTCTTTGCTGAGATGAAAGAAAGTGAAGCAGCTGCTTTGAATTCTGTCTTCTGGGGTGCGTTTGCTGCTTGCAGAGGAGTGGCAATATTTGGTGCTGCTTTCCTGTACCCTGGCACCATGATCACACTGAGTCTTGCAGCCTCTGCTGTCTCCTCTTCAGCCTTGGCCTTCTTTGCACATTACCGAGCCTCCCTGTGGGTGGGAACCGCCGTGTATGGAGCATCAATGGCCACCGTCTTCCCCAGTGGCATTTCCTGGATAGAACAGTACACAGTTGTGGAAGGAAAATCGGCTTCTCTGTTTGTGATCGGTGCCGCGCTGGGCGAGATGTGCATTCCTGGTGTGGTGGGGTATCTCCAAGGCAGGTTTCACCACGTTCCTGTGGTTATGTACACTGCCTTCGTGTCTTCTGTGATGACTGTTGTACTCTTCCCAGTGATGTACAAATTGGCCACCTCTCCCCTTGAGAACAACTTGAAAGAAGTGAGTGACAGTGAGACCCAGAAAGCCTTGTTGTCAAACTCAAGGCTTACTGAGGATGAAGAGGATGAGGATGATGAGGAGGATGGGAGAGAGTGGAACAAAGCAGACTTTGAGGTAATAGAAATGAATGACAAGCTCAAAAACTCTCTCATAGACACCTCCCATAAGATACCAGGGGACTCTCCAGCCCACGTCGCTCTCCAGCCCCATCTGGATAATGTATCGGACGATTCTCCAGTGGTTGCTGGTGGCTCCCCTGGGAGACAAAATGGGAATGTTGACTGGGAGAAGAGTGATTAAAGTCAAAGCTGACTTTCTTTTTTTTTTAAATGGAAATTCAGCCTGCAGCGACGTGTCTCAGAGTGGGCAGGTCCTCAATGATGTGAACGGGGTAGCATGATAAATGTGTAAGCTATGCCAAAGCTGTTAAAATGTTGAGATGTTTTCTAAGTGTGAGGCATGCATCCAAGTATGATATGCTGTGATAACTGGGAAAGAAGGGGACTGCTCAGCCTACTCAGTTTTTTGGGATGGGTGAAAGGTTAGGGTCCGAGGTGCTTTGTCACAAAATGTTTTCATGAGAGAGGAGAACTGTTGTCTGTGATGCTGAACATTCCTACCTTGTGAAAGAGGAATATTTTTATTGCATTTGAAAGTTGTGTGTGATCAGGAAATCAATTAAAATTTCAGGTAATACCCAGTGGCTGTAAATTGAAAAACCTTCTGGCAAAGTATATAAATTTCTGGTTCTATCACTAAGTTGAGAAAAAAATGGAAATAATTTCTTAGGAGTGGAACCATGCCTTTAGGTCACTTCAAAGCAGTTTATGGGAAGAGGCACAAAATGAGTCATTGTTAATCTGCTCTAATGCACAACTCTGACTTACTGAACAGCAGTGACAAATCTAAATAACCTAAAGTATTTGTGGTTTTGATTATGGCACTACCACTGAAATCAACAAATATATGTAGAAGATGATAAAATTATTGTAGAATCATAGAATGGTTTGGGTTGGAAGGGATCTTAAAGATCACTTAGTTCCAACTTCCCTGCTGTGAGCAGGGACAGCTTCTACTACATCAGCTTGCTCAGAGCTCCATCTAGCCTGGCCTTGGACACTTCCAGGGATGGGGCACCCACGGCTTCTCTGGGCAACCTGCTCCAGTCCCTCACCACCCTCACAGCAAAGAATTTTTTCCTAATACCTGATCTAAACCTACTCTTTTAGTTTGAATCAATTCCCCCTTGTCCTGTCACTACATGCCCTTGTAAAAAGTCCCTCTCCATCTTTCTTGTTAGCTCCCTTTAGCTAAAAGAGATTACTTAATATATGGTATTGGCATAGAGATGTGTTTTTTAAGCCAGTTGTTTAAATTAAGGTTATAACAACTTCTCTGGCTTCCTGTGCCAAGACTTTCACAAAGTAATGTGTTAAAATGAAAATTTTAGGGGAGAGAATTATCAATGTGACAAACGTTTCTGGTTGTACTGTGTGACTACTTGCCCCCTGACCAGTTGGATTGGTGCCATTTGGGTTTCTTTGGGGGATGACATTAGCAGAGAAGCTGTGGCTTATATGTGTGGGTTCATTGCTGCTAAGCAGGCAGCCCTGGGCAGGAGCAGTCACAGCAGTGAGCCCTTGTAAGAGGCAAAAAAAAAAAAAAAAAGGAATAGTAGCCAATGGCAAAACCTGCCTCAAAAATTTTGGAGTTTCAAGTCGACAAATGCCAAGATTACTCTTAAGTGTTGTTTTTTTAAGGCTGTGTGATCACAGTGTGCTCATGTTTGGTTTTTTTAAACTATGCACTTTTATTAGTACTTTTCTTGCTAAGGGGTTTCATTTACTAACAAAAGAGCTCTAGGTGTAACATAGGTGCCCAGATGGCCAAGAAGGCCAGTGGCATCCTGGCCTGGATCAGGAACAGTGTGGCCAGCAGGAGCAGGGAAGTGATTCTGCCCCTGTACTCAGCACTGGTGAGGCCACACCTTGAGTATTGTGTTCAGTTCTGGGCTCCTCAGTTCAGGAAGGACATTGAGGTGCTGGAGCAGGTCCAGAGAAGAGCAACGAGGCTGGTGAAGGGACTTGAACACAAGTCCTACGAGGAGAGGCTGAGGGAGCTGGGGTTTTTTTAGCCTGGAGAAGGCTCAGGGGAGATCTCATCACTCTCTACAGCTACCTGAAAGGAGGTTGTAGCCAGGTGGGGGTCAGTCTCTTTTCCCAGGCAGTTATCAGTAAGACACAAGAGCATGGTCTTAAGCTCTGCCAGGTGAGGTTTAGGTTAGATATTAGGAATAAATTCTTTACAGAGAGGGTAATCAAGCATTGGAATGGGCTGCCCAGGGAAGTGGTGGATTCTCTGGCCCTGGAGGCTTTTAAGGTGAGACTGGATGTGGCACTTGGTGCCATGGTCTAGTAACTGTGGTGGTTGGACTTGAAGATCTCAGAGGTCCTTTCCAACCCGGCTGATTCTATGATTCTGTGATTGTTTCAGGATATAGGTTTTGTAGGGCTGCCATTGACTGGGCAACAACAACAGCACATCTGAGTGCATCTTGACTACCACCACCTCCCACCAGACCAGAAATTCCCACTTCCTGCAAGCTCTGGGTGAGTTCAAGGTCTGGACTGGTCACATCAGTGCCATCGGAGGCAGGTGTCAGTGCCCCATCATGACCAGACTGGGCTGTGAGCCCCACAGCTGGTGATGCCAAAGATAGGAGTGCGAGGGGCACGGGCAGCAGGGCTGGTGCTAGCGAGCATTTTGCACGTTTCATGACAAGAAGTGAGCGAGGCTTTCCTCACACCAGCTGAGGGAGAAATGTCAGGTTTCCCAGGCTTCCCCGTGACCTCACAGCGCCCACGCAACCCCCCGCCTTCGCACTGCGGAACAGGGAGAGTGGTTGGGGATGAGAGAGACACCAGCCCCATGAAGTACTGGAGGTTCTTCCTTATTAGGAACCAGAGTTCTCAATGTGAGGTGTGAAGCTATAAGGGAGCAGGCTGAGGACATTTATGGCTCTTGTGGTGGTCCCTCCATCCCACCCCACTCAGCCATCCCCAAGTTTTATGACAGGATTTTTAGATGTGCCAGGGCCATGGGATATCCTAGGTTGGGGTTTATTCAGTGCCTATGGGAGTTTTATCACCAATGGGTGGGAAATAACCTCTGGAAAACAAGCACATTTTTAAGGATATTTAAGATCACTGCAGACATTTTCGTATCTCACCAGGTTTAGAAAACTGACAGGAAATGCTGCCTATGTGTGAGATGCCTGTTTGGATCCTGCTTGAGGGTGTCGCTCTTCTAGTTTCTGACTGCTTATTGCCCAGCATTCCTATTACTTGCATATTGACACTAAAGGGACCAAAAATATCAGGTCTACTTTTCGCACCATGGATTGCCTAGTGAAGCAACATTAGTACTGCAGAAGGGAACGTGATGTCTGCCGTGCAGGGAGGATTTGAAGTATGTTCTCCTAGCACATGTAGACTTTCATGCCATGGCTGCAGAACATACTTAAGAGCAACCACATATATAGTCAGTGTGGAAGAGGAACATTGTTTTCATATTCTTTTGTCTACTTTTTCCAGAAGGTGTAAAAATAAACATTGCCTAAAAATCTGGTCTAGGAATGTGACACATTGCCTTAGTCTTTGCTGTATAAGGTACCCAAGGGAGAGGGT
Source organism: Pseudotriccus pelzelni (assembly GCA_035584735.1). Classification (NCBI taxonomy): domain Eukaryota; kingdom Metazoa; phylum Chordata; class Aves; order Passeriformes; family Tyrannidae; genus Pseudotriccus; species Pseudotriccus pelzelni. Next base: position 69,257,190 of record JAWMRA010000113.1, read on the forward strand.
AAGCATCTGTGATGACAGCAGCCAAAACTTTTCATGGTGAAACTCTGGAGCTTGAATTTCTTTGGCAGTGTTTATTTAGGTTATAGACCTAAGACCGTTCCGACATTTGTACTTGCTCTTCCTAAAAGGATTTTTCTCTGATATTTTTTGAGGACAGTTGTGTCTAGAGCTTCTGTAGAGAAAGCTGCACTTAGAGAAAGTGTGCTTACACACTTATGCTTACCTGACCCCACGGCAACAGGATTCATTGCGATCTCAATGTGTGCCTCTTTACAGCAGCTTGCAAATTGTGCATCCACTTACTCCCATCCTGCAGATGGATATCAGCAGCACCAGGGAGCTTAAGGGATTCAGCCAAAGTATGCAGGAATTATTAGGAAATCAAGAAGTTTCTGTCTATTCCCACCCCCTGTGATCTCAGCTTTGCCTTAATCTCTACCCATGCCATTTCAGAAATGCCGTGACTGGTGAATAAAAAACCCCGTCCTTGTGTGTTGTGCACCAAGGAAGGTGAGGTTTCTTTCTCCTGCTAGTATTTTCTGGTTTAACAAGGTAGACAAATGTAACTTTGATCAAAAGAGCAAAGGTATTTTCTCCCTTTCCAGAAGCAACAGGGAGCACTGCCGTGCTCATGTTGCAGAATCTCTCTTCTGTTTCTTCATGACAGAAGGCTTCTAATCAAAAGCAGATAGATGGTTAGTGTGTGTTTTGGGACAGCACATCCTGACAAGTCTTTGTGCTGGGAAACAGATTAAATACCTGATGGATTTTGCAATCAGCTGCAAGAAAACAGCACAGATGAGCCCAAGCCTGACACCCTTCCTGGCCCCTGGCCAGCCCTTTGCCTCCATCGGACAATATTTAGGGGAGTTTGGCCATTGCTTCGAATTTGGATACTCCACTTACCTGCAGAAGAATTTGCTCCCCTTCATTTATGCTCTCCGTGCAGCTTCCCAGGAGCGGCCATGGCCAGCAGCAGCCGGCTGTGAGCAGGAGGGATGGGCGGCCTTTCCCATCTTCCTGGCAGAAGCAGTGAAAGAACCGCTCTAGGTGTGGGAAGCCTCACAAGGGAGCTAGGATGGGCTTCATCCCAGGAGCTTAAGTCACTGAACACCCACCCACAAAGGTTATTTGCTGAATTAATGCACGGTGCAGAAATGGGTGTATGAGCAGAGGAAGGAAAAGAAGGAAAAATGGTTGTTTAAGGAGCTCCCTTGACAGTTTTTTGCAACGGTCCAGGTCTGGATACTCTGTCCCTTTAGGAAGGGCCTCTTAATTTCATTTCAAGCAGAAATACATGCAACAGCTCCAACTGGTTATCAGTAATCTCCTGAATAGTCATAGGTGCAGGGGGGATATTAAATTCTTTAAGCTTTCTGGCAATATATTGATCTGACTTGAAGCTGCAGTGTCTTTAGAAGAGATTGGATGCAATCTACTCTCTCCAGCAGTCTCTGTGCCAGAAGGGGGATCAGGCTACAGATTTCTAGGGGTATTTCAATATGCTGAAGCATTCCTCTACCCTAGTTCTTCAACATGGGAGACTTAAGTGAGTAATTTTTCTGTCCTATGCATAACTATATTTACAGGATAAGCTAACTAGAAAAGTCAAAGGAAACAAAATGATAATGGATAATGGATTCAGTGTTGGGTCTTTTTCCAAAAGCCAAGGATCTTCAGCTGAGCAGAAACAACACCCTGAAGTACTGCCATTGGGGAAGGATGTTTTTGAATCATCTGTTACATTTCCAGCAGTGTGGGGATTTCTCTTGGGAATTCCCATCCACATACCATTGCCAGCATTGCTCGAAAAGTGTTCAGCATGTCCTGGGGTTAATTTATCCTCAGGACTGTCTCTCCAGACAGAGCTCTGCTGTTGTAACAGCTTCTCTCTCCAACGAGAGCTACTAAGGGAGGAGGAGGATGAAGTCACATTTCCTCCTTTTTCAGTGCCGAAGCCCTCACCCCTTTGGTGCCTCCTTCCTCGGCCCTGTGGGAGTAGGGGCTGTGCATGGGTGTCAAAGCTCAGCTTTTGCTGCTCAGCTATCCTGCATCAGGGTCTAAGCAGAAACCTGTCTGAAAAAAATAGAAGTTTTTGCAAGTAAAAAAACAAGTGATAGAATGTCTTTTCTGCCTGACTAAATTATTTTACTCGTATATTTGGAGTAATTTTTTTTAGCTTATGTTACACAGGAAGGAAATAAGGCTCTCATTTAAATATTAGGTTGATTTGGGAGATAAAGAGGCATTTATCCTTCCAGAGATTAAACTAATAGGAAGGACATTTTTAAACTGTTCTGAAGAAAGACATTTTAAGAATTTGGTAGCTGATCATTTGCAATACAGTTTAATAAAGTCTTATTATCCCTCCTCCAAAAGGCAGGGTAAATACATTAACTAACTTGAAGAAAACAAGTCTGAATTTTCCCTGGCCATGTTGTGCCATTCAATAGAATCATGTAGCCTGTGCATGATCTGTTTCACTGATAGCCAGATGTTAGCGATGCAACTCAAAAAAAAAAACAAAACCAAAAACTTTGGAGGTTGTAGCCTCCAAAGGAATTTAGTAACTTTTAAATCCCATCTGACACCCAATCCAAAACCAATTTACTTCACTGAGCTCTGGATTGAGTTCTCAGTCTCTCCACAGAAATTTGTTCTTCCTTTCATGGTGCTAAACTAAAGGCTATTGAATGCAGAAGATCTGAATTCAAAGTATTTTCTAGCATTTTCATCCAGCTACTTCAGAGACCATCAAAGAGGCATTTCAGTGTATGAGGTATTGCAAATTTGTTTCTGAAAAGTCTCATTTGCATGTTTGCTAAGGATTAAATCTAATGGGAGGGATGCTCAGACAAAGTGGGTGGCTAGAAAGGTAGAGCTGTAACCCAGTCCCCAGTCCACAGCTGAGCTTGTGCTTTATGAACACCAGGATGAACTTTGCACAAGTTTACTGGAGGTGGTCAGAGGGAAAATAAGAGTTTGCAATGTGATTTGTGCCGCTGGAGTGCATGTCATTCATTTTACAGCCAAATGGACAGAGATAGCCACAAGTTGAAGCATGTCTGAGCAGGCACTTCAGGGCCAGGTGATCCAAGGGTCAGGTTTACAAAGGTGTTGTGATGAGCAGAAGACAGGTGGTTTTGTAGGGTGTTTGACACCTGACCTTCACAGGTGCTTCTCTAAGCCTGTCAGGGGACTACTCAGCAGCTTTACAGCTTGATTCTTGTAAATCTGACTTTGTGCTGTACTAGCCTGGTGAGTCACCACCAGAAGGACAGTCATCATTTAAAGTGCCATCTGACCAAAGGTCCCAGGCAAAGGACATTTTGCCACCTCTGCAGAGCACAGCACAGATCCCTGTGTCATGGTCCTGTGCTGCTTCTGAGAGCTCGAGGTTTTCCCTTTCCCATCACGTTGGTTGTGACTGTCAGAGAACCGTGACTCAGCGGGCTTGGCCAGCGTTTGTGATTGGCATAGAAGGAAAGGGATGCAAACCATAGGGAGAGATATGCGATGGTGGTGAGGTGACCATCAGGGTTTAAAGCCTTGTTGCTGGTACGGGAAGGAGCTGGTTTGGCACCAGACACGGCGATCACATGCAGGGGCTGCAGCTGTGGGAGCAGCAGCGTGTGTGCTGTGTTGGTGCAACTAACAGCTGCTCTGAGGGTTTGCCTACATGGGAAAATTTACCAGCAGAATTATCCCACTGTAGTTGTCCCAGGATAACTCTCCCTGTGGATGTGCTTAATATAACATAGTATGTATGAATATATGGTAAATCTTCTGTGGGGATGGGTTTTAAGTTACATAGAAGATCAATATTTACATTGTAGCCCAGCACTAAGGCACAGTTTTTCTCCTACTTTCCAGAAAATGTTACACCCAGAATTTTCTATGTCAGAGGTACTTTCAGGGGGAAGTTGTGTCATTTGATCTGCTCAGCATGAATGTAAAGCCTCACTCTTGCCCTGTAACAAGGGACCACAACATTCGCTTTTACAGAACTGTTGTGAGAGCCAGGGTAAAGGCTGGGACTCTGCCTTGTACCTCTCTGTGATCCTGTTCTACTGATTTTTATACTGTGGTCACTTAAATGTGTTCTTCATTTAACCCTTCTGTTCATGTGACTGAAGTCATTGCTTGAGTGCACAGTCCACTCTCTTCTGATAATGCTCCTACTTGGGATTTTAGCTTCTTCAATGTGGTAGAACGTAGGTGGCTGGGGAAATGATGACCACCGGGCTTGTTTCTCTGTCCTCCATGGTAAGAGAGAAAATTTGCTGGCAGGAAGCTAATCTGCACTCTATAAGAGGATGGAGATGGCTGTGCTTCCTGAAGCTCACTCAGCATTTACCAATCACTGCTGCTGTCGTACTGAGTGAGGGTGAAGCAGCAGCGTCCATCATCAGGCATCAGTTGTCTGGACCAAATTTACTGACAGCACTCCCAAAAGGAAGTGATAACTGTGATTTAGGCCTGTGTTTGGGCCCAGGTCAATTCTGAAGGAAAGGGGGGAAAGTTCCAAGCAGTAAATAATCCCTCTAAATTGTCCTTTAATTTTCAATAAATTAAAATAACAAGAGTCATGTGGTAATAGGCTGGGTGAAGTGGTATGATAAAATAAGCAGCCACACTTGGAAATAAGCTTTGGAGTCGAAGTTACTCAGTTAGGTGCGTGGTAAAGTTTAGATCTAAGGCGTCAGCGTGAAGCTATTATTAGAAGGTCAGGAGTAAAATAATTGCAAGTGATTGAATTCCCTGGATTAAGCCTAAACCAAACCGCCAGACCTAAGTAGTCCGATCTATTGTCAGGTGCAGAAATTACCTCTGGCAGACAGTCCATCTGCTTTTGCCCACCTCCAGTCTCAGCAGCAACAGTACGTTCCAGAAATCCCATAAAAACAGCTGATTTGCACAACACGATTTCCAAAACTTTAACTGGTATTTCTTTTTCAGACAGAGTTATTTTTGGATTATTGTCCATGTGAAACTGTACCATGTTCACAAGAGTCCTTTCTCTTGTCTTCCAGCTTGCTGAAAAATCCTGGCCTTGCAGTAAGGCGGCTGACTCGCTTCCGGTTAAGCTACAAGACTTGGAAATGGCCTCTGGGTCAGGTTGGTCCAAATTATAACTCTGTACTAGCCACCTTTCAGCTAACCCTCTACTTCCTTGTTTTGCCAAAAGTCAGCCAGACCTTTCTTGTTGTTTTCTGCCATCTTTTTAAAAAACATTAAAATAGAAAGAATATATGGAATATATACTGCTCTTTAGAATTCCAGCTCACAGTCATTGAATGATGACTGAGGATAGGCATTTGACTGTATGGCTGTCTATCTACAGTGTTTCTTCTCTCAATGTTTCAGGGACTTTTGTGGGAAGAAGCATACCAGTCGAAGTGGATGAATCCATACCATGGTCCCAGTTACCTGAACATGTCTTGGAAAAGGCTTTGCACCCTTCTGGAGAGGATATGGAGGGCGAGGAGGCCCAGAGACCATGTGTTTCTCGAACACCTCAGCCTGCGGCCGATCCATCATGCCTCTGCAGAGCACCAGCACATCATCAGTCGGCACCGTCTGTTGAGCCAGACAGCAGCTTGTGGTCAAAGTATTCTGATCCTGATGGAGATGGACACTTCTGTTCCTCCAGTGAATCAATAGCAGGAGTATTTCCCTCCAAGAGGCATTTTACAGCTATGGACAAACCAGGCATGCAGCCAAGATCACAGCTTTCAGCGGACACCAGGCACAAATCCAGTAAATCAGAGCAGATCTTGTCTGATGTTCCTGAGGACTCACTGGAGGAGAGCAGCCAAGGGAGTTCACAGTCACAGCAACCCTCAGGAAACAAACACCCAGCAGAGCTGGGGACTGTGGACACAGGGTACAACTCCCAGTCACAAGACATAATGGGCATCAGACACCTGGAGCCCCCCTTACCGCTGGTGTCCGTACTGAACCCCCAGGACCTCCCAGGACCACTGATCTCCAGAGAGTTTTTCAGACCTGAGCATCAGCAGTGTCCTATGTGCCAGCACTTGCCCCATCCCGATGCCCCCTCGCAAGCCCCCGGCTGCTTTGGGCACCGCTGCCCGGCAGAGCAGCGCCCCCAAGGCCCGTGTGAGTAGCACCGCTCACCCTGCGGGAGGTTCTCTGGGTGAATGAATCGCAGCCATCGCTCACCAGGGCGGTGTTTCCCAGTGCGGCGTGCAATTATTAGCCTCTTCAAACATCTATTTGCAGTCCTTTTTATGATTTCAGGGTTTTGAGTTATGCAGCTGGGCTCTGTGATGCAAAACCTCTGAGCCAGATAAAAAGTTAAAGAGGTCACAGTTACTCATAAAAGGAGGCTAATGATTTTGCCTAGAAACTAGCCTTTGCTGGTCATGCTGAGCATACAAAGCCTCTCTCTGCTGTTATTTCATATTCTAGTCATTTCCTTCCTCCTTGCATCAGTCATTCGGCAGCCTCCTATACCGACTCAATTCCTGTTGTTTTCATAGATTTGCTTGCTCCCACTTGGATCCCCAAAGTTGAGAATTTCCTGCCAGGATCAGGATGGGAGGTTACCCTTGATCTCTGTAAATAGTATCCCCCAGCACTGTGACCAAACTCACCCATGTGTTTTATTTCTATGTGAAAAGAGCATGACATCCATCATCCTCGTTTTTTTTCTGTTGTCAGCTGAAATGAAAGCTCATTACTTAAAATGGAGCCCTCTTCGCTTCTGGTGATTGTATCGCAGAACGCTGATGTGACTCCATCAATATGGGTGTTTTGGCTCTTGGAGACCACGGCGCAGTTTACAACCTGCTATTAATTAGTATTCCTTTTCAGTCTCTGAGATTTTTATCTGTTATGAAGTGAGCTTTGAACATTCAACAGCAATATAATTGTTTTAATACAATTTATATTACATTAGACTCATGAGACCCCAACATGTTTTGGGCTGGCTTTGTAATAAAAAGCTGTAAGCCTGTTCTGATAACCCTTTATTATTTTTTTTTTAACCTTCTGTTGACTCCACAGCTGTTTGAAGAGTTTTGTCATTCCAGCAATGTGCTATAATTAGGTTTATGAAAGAGAGAGGGTTTCAGAAACTCAGTTTCCAGCTCTAATTTTGGAACTTCATAAAGGGGAAGGGGCTACAGATGGACTTTCAACAACGCCTACAGCTTAACATTTGGAAAATGTCCTCTGCTTTTCTTTTTGTACTTTCTTCTTTCAGTTCAGCTTTCAGCAGACAAAGAGCTGGTTGCACAACACCCCTTACTATTTACCTCCATTTACCTCCTCCACAAGTGGGCATCCTGAGAAGTAGGACATTCAACTGAATGGGGGCATTTTGTTTGAAAGCAGGAACTCTGAAAGGCTTTCTTTAGAAAAATCACTACCATTTCAACCATATCCAGAGGGCAAAAAGAGTAAAATAAACTCAGATGGCTGGAGCAGATTTGGTCAGGACCAAGAAGCTGGCAACTGTACTCCTGTTTCTCACATGCCTGGTGCAGCATAAATCACCTCTTGACAGCTCCTTGCTTTTCAGATAATTGTTGGGCAGTGGCAACCCACAACAAAGCCCTGCAGTTTGTGTGTTGCAACATGCCTCCCCTGGGGAATAGCAATGGTGCCCGGAGGCTCTCAACTGGCTCCAGCCACCTGCTATTTGAGGTACAAAAGCAAAACTGCTTCTGAAGTCAAAGAAATTCTCACAACAATGCTATGTGCCTGGGGGCGATTATTTCAGGTATCTCTATATGAGAGGTGTGTCAGTGTATGGGGGCACATTCCCCTGGCCACACTGTGCTTTGAAGGGCAGTGGCTTTATCCATTAAAATACTGTGGATCAGAGAGATCCAAAGGAAGCCAGTGAAACATTGGCCTTAAAACCTCTAAACCAAACTGAGTCTCCCAGATCCCTGCCATCTTCCCTAGAGCTGGTCACAAGGAATCCGTACGAAAACCATATTGATTTGTAATATTATTCTCCCAGCCCCTTTCCCCCTGCCCTGTTGCAAACAGTTAAGAGGGGGAATGGGAAAATCTCCTAAAACAATCTCAACAAATGCAATGTTGCCGACTCACATTTTCATCAGGAAAGTCTTTGTAATTGTGGGATTGGTTGTTTGGGGTTTTTTTAAGTATTGGCCTCTGGAATTGGACTATTTAATCCAAGCTTTATTTTCTTTCTTTTTCTTCCCCTTTAAAAAAAAATAAGGTAGTCCTCACAGCTGCTAGGGAAAGAAAAGCATGACCCCAGAAAAGCTAAAAGGATTTAAAAAAAAACAGTTTTGGGGGGAAAAAAAATTTGAGTGCTGTAGCTTTCAGAACCAGCTCATAACACTATCATCATGCAGTGCTAATAAGCCCTGCCAGGCTGGACTTTGATCTGCACACAGCAGCTTGAAGGTGCACGATGCTGCTGCCTAATGAAAACTGCAAGCAGAAAGACAGGGGGGGGAAAATTTACTTTTCCCCATTTGAGAAGCAAACAGCTTACATTGCTTTCTCTTTCAGTTTATGCCAACAGTTCCACTGTACATTAGTTATTGAATGGCATTACGTGCTTGTGCCCAGTAACAGAAAGGGAATTTTCAGAATCACTTGAACAGAATCGTCACTTTGGGCTTCCCCTGCAGCCTCCTGGATGGCAACGGGAGCAGCAGCAAGGCCTTAAAAAGTCACTTTGACAGAAAATTCACACAGGGTGAAGTAACAAACTAAGAGATTATTTTTTCTCTTTTCATTTACAATAATCATGGTCTGTTTAGCCTTAGTGTTGCAAACTGATTTGTTCCAGGATTTTGCATCTGCTTTCATGAGAACTTTGAGATGATTCATTTTCACAAGTCGTTGCCAAAAAGAAATTAAAAAAACCCCAAACAACCCCTGCTGAAAAACACTGAGGCATGGTAAGTGCAGGGACAAAGCAGCCCAGAATGTTTTACTGTCAGTTGTCCCAACAGCCCAACCCAGAGCGGGGATCTGAACCATGCCAGGTTCAGATGTGAATGGGAAATAGAAAGCTTCAGACTGTAAAATGTTCCTTCGTCTGGCTTCCTCCAGAGCGAGATACCTGCAAATGCCTCTAAACTGCTCAGCTTCCTGAGACATGAAGGAGGGATGTGCCTGGAAAGGAATAAACACAAACTGAGGCAAAAATGTGCTGGCTGAAATGATAGTTGCTGTCTTTATTTTCTCACCCTCCCAGATGGCAGAGCTCCTTACCAACATTTTGCACAGACATCGCAACCACTTCCTCCTGTTCCCGGACCTTGCATGAGAGTTATCCGCCCAGCCCAGCAAGTCATCCCAAATTACTCAAACCTTCGTGCTCCCAAGGGCACTGGAGACCGACCACCACCCCAGAGGACATGCTCCTCCCCTGGTCTTCCACGATTCCCGTAAGTATGCCTGGGGGGCTTGGGGAAGCTGGAAGCTCCAACCAGAAATTCTGAATCCTTGTACTGTGAGTGTGCCTTGGCTGCAGGGGGGCCTGTGAGATGCTGGGTCGTTTTCTTTATTTGTTATTTTACACCCAATGGGGGCCTGACCTTACCTTAAAGAACTTCAAAGCCAGATACCTGATATGTTGTTATAGCACACCCTGAAATGCACACATTAAGGAAGATAAATGCTTGAAGGTTAAAAGGATGAAGGGTTGAAAAGTATCTCAGTTGAAACCTTAAAAGCTCTCCTGCTCAAGGGCAAAGGTCAATTTGGTGGCTCACTGTGGTCTTCAGCTTTGCGCTGTACCAGCCTGGGACGACTCAGTCATTGGCTTCCAGTGATTTCCTTCTTATCTCTTCTGTGATGCAGACAAAAAGGGAGAAAACCTCATCAATTGCTGATATATCTCTACACCGCAGTTTGCAGCCTTTTCTGTGATTTTTCATGTAGTAGTATAACACCACACATCTGGCACTTTTCATCCAGGGGTTTTTGACTGGTTTTCAAATATTAATTTACCAGGCCTTATATCCTTATATGTACATCATTAGCAGATGGGAAACCTATCCATGCAGGATTTTTTACCTCCAGACTCTGTTACCTAAAAACAAACTGAAGCTTCAAGTATTGAGGATATCTGAAACCTGACCATTTTTATTTAAGTGCCACAATACTTTTAATGGTGTTAAACTTACAGGGATCCGTGCTTGAAAATGTCCACTTATGAGACATGGTCTTGGCAGGAAACTGGGAGAATAGGCAGGACAAAGGAGGGCAGATGACTGAGATATTGCTCTGCTCTGGCCTGTGAAAAGTTAGGGGCTGTGACAGAAAAATGACAGCAAGCTAAGGCAATACCTGCAGCAGAGACGATTGCACCGAAGAGTTTGTATGGGGATGTAAAAATGCCGGGGAACAGTCGGTGTCCTTTGCAGTAGTAAAATTTAAAAACAGACTCACAATTTTTGGCACATTTTTTAGATAAGGTGAAGTTTTGGGATGATCTGTAAATTAACCTCAGGGCAGTTTTTTTGTGGCCATTGTTGAGGTGTGTGTTGCTTTTATCTACTAAAAGAGATCCAGAATATGCAGGGTCTGTCCTGTGGCTGCATGACTGGTGTTTGCAGGCTGATTCCCGGAACGGCAGTTATATGTTGGTAATATTTGCCTATAGAGTATTTTGTAACAGAAAACATCTGCACCGAAATGAATAAACCAAATCTTAATGTGACAACAGAAAACATGCTGTGACCAGCCTGTCATCATTCATTTAAGGAAGACTAAGAAAAAAAAGAGAGTGGTCTTGACTGACTAAACATCCCAGCTCTGTGGGGAAAAGCTCTCAGAGAAACCTAACGCTCATCCACAGATTGAACCCAGCAGATTCCCAACACACCTCACATAAAAATCTCTATAGATGCCCCTTCCCATTGACTTAAACTGTGAAGCCAAAGTGTCTACAGACAGGAACTGCTAAGCTTCCTAAAATCATACTTTTCTATCTGTTTGCTACAATGAAGTTGTTAGGCAAGATTATTGCAGGTCTGGATCACCAGTCCCTGACATGAGAAAGGCTAATTTGGGTCTGCCATTCAAATACAAATTAACTTTGTATCCTTTAGCAAAACTTTGTGTTTGTCCAGAAGTGGAGACCCTCCAGAGTAGGAGGTGGAGTGCCCTTGTAGCCCCATTTTTTCCCAATTCCCATCTTGCTCTGTGCCTGCTGCGCTGCACAGGATATCATGAGAGCATGTGAGGTGCCATGAAGCACCCCTTAGATAATGTGAAGAGGTTACCCAAGGGCCACCCTGCTCCCATACATGCATAACAACATCCACATGGCATTATTTCTCGCTCAGAAATGGCCTTTGCTTCTGCTAATTGCAAGCTGAACAGCTTTCAGCTATGATGTGACTTACTTCCTGTGATTGATGTTGCTATTGCAATAAACTGCTTCTTGTGGTAGACTGTCACCAAAGTAACCATTCAAAAGATGCCATAGTAACTCAGTAGCTATGCTGAGTCAAGCATCTCTAAAGAATTCTTCCTAGCTAATATGCAGATCAAGTTTTTAATGTGTTATTAAAAGAATTTTGCCTGAAAAGTAGTATTTTTAAAACCCCCACTTGCTTTTCTTTGTAGAAACCAGCTATACAACCAGCTACCTAATGGTCAGATGCCACCCAAGACATGTGGCCCGGATGAAGCATGTGGTTGTCCCTCTGACAATTTTCCATCTCCAGCTGCTGTCCCAAGACCTCTCAGTAACCCTGCAGCCAAGGGAACTCTGAGAACCAGCAATTTGCCGGAAGAGTTGCGTAAGTGGTTGGTTAGCAAATTTGTTCTGTGCAAGATTTTACAGCGCAGAATAACAGTTTTAGGTGGGAAAGCTCCAGAAGAGGGAAAGGGGGAGGAGATGGCAGAGGGAATGACACTGACACAAAGACAACAAGAAAAGAGTGAGTGTCAGCACATCTGTAGGATGTGAGTGTCTGTGTTTTCTGGGATGGAATTATCCCCTTGAATCTTGAAAATGTAATTGTCATTAATTGCTTGTTATTTTGTTTACAAAAAGTAAATACTGTTTAGATTGTTTTCATGACTCCTTGCTAAACAGGATGTCCCTCTGAGGGGGGCTGAAGCTTACAGTAAAAGCCTAATAACAAACAAAGTCCTAGGGATAAAGCATTTCTGCCTGTCCCAAGTGAGACAAATATGTTGAGCCTTGACCTCAGTTTCTCCCTGATGTGGTGAGTGGAGAAGACTTTGGGTCAGGAACCCGTGCTGAGGGCAGCACGGACTCTGGCGGAGGTGCTTCTGTTGCCACCAGTCCCACAAACACATTTGTCTTCAACTCTTACAAGAAAGTCTGGTTTCAGAAAAATGAGTTCCTTCTTAATGCCAAGGTGGCTAGTAGGTGAGATGTACCATTGCTAAGAACCTTCCACATCTCTCCCTGATGCAAATCCATGATTCTTTTAATTAGTACGGAACCCCCTTCCACAAGGGCAAGGACAGCTGAAGGCATTGTTGTCACCAGCCATGCATCCTGCCTGCAGAGGGGGTTAATGCTGCTCCAAGGCGAGGCAGTATGGCACAAGGGCCTCTCCAGCTCCATATCAGATCAGTGGGGTCCCGGGAGAAAGCTGTGCTGGTTGCAGCCAGTGCAGGCAGCAGGAGCTCTGGGTGAGGGCTCAGCCTCACTTATGCCAAAGGGCTGGGGAAAAGCAGCTCTGGCCGCAGGGCAGAGTGAGCAGCAGAGCGATTTTACCCTCTGCAGCTTGCCAGCAGTGAGGCAGTAGGACCTCAAATCTACAGCGAGGTTCTGTACAGGCAGCTGATTTCAACACCAAGGCACTGCACTGTCCCACATGCATTTTGTAAATAATCCAAAGAAACTGAATTGGGCAGGACCTGCAGCTCTGGAACTGCAGGAAAAGGAGGGCTGTGACAGTCTCACCTGAGTGGTGTATTTAAATGTGTTTCATATTCACATGGACTCTCTCTCTCCCAGGCAAGGTCTTTATAACCTATTCGGTGGACACAGCGGTGGAGGTTATGAAATTTGTGAACTTCCTGTCTGTAAATGGATTTCAAACTGCTGTAAGTATTCCTTCTGGAGAAAATTAATTTCAACCAGGGAAGAAAAGAAACATTTTTTTAAAAAGCAGAGGCTATCCATTTAAATGTTTTTCTGTTTATCATCACATTCTCTAGCTTAAAGAAGATACAAATAGAATGAACTAGCCTTGGATTTCCAAGTTTTAACTTAAATTATTTGCCTTTTTGTTGATTCATATTTTAACTGAATTTTATGCTTTGAAATGTGCTTTAAAAATGACTCTGGAAAATTTCATTTAGTGCCACCAGATAGCAGATGGGCAATTGTGTGAGGTTTTGTGAGCTGTTCCATTAAAATTGTCTCATATTTGGTCTGTAATATCAATATTAAAAAAGGTCAATTTTCATGTTCCTCCCACCCCAGCTTTTTTTTCTGTGATGCTATTACATCGTTAGTTCTTCAGATGTGAATACCTTTCTGCTAAAAAGTTATCTAAAAGCAGTGTATTTCACACAGCATAATGAAACAGCCCACCTCATGGTTTCCTTTGCTTTGTTATACTTTTTAAAAGGATTCTAAAAATCATTGGCCTGAAAAGGTCTGTGTCCCACTGTCTAATCCCATAAGCCATTCAAATTTTTACTGAATTTCTCATGAGTTTGCTTCATCATAGCAGCTTGATAGCAAAATAGCAAAATCTTGATTCATATTTTCTTATTTCAGGAGTATATGGTATCTGACCCCTCAACCTTCACTCTTTGGCTCCAATTCAGGAAACCATTTAAGCAAGTGGCTATCATTAAACCGAATGAGACTCAGTGGGGGGCTTTGCACACACTTATTTATTTTCATGAATCAAAGATTTTTTTTTTTCCCCAGAGACTGCAATTATACTTCTCTCCGGCAGTTCTGTACTATGAACAATTCATAAGAAAGCTTTGGCCACCGTAGAGTTACAGAGTAGAAGGCTCATTAACAGCAGCTTTGCTGGATGGGCAACTTATGGACCCTGCTGCAGAATAATAAATACAGCAAAATGGCCCCAAAGCAAAGAAACAAATATGCTTTCTATGTATAAAAAGGGAAAATGAAAGACTTGAGAGCAGAACATGACTCATCTATCAAAACTTGGAGAAGTTAATACTTCCTCTGTTGGTCACAGTCACTGATTTCTGGTTTCTGGGTTTACTAGGCATGCAGAGAAGCGAGCAGTGTTGGTCATGTTCAGTCTATGAAGTCCTCCATACACCCTGAATATTTAGTTCAATATGAAGCTAAAACTACCCTTGCAGCCAGAAGATAGTGGGCGATTGCAGCTATACAGATAGAGAAAGTGGGCAGCCATCCAACGCTCATGAGATGTTCAGAGCGGCAAAAAAGCCACTTTGCAAACCTCACGTATCTAATGTTCACCAGCACTGTTTTTTTCTTGTTCCATTGAGTAAAATAATGCCTGGGAGTTGGGAGCTGGCAGGGCAGGGCAGCCAAGGGGCCGACTGAGCAGGAGCCCAGCAGTGTGCCTACAGCAGCCCCTCTGCCCCTGACTGGTGCCTGTCCAGCTCGACTCTGAACTGCAGGGAAAGGCGAGAAGTTGTGCACGTACACATTTCTTTCCTAAGGGAATTGGGCATGCATGTTAGAAACTAGAGAAAAAAGTAGGTGCCATATCAGTGCCATCAAATGGGGAGGAAAGGTGAGAGGATGTTCACCATGGACTTTCATTCTCTTGCAGATTGATATCTTTGAGGACACGGTGCGAGGTATTGACATTATTAAGTGGATGGAGCGCTACCTAGGTGATGTATGTAAGGGCAATTTAACTTTGTTCATAGCACAGGTGGCCTGAGGAGAATGGTTGAATTATAGCAACAGGGACAGAATCAAAATGCAAGACGCTGTTATCATCTTCCCTGCCCCTACAGAAATAGCAGAGGCCTTGCAGAGAGCGCATAGGCAAATCTCACTCACTTCTGTATCTTTTGGTCCCAAAGCTCTTTCTTTAAGAAATGAAGTGCTAATGCTGGTATTCTTGCCAAATTCCAGTGCTGGCTGTTACATTCAGCCTGAAGCTGCCATTGGACAAGTTGTTCCTCCATCTCCTTTTTGAATAGTGGGGTTTAGCTATGCTTGGTTAAAGTGATATCTGTATTTCATCCCAGGCTGCATAGTTGTGGCTAATGTTCATCCTTCTCACCTGTAGCTTTTAAATTGCTATCTAGAACACTGAAGAGTTCTTCTGGATAAACCATCCTATACGTAAATTGGAAATTAGTATTCTGTTGGTTGATAGATTTGCTCTCATGACTTGCTATCTATCTAAGCAGTAAAACATAGATTTATCTTGCTGCCAGTGCAGTTCCCTGCAGCAACGACTTCCTCTGAAGTTCAATTGAGCAGTGAGTGCACATCTTCTTTAGGATTAAGCCAAGTGGTCACATTATACCAGCACAGCTGGATGCAAAATTGTGATTCTGTTGCTTGACACGTCATCATGGAGTGAATTCCTTGGATTCACACCTTGCTGAGTAGCCACCAAGCATCAGACTCACTCTGAGCAGATCTTTGTGGTTTGGGAACAGCATGGCAAAGTGGTGGGCTCTCCCTGGCCTGAACAAGGAAGCTTAACCATCTAAGACAGCCCTGCACAGGTTTCCTGAATATATCCATCAGGAGACCTTAGCTGATGTGCACACCTTAGCTCATGTACTCAGGACATGGCACAACTGTGTGCAGAGCCAGCCTGGGGCCTCTGCCATGGAAATGCAGTCATGCTTTTTGGAGTTTCATCAGGACAAATTAGGCATGGGCTCACTGTGCATAATGGAGGTACTAAAACTAGAAGACAGCATGAATTTGCTTTTTGCCAAAAACATCATTATCACTTAAAATATAAGCTGGCAGATCTCCTTTAGGACTCCGGCACAGTCAATAGGAGAGACAAGTATGTGCAGAGAACAATTCCCTGCCTCCACATGAGGATCTTTCTCTGACTGGCCACCCCAGAAATGTTTGTTTCCCTCCAATTACTGTAGAGGTACTTTCTAACTTCAAAACCCTTACACATGTCAGGAGGAAGGGACTGCTTGGACACAAGCAGGGGAATGTATGCAACTGGGCATGTCTCTTTCAAACCCTCCACATCTGTAAGTGCTTACATGCATGTCAGGCACAAGCAAAAGTAATTCTGGAGTATGTTAAGTCGGCGTAAAGGATAATGGCTCCTTACCGTATTTGACCCTGTGGTGGGGCAAATTCTCTTGATATAACACAGAAGGAAGGAGTTAATTAGGTGCCAGGCTGACGGTGAGCCACAGACTTGGAAGCCTTACACAGCCTGATGTGGCAGGGATGAAAGACAGGCCCTAGGTAAACACAAGTAGGAAGCTTTCATCTGCCAAGCCTCTCCACTGGCCTGCCATTAAGGAGGAGAGATGTTTCCCAGATATGAAGGATGGCCCCTCCATGGAAACCTGAGCTCCAGTGGGGGGCTGGGATTAAAGAGGTCACAGACAGGATCCAGGCTGTCCTAGCAAGGTGGAGGAACATTGCTTTCAGGCAGTTGTGGCAAGGTGGGACAGAGCTGCTAGGTACCCCTAAATCTGCCCAGGCCATCCACAACAGCCCACCTCTGCACACTTCCCCGCTAAGATCAGCAAGGGAAGATGTAATTTCTGCTGCCGAGAACCCTCAGGGTAGGTTCCATAGCCACTGCCTTTAAAAGCCACTGCCTTTAGTGGCTTTTTGTATACAAAGCCATAGATGGCTAAATAGATGTACTTATATGTAAGCTGTTGGAAAACATTTAGGTCTGAATTTTAAGATAAAAATTTTCTGTGTATGCATGTAGAGACTCTACACTGATAAAAAGTAGCTTCATATTACAGGGATTCCAAGTGTAAACTAGTAGCTGCTAATATATCTCTTGACATTTAGAGTTTCTATATTACGAGATCTCGAGAAATAATGAGGAGAATGAGTGCATGAATTCTCCTGTATTTCCTGCCAGAATGAATGAGATCCTCTCATGTTTGCCAAGAACACAAAGATCACTTAAAACACAAACTGGCAGATTTCCGATCTGCTTCTACCAAACACGCTGTGTTTCCCAATTTCATAAAAGTGCTTTTCTCCCTGACAGAAGACGGTGATGATAATCATAGCAATCAGTCCAAAATACAAACAGGATGTGGAAGGGGCTGAATCCCAGCTGGACAGGGATGAACATGGCTTACATACTAAATACATCCACAGGATGGTAAGCAAGGACATGCATTTGCTGTTTTACAAAGACTCTGTCTCTTCTCAAAAGACAAATCTGTCTCCAAATGGCAGGTTCTTTGCTTTGTTTTCCCTAATCCCCATAGTTAAACACCCCTCTTTGGAATTCATTAATCCTTCCTCTCATCAGCTCCGTATGCTCATTAACATCTGCTAAGAGGTTCAAGGGAGAAAAATCCTATTAAACATGCTCATCTTATTTCTCCATATTCTTTATTGTTCCAGGTTTTTTCCCTCCTTCACCTTCTTGAGCCTTTGTATAGCCCTGAGCACAATCTTATCTAACAGTGCCTGACCTTCCTCTCTATAAACCAGCCTCTGTTGCTCAGCCATCCCGGAACTGAGGTCTTTTTTCAGGCAGCAAGGCTGGCTGAAAGGTGGAATTGCAAAGCAAAGGCCGGAGGTGCAATGGGGGCCTCCTGGGAGGTGACAGAGGACCAGACACCCATCTCCACAGCCTGTCACAGGATGGACATTTAGCCCAGAAGATGCCACAGAGCATCTGTGAAACTGATCCTTTCTCCCTCGGTTTGCAGTGTGCTGCCTTTCTCACCCTATAACCCATCTGGTTCCATAGTTTGGCCCTGCCGCCAAACTTCTTAGAAGCTGTCACCAACAGATAACCTCTCAGCAGTATTTTGCTGTCCTTACCACCCCTGGGATGCCTGTGTCCAGGGCCATGGGGAACAGGCTGGGTCCTAGCTTGGATACAGACGTGGCCTCTGGTTGAAGTCTTTCGCCCTTTTGGAGACTGAACAGGGGCCTTAGTCAAGTCAAACTTCATCAGTTAGAGATGGATTTCATGGGATTGCAACTGCAGCTAAAACCATAATTATTTCGTACCACAGAACTAAATGCTCAAGAAAGGCTGACAGGTCTTTCCTGTATCATTTCTGTAGTAATGAAGAATCAGATTAACTGGCCAAACCAAACTGAGTCCACCAGCAATAGACCAAATCACTTAACAGAAGAGCAGTTTAATTAAGCAGCAAATGTTTTTACACATAGGGTTCATATGCGTGCAAAGAAAAGTTATCATGGCATTACAGTAAAACTGGCATTTTGTTCTATTCTAGATGCAGATCGAGTTTATACAGCAAGGAAGTATGAACTTCAGATTCATCCCTGTGCTTTTTCCAAATGCCAAAAAGGTAAAATACATGCATGCTTATAAACTTGTTGCATGATTAAGTACTTATTATTTTGATCACAATGCACCAGGTGAAATCTTAAAACTAAAACACTTGATTTCTTGGTTCTTAATATCCCACTAGTAATATTCCAAAGCTCCATTTTACATTAAAATTTTATAGTTTTATGTACATACAAATAAAAACTATTTCATCCACAATATAAATCAGCACATAAATGTATTTCTGATGATGAATGTACAATAAAACTCAAATTGCCTTTAGCATTGAAAGTATTTAAATGGAGAGAGACAATCTATCCAGGAAGCCTGCTTTTTATATTAACCCTTTTATAATTTTGTCCAGATGTAATGCCGATGAGTGAGATGGGCAAGATTTATGACTGATGTGAAGTGAGGATCTGGAAGAGGGTGTGCTGAGAATATAAAAATAAAGAGTATAATAAACATTAAAGTACTAGCCTGTTCTTGAACTTTGATGCCTCCATCAAAGGCAAAATATAAGATTTTTTAGGACTTGCAATTTCATCTGCCCTCCTTACTTGTTTTGAAGATCCATTTGTGGATAAGAAATAAGTAATGCAGCAGATTCTACCTCGCTCCGAGAGAATCTCTTGAATTTTTACAAGGCCAGAAAATTCAAATTACTTCAGTTATAACTGAGAAATAGCGTTCTTCCCCAATCTCATGCATTGTATTCATGTTCACTTTTCATAACTAAATGCTGTGTGCACTGTTGGATAGCTGTCATGTTACCCCTAGGTAGGTATGGCTGTGTGTTGGAAAAGTATGGAAAAATTCTTTATATTTCCTTCTGTGACCAGATTTTGGAACATAAGTCAAAATTTAAACAATATTATCAATGATTATAGGTCTGTGAAGTCCAGTGCACTTCTGGATTTTAGTGTAATAAAATTATTTAGGCACCAATTTAAGCTCGGAAATTTGAAAATACATCCCTGGGATTGTAAAATATGTGAGGTCCTTTGGAATGAACGGTACCTCCGGTATTTCATGTAATTCAGATCCCTTCCTGAATGGTCTCAGTCTGGTACTTACCTTAAGTGTGAAAAGCCAGGAGACAGCACCAGTGGGAATTGTGCAGACCAAAGGCAGGGAATCAGTCAGCATTTTCAGTCAGGCTTTGCAGCTTGATCGGGGGGAAAGGGCAGGATGGCTCCTAACCTTGGGAGTGCCCACCACATGAACAGACCCTGTACCCTGGTTGCAGAGAGAAGTGTCCCAGGAGGCACTGTAGCTGCCTTTGGGCTTTGAGACAGAACAATAAGTCATGTTAATTTTGGCTGAACATTATTTATTGGAAGACTATTTAGCACGTAACAGTAATTCTGTCAAAGAGATCTATAAGGAATTTCCAGGGTTGGTTTATCCAGCTGCCTTTATCAAAGCAACAGGCTCCAGGCATCCTTCCTGCCTAGCCTCTGTTGTCCACATCACCCTTCAGTTTTTCAAGAGGTGCCTTTCTCATTACGTTATGCAAATCAGCATTTTCTACTGCTGTTAAGCTTTGCTCTCTTTCTCCACGTATTTCTTTGCTACATCACCTACCTTCATCCAGCTAGTTAATGATAATGTAACTGAGGACATCATGGGTGGAAGGAGAGCACCAGAGCCTGAACAAGCTGCAGTAATTAAGGTGGAACTGGGATTTCCAGCTTCCCATCATACACTGCTAAAGGAGACATGGGTCTTGCTGGTTCAAGGTCTGCATTGCAGCAATCCACAGAAATGTGTCTTTATCTGACCACCTGATGACCAGAGCATTAAGCCATGATTGCCCTATGCTGGAGGCTCCCTCTGGCAGAGTAGAAGCAGCTGGAGGGGTGAGATGAGCAGGGTTGGTGCCAGGGAAGCCAGGAGATCTCAAACCACGCTCTGCTGTCATAGCCCTAAACAGTCCTGCCCTCTGCACTAATACACTCTGCCCTCTTCCTACCATTTTGATCCTCAGAGTTACAAATACTCTCTCTATGGCATAGAGAGAATTTTCTCGCAGCTTACAGATACACAACCAAGTTAAAAAAATTTAAAGGACAGTAAACCATTTTCCCATTACTCCCACCTGTAATGACAGGTGACTTACGGCAAGGAAAAGCCCCTTTTTCACTCTCCCTGCTCCCCTGGATAAAAATAGCAGCTATAGTTACCCCTTTACCCCTACACACCTCCCTCAAATTAAAATTACTGATTAATGTGCAGGTGCTTTTTTGCACTGACTTCATTATGGAGGATATTAAACGAAACTGCACGAGCAGTTCTGGAAGAAAGGTGTGGCATCTGTCTCTGGATGTATAGTGCCTCTCTCATTATATCCTCACTTGCTGGTTTCTTACCTACTACGTATTTCCCACACTAATTTCCATCTTTACTAATGATTTCCCATATCGACCTATATCAGATGCTTTTCTGAAGTCCAGACCAACTATATCTAATGCATTTCCTTCCTTGAAAAAATGTAGTTTCTTATCAAAGACAGAGAGAAGGCTCTTTGGTAAATGCTTGCTGCATTTCATTGCATTTTCTTCTATAGCTCTTAACAAGATTTAGTAAAGAAAGAAATTTCACGTAACAATGGTATGCACATGCATGCAAACATAGTCATTAACATTTGAATGTTAATGTAACATTTGAATCTCTTGGCCAATTCCAGGCAGCTTTGCAAAAGAGTACAGTTCACAAAGACTAAAATCCATTCCTATGCAAAAAAAACCCTAGCAAGCGGAAGCAAGAAATCTTATTTGTGCTCCTAACAAAGGGAATGCTGTGGGATGTTGCCTTACACTGAGGTGTCCACCTGGTTTAAAACCTGCACTTTAGGGAGAGCACTGACCAAACCCTATACTTTCTTGAATACTGGAGGAAGAGGAAAGTCAGGCTTGATAGATGCCTCTGCCACTCACAAAGCTGCTTATTCAGAGGCCTAGGTGAGATCAGACTAATGGGTGTGTAGGTGCCTGTGTGACTTACCTCCTTCTTCCTATACATAAATGCTATAGAACTAACAAAGTGGTTGCAACAATCAACACGCACCGCTCCCTGAGCAGGGAGAGCGATGCAGCTTCATTCCTACAGCTGTACAGGCCAAGGAAAAGACAGCCAATTTGAGAAGCACAATGCTTGGGAATGAAAGATTTGGACTGCAACTAGATTGTTAGCTGGCACCAGGACATGTGCGGCCCATGCCAGGGCATCCCCTGGCGAGGTGCCAGAGATGTGGTTCACACCAGAAGCTTTTTGCTCTGTCCTCTCAGAGCCACTGCCTTGACAGGGACTGTGCTGTTCCTAACAGGAGCCACCTCGGGAAAACACTGTCTTGCTAAATGAGAGGTCCAGGGAGCAAGCGCTGGATGTCCTGGCTGCTTGTGTTGCTTACCTGCTCTCTCACTTTGGCTGTGTTCTGGTGTCTCCAAGTTCAGATCTCCAGAAGAAATCTACATCTCATGGTCGACCATGAGCTGGTTTTAGTCAAGGATCGGTACATCTGTTAATTAGTGGTATCATAATAGCACTTCACCCCTAAACATCCAGGCTGTCCATATGGAAACCTCCCAAGGCTGTGGAAACATGCAAACATGAAGTCTGAGCAGGTTTCTCTCCATCAGCCTGCTGTCACTCTCCAGGGCCATGGTGGTCCCAGCTTCATTTTGTTAATGGGCACCAGCCAACCCCTGTGAAAGACTGCACCTTTCCCAGGATGCAAGGAGTGGTGGAGGTTTGACCCTGCTAATCTGGAGATGCATTAGTCTCTCCTCAAGCTAAGCATTGGCCTCAACCTCCTGCTCAGGACACCACGCTTGGTGAAGGAAGGTGCAAGGGGAGGGCGAGAGGGCTACCAAGATGAGAAATGCCCCTGTGGTGTCCCACTCTTTCCCTATTGATTCTCATTCCAAGATTGAACATGTTGTGTGGATCCTTTAGCAGCTACTGAGGTGGCAGCCTTTCCTTGCACAGGATACTGAAATGTCTCCCTTCTCTTCTCAGTGTTTATTTTCACAAGCCTTTCGATGCTTGTCACTGAGATCAGACTTCTTTTGAAATGTGGTGAAATTAGCCAACATGATGGCAGAAGAGAAAGAGAGACAGGCAAGCTGTGAGATCGCACAAAGTTCATTTATTTAGGAACCCAAATACAGTTCCAAAGCCAAATTAAAATTTCTTGTTGTTACACGAAGTGCCTAGAACAGACAAAACGAAATCTTTCTTGGCAGGGTCTGACAGGATCTGCAAGGTTCTGGTACAGATTCAGGAGGATTTAGAGGATTTAGTGTTTATTTCCCTTGTTTTTTCAGGAGCACGTGCCTACCTGGCTGCAGAACACCCACATTTATAGCTGGCCAAAGAATAAGAAGAACATCCTTTTGCGGTTACTGCGGGAGGAGGAATACGTTGCTCCTCCAATAGGCCCTTTACCAACACTCCAGGTTGTGCCGTTATGAACATTATAGCTTCAAGTGCATGTCGAGCGGTTGCTAAAGGGTTGTTCCTGGCAGGGAGCCAATGCTCTTCCAGATGGCTCTTTTTGATGACAGAAGACACTCTTTCTGCTAAAGGAATTGGTTGTCTTGGGTTACGCAGGCTCAGCTTGTTCTCTACCATGTTAAACAACTATTTCCAAAGCTGATGGGGCAGAACTCTTTTCTCTAGATTTTTAAGTAAGCTGCAAATGGAAAGAATGCCCAGTTTTATTTTAACATCTGTTTTTAACATATTCCTTTATTAGTCATAATAGCAAACAAATACCAGAAATAATGTTGCAATAAGAGTAAAATAAAAGTTACATTCTCCTTTTTGCTCAGGGTTTCTTTAAAGATATTCCTGCCTTGTATAGCACTATCAAACCATTAATTTGTATATACACTATTAAATATTTGCCTTTTGTAAGGCACCTTATATACCATGTCTGCTTTTATTATTGCTGGGAATGAGGGAGAAATGGGTTGGGCAGTGCAAGTTTTCCTTAGCCTCTCTTGCATAGAGACACTTGTCTTCAATTAGAGGACTTTCTGATCTGAAATCTCTCGAGTTCCCTTTCCTTACAGCTGGGTCCCTCACACCTGTGGCGTGTTGCAGCAACAGTCCAGAACAGGAGACCTAAATGCACGACTACGTGTGTGCTGTCAGTGCCATGGAACACTGCAGTGTTTTTTGTAGCAGCCCTTTAGGTTCATTACTGCTCTTCAGCCCTTATTTAAAACAGACCATGTCAAAGGACAATTGGCGCTTGGAAAGCCAGCGATTGTTAAGAGAAAGAACATTGACTCCTACAACTTGCATGCAGTACAGAACAATAAAATAATCAAAGATGGAGAGCCACGGGGTGTTGGCAACCAGGAAGGCTCAACAACATCACGTCTGCTAAAATTTGAACATTTTTTTACAGAGCACATAACCATGACTTTGGTGAGGAGTCTTTGTTTTTTAAACAGCCTTAACCTTACTGAAGTAACAGTGGACACTATTGGCTTGAAATTCTGCAGCCCTTATTCTGTAGAGCAGTCAGACAATAATGTCTTGCTCTGACACCAGAGCTCTTCATGCCTGCTCAATGCAGGCTCTCACCAAGGATCCTCCTCAGCTTTATTATTTGTCACAGAATGACCCAAACACAGCTTTATAAAAAAGCACATGTATTCGGTAGTCTGAAAAGTAAATTAGCCCAGAGGTTTACATTCCTCTCACAGTATCCAAATTATTTAATTAGCTTTCCATGAAGATGATGCCAGCATGGTGTGTTGATGCAGGACATGCCTTGTGGTGCTCATGAAGGAGAAATTTAAACTCAGACCTTCCTTTAGCATAAAGGCATTTCCTTCTGCATAAAGAGTTGCAGCCACTTAAGAGGACTGGTAGAAGGGTGCATTCAGTGTTATCAACTCCTGTAATTTTGATTGTGGTATTGTCTGTACTTCATACAACTCCAGTTTCAAAAGGGAAGCTCAACAACTGAAATGGGCTAGTACCTGCCATGCCGGCAGCTTCCTGACAAAGCACAATAAAACTATGTTAGGTGGTGGTACTTCTTGGCACCTACTTGCATTGTGGGGAGGGGAGGTCTGCTTTTCATGTGATAAATTGAAACACGAAGCTTCCAATTAAGAAAATAACTTTTTAGTATACGGTGAGAAGCCTAAAGTCATGACAGAAATCCATCTCAAATGGTCAACAAAATGAAGACAAAAGGAGTGGGATGTGCATACATGACCATCAACATGTAGGGTTACCTGGAGTGCCCTGTAGCATCGAGCTCAGCCTCCAGGTTGAGCAAATCTCCTGAAAGGCTATGGCATATCTGCCAACTCAGTACGGCTGCCTCTGGTACTTTAAGGTCTCCGAAACATTTTAACACTCTGAACTAGTCTGTCTGAAATGGTTTCTGTACCCATTAGCCAATTTCTGGCACATTTAACAGGGAGGGCTCAAAGATAGTAAGTTCCTACGGGTTTCACGGTAATAATTACCTGGGCAAAGGGCAAGCCCCAAAGGCACACGCTGTGGAGGGAGAGGCAGCAGAGGTTCAGGCCTGCAGAGGTCCCTTCCCAGAGGTGGGCAGCTGGCCATCCAGCACTCACAGCAGGCACAGCTGGCCTCCCTGCCCCTCGACAGGGCTGGAAGGGTGCTGGGAGGTTTTTCCAGGTGCACAGCCTGGGCAAGGCTGGAGGAGAGCAATGTATAGGGAATGAGGCTGTATCAGTTTTGCTGCTAGCAGAGCAGCATATTAGGGAGCCCAGTTAAGCATTCAAAATGATTAGCGAGGCTGGGTAGTAAATTCCTTTCATCGTTTTGGCTGTCATCCGAAAATACGTGCTCTAGATTTACCACAGATTTGCTCGGTTTGGGCCAGGGAATTTCATTAACTCCTGCATCATGTGATACACAAGGTTACATTAAATGGTCCAGTGATTATTTCTATTCTTCTGTTTCAACGATCCTGTTCTGAGAAACAATGCAAGCAGAGTGAGGAAGAAAACTATGCTTTGGTGTTTAGGAAGTACAAAGAGCCCAATCTATTTAATTGCTGGGTCTTTTTTTTTCTTTTTTTAATCAAATAACAATTCCCGGGATTCATTGATCTTTACATTAGTTAGAGCATCCTACAAGGACAGAAACCATGATGGGGAGAGTGTGAGTAATGAGCTACCAGCCTAGTGAATCATTTCCCCTAAAGCTTTGTATTTGTGGAGAGACAGATGGTGGGAGCTGTGAAGAGGGAGGGGGAGGAGAAAAGCTGGTTTTTGCAAACAGCAAAAGTATAAAGGACAAAGAGAAAAAAAAGATAAATAATCAGCAGGTAAGGGAGAAGAAGAGACTGAAAATACGCCGTCTGTTTCAAAATGAACATGTTAACGTTACAGTGGATTAGGGTCAAGGGAAAATAGAGGAAGGAAACTGCAGTAAACAGGAGCTTTGTGGCTGAGAGGGGAAAAATTTACCAAAAGCAGCCTTAAATATGTATTTGTAGATGAACTCTTGAGTCAGTTATTAACTTTATGTGCAAATAACGGAGAGGTATGCAAGATTCTGTTGTGCAGGTTGGCAGTGCTGCTGCCCAGCTGGAGCTGCCAAGCTGCAGGTACCCACAGAGGCAAAAGGCATGGCTTGGACGGTGACAGTAGCGCCAGGCATTTCTCTCACAGAACCTGAACATTTGCAAAGGGTGTGTGGGAGAGGGAATCCATTGTCCCTAATGTGGAAAATAAGAAGCAAAGCAAGAGAGTTACATACTTAACACCGGGATGAGTGCAGCATTAAGATAGAGATAAGATGATTGAGAGACAGCCTGCTTTATAGCCTTGCCAAAACTCAGATGATATTAACGCAGGTAAAGAATTTTTTATGCAAGTCACCTGCGTAACAAAAATATGGTTGTAAAATTTTATCCCACAGTTAAGTTAAATCGGCCTCTCCAGCAAAGGAAGTGCAGAGTGGTTCTAGCACAAAGTTAATTCAATAAAGCCTTGTACTCAAGACAAGAAATGCTGCCCTAAGAGCCCATTTTCTCCTGGTAGGCTCTTAACTGTCATCATTTGATGCCATTTAAGAAAATAAATCAGCAGATTTCCCTGCAGCCTCTCTGAGACCAGCAGCAAGGGAGATAACAAAGCTGGCTCCTTAGAGCAGCCCCACCAAAGGGTGCTTTGCTGAATTTCTTTCCCTCATCTCCAGCCACTGACCAGGCTGCAGGTACTGGAGACCTGGGCATATAATATTAATAACAGCATCAGTTCAGGCAGCAAACTTGGTCAGTGTGGTCAGGGAAGCTCCTCAGTGAGATGTACTGATGGAGAAAAAGGAACAATTAGCACCCATTAGCAGGCTTCTAATGGCTGGCTTCAGGGTTGTTGGATTTGAGGCACTGGTAAAGTTGAGGGAGTTCCCTGGTCTTACAAAGGAAGGGGAGAACTGGGAGCTATGTGGCCTTGCAGTGCAAAAGGTCCACTGTGGTAATGAAGTAAAACATGTCTTGGAGAGTTTCCTCACCCTTAGCACACAGAACAGGTACACGTTATCTTCCAAAGCAAACATCTCTCCTCTTACACTTTGGCTTTAATTTAACAGGTTCCTCCGTGCCCACACCTGCAGCAGTTTGCTACTGTTTAACCCGTGTTTGGGAAACAGATCCTGCTGGAAGGTCACAGCTTTTCCCAGCCTCCTCCTCCATCATCCTTTATCACGATGCTGCTGCAATAAAACACTGCCACAACATTGGTTTGCAGTATTGATGGGCTGGCACTGCTCCTTCTCCCTGATCCCCAACACAGGTCTTATGAAGTTCAAGGGTGGCACACGGCATATCAGTATCATTAGAAATGTCCACCGTGTCATCTCTCCTTGAGCTGTGCCAATAGCTGCTCACACGGGTCCCTGCAACCAGCACGAACCACGCTGGCACATGAACATCTCACAAAAGCCACTTTTAAAACCCTCTCTGAGAGACTAGGCCTTCATACACCCACCTCTACCACCCTGCCTACTGCTATTACAACTAACAGACGAAGAACAATACCTATATTTATATTTATATTACAAGTTATTATTCACAGCAAGAGGTGTTCTCTGGTCTGCAGGAAAAAGACATCTGGAGCAAGCAGAGGCATCTATTGCCATGGCAGACAGGTGCTATCCATGAAGGCAAAGCCAAACTGGGCCCTGACACACCAACCCGTGGAAGAAGGGGGCAGAGTAGCAGCCACTCCAATCCACTTCCAAATGAAGCCAAGAATAAGCTGGAATTGCTTAGCCCCACTCCAGACTTTGTCAGCTCCGAGCCCACCCTCGGCCTGCTCATGGAGCCATGCAGAGGCCACCAGCTGTGTGTCCCTCTCTGTGGCAGAGATCACCTGTAAACAAACAAAAAAACCCATCTAAAGCTAAGTTTCCCAGCATGACCAGATATGCCAGGTAGGCTCCATTTCAAGAGCTTGCTGATGTAGATGGGACCAGACAAATATAAATGCGAGAACTCCCCATCATGGCTCTGAGCACTGCATGCCACTGCACAGATCCATCCAAACTGGAAAAAATGCCACCAAAAGCAAAGGCATGAGTTTTTTAAACATCTTCTCTTCACTGAAAGGTATCAAGGACTTCTCCAGTTTCCAGAGGGTGAAAGGGCAAGCGCCTGCTTGCCCACCTAACCCTTGGGTAAGGGGAGCTTCGCAGCAAGCTCTGCAGCCACCAAGTCCACGGGGCCAATGGACAGATCCAGGGAATCTCAGGTGAAACATGGATGAACCCAGTGGATGTAAATCCCTGCAGGGCTGACTGTTAAGGAGGGGGGATCTGCCAGTACTGGGATCTCCCAGTACCTAGTTGCCGGTTGGGCGAGTGAAGTCTTCTCTGTTTGACTCGTACCAGTCTTTTAAGAATGGGGAAATAATGGGAAAGCTCCAGAGAACCAAAAAAGTGTGGGTTTTCTGGGGCTGCAGAAAAAGGTACTGTAATGGCAGACACTAGCCAAAAAAACAACTACTAAAACAACTAAAATTCATTAAAAAATAATCATGACCAGCACCACCTGCAGTGAGCTCATTCTGGCTGAATTTCATTCTTCGGATTTTCCACTTTTTTTTCTAAAGAAGTGTATTCTGGAAATACTATCTTGGAGGCTTTATTCAAAGCTACCTTCCTTTACTTGGGCTGACAGCCCTTACAACATGTCTGTTCTGTTTTTCATCAGCTACACCCAGTGAAAGTCTGGTAAATGCGATGCTTTGTGACTGGCATGTTAGCGCTGCAAGTGCCAGCCTTGGGATTTCCAGCAAGGAGCAGGTGCTGCAGTCCACTCTTAAAACCCCTGCAGTCTTCAAAAGAAGAAATTCAGTGAGAAAGACTTCTAAACAGATAACATTACTGGGGATTGAGTGGAACAGCCCAGGAGCGGCGAGTGCATGAAAGAATCTTTCATCTTTAAGCTGGGAGAGAGAATTTAGCCCAGCTTGGCACTGAGGAAACCCAGTCTGGTTAGTATAGGGTAGCATCCATTCTCAGTGGGCGTTGTGTGCACCCCACACATGTGCACATGCACGCAGCCAGATGCATCTGCCAGAGTCTTTCTCCCAGCTTTTCCCTCCTAGCAGGCTGTACAGAGACACTGAGATCCAGCCTCAGCGTGACACAGGCACTAATGGCTCCTGAGTGCCAAACAAACAGCACGCAGTGGACAACTGACCATTTCTTTTTGCAGCAGACTAAAAATATCTCTACCAGCAATGATTCCAGATGCTCAGTATTGGCTTTCCCCATGCACAGAGCTGTGGAACATTTGGAAAACAGAAGTTTTATTCTCCACGTTACTACTGCATTGCTGCAGACAGCAGAAAGTTACCCACTCACTCTGCTCCAGCCTCCCTACCTAAGAAGCTGAGACATAGCAAAGTGGCTGCTTAGGTACGGTCGTCGAAGACTTACTGATTAAAGAACTACATACATACAAAAAAATATTTATTTTTATGGGTCCATTCTTCTCCCAGCCTTACAAGATACAGTTTTTTCTTGAAGCACCAGCTGTGTAGAAGCTGAAACAGCAAAAAGCCAGCAGTAAGACTGTCCTAAAAGAAAGATGAAGGGGGGCTCTTTAAATAGGCACAATAGCAACTGAGAAGACAGAGTATAATAAAGAAGTGAGATAAGAGGAAGGGAATTATACTGTAATAAAACTGACTGAAGTAGCAAAACTAGTAAGCTAGCACAGATTCATCTCTTTTGGTGTCATGCTTTATTTTAAAAGAGGTAAAATAATTTAGCATTTACTATTTTTAAAATGAAGACTGAAAAGACAGAAAACCAGTATTTTCCTCCAGGCTTTTTAACTTACTAGTTGGAGACCAACCTACTAAAGCATCACAGTCCCTCCTGAGGACACAGCCATACTAATGACAATTTGACATATCGGTATGTCAGCAGTCAAGAGACTGACAGCTGTATCAAGGCAAGATAGACAGGTACACAGTACACAGAAAACAAAGAGGTTTCCTCTAACACAGTGAATGAAAACGGCACATCTCACATCTGTTGACTGATGTAGTCCAGAGTCTTTGCTCACTCCAGGCTGGAGTTAATTACTCCCAGGAGAAATTAACAGGTTGAATTTTAAAGCCCTGGGCTGCATGGACATTAGCATTGGAGAGACAGGTTTCACTGTTCTCTCAAAGCAGTGCCCAGACAATGGGGTCAATTTTGTGACTTGCTTTACTGGAGCTATACTAGAGAAAATGCATCATCCCCATCAAATAAGCATGAAGTTTTTCTGTTGACCATATTTCTCAGTTCTGCATACTTCCCAGAGTAGCTTGTTTTGAACTGCCCAATGCTCTTTGCCCTAAGGGCAATTTTCAGTAAAAAAAAAAAAGTTAATCTGGAGGCCCACATCAGACTCAGCCTGCACAACCCTACACAACATCAATATTGGGTCTGGCGTGTACCGCCTGTACTGCCTTCACATTTTGTGAAGAGTTTGGGAGGTAAAAGAAGAGGTGTAGCTGAGCAGCATTATCGTACGGAGACGATGGTAGGGTGGTGCTTGGGAAAATTATCCAGGGCATTTCTACATTGAGACTGGCCCAAAGCCTACATCTGTGGTGATATCCAAACTGGTCTTCAAAAGGTAGCAAGAAAACAAGCCTTTCTGAGACACTACCTGTGGAATAGCATTGGTGAACAAATACAGTAAGTGCCAGAAAATCTGGTGTCAAATTGCATGTGACAGAGCTCAGTAAAATAAATACCCTGACCTACCTGCTCCCTACAGCCAGAACATTTCTTAGGTACATCACAGGGAAATGCACTTTATCCTACCAGACGTACGGTGTACAAACACAAGTTGCAAACAGCATGTCTGCGAGCTCTGAGCTTGTCAGACAAGTCTCACTGTCTCAAAACCTTAGTGCAAGATGGATTTATCAGGCTTTCAAGGCATTTTACATCAGCTCAGTTATCAGCTCTGACTATCACACAGTGCTATTACCCAGCTAAAAACACCGTTTCAGTTCTGATTTCTCTTTTTTCCTCACATGCTTCCACTAGGAAACCTCTAATCTAATGGAGAAAATAATTTTTCATGTGTTGTCTGTGTTTTACAACATTAGAACCAGCTATGTAGATAGCTGCCTCATGCCTAACGCTCAATACCAGAAGGCTGTTCTTACGAAGAGCTTACAGTCTGACTTTATCTGGGATTTGAGTGGCTAACTAAAATCCTTTGCAAATTATCTGTCACTTCTTTGTAAGACCTGCTTCCTTTCTTTGTGTCTGAATTCGGACTGGGGATAATGAACTTCCTGTATCATAGACCGGGATACAAGGAAACTCATTGTACACTCACCAAGGAAGAGTATATCAGTAAGCAGCTTATAAGGCAGCTCTGAAGAGTCTTGTTAGAATGACTTATTCTCCAAGTTTCAGTGGTTTGATTAAGTAGATCATGTGATAAACACTTATAATGAATGTCTTCAGATGCTGCCAGGGAAAGCCCGGCAGATAAAATGCTCAATCCCACGGCACTGCTCTCTGCATAACAAACTGATTACAAAGACGGAAAAATCATACAATTCACTGGCTTCTTCTCCCACTCAGGACAGCACAACACTGTTCTACAATTTTCTCTCTGCTGCCCCAAATTAAAGTCTCCTTGCTACTCAATCCAGTTTAAACTAGTCCAATTTTTCTCCTACAACTGAGCAGGCAGATTACAGCTAAATGTAACTACATGTGAGCAAGCCTAGTCAAGCTTCTGAGTGATTTCTTTCTTATTAAAGAAAACAAAATAATACAAACAAAAATGCCCATGTTGAAACTAGATGATCCTTAAGGTTCCTTCCAATCCCAACCCCCAACCCCAAGCATTCTATGATCCTATATGAAAAAAAAAACACAAGCACTGAGCATAAACTCACAAGTAACACATGCTAATCTGGTTTATTAAAAAATGGCAGGAAATGTCCAAGTGCATCCCTTGCAGTTTTTGCCAGCCCAATACCTGTAGGACCAATGACCAGGGATATATATCAGCATCTGCTCTGCTCTCCCTTAAGCCCCATGTTCCTCCTTCTTGGCAGCACAGCTTCTCATCTTTACCCCCCCCTCTCCTAAGTTGTTTCTGCCTAGCAAGCTACAGTGTCTCCACAAAAGGCATCCTGACTCTGGCACAAAGCATGGGATGTATGTACCTGTCCCTGCCTTGTCACTCAGCATAAATTACAGCACTGCCTCTTCAAGGCCAGTGTTATATCCCTGACTCAGGTGCCAGCTGCAGCATGTGTGATGGATGGGGTGCCTTTAAGAAAGTCTTCTTCAGGTCCTGTGACTGAGATGAAGCAAAGACCCCAACAGCCTCTTCTCCTTGACTAGCAATACCCACGTGCTCCTGCTACCATGGGCAACAGATGTTTTGCACCATGACACACACATTGGTCTCATCCAATACCCAATTAAAATGCTTGTTAGGGCACTGCTACAGAGAAGAGGATTTGGAGCACTGCTGGGTCTTTGAAGTGTCAGGGTGGAGGAGGCAACTGTTTCAGCTGGGCATGGTCCTACTGCCAGGGAGCTTGTGGAGAGATACACAAGTGCTGGGCTCTTAGTGAGGTAATTGGTTTTACTTGGGATCCTTAATTCAATAAAGGAGTGGTGAGGGCATGAACAATTCCATTACTTTAAGCTACTTACTGGCTGGGTTTCCCCTGTTTCAGATCCCAGACTTTACAGAGTGGTAGCAGAGATGGCAGAAGCTGCAAAGCCAGCCCACAGTAATGCCTGTCCTCAGGCTACCTCACTCCATATCATCCCACTGAGTAATCAGCTCTTTAGGGTCACTGGGTGAATCGCCTTAGAAGGAATTGCTTTGGGAGTTCAGGTGTCAGTAGAAACAAGAGGGTAAAGGGTAGTAAACAGCATGTCACCTCAGCAGTTCTGTCCCGCATGTCACCAGCAGGTCTGACAGCTGTCAAAGACGCACAGTGGACCAAACTGGCACTGCTAATTCCTCCACCACACTTACAGCCCTTGCATTTCCACCCTGCTCAGAAGCCAGTACGCACAAGGCAAGAGTGCCCAGCCTGGCACACGCTTATGCACGATCACTAGAAAGGCTGATTTGGCACAGCACTTCGGAAAATGACCTTGGTGGTGGCTGGCATCGAACTGTGCACCCCACTCCACCTGCTTCTCATGTAGAAGAGCAGCCCCATATCACCCATCCATTGTACTGAGCAGAGTGTTAAACCACCTTGCCAACTACCAACTGTTAAACCCCTGGATACGCACAGGCATGCAGACAACCATGAAGTGAGAGGTTGCAGTTTGCACCGACTCTGACACTGGCCTAAAGGCAAGCCTAAGAGCATCCTTGAAGTCCAATACCAACATGGTAACAGGTCGCATGAGTTGATAGCCTCATCACACCTAGTGCAGATGTTGTAAAGAGACCTAGGGAGAAACGTTTGCTAGACGAAGAACACATTCACGAATTCCAAACTGACTTATCAGATAAATTAGCACATCAGAGTTAGGTGGGGGGGATGCCTTGCTCCCTGGCTTGACCCATCAGAATTCCTGTCCACCAGTTCTGTTTTGAGGAATAGTCCAGCAATTATGGCACCTCACAGAAGTTCTAGGGGATAGTAAAAATTGTTTGTAGTTTTTTTCAAACAGCCAACCTCCAAACATAACTGCAGTTTAAAATGTAAATCAAAAACTTTGTATATCAGCTTTCCTATACCATTACTAGCCATTAAGTCTCCCCAGGTCATGTTATTTTCCAATTAATGGGATCGCACAGGTGTAATTGAAGGGATAATATACTTTCAGCTCTCATCAATTGTGATGGCATGTGAGAAAAGGGGCCTTATCTTGATTTACTTTACAGCCAAAGGGAATTCATGCATCTAACGTGGAGAAATACAGGTATCTTTAAAATATGCTTTGTATGCAATCAGTAAGAATCAGTAACAATAACAATACTGCCATTAGACTCTGTCATCAGAGAACAGTGGAATTTTAAATATGTAAACCAAGCAAAAATTTGCAATTTCAGTTGTTTCCAACTGACAAAGGAGTCTTCCTCCTACATGGAAAAACAGATAAAGGTATTTGTGGTTTAAACCACGGATGCTAACCTAGCCACAGTATAGTCTGAAATTGTGAATCAATTTGGAGTATCACTCAGCAGCTGCTTTTTTACTGGTCTCATACTTGTATGCATTAAATGCTGTCCATAGATTTCCTGTGTAGGCCTGTCCCCAGAGACTGAAAACCTGGTGTACACAACTCATAAATAAAGTTAGTGAGACATGAGCGAGAAAAAGCATAGCATACTTCTGGGAATCACTCCAAGAAAATAAATATGCAAGATGGCACATCACCCTACACAAAGCTGGCAAAGGTAAAATAACATTTGGGTTCGATCATTATGGAAAAGAAAATAATTCTGTGTTCATATGTACTCACTGATTTTCCACTGGGACAAAAGGGTAAAGGTAAGACCGGAGTTTGACTCACAAGAAAACAAATCTGCTGGTAACAGTTGTGCCATATTTAACTAAATTGGGAGATCAAGTCTGATTTTGATCCCTGGCTTTCAGAAGGCCTGTGAATTCCCTAGAAATGATGACCATTTCCTATCTCTCTGGTTCACGACTCATCCTATGGCATGTGCTTGCTTTTAAATTCTAGGTATACCTTTCCCTGAACAGTTACAATGCATGACTTTATGCAATAGTATTAAGATATGCTAAAGAACAAAAGAGGAATAATTGTCTTGATTTCCTATAATGGGTTTGGATGAACATGCCTCTGTGCTTCACTCTTCTTTTTTTTTCTTGAGAGTAGGATATTACATTTACTGGCATTGACTAGTCCCCTCAGAGTTTATTATTTTGCTCCACTTCTGCTCTTCTCTCATTTTCCCAGTCTTTTTTTTTTTTTGGTATCATCTCCTGAACCCTTATTTTTCTATCGGGCTTCACACTATCTAATCCCCAGTTTTTACTGTTGTTATTTATGAGATATTGAAAAGTTTAAGCCACTGTACATAAGGTACAACAATAATATGATTGCACAGAAATGCTCATTATTTAAGGGATGAATTGGCAGACGACAAATCCTGCAACTATGCAGATTGCAGACAGATGTCTACCTGTGTTTTGCTTGGCTGTGATTCGGAAATGTACAGAATTCTTCGAGAGCAAATGTTCATGCGCTCTTGCCAATTTTTATTTCATTGTGGATTGCTCTGTATTTTTGCTTTTAGGGATGATGACTTACCATTGTCTTATAACAGTTTGCCTGGTGATATTTCTTGGTTTTTTTACTTGTGTTCTTAAATGTTATACATGACCATAGAACTGCACACTCATTGTGTGGATATATCTTTAAAACAAGCTATTGATTGATGTCGCACTCCATTATATGTTTTGAAATTTGGAGTTTAAGGACAATATCTTGAAATCGTAACTCACACTATTTCAAATGTGGTTTTTTCAGGTATTCACACACTCTACGTGTGCATTTGAAAATTACTTTATACTCTGTATGACTGAACACGCTTATGCTACCCGGTACTGCTACTTTCACTACAAGAAGAACCTGTAGGAAAGCTTCTCATTCCTCTCACAAAGTTACTTATGGTACGGTACTAGGAGTTCAATGAGAGGTATATGTGCCTATCTGCTTGACTTGCACGTTTGTTTATGGGACTGCAAGGCCTGATACAGCTTTGAGGCACCTTGAGATTTTAATTTGGGCAATAGCACACTCAGTGCACCTTATGCATATGAGAATCCCAAGGGTGCAGGAGTGCAATGAAAAGAGAATGGGGGCTGTGAGGGATATGTGCACATCTAGCACTGATCGCTACTTATGGGTAAATCATTTTTTGTTTTCCTCCCAGCACATGCAGGATATACCTGTATTTCCACTGCAGTATACGCAACAACAATCATTAGTTTCTTCCATGGCAGACTGAGATTTTTGAGAGGTTGCAGTCGGAACAACACTTTACGTTGTAACCCATCAAGAGTTATTAATATATGTAACATCTGTTGAATTGGGAAGACAGAGCTTCAGGATGATGCTCCATAGATGTCTAAGATAAATAATTTTCTTGCTGAAATTGTCAGCACAGATGCTGCTCTGACAGAGTATGATCTAACGGTTTACCTGGAATTGCCATAACAATCTTAAAACAGATTTGCAGTCTGCAATATAATTAGGTTGGAAAAGTCAAGTGAATATCTTAAAATACCTCACTTTTTGTAGTTAACAGGGCACCTGTTACATCCCAAGTGTGGAGAGATGACTGCCTCCAATAGCAAAATACAGAAAGACGAATTTTCTAGTTCAGATGGAGCTCCATAACCACCATCAGCAGAAACTGAAGGACTCCATTAAGTGCTCTGTATCCGTTCAGCAGGGAGGGATCAGCTGTACTTTTCCATCTCTCTTGTCACTAGAGCAATGGCCTTCAGGTTATCCTACCTGACAAAAGGCATCAAGGGCATAAAATTTTTGTCACGGATAGGGATTTCTGGGAGCTGATAGGTCCAGACACAGGTTCCAATCTGAGGTTTAGCATATTTAGCATGAGGCATCTAGCATATTTACCTTGGCTGGACACTTCAAGAAGCTTGAAGAATCCAGTGAGGTGGGTGAAGCCACTGGATATACATTGCTGCAGGTTCAACTTCTTTCAGCCTGTCAGGACTGACCACTGCTCCAAAGCCAGAAGATAGTTTAAAGTGTCACATAGCAATTCATTAAACGTACTCAAGATACTTCATGGGTCTAGGAGGAAAATCTCATTTTCTTTGCCAATTAGATTTACCTCAATGAGGTCTTCTTACCATTCTGCAAGACTGAGTGAAAAACAGCACTTCCTATTCTTAACAGCCATCCAGAATGGTGGCTGAGAGGGAACCACTTTAAGTTCAGATACCAAACCATTCCTTTGTTTGGTGGTTCCAAACGCTGGAAGTCCATTAGTTCTGCAGTCAGAATCTACTCAGGATATCTGGAAACCAGGACTCTTTTGAAAAGTAATGATTAAAAAGGTTACTTTTGCTGAGCCTTACTCGATTTTGCCAAGTAATCTGGGAATTAGAAGGACTGACAGGAAAGAATAAAAGGAAACAGCTGTCCCTGGAACAAGGAAGTAATTGTCTTGTTGACTTGTGCTGTGAAGATGTCCATTCAGGACAACTCTATTTTGAGAAGATGCCTTCAACAGTTTTTGATTTCCTGTCTGTGTTTTGAAGAGGAGTACCTGCTGAAATCTTTTAACTGGATATTCTGCAGACTAAGCACAACACAAAAAAAGATGATTTTACGCAAGTGCCCTAATTTAATTTCTTCCTGGCACAGAGAGTAATGCCACATTCTCACACTACTGACATGAAGCCATATAAGAAGATTGCTAACAATCATGATGACTTTTCTGTTTCGGTATTTGTGCACTGGAAACTGGTTTAAGGTCTGACTTAACTGTAAAGAGGTCATCCAAAAACTATCGGATGACAACTTTCTGTCATGACTTGTGAGATGTCAAGAACTAGCCTATATTCTACCAGTTACCCGTTTCCCACTGGAAATTCATTTATACTATCATATAACAGAGTAGCAACCACCTATTCTGCACTGAAATACTTGCCTGCTTTCTAATGTTTCAGTCCAGCGAGCACAATTCCCCTGAATTGACAGAATTTTTAGAGTAAAATGAGAGGTAAGGTTCTGTGGTTTGGGGAAGTCAAAGGGAAATTCACTGCCTGATTCAAAAGCAAACCTCCTTGTGACCATGTGCAAATTAATGGGTTTCTGTAGCTCACTGTCTCCAACAGAAAAAATTAAAAAAAAAATAGAGGAATGAGTTGATTTGTATTTGTGGAATATTCAGCTATTCTTTCCACTTGACTTGTAAGAAACTGAGTGATGCACTTGGGGTTTGTTTTTTTATCCTCACTATTTGAAAGCTCCATCTCGGGGGGTAAATGAGACCTTCATAGTTCTGTCTACACTGTAAGGGAATCAAAAGTCCTTTGGACCAGAAGTAAGCATGGTATAATCCTCCTCTCCAAGCCTTATACATTCCAGGTACATTATGGCAGCAAGGACCATCCTCAGACTGCTTGTGACCACTAGGATGCTACTGTATTAACCCACCAAACTCACTCAGGTACCCAATATGCTCTAAGGGAATGGAAATATGCCGTTATCTGTTATCCTCGCAGTACAAAATGTAGTTAAGTATGATTTTTCAAAAAGGTTTCAGGTCTGCTTTCATTGGAGCACAGATCATGGTCTTAAGTGATTATGCAAATGCAGTAATTATGT
Organism: Pseudotriccus pelzelni; assembly: GCA_035584735.1. Taxonomy (NCBI): domain Eukaryota; kingdom Metazoa; phylum Chordata; class Aves; order Passeriformes; family Tyrannidae; genus Pseudotriccus; species Pseudotriccus pelzelni. The sequence goes on from JAWMRA010000113.1 coordinate 69,295,472, forward strand.
AAATTTATAAGACTTATGACAATTGGAATTAAGGGTGAGAACATAAATGTGTACCTTGCTATCTCGCATTTTGTGAGAGAATTTTTATTTTTCTGAACAATGTAACACATGAAAACCTCAATTCCAACACAAATCTGTACTAACAAATCAGGTTGATGGGAGGTAGGATAAAGGTTAAGGGCAATTTGTTATTTACAGTTTTCAAAATCATATACAAATCCCTATGTTCTGAGTGCTAAACTCTTGTGCCCCATACATATGTTGTTTGTTTTACTAGACTACATGTGAATGAAAAGAACAGCTGTGACCTCCCCTTGTACTTCGAAAGGGCTCCGACTAAAAACAAACACCCTCTTTAGGAAAAAATTCTTAATTGAATTCATTCATTCTGCATGTGTAAGGACCCACAAAAGTATTCCATGGTTTTATTACATTCAGAATTAATAGTGAAGAGGCAGCTAAGATAGAATTTCACACCTGTTCATATTTAGTTTTGGAGCTATCTCTTAACATTTCAGTTATACTGCATAGTTCTTCACCACTGTTTTCTAATCTAGAACTAGACTCACTGTAAACTGATACGATGTCTTGTAAGACTCCAGCTGGGCTGAACCTGTGAGCTCAAGTAATGCCACCTCCTCTTTGTGCAACCTTCAGTTACCTAAAACATGCTATTAAAAGGATTTTTGTCTTCCATATATAATTTTAGCAACTCTTTGTTGGATTGGGTGTCATTTTTTAAGTGCAATCCCTAAGCTGATAGAAGTATTTAATAAATTTATTTGTAATAAATTCACTAAAATTACTGTATCTGCACTGCAGGCTTACGTTGCTTTTATTACACCAAATTATTTCTTTCAAATAGCTAATGGTACACGAAAACTAGTGTGTTAAACTATTGCAAAACCCTACACAGTGTTATAGAGACTTACCTTATGTCGAAAAATTAGACAATTAATCCGTGTAAGTTTTGAATGTGACCAAAACAAAATGATACACATATTTCACTGTAAAGCACTCACAGCAATTATCAACCAACTTCCCTTCTCTATGCCTCTTGGACTGCACACACTCCATTTTTTTTCCAGCAGAAAATACAGAACTTCAAATACAAGCATAAATAATGAGAATACAACAACAAAACAAGAAAAAGGCCTCTGAACTCAGCTGGAGAATGAGGCTGTTGCCTCCGCAGCAACAAGATGGTGTTGATCAGCTTGTCTTTCTGTGAGGCAGCTGCTCACAGCTTCTGCTAAGCTTTGCACTCAGTATGGGACGTCGAAGAGAGGAGATAGTGGTGCTGGGATAGGAGTCTGGAAACAGGGAATATTGTAGTTCATATTACTGTGGGGAGGGAGCTGAGGAAAGAAAATGCAACCAAGCCAATTGATTTGTGACTCACTGACACTGTGCGTTTTATTTGCCTTGTTATTTGCCTGTGCACGTTTGATGATCTCTGTCTTTTGGTCTTCTTCCACTTACCCCCACTGCTATGTAAGCTTTCCCATGCATTCAACGAACCAGATGTTTCCCCTCCACCGTCTTCCAATTTGACTGAGCAACTCCTGTGATTAACAGGCAAGAGATACACAAACAGTGTACATTTTCAGTAACAAATTCTGCAGCTCACTAAAAACTCAAATTTCATTAAAATATTTTTAAACATTTAATTAGTATATGAGTGATTTGGTGTCTACTATTTCTTAAAATTTTCGTATGTAATCAGATTTAGAGAAATTGAAATTCTGTGATGAATTATCAAAGTCCATTACAGAATCTCTGCCTTTTAATACTAAGTAACTGAAAGATTGCTTATGTTTGCTGTATCACTGCCTAGAAAGATATAGGAACAGGCAAAGAAAGCAAGCAGAACAAAGCTGTAGCTGGCTGTGCTCATGTAATCCAAATATTTAATAGCCAAATGTTCCCAACAATAAATAAGCAATAGCAATCTCATCTGTATCAAAGGGTATATTTGAACTCCCTGGGCAAGCTTTGGCTTAAGCTTATGAGGTATGTGTTAGTGAAAGGAAATGCACAAAAAAAAGGTAAATATGTTCTGAACTATTTTACCAACAAAGAGGAGGGGAGGGTGCAGGAATGACCTACACAGTTCTGTACTTTGTTCTTGAAACAAGCAGAGTAACTTCCCTCAAAGCACATGCTGTGAACTGCACAGTCTGTTAGAAGAGCCCAGGCCTGCCCAGATACTCAGATCAGCTCATCCTGACCAACTGGAGTCACATCATGTCAGTGGACACATCAGCTTAACGCACAAAGCAGTGATGAGAATGTATTTATCCAGCTGAGAGAAAAATGCAGTAAATCTCTCTCTGTCATTTTCTTCCACATTCTTCAAACACAGTTACATAAACCCAAGCCACATTTCCCTCTTACTATGTAGCAAATATAATCCTCTCTCTAATAAAATAATAATAAAAAAAATCTACTCTGATAAAACATGTTTAATAATTTGCAGGCATGATTAATAGTTCTGCTGACTAGCAAAAATCTGGTTAGAGTACAATGGATTTTTAGGAGCAGGGTGAAGTTTGTTTGATTCTCTGTAACTGAGTGTCCTCAGCTGAACCTACCAGCCCTTTGCTGTGTGAGGATTATAACTCACACTGCAGTTGGATCAGCCTCCATTTCTATTTTTAGTGCAGATCTTGCTCCTTATTTAGTCCTGATTGCATAGCCAGAACTGCATTCTCAGCAGCTCAGTGAAAAGCCTGCCTGTTCCATTTTATAACTTTTCCAGACAAAAAGATGGGATGCCGGTAGCTTTCCAAACAGTCTTATTTTAGGAGCTTGCAACACGATACAGTCCAAAAACCCAAAGGCCACACGAATCCCTGCTGAAACACTATAGACTTTCCTGTAGTTTTACACAGCAAGAATTTGGCTGCTTCTAAGTTAACTGAGATATTTAAAAAAACCAAAACAAAACAAATGAAAAAAAAAGAAAACCCACCAAACAACCAAAACCAAACAAAACCCCAAATCCCAAAAAAACCTTCTTCACCCTAAATACTAAAAAGATTTTTATTGAAACAGTAATATACAATTGGATCAAATTCTTCAGAAAACATTTTATCCTCCTCAGATTCATAATTTATAAATCCAATTCACGGAGGCAACTACTAGCCAAAAAAGAAATAAACAAGGAAAAATGGAAAATGTTGGTTTAAAAGAATCTCTTAGCAGGGATGGCCACACAGAAGTAATTTTCTGCCACTCAATTAAAACCATAAGAACATTCTTGGTTTTGAACAAAGTTTTCCCCGTAGAGCAAGGAGTTTCTGTAATTCTGTCACAATCAGCTACAGTGCTTCACCTTCACTGCTAGGATTTGTTTCTGGAATATCTCCTCAATCATAGATACTTACTAAGTTATATTTCCATGTGTTGCAAGTAAGTGCATGACTAAAAACCAAGATTAAGACGATCAAGACCATTGTGAGGCTGTAACCACACAAAATACAAATCTACACTGATAATACATGTAAAACACATTTTTACCTCCATGTACTCAGATACAATGTCAGTAATGGATCTTCTTTCCATGTGTGAGGATACTTTGCATGTCACCATACACTGAAATTACATATTCCTACAAACAGGTCTTTTATTCTTAACTCAAGATAGTTATATCTTTGCGTGCACAGATCTCTTCTTAGATGTAATCCTAAATTCTGGCTGTCCCAACCTGCCACAAATTGCTAAGGAATTGTTATGCTGGTCAGGCAGTGGTCACTGACTTCATCCTTCTTTATTGTACATGTAAGGATATCCAGCACTTCTCCTGTACTGGGGAGATTGATCGCAGACGGAAATTACCCTCAACTGCCCTTGTATTCAGGCTGTTGACTAGTCCTTTCATGCCACACTGGGAACACAAAGGCAGATTTCAAAGAAAATTAACTGGAGGGGTAAAGAATGAAAATCAGTGAAGGGAAGGATGGACTAATATATTCTCATTGTAAATTCAGTAATTCAATTAGCCCCCAGTCAAACACTGGAAAAATAACAAAGCCAATACAAAACAGAAGTGCCATAAAAATTATGAATTCAGCAGGTCTACATTTGCATATTCTCTGTTCCCCAAATATCCTACGGATTCTGTGAAAATGGAGAATATTCCAAATACAGGAAGTCAAGTTTGGTATCTTGATTTAAATAACAGGCTTGAGAGAGAGAAGACAAATGCCACAAGAAGTACTAAAGATCACTATCTGGAAGGCAGAAGGTTAGAAACTGAAAGAACTGGAAGTCATTAACTGAAAACAAAAGACCCAAGTACTTGAAAGCCTGTTCATCCAAGCAGTTCTCAAGAACATTGCACTCTTGTACCCTAAGTGGACGCTACTGAAATTTGGGTATTTGAAATGTGGACTGTCTTGGCTGTGCTTCTCAGTGTGACTCACAAAATTGAAACTCAAACACATTTAGAAAAATATAATATAAAAATACTGGCACCAAGGTGTCAATGTGTAAATCAGGGCAATGAAATTGTGACATATGTGCCTACAAATTAGGAACAAAAATTTAAGCATGACCATTCTGACAGAAAGGTATTTAAGAACAGAGCTTTATTCTCAAAAAGCCACTCAGATTTTTCTTTTTAAGATTACACTGAAAGAGACTGAACTGCACGTGAAATCATTCAGAAAATGTCTAAAAATGTAACACAGCCAGAGACTAAGATAACTTCCTTTAAGCCCTTTTCAAGGAGGGGCTTTTGAGCTGATGCATGAGAGAAAAGCCCAAGAATCTGATATTGAACTGCAAAGGTCCAAGACACAGTGTGGAAGTCTGTACACTTTTATGAGAATATACCATATTCCAGGAGGCTTGGAAAGTCTTCCACAGGGAGATTCTAGTATGAAATCATGACAAGGTTTTCTCTGGCAAGCCTCTGGCATGGATTTTCTTATGAAACACCATAGCACAGTACAAAAAGCATCAAATTACCCACAACTATTCTGGACATAATTTTTAATAAAAGGAGAGACTGCTGAATCCATTTGGAAGAAAAGCTGTTCTAAGTGTATATAGCTTTGTTTGTAATTCAACACTATAAAGAGTATCTGAACAATGATATGAATATTTCGTGTCCGATGTACAAGTGTTTCTGTATTTTCAGTTAAGAGTGACCAGTTCTGTGTTTTGAATTAGAAAATCTGCATAACATTAAAATAAATTACTCAAGTGCCATTTTAAATCAAAATGAAGTAGGTCACTCTGAAGTCAGCTTTGATGGGCAGTTGTGTTGTTGGTGTTGGGGTTTTTTTTAAATAAGAGCATGAGTCTGTTCCCTCAGCACCACTTAATCACTGGTAACTTTCAGGAAGAGCAAACAAAAGGCCTCTTTTATTTATCCATTATGTTCCTAAGAGGTGAGAACAGCTTGATGCAAATGAAAATCATTAAAGCATTCTGCACTACCATTAACTGTCTGAATATCCATCTATGCAAATGCAGCACATTATCCAGTGAAACTGCAGCCTCATGACCTTCCGCATTGAAAATCTATGCCTTATGACTCTCTTTACAGTTAAAATGCTCTCTATGACGTGCCTTTCTATAAGTGCCTGGTTTGGACAGGCACGATAATGGAGTGCAAGCCATTACACAGGAACATATTCAGTTTCAGATACCCCTTCACCTCTTCACCCAGGGTAAGGGGTAACATCAGATATATCCGATTTGCAACAATGCTACAGGGCAAATAATAAGCTAAAATGTGATTGCCCAGATACAATCCTGCATGCAATTACACCCATAACTTCAAATGAGTAGTTCATTTAAGACACAATGAACATATAATAATGCAAAACTGTAAGTGGTTTGTAGGATTAGAGGCCTAATTAGATACAAAACCTACTCACCTAATTCTTTAGAACTCTGTCCTTCGTGTAGCCATTTACACCCCACATGAACAGTGCACAGAACATGGCTATTCTCACTAGGTATCACGCCACCTGACTAAAAAGATGGGTGAATGTATGAACTAGAGAGTTTAGTCCCCCAACAGCACTACCTGGCAACAGAAAAGCACCACAACTCCTGCCTTCTTGAGAACTTGAACCAGAGACATATTTATAACAGCCCAGACAACAGGTTATGGAAGGACATTTACAGCTGTTCAGTCTGTCTCTCTCCTTGGCAAAATTTAGGTCAGGTACAAATTTGCACCTGCTGCCTAAGACCTTTCCTAGAACTAAGTCTTGGCAGAGGTTAAGGACATCTCCCCCTCCTTTGGGACACATACTTTTGTTGCCTACTTTCATGTAGCTGCAGAGTAGTTAGGACACTGCATTATTCAACAGTAGCTGAAGAGGCAACAGTAAACTGGATTCTAGGTTTTCCATTGCTTGAAGGACACCAAACCAGCCTCTCCTGTCACACAGAGCTGGCACACTCCTAGGAGTGTGCCCCTATCAGCAGGTGGTTGCACGTGAAGCATCTCCTACCTCCAGTTCAGAATTATGCCAGTCAGTGCTGAGGATTGGAAAACTTAAAGGCCAAAAAGAGTAAGAAACCTTTAACCTCCTAGGCCTTATACAGCTTGTGTACATGGTACAGAGAGCAGGACTAAGGACTCTTATACAGGGGCCCTTATTACTCACTTCTTCGAAAGTTATGAAAAGTAATTAATGTGTTTCAAGGCCAGGCTGGATGTGGGTGTGAGCCAACTGACCTAGGGGAAGGTGTCCCTGTCCACGGCAGGGGGGGTTCGAACTAGATGATGTTTTAGGCCCCTCCCAAACCAGTCTGGTTCTGTTTAAAGCACTGAGAAAAGAAAGAAATCAGCAGAACTGAATACCCCTAAGGTCTCGTTCTGCATTTGGCAAATTGGCACATTTTAAAAACCTCATCTGAGACACTGCTGCTCTGCCTATACCATTCAGTAAAATGGTGCCAAGGAACAAACCTGAACACCAGGCTGCTCGTCACCCTGGCCATTAAGGTGCCAGTGTGCTGTGGGGAAGTTTAGGATCATAACAAGTGCCATCTGAAGCAGCACTCCCATGCTGCTCAGGGACAGCATTTGGAGGCAGGCGGACACAGTGGTCTCTGCAGCCCTTTTTTATTTCACAGTATAAATCTAATATATGGTAAGGAAGATTACAAAGGAACCAAGAAGGAAATTATGAATTCTACTGTCGTTCACACCAAATCATTTGGAATTTTTAAGCCTTTGAAGTAGCAGTGTTATCATTTTATAAATTATTAAATTAAAATAAGTTTTAAAAGTTTTGGGTTTCTTAGGGACAAATTATGCTAACAACAACACAATATTTACTGAAAAGTTGTGTCTCTAACATGCTCATTCATCTCCTTTTCTGTCAGAACATAAGAAATAAAGCATATGTTTCCAGGTAATGCACTTTATCCCTTTGGCAACTACTTCTGTATTTTCTCTTTATCTGAGTGAAATTTACTTCTAAACAGAACTATTTAATTTAAAAAATGCTAATACTTTCAAAGTATGATAAAAGATAAGAGCTACTCAGAATAAGCTTGAAAAACATGGATGCTGTTGATCTCTTTTGTTTAAAAAAAGTAATTCTGAACTACTCCAAGCAAAAAGCAATTCTGTGCCAGTCAGAAAAAGAAGAAATTAGTAATTTTGTGCTGGAACAAGAGAGAGAAACTCAGATTACTGGTATTGAAAGCTTAATCACAAAACAGGTTGCAGCTAAAACATGGTCTTAGAACATACACTTTTTTTCTCCAAAGGCAACTAAGAAAAGGGGGAGATTCTCCATAGGAAATCCAATTTCCTCTTCAAACAAATACATATTAGAAAACCTTACAATACTTCAAAAAGGTTATTCATTACAGCACAAAAACACAGTCTCATTTTTAATGTGTACCTAAAGATTTACCCAGAATAGCCACCATAACTGCTATCTTTAGAAAATGTTCAAGAAAAAAATCAGGGGATGTAGGAAAGGTATTATTTAATGAAAGACATACCCACTTCTCTCAAAGCGTAAAGAGACCTTGGCACTGACTGTTCTTGTTTCAAATGCCCATTCCCAACGCCTCATTTCAGAATGCTACAGTGTTGCAGACAAGCCCACAGCTACATTTGATTTACTGACTGATTATCTTCTGTTTCCTTTTAAAGATAAAGAATGTGTTTAAAGCTGACTGTGAGAATGTGATCCCTTCTTGGAAGGTTCTCTTCCGTCTCTGAACAATGTGAGACTCTTTCAAAGTTATTTTTACAGCATAATCATTTCCTATTTTTCCCTTTGCATTAGTGCTTTTACTTGACCATTTTTTTAAAAAAAAGCATCATCCTAATGCAGACATATCACTTAATTATTAGAGTTTAAAAATTAAATACGTCAAAAGCTTCAGTCTTGCCCTCAGAAAAACAGCACTGTCTCCACAAAATAGCTTAAACAGTAGCACAGGAAAAGGAAGGTGGAGGTGCTGTGGGTAAGGAGGCTGGAATATAGCATAGTACTTAATCACAGACTTTGGTGACAGTGTTGTCTCATTTTACTAGCCAAGTCAACAAGTTCCTGCTTTTGAATGAAAACAAGTGTCAGTGATTTTCTAAGCAAAGCAGCTGCAAGATTACTGAAGACACAGCAGGAAACATGAACCATATTATAACAGAATCCAGCCTCAGTTGCTCAACTGCACAGCTTCCAGAGAGAACATATCCAACTTCCATGCTTGACCAGCCGTCAGCAGCACACAGGATTTTCCTCCCAAAAATCTGGAAACAGAATCACAGTACCTTACCTTTCAATCTTCTCTAACTTCAGTTAACACATCACATTAGATTAGCAGATCTACTTTATGAATTTGGTTTTTTCCCAAGTTTGCACCTCCAGTGATAGCTATCTCCTGCTTTGAGACATAAAATGATCAATATATTGATATGAAAATTAACTTTGTTTGCAAGTTTCCAAAAGTGTTGAGGTAGATCTGTGTGCTGATGGGGTCTGCATTTTCAGTGTCATACTTCAGCAGATACTACCAGAATTGGTAGATTATAATAGTAATAATATAGTCTCAAAATAACAACAACACCACCAACATAATAATAATAATAATATCATCCCTTCAATGTGAGTACTGGGAAAAAAAGAACATTATCAAAAAGTGAAACATTTTTGAAACTAGGTTTCAGAAGCAATAAAATTAGTTGTTTAAACATCTAGATAAGCTCACTATCTCTGAAATTACACTGAACTTAATTTCAGTGCAAGCAAGCATGAAAATGTGAGCTTTAAAGGACAACAGAATACTAGACAATATTTAGCTTTCAATGAAACAAACAACACCACTTTCCCCAAAAGCCAAAACAAAATACACAATCCAAAGGAAACTTTTAGATATTACATAACTCAATTTTTGGAAAGCATATGGTTCTCTCATGAAACCGCAAAAATCACTCCAAATGTGCTGGACAGATTACAATGCAGAACAGGAGGTCCAACGACACAAGGACTGGGTAAAAATTCTGAAGCTTAAGAAAAACAGTGAAAAATGCAGGGCTCAGGAGGAAACCCTGAAAACTGACAGCAAATAAAAGAATTCCAGGATAGAGGACAAGTAGCAGTCTATCTATTCATGTGGTGCCACAGGAACTGTTGCGAGGCCTTGTTTTATTTGACAGCTTCATTAATTCCCGAGAGGCTACAATGTGGACAACTTTGAGGGCACTGAGATACCTCAAAGTAAATTAGTGAGGCTAAAATGCAGTCAGAAAGCAGTAAAATCAAATTGACTACAAGAGAAAGCCAGCTACTACAATAGAAAAGACTGAGAAATATTCTGGATTAGATTCTGGAATATATTTAGTAGGACGGAAATACCCCCAAGGCATCATATTTGTAAAGGATCTAAGGATAACAAGCAAGCAGAAACTACAAATAGATTTGTAACGGAGTACCGACAAAGACACTAATTTAGATTTGACTTGCATATGTAAGCACTGTATCCTGGAGCAGCAAGGTAACAGCTTCTCTTCCTTCAAGCTGCTTGGTGGACCAAACATTAACGTTCCCAAGTATTTAATTCTGCCTTACGAATGGAGGTCATATGGATGCCTGGACATAAAACATCCACAATTCGTCATCCACGCTCTTTACAACCATGTCTGGAATTCACCAATGAGTTCTAGTCATATTCTAAGAAAGATCTATGCAAATTGGATGGAATTCACATAAAAATGTTAGAAATTCTTTGCGAGATAGAAGGAATAAAAAGGAAATGCTACAAACCTACACAAGCGCTAACTTACTTGCTTAAGCTAAACAAATAAGAAGTTCAAAATGGTTTTATTTTAAGTCAGATTGATCTGGAAAATTATTTCCCAGGAACAAACACCAAGAAGAAAAAATAATTATCTGAGATGATAAAAGATTATATATATATATATGTACACACTCACATAACTAGGAACATAATTTAGACAATAGAGAAAGCCTATAGTGAGTTCTAAATTAGAGGTAATTGTCATAATAGAAAAAAAATCTAGCAGGTATCTGAAATGGCAGTATAATGTACACATGCATATATGATAGGGACCAATACCAAGAGAGATGGACAAAATATTTAATGGAGCTCTGCCATTTCTAAGTTAATCTTAAAACATTTTAAGTTTACTCTTATAGCAACGCTCCTCTTTCCTTTTGGATAACAGATGGCTGTTTGTGATCTACATATTGCACTGAGGCTTCTTTCACTTTGTCTGATGCATGAATGAGGAATGCCTCCCCTAAGTTGGACTACATGGCAGAAAAAAATATAGCATCTAAAATTAAATGGCTTTCACTACTTACCATCCAGCCCCATTTCCATGATTCACTCACAGAAACACATTTCCCATTTTAAAACAACAAAAATCCAAATAATAACCAGATACTCGTGTATATTTTGCTACACAAGTTATAGAAGACTGATAGGGCTTTTGGCAGTTATAGTACTTGAAAATTTTCCATTATGACATCTTTCTAATTACTTATTATTTGAATCATTTGGACTAACTCTCTTCACACCAGACATATTTCCCAATGGAGGGTTTCGACTAAATGTTTTGGCTATTTATCAGAACTAGAATATGAAAAATTATGTTTTACTTGCCTGTTGAAAAACAATTCTTAAAACGACGTACCTGAGCTGCACTGTATGGGATAGTTTGGTAGGGACCGGCAGCTCTCTTGTTAAAAGAAACCAATTACTTTATTTTTTTTAAAAAAAGCTATTGAAATGCTCAGCCTCTTTTCCTTGTATACTCCACTACTTGCCAGTAACACTGTTGAACATACCAATCCCACAAACAGTATTAATGTTGAAATGTTATATGTCATTACACACAGTTTTTTCTGTTAAGTCCATACCCAATTTTTACAGTGATTAGTCTAAAGCACTAGACAGCAGGTTTTTAAGTTATGATTCAGCAATGGCACTCAAAAAAACTGCTTTAGCACTACTCCTCAATTATCTAAGACTTAATCAATTCATCTTAATCAAATTTCATCTACAAAATTCTCATTGTTATAAATACAATCCCTAAATATCGCTTACTACTATACTGTTAACTGCTCCCCAACAATGTGTGTGTTCTTACACTAAGATGAACTCCTTATATAAATATTTTACTCCTGACAATAGGTCATTTTCCAAGCATGGAAGGTAACCTCAATCCCTTCTTGACATGTAGGATTCTGTCAGCAAAGAGCAGATCTGGAATCTCATCTTCACAATTAAGTGCTTACAGTCCCTTTTCTTACATGTTACATATTGCTTACATGTTGCTTCTCAATTAAATACACTTTCTCAATTTTTTAAAAAAATGGCGTAGTTCTATAATGTTATAAATTTATTTATTAATTTTTACATTTCAAATTATACAGTTTTCTTGAATACTTATGTGTTTTCCTGTATACACATTCAGTGACAAGTTTTTCTGATACAAGGCAACAGCAAAACCTGAAAACATTGGGGAAAAAAAACCATTTACAAATAAAAAACAAAACCAACAAAAAATCCCCAAATTGAGTAACTTTCAATCAAAGCTTCTGTTTGAAATGTAAGTTGCTCAACACAAATAGAACTTAGGAAACAAAAATGGTCAAAGGTGATTTACATTTTCATATAAACATTATGTATGTGAATTTGTATACATAACTCATTTACAGGTATGAACATACATGAGGACACAATGCATGTTGTAAAAGGGTTACATTTTGCACTACAGTCAAGATTTTCTGAAACAGAAACCCATGCAATATCTATGGTATACAATGTGTTTTGTACCATGATGATGAAAACTTGTTTATTCTAATGGTTAAATTGTTTGCATCGATTAGAGGAACCCACTATTGAAATGTTCAGGGATCTACATGCAATCCTTCTAGAATTTTGATAATCAGGTGCAGTCAGATGTGATTACCAGCAAACATCACAAAACCCTTTTCATAATCTCATCAATCTCCATATTAAAACTTGCTGAATGCTCTGCCCTGCTATTTTCACTGAGAGAATAAATTCATTCCTCTGTTGGCTAGAAACCTTTCATGGCAAGTTAATGTCCACTTTATATCTTATCGTTCTACATTGACACTGTTCTTAGGCGTAGATATACTTTATTCTTCCTTAACTCCAAAGTTATGGATCTTGTATAAAATGCTGTTCTCCTTCAAGCTTAAGGTTACTAGTAACTTTTATTTATATGCTGACTAGGACTGCACTACAGACATTAAATGAGCAGCCTCTAACTGTAGCCAGCTTCCAGTTTTATAGTCCTTCTTTCAACACAATCCACCATAATTTCCCATCAGCAATTTTCTTATGTTATGCATCCTCCTTCATTTCTCTTATGGTATTATACTGAATCATTTCATGAAGTAAAGATTAAATTTGATTGTGGTGGTGCTAGGATGATGGTTGGGCTAGTTGATATTGAAGGTGTCTTCCAACCTTGATGATTCAGTGATTCTGTGAAACTGACTTAATTTGTCAATAAATTATTTTATTAAAAAAATTACAATTATCCGAACAAATCTAATGTTACTACACCAAAAATATGTTTCTTTTTTTACTTCTATGCCTTTGCATACCCTATGTTACAATTTGTTTCATACGTCCTATACAATACACGTAACGCTTCCATGGGCTCTCCTTCAAAGACATTTGTTACTTTCCAATCACATGGCACCATTCTTGCCCCAATAGGTTTATTAAAAGTCTCAAATAAAAGACTGCTTTGATACTTCTGTATTTTCATAATTGAGAACTAGGCTGGTTTTGCCATCAAGTTTGTAGTGACAAGACATTGTTGGTGTAATGCTGTTGATTAAATGTGTGACTGCCCTGGTTCTGACCGAACCTGAGTGCACTACACTTCAAAGCCTATTGCCTGGCCTAGTGGTTAGATCGCAGGACCTTCACCGCCAAGGCCTGGGTTCGATTCCAGCCAGGGATACTCCCCGGGCAG
>JAWMRA010000113.1:69322920-69351710 GCA_035584735.1 Pseudotriccus pelzelni
AGGCTCAGGGGAGACCTCATCACTCTCTACAACTACCTGAGAGGAGGTTGTAGCCAGGTGGGGGTCGGTCTCTTCTCGCAGCCAGCTATCAGCAGTAGGACAAGAGGGTACGGGCTTAAGCTCTGCCAGGGGACATTAAGGTTGAATATTAGGAAGAAATTTTTTACAGAGAGAGTGGTCGGGCGTTGGAATGGGCTACTCTGTCCCTGGAGGTTTTTAAGGTGAGACTGGATGTGACACTTAGTGCCATGATCCAGTAACCACAGCAATGTTGGATCAATGATTGGACTTGATGATCTTGGAGGTCTTTTCCAACCTGGCTGATTCTATGATCATTGCGTATCCAGGTGCTCTGTACAGTGTGTGTGTTTGTCCACGTAAACACAGTTCCATCCAAATGGTGCAGAAAGGTTGCCAAGCAGCTGTCTTTAGGTTGATTACCCTACAGCTGTAAAAATTACTGGAAGGTTTTGTGGCATTAGTGAAAACTGATTTAGATTTGGTAAGAAGAAGAAAAAAAAGAATATTGACTACAGAAACCATTGCTAAGTTGTATTTGTCCCCCAGTGACATGTTCTTTTCCTAAAAATTACGGGAAAAAAGTAGGAGCATACCTGCTTATTTACATTCAAGTTGCGCCTCTGTGCTATTTCTGACTAAACCAGTGTTTACTACAGAAAAGCTGTATGTCCTATTTTAGGTGCAATATCAACACGCAGTACTCAGTGTGAATGTTGAAGGGGCTGTGGAATGTTGCACCTGATCCTCAATATCAGACATTACTCCTCAGGGGAGGTTTACAACACAAGTTTTACGAGTTTTGTATAATAAGATGTATAGTGATTCTTTCATTTTGCGTTTCAAACTACCTTGTTGGGTTTCTGCACAGTACAGATCTTATTAAGCAGTGGGAATTGCAAACTGATTCAGCCCTCACTTTTACAGGTACTGCCTTCAGATCAGTAATGAACAAATTTTTATTGCTGTCACCCCTACTGTATTTATTATCCAGATGAGGAGGCTATTTTCTGGAGTTCTTGATATAGAAACTTTTGTATTTTCTTATTAAAAGTTACATATTTAACCTAGCTAAAATGTTACAAAATGCTTTTATTGCAATTGAATCATTCTTTGTGGTTTTGTATGTCTTTACCTGTTGACCATTTAGCAGATAGGTTTGTGATGTTCACATTTGGAAGCAGTGAAACCTACTTTGCTGTCTGTAGGAAATTTGAAGAGATTACAGGCAGTTTCTTATGTTGGCGTAAAAGGAATCTATTTTTGTAAATATTTTGTATCAAATGTGTTTTCACTCAGTGTTGATTAATGTTGATTTTGGAAGGGACAGCTAGAGATTGTCTAGTTAGTCCAAGCACCTTGCTCAGAGGGGGGCCACGTAGACCGGCTCCAAGGATGGGAAGTGCCGGAGTCTGCCTTTGTAATTTCCTGTGTTTGACCACCCTGACAGTAAACCAAAACAAACAACAGGGAAAACAAAACCAAAAAACCCAAACCCCAACAAACAACAAACAAAAAAAAACCCAACAAACAAATAAATAAAATCACCAAACTTCTTTTAATTTTCTTGTGTTTTGATTTGTGCTCATTGCCTCTTGTCCATTCATTGGGTACCACTGAGGAGAGTCAGACTCACTCTTCTCTAGTGCTTCCTATCTGGTATTTATACACAATGATAAGATCCTTCCCACCCCTAGTGCTTCTCTTCTTGAGGCTACAAAATCCTGGCTTGCTCAGCCTTCCTTGTATGTTCCAAGCCTTAATTATCTTCGTGGCCTGTCTCCAGTATGCCCGTGTCTGATACTGGGAAACCCAGGCCTGAAGTCAGCACTCCGGGTGCATCTCACCACTGCTGAGTAGAGAAGGGTCACGTCCCTTGACCTGCTGGTGTTATTCTTCCTAATGCCACTCAGGATGCTCTTGGCCTGCTTTGTGGCTGAGGAATGTTGCTGGCTGACATTCATTCAGGACTACTAGGTCCTTTCCTGCAAAGTTGCATTTCAGACAGTCTGCCTTCAGCCCATAGTGACGTATGGAGCAATTGCTGCCCAAGTGAGGACTTTGTGTGTCTCCTTGCAGGGCTTCATGAGATTTCCCTCTCTCCATTTCTTCAGCCTGTCAAGTTCCTGCTGAATGTCAGCACAACCTTCTGGTGTGTATAAGACACTCCTCAAATTTTATCATCTGCAGACTTGCTGAGGATGCACCTGTTCTGTCCAGTTCTTTAATGAAGATGTTGAACAACATTGGCCTTAATATTGACCTCTAGAGTACACAACAAATGACTGGCCTCCATGTTCCATTATGGCAAGGCTGCTGCTTCTCACTTAGGTTTAATTTCTCTCCCTGCTGTATAACAATCAAATCTGTCTTGGAGATCTGTAGTGCGTTTTGTTGGTATCCCTTCCTTTTTGTGACATACCATCCTCTGGGGTGAAAGTATACACACCTCATCTCATTTCTGATTACAGCAATGTTTGTTTTCTAGCATTTATCGGGTATGGTATGACTATGTAAAATCTGCATTTTCTGTTTTTTGATGGTTTTACCTGACAGAAAACATAGAAATGATGTAAAATAATTGAATATAAGTTGTTGTGTGACTAAAAAGATGTTATGTATCCGAAATACAGTTTTAAAATGTCCCATTTTTTCCTTAATTTCAGAAGAGTGGCATATGTTGTACGTAAAGTAATTTAACTTGCCATGATAATTCAGGACTTTATTCTGTTTTTGTTTGTTTCTAAGGAACATGTGCATTGTGAACATCAGTGCTTGTATGTTTGTAAACCTGCAATTCCCATGCAGAGATGAACTTAATGTCATTACAGTATAGATTCCTGGTTTGAGACTGATGCATTAAAAACCCCCACAATTAAAAAAAGCAAAAACCCCTAAACTATAACACCCCCCATCAATACAACCCCCCCCGCCTTTGGATAGACGGGAAGAACAGAATAAAGTACTGCTGAGCATTTAGAGACTGTGCCAGCATGTCAGGTTTTGGTGACTGTGTTCTTATGCCAGCAGTTGGAAACCTAATCAAGGAAATAAATAGTCATTTTTAACCACTGCTGTATTACAGATGAAAGGCTTAAGAACAGAAACCAATTGTTTTAGGCAGTGTGCAGATAATAGTAGATGGTTCTCACTCCAGAAAAATTATGTTCTGTATAAACAGAGCATTGAAAGGTGTAGAAAGAGTGATATGTTATGAAAACAGATGGCATGGCAATATTGTTAGTCATTATTTTGAAGTGGAATTTTGTAGGAGTGATTTCCTGAATGGAAAAACAGGAGGAGGGTAGGATGTGTTGAAAGAAGACTGGGAATGGAAAGGAATATGTAGAGCATATGAGGTGAGCTGGGGAGGGGCAAGGGTTGGAGGAAGGAGAGTGCTGAGAGCCAGGACTGCAGAAAATATTGACGTTGGAGTTGCAATAACAGGGACCAGTTATCTAAGGCTGCTCCCTTTAGGTTTCACTTGCTTTGGCTCATGGGGCTGATTCATCCCCTGGAATTTCTTATCTCCAGCCTTGCGGCTGGAAGTAGATGAGGTGTTACATGAGGTTTATTGCTCTGTGCACTGGGAGAAGAGAGAAAGGAAACAAAGTTCCCTGAATAAGAACAGTCCAAAAGGCGTAGAACATAGTGGAGAACTACATTTTCATGAGCACTGTACACCTTTTGTATTGCCAACTTTCATGAAAATTTATATTATTTTTAGGTTAGGGGATGCGAAAAAGTAAATAAGACAAATATCTGGTGTTCATTTTCCCAGTGTATCAGCAGAAAGAAATTAAAATAACCGGACTTCAAGCCTGACTGCAGTGATGCATGCACAAGAAGGTGCATCTTTTGCTGACAGAGAAAGATAGGTGGGCCTGTATAATGTTAGGTGCATATGTGGCAGGTTTAAAAAACAGAACAAAACCCATGAGAAACTTTTCTTCAACTGATCATCTCTTTAGTGCAAATGGGCTTTCTGTAGCCTGTTTGTTTGTCATGTTCTTCAGTTACTTCCATAAAAATCTTACTTGTTTTGTTTAAGCTTGATTTGTTGAAAGAAAACCTTAGCAACATCATCTTCTTTCCAAGTTAGTCTTTGGCTTTTTCAGAATGTCATTCTCTTATGGAAACCACTAGCAATGTAGTGTTTTAAGTTTCCTAATAATTTGGTTTCTGTAGCTATCTGACTCATAGTACATAGTTTAATTTCACTGAACCTTTGAATTCTAGTTTTTAAGGGATGAGGGCTGCATTTTTTACTTTTAGTACCCCAATGATCACAGACTTGATATTTTGATAGCAGAACATTTAATGGTGAGAGGCTGAAGCTTCTGCATTTGGCAATGAAGTTGTGGAGATAAAATGGTGATGGAAAAATAACAGTAGATCAGAGTGGAGTTGGCCAGAGAACTTTAGCAAGAAGTTGGTTTAGGAGAAAACCTGGTGACTGAGATTGCAGTGTAGTGCTTTATTGTCTGAAGATACATACTTTGGTATAGGAGAAGCACATGCATTGTTTGAAACTGAGTAGTACAAAACTTGCATGTTTTTACAGCTGCTTTGCAGTAACTAGCAGTTGAAATGTAAAGCCTAATCATACAGTTGAATCTCTTTACATCAAATAACTTGGTAAGTTTCCAAAACCAGTAGCTTTCATTCTTTTGACTATATTTAGTTAATTATTTAAAATGTTTTATGGTGTACAGTATTGAAGAGTTTCTTGGTCCAAGAATTTGAGGTAGTAACCATTGCATTCCATAAATACTGCTCTCTGAAGGCTTCTGATTTTATTTTGCTTGTATTTCAACATAAAAATGGACAAGTGTAGTTATTTGGTAGGGCTTTTACACTAGAAAGTCACTTAGGAAAGGCGAGAAAGGGAGAAGGACTGACAAAATATATTTGCTGCGCTAAAGAGGCTTTTAGGGAGTGTTTGTGGTGTTTTTAGGTTTTGTATTTTTTTTAATTGAGGTAGACTCAGTCTGTTGTCCTCAAGTAATTGGGTTCATTGTTAGCACAGCATAATTGAGGTTTCAGCTGTTCTAGAGCTGAAAATAACTTACTGCTTCAGAGTGTTTTGTGAGCTGCATATTGATGCTGTAATGAGTAACTAAAGAAAGGTAGATGATTTTCTACGGGTTGTGTTCTGAATTACTGCACACACCACAGCTTTGCAGAAGTGTGCTATTTGAGTACATCAAAACAGTAAAACAGTATACTTCTAGTACTAGAGGTGGCATGTTCATATGAGGATTACAGAAAGAGATGAAGAAAACAGAGGAAAAAATAAAGCTTAGGGATGGAATTAGAAATCCATTCCATCTGCATTTATGAAGGAATCTCATTTTTTTTTAATCTAAGCATATTAAAATGGTTTCTTAATTTGTTCAGATGTGTACTGATCTGTTACAGATACCAGTCATTCCTTAATGTAACTAGACGAAATATAATTACATGTATTCTGCTACTCTGAATATAAGCCCAGCTCTTCAATATCTGTAAATTGTATTTAAGTATTTCATCCAAAAATTTTTTCCTATGTTCCAGCCAAAGAATAAACAATCAAATCCTAGTTGTTATTACTGTTTGAATGCTAATCAGTTACTTTTTAAGGTATGATTTTTCTTGCCTCCTTGTAGTGCTTGTGTCCTATCAATTTTAAATGTGAGAATTAAATTTCGTTTGATGTAATGTCTTTAAAAAAAATCACTTTATAAAGAAAAGATTACACATTCCAAAGTACAGCAGCTGTTTTACAGCATCTGATTGCAATGATTGTTTTTTCCAAAGCACTATTTTAAGCAGTCTCTAATTTGAGTGTTCAATGTATCGTGCTTATTAGTACATAATATAAAGAATATATTATATTGTCTTATTGTTTGCAAGCTAGGATTGGAATTGAAGGAAAAGAATACAAGTTATTTGCATGTAAGGAAGCAGTCTTTTTTTAACCTGTTGTGTTGCTTGTGGTTTTTTTCTATTTTTGATTAGTTTTCAGTTGACCAACAAAATTCATGACCATGAGAAATTACGTATTTTACAAGGAGCAAAAAGTGCTTTTTTTCATCAAGCAATGTTCCAGTAGCTGCTTGCATTTAGAACAAGGAAATCTCCAAGTTGACATTGGAGGCTAGCCATGTAAAGGATAAGGTGCCAACTGCATGAATTGTTTGTTTTTCTGGCAAATAGCTTCTGTGTACACTCATCCCTAACTCAGAAGTAAATCTGGCCTGAGGTAGTTCCTGCTTTTATGAGTTAGTTCAAGTTTAGCTCTGAAGTCATGAAGCGTAGGTCACATATGTGGTGAAAACTGTTGTTCTTTGATAACTTCTGTAGTTGCACAGTGAGGTCAAAAGCTTTTTTCCTTTCAGGAACGTCAATCCCATTTTAAAATAAGCTTGGTTGCAATTGGACATCATTGTCTCTCATTGTCAAGCTGTATGTTGAAGTATTTAGTTTTAAAAAGGCTTCTGAAGATTACCTCTCATGAGGCTTGGTTGTATTTCTGCATAGGCCCAATCACAGACAAAAGTCTTTACTCCAAAGAGAGTTTTGTATTAGAATTTACTCGAGCCATTAAGAAATGTGTTTAAAAAAGAAAGCAAACATGTTTTCTACTGTTAGTAAAAAGTGTGATGAAAATGATTTTTCCCAAAAAAGTAAAGTGAAACAAAAAGAAGGTTGGATTAAATTAAAACTCATAATTTCCATTAAGTGAAAGGTGAAAAAAGGGTAAGAAATCCAGTAGATTATTATGATTGAAGCTAATATTTATTTAGAAATGGCTTGCACCTTTTGCAGTGGAGAGACAAATATTTATGTTCTATAATTGTTTACAGAGTTCTTGATCCCTAGCTGTTGAACAGTGGCAGGTACAATAACAGGATCAACATGTCAAAAATGTCACACAAAGATTTTTTTGGTAACTTGCCACTGTTGTAGGAAATCATGTATTAAAGCTTTGGTTTAAGACAGTTTCTTATCACTTGAGACGTTATCAGAATTTCAAGGGACAGTTCATAAGCTGTGTGCAAGGAGGTTTGTTGGTAGATGATCGGGCTTATGTGGTTTCATAACATCAAGTCTTAATTTTTCAGTAGTGTAAAACAAATACAATTCCTGTAAAATCAATGTATTTTTTTTTAGAAGAAATGTCCTACAACTGTTTTTATTTCGAATCAGTAATTGGACTTCTATGGGTTTTTTTAATGCATAATTGTCAGGTTAGTTACTTATTTGTAGGAGAGAATAAGGAGAACTCACAGCCTCATTTGTGGTTTTTGTATGAGTTTAAATTTTTAGTTCTTTATGACTGTAAATTTTAAATGATTGCTATTTTTCATGCAGTCATAACTTAAGGTTTTTGTCTCCCTCACAACTCCCCAGTTCAGATCCTAAACAGAATGTTATATGTCAAGATCTGAAAACCTGATAATAGGAAGATAAATCAAAAGACCATATCAAACCACTGCACATTTAAGCAATATCTCTGTTGTTTCATCATTGCTTTGTAGATTTACATACTAGAGTTATTTTAAATGGGATTAAACTCTTGCAAGAGAATATTTCCGTCAAGTTGGCCTTTCAATATTATGTTCAGATTAAAAGCTGAGAATCATATGCAGAATCTTTGCAAAGACATTTGGGTTTCCTTTCTTCTAATTCCAGTCCTGCAAAGAGGGGTTTATATGTTTATCACATATATAGACTGCATGACTGCTTTTGTCTCTGAATGCCGTGTATGCAGTTAGTGAATGATTTTGTGCTTTAAAATATTTAATTATTAAATAGGTTATTATAGATTTAGCATCAAGATTGAGGGATTGAATGACTTTTGTACAAGGTCATGAGGGATTTGAAGTGGGATTCATCCTCCTTTTCTTGCCTCTAGGTGTTTTAATCAGAAGTCCATCAGCTAAGATAATGATATGCGCTTGTGAAGAATTCCTCGCAAGATATGTACCTTTATGCCATAATAGTGTGTGCACATTTGTACAGCAAACTAATGAGCAATAGACTGGAAACTGACATTGTCGAACGTATATATTGCAAAGTCTAAACAAACAGTCTTGTTAAAAGGTTGTATTTTGAGGGGAACTAAAGTTGGTTATTTTATTAAAGTTTATGCTCTTTTTATCACATGTTAAGAACGATTTTGATTTTTGTGTACTGATAAATGACAAGACTCATGGGATAGCATTTTATGCTCTGAAGATTAAAGATTGACTGTGATGTGTCTTCTAATGTTTTTGAACCATATTCAAATACCAGTCTGCATATGTGATAGTGCACTTCCACTTTCTGAAATAATTGCTTGAAAGATCGTCCCTGACATAGTTTGGCTCGCACAGTTCCTTTCTTTAAAAAAAAACCCTGGACAGGGATACTTGGCAGGCAGTCATATTGGAAAATAATAAACACGCCTCTGCCAGAAGTGTTTGAATTTGTTACCGTCATCTGGTCTGGACTAGTAGCTGCTTAGAGATCTATGAATAGCAACAGTAAAGGCAGAGGAGCAATTTTTCTGCAGGCATAGGATTGAAATGATTTTTATTTGGAAGTCTGCCTTTGTCATCAAAGAGTTAGAAATATAGGGATTTTTCTCTTAAAGTTTTTTTCCTGAAGAAATCAAAATCTGTTGATGCTACATATAATTAAAAATTTTTGAACATTAATTTTAGAACAGGACAGTGCAGAAACTCTCCAGTCACAGCAATTAATTATTTTTCGGACTGAACCCAAACGAGAAAATAAAGAGCGTTACCTGTGGTTTTATATCTTGAGGTCTTTTGGTGGTTTTGATGGCAATTCTTTTCTGCCTTTTCTAGAGAGAATTTTTTATCTTTTAAAAGTCTAGAGCCCCAGAGGTTTTAATAGTCAGCTTCTCTTTAAGGTTGCACAAGGCTTACTATTACTTTCTCTCAGTAGGAGATTTTCAGGTTGTTTTCCCAGTCCACAGCCATCACTGTTAATACTGTGATGTAGCCTCACCTGTGTGAGAAGTTCTCCTGGTCTATGCCTTGCTCTTGATGCACTTTGTATCAAAAGTAAAATAAATACATTCAAGTTAGTTGACTTGCATTTTAAGTAATCAGCGAAGTGTGGGCCTTAATTATGTAAAATATTTTTTAAACACAGATTTTTAATCCTGATTATGGTCCGTTTCCTCCAGTTGTCCAAGTGTTTGAATGCCCAGTGGAAAAGTAAGAGCTGTCTGATAGTTAGGGAGAGTTCAGATTTTGTTCTTTCCATCAGTTTCCTGTGAGACTTTGGAAAATGCTTCTAGTATCTATAAAAATACAAAGTAAAGTAGAAGTAAAGTCCTAATTTATAAATTGACACAGTGCTGCACTAGTAATCTAATCTAAATAATTTGAGCCTACATTGTCCTATTTTTACCTTTTGGTCTGATTGCAAATTAAGAAAAAATCATTTTCTTCATTGTCCTAAACTTTGCTATCAGTACTTTCAGGTTCTTCTGTTTTGGATGCCTGAGCAAGTTCAAGTGTGTCAGTTGTTTCTCTAACTCATTATTAATAATTTCATCATTATTTTTCAAAGGATTTAATCAAACCTTTTTCTCCAAAGGACCTGGAGCTGTGACAGCTAAATGAATTTCATTGTCCAGAATAGAAGAAATACTGGAAATAAAATGCAAATACTTCCAAATCTGAAACATGAGAATGGGAATATTTATGTTCTGTGATATTGGTGTTCTCAGAGATTTTTTCTAGACTTGACGTGGGGCCTCTAGTTAAGTAGTGCTTTTATTGCCTTGCAAAACAGTACATCCTGAGAAATGTTTTGCAACTTCTTTAAACAAGGAAGAGATGGTGGCAACTTTATACTTCAACAGCCCAAAAACATTTTACTAATTAGTAATCTTTACAGACTGTGACTTAACTGCAGCAGTAACTGTCCAACAGACATCAGGGAAAAAAAAATAGAGCTATGATTTCTCAGTGTAGTTCTGAACTTGTATAAACTTCTTCATCTATCTCCTGACACTGGATGCTTAGTGTGAAGTTGTTGCATGGCTTCAGGAAGATGGCTTTTCAACTCTTCAGAATGTAAATTGCTTCTGAGGAAGGCTGTAAATGCTCTTATAAGGTGTGTCTTCACTAAGCAATTAGCAGTAGTGCATTTGGTTCTTATCCAACAGTATATCGTATCATATAGATTAACAACCTGCATGAGCATTCAGATTTGTTCAAGCTTACTGACTTTAGGGAAAATCATAGATTGGAATTCAAGCACATTTCTTACTCAAGCTTGTTGTGATTATACAGCTAAAATTATTTTAGGGGCTTTTAGTCCTTCAGTCCTCTTGCTGCAATTGTTCTCGAGGGGCATGTAAGCTGATACTATTTGCTGGTAAAGGCTCTTTGAGGATCTCAACATGAAAAACAGAACATACCACTAGAGGTACGTGGATGAACAAAGAGTATTGAAGATGCAGAGTCATTGAATGGCATTTTACAAGGTTCTTCAGAGGTGGTTGCTAATTTTTTATTCTCCAAGGGATAAACAGCTGCAAGGGCATCTAAACACACATGCGAATAAAGCAAAAGCTGTTTTCAAAGAGGTGGATACAATTGCTTCTCTGACAATGAAAAGAAAAATATGTTCAGTAGCTTCTAGTCCTCTTTGTTTTCTTTTATGGCTAGCTTTTACTACTCCAGTAGTTGTAGCATGGGAAAACAATGGTTTGAGAAGATTACCATATGTGTATTCTACCATCAGCTGAAATAGAGACCTAATAAACGCTTGCTTCTGTAAGCCCTTGGGTGAAAAGCAATGAATCCACTACAGAAAACCAACAAGTATAGAATAAATTGGTTCCAAATGTTTATTAGTTTCATTAAAAAGTATATTAAAAATATGTAAAATTATGTTTCATAGCTAATCTATACTTTTACCTATTAGTGTGGTAAGGAGGCTTTATCTTGTTTCCTTACTACACGTGCAGTGTCCTGAGAGTTCTGTCCCCTCCACGTTGCTCCCTCTTTCAGCTAACATTTAGTCCTAAAACTCTCAAACATGCTTTTTGTTGTTTTGCTTTTTTTGTATCTCTACTAGCCCTGCATTTGTACAAAAACTTTTTAGATCACGTGGACCTTTGATTAATGTAGTGAGAATTTGATTTGGATGTTACTATTTCAGTTGCCATGTTCAAATGAAAAGCTTAGTGAAGTCCTGTGGGTATCTTTAATGTGGATGGCCTCCATCCTATTACTAAAATATGCAGATTTTAAACAGATTACAGATCAAAACCAAGGACTTACTTTGATCCAACTGGATGATGATGGTGATTTTCTCAGTGCATTGGAAATGCACATTCTCTGCATTCTCTAAGCATGCTTTTGATGATCCATTCGGCTTAATACAGTAAGATTTGAAATGTTTATATTCAACTTGTAGAGATATCTGATACCTTTTTCTAAACATGGTAACTAGTAGACATAAATTTTCAAAACCTGAATCAATAAAGTTCTGTTAGTGGAACTTTGTATGCAGGTTTGTGTGATACATGCTGTTCCTTGCCATCTTCAATTAATTTAAGCAGAATTTTGTGTAAAATCAGACTTCTTAGAATAATAGCAGCAATTCCAGGGGGCAGAAAGGAAAGCATCTTGGGAACCGTTGTTTTGTGATTTGTCATCTTAACTTCATTTTCAAATGAGAACCAGTTCTGTAGTTGCAATTGTAAGGAAACATTCGACACCAAAACGAAGTCCATTTATTAAAATGCTGTGTGCTTGAGCTGTCAGAGAGCTTGAAACAATAGTTCTGAGGTATGCACTAACCATTCTTAAAACTATGCCAATCTGGGTGCCAGTAGTGATGCTCTAAAATGTCAGAGTACTTTACTAGTTTACTGTTCATTGAACTCTAGAAAGTAATACCATATTTATATGTATGTTATTCACATTCTGAAAATGTACAGCCCAGACCTGCTGATAGAGGCAATAAAATAAGCAAAAGAGCATATGTACATGGATATTAAACTGAACAGCAGCAAACTTTTAGATTTGGAATATGTTTTCTGAAATGAGTATTGTAAAACTTTAGGCTTGCTGATATAATTAATGTCAGTTCAGGATACTTCAGTTATAGAGCATACACATTAATAAATTATATTTATTTCCTTGAAGAAAACCTACTCCACTGCTTTTTCTTTTGTTTCCATTTTTTGTTGGGCTTAAGGCTAACTATGATTATGATTAGATGGCTTAAACATGTGTTAAGATACATTTGTGCAGAAACAGAATCAAATGAAAAAAAAACAACTAAAATACTAAACATTGTCATAGACTACCTGCTTTAGGTGACTCTGCTTTAAGCAAGGAGGTTGGACTAGATGGTCTTCAGAGGTGCCTTCCAACCTCAACTGTTCTGCCAATCTGTTATGTGACAGAAGAATTGCATTCAATATACCCGCATTAAAATAGGTTTATCCAACTAGTTTGTATTTCAGATTATTTTCTTGTTTTGTTGAAATATTTTATTTTGTTCTATTGTTTTCAATTAAAAATACTTAAGTCATTTATACGAAGTATATATTAATGGTGCTCTTTCTCAGTTCTGAAGGAACATCATTGATCTGTTTGACAGAACTGAAGATACTTGTTCTGCACCTGCTTTAGACAGATGCTTTGTCACAAGGTGAATTTAGAAAAACTAAGTCTAGGTAACTTTTCCTTTTCTATGGTTTCCTTAGCATTTAAAATCATTTAATTGAGATTATGTTAGTGGCTTACAGCAAACATAAACCTCAGTGTAAGTTTTTTTGCTTTCAGACTTAATCCTTAAAAGGTTTACTTTAAAAGGAGAGGGTTTGTTTGAAAGTTACTTACATGAGAACAATTTGGGTTTATGGCTGCCATCTCATAATAAGACACTATCAAAAGGTTTTGATAGTTTTGTGGTATTCAGTTGCTGAGGGTTTTCTGGTAGCCATTTGTATGAGGGTCTGCCTACCACTTATTTCAGCTCAGGGCTAGGTTGATGGTATTTTAGTTTACATTAATCAGTCTTTTCAGAAATGTGATTAATGGGTAGTACTGTGTATTAAGTCTGCATGGCAAGGTTTTGGCTACAAGGGTGGCTCCTCTGAGAAGTTTCTAGAACCTTCCTGTATGTCCAATTTCCAGCTGGCTCCAAGATGGACCTGCTGCTGGCCAAGGCCAAGCCCATCAACAGCAGTACTAATACCCCTGGGATAACATATTTAAGAAGGGGAAAAGAAAGGTTATTGCGCAGAAGAAAACTGCAGCCAGAGAAGAGAGGAGTGAGAATATGTGAAACAACTCTGCAGCCCCCATTCCCCATCCCCCTGTGCTGCTGGGAGAAAGAGGTAGAGAAAATTGTGAGTCAAATTACACCCAGGAAAAGGGGAGGGTGGGAGGTTTGCGTTTCTCATTATCCTACTCTGTTTTGATTGGTAAAATTCCCCAAGTTGAGTATGTTTTGCCTGTGGTGGTAGTTGTTGAGTGATCTCTCCCTGTCCTTATCTCTACTGATGAGCCTTTTGTTAAACTCTCTCTCCCTTGTCCAGTTGAGGATGGGAGTGAGGGAGCGGCTTTGGTGGGCACCTGCCATCAAACAGGGTCAAGCCAGTACACGCTAACATATAATTTGTGACTCCCTGAAAATGGAAGTGTGACAGTTAACTATTTGGATAAAGGAGCATGATTTCATCCAGGTGAAATTAGTACAGCTAACAGAGATGCACTCTTACTCACGATAAAGCACTGCAGCTGTTGTACTCAAGCATTACAGACTTCTAAGAATTGAGTTTCAGGAGGGATGTACTGTTATGTCAGTAAGTGATTAAATCTTCAATCACTGGAACAAAGGCAAACAGCCAACACTTAGTAAAATTTGCATAGTTCAG
Organism: Pseudotriccus pelzelni; assembly: GCA_035584735.1. Classification (NCBI taxonomy): domain Eukaryota; kingdom Metazoa; phylum Chordata; class Aves; order Passeriformes; family Tyrannidae; genus Pseudotriccus; species Pseudotriccus pelzelni. The sequence continues at coordinate 69,336,845 of JAWMRA010000113.1, forward strand.
ATTAAGTTAGATTTGATTGTTGGCATTTAAGACCTCAATTAGCATGCAGAGTATCCCTTCGGCAGATTTAAATTTGTCAGCTTTGGTGATTGCAGTGAGTAGCAAAGGATTTTAAACTAGGACTACTTCAACAGAAATGAAAAGTAAAAGAAATAAGTAAGTAAATAAATAAATCTGTTAGTCCTGCAAGTAAAATTGTAGAGTACAGAGATTTCAGCTGGGATGCTGCTTATTGGAATGAACACACCCACATGCTGTAACTGCCGTAAATAGAGAGATAAAATGTATGTAGTTAGAAATGCTACAATGTTTTTAATATACAGTGTATCTTGTGTTCAGTTTTACTGGTTTTGAGCTCTAAGATAAACATTCTTGCATGCTTTTGCACATGTGTTTTTGGTATTGTTACTGATGGATTTTTATGTTTTTATTCTTGTAACGTTTGTTTAATTTACTGTTCTTTAGCCATATGCCTTGAAGTACAAGCATACTGGCTCTTTCTGGCCTGTTGAACAACAATATTCATTCTAACTGCAGTAAAACTAATTAAAATAATTTATTGGGAATAGAGGACACGGAAGAGCTGCTTGACAATTTTTTTGCTTTACTACCCACTGCAGTGTACAGAATTCAAGGTAAAAGTTTTTTGATAACTATATCACCTGATACTATATGCTTTCATTTGTTTTGAATTATATGTGGTTGCAGAGTAAGAGAAAAGTTAAAAAGGTTTAGTAACTCTGGGGGTTTCATCCCTTTAAGGAACATAAATATTTCATGAGAAACTACTGATTATAATATTTATTTATAATAAACTATTTTAGTGGAAGTGGACTGTGTTTATCCAGTTTATATCAAAAATGTATAATGTTCATAGAATTCAAGAAAGGTGAAGAACTGTGCAAAGTTAAATGGTGCAGCACTCATACATAGTTACGTAAATTACTTGATAGAGTTTGGGTGTTCAGACAAAGTAGGATGTTGTATGTAAGAAAAAATGCAAGTAGAGCCCATGGTATAGAAAACAAGGGCTACAAAAAGAATTTCTGGTCATTGCACACAAGCAGCTGAATGAATATCAGTATGATGCCAAAATGGTTAATACCATTTTTGGTTACAACCAAACACTGAGGGGGCTGAAGGTAGAATTTGTGAAACATGTGATAAGCAGTGTGTCTGACTCTGTGCCAATGTATTTTAAACTATGTTGGGAAAATATAGGGGGCTCAGAAGAGAGCTCAAACATGGGTTTTCCTCCTCTAGAGAATAAGATACACTTTTGTTAGATGGTATCAGGAGCAAGAGAAGTTTTAGTTTAGTAAAGAAAACCACTGAAAAAACCCAAATACCTGAAATTTACACTAGTAAAATTCAAGCAAATACTTACACAACAAATAATTTGAGAAAGAGAACTTTAAAAACTTATGAACTGCCTGTTTGAGGAAAGTGTAGCCACCTCTTCTAAAGCTAGGCATAGACCTTTCTAGAATGGCTACTTTTGTCATGTGAGCTACTGGACAACCAGACATCCTGGAATACAAGATAACTTTAAAAAAAAAAAAAGTACATTAAATGTCAATCCACTGCATCAATATCATCCAGCGCTGTATAGTGCAGGGTTGTGCCTGGATGAGAAGCACCACTTCTGGTTCAGTCTCAGCAATGTGGAGTACTAGCTATAGGTGTGTGAAGTAGAAAGATTTAAGTTCCAGTTCACCATTAGGCTCCTTGTTACTTCAGAGCTTACTGGCCTGTGCAGATCTGAGCTGTATGTAAACAGCTGACCCCAAGTATTGGGTTTTTAGGTAAAAATCTATGGGTAGGGTTGTGCTTTTGCTGTCTTGGAGCTCATAAGAGAGCTCAGTGGCTTCGCAGCACGGCTTTAATGGTGTTATTCTGTAGTAGCAGCTACGCAAACTGCCATGGCAGGAGCAGCTGATACGCTGTAAATTTATGTGCTGGTTCAACCTGCTGTAACTTGTGCATGTGCTCGTGCTTCCAGGGATGACAGGCAAAACATCATGCCTGTTCTTTCAAAGTATCGAGCAGTCCGTTTCAGTGTCTTCAGCTGGTGTCATTGCCATAGCGGAATCAGAGTTTGAAACTAAATGTAACTTTTCCATGAAATGAGAGTAGTGTCAGAGCAGGGAGGTCTGTGTTGGCTTCCGAAAGCAGCTGTTAAATGCACAATGTGAGTAAATTTTAGATTCATAATAAACCAGCTTTTTGAGATGTGCTTGTCCTTAGAAATTTATCTGATTAATATTTCAGAGTGGGCAGGATTGGATTCTTCTGACTGCCTGTGACCTAAGAGAAGATGCCAACACCAGGTGCTCTCATGCCTTGTAGCTCAAGGCATAAAGGGCGAGTGGCTTCTACCTGCTGTCTGTTCTTTCTCATTCTAAAAGAGAATCCTGTAATGAATGCATACCTTATAAAATAGATGTGATGTGGATAGGATTTACTTGCCCCTTGGTTCTTTCTCCCTTTCAGGTAAGATAAGCAGCGTGTAGTAGCATTTTGCCCAGGTGCACAGCCAGAAATGTTTGGGTTCATAGAACATTGGACTTCATTATGTATCCAGTACTGTTAAATGTTTCTGATGCTTACTGTATCTTGCTCCAGAATGATGTATAAGATGCATAAGATACCTTTTCAGTTAATGTTTGATCTGGTTCAATCTACTGAAAGATCAGGCAAGTGTGTCAGCCTAGTAAAGCCACTCTTCAGTAAGCAGAAGTGTACTTTGACAAGCCCAGTCTATTTTTATTCAAACCTGGTTTTAGCACATAAAAAGCAGCTTCAGGAGAGCAGAGCATCAGGCCAGATGTGGTTTGATTGTGTGTGTGTGAAATAGAAATAGAAAGCCTCTGCTGTTCCTTTCTAAAGCAAGAGTATTTTTGTTCCAGTTGGTGTTAAGCACTTCAGCTTAACTAAGTTCACTAATGCCAAATACATAATCACAATATTCTTTGAAACAGTTATCTTTATTTCTGTTATCTTTATTTTTTTATGATTTATTAATGGTTATATAAGTATTTCATTGATATAGACTTGATTTATGGCACTGAGAGACCTTCCTGGCACTACCAGTGCCCTTGCGTCTTTCTGAGAGCATGAGAGCTCATTGCAGAGTATGAGTCAGTATTGTTTTGGAAATAAATGTTTCCAAATAGTCTACTGAAAGAACCTCATCCCTTCAGTGCCATCAGAAGTTTCTTAGTCATACTTTCCTCAACAAATCTTGATAAAATACAAGTCAGAATGAATCACTGAAGAATTATCAAGTGGAATGGAGAATCAAGTGGTTTATTGTACAAGGAGCAACTGACATTGTCATATTTACTCCAGTACCCTCAGCAATCACAGAAGGACTGAACCTCTTCTAGACAATGGGCTTCATTTGTTGAAGGTAGATGTCCATCATTGAATATTCACTGAATTCAGTATTATTCATTTATGTCCTTCACAAGTATACACTCCAGCTTGAGTGAATATTGTCCTGGTTGAAACCCAGTTTTCAAAGGTAGAACTGATAAAGGAAGAACGTATTTGCTTTCTGGGCAGTCCAGGTACAGGCTCAGTTGAGAGGACTTTATACAGTTTAGTGGCAAACTGTCAAGCACTCTGCATTGTATTTCTCATAGAGCTTCATAGCACAGAATCACCATGATTTTCTTTGCAATGTAAGTTGCATTTGATGTTTCTGATTTAACACTGCTGTGGCTTTGGTTCTTTAAGAGAATGTGCTCTTAGGAAGACTTTAGGAGGTGGTGCCCATTGACCATTCCTCTGCTTAAGAAAGGCAGAGGAATATATATGCATCTTGGTAGAGGTGATTGTGCTGTTCCTGCGATTTTTTTATGGTTCTTTGTCAACACTCACCCCTTTCCTCATAGCTCAAACGTTAGTGGTAGGAGTCCTTAGGGTCCTTTCACTGTTAAATTAATGTAAACATGTTCTTCTGACAATTAGACACATGAAAATATATATTTTTTTCTCTCCCCCTTCAAGGAACTGCAGTACAGAAACACCTTCATGGAGTGAATGGTAGCACAAAGTATGTGATTCAAGTTTTGGACTGAAGTACACATAGGGAAAGGAGTCAAGATAGGGGACTGCAAATAGAGCCTCACACATATAGACAGACTGCATGGGCCCTAAAAGTGCAGGCAGGTAACTGAACAGATCATGTTGTTTGAACATGATGTGATAACTACATGAAGAGTAATTTTATCAATTATTTTTGTTGTACGAATATCAGTTGTCTTGTGTCTGTTTGTTTTTGCAATGATTCTACTTTTGCTGAAATAATCGACTTGGGACTAGAAAAGTTTTAAAAATTAGTTTGTATTACATCCATTTGAAGTCAGACAGTCCTTTATTAGATGTGTTTCTATTAGAAAAATGAAACGTACATTCATGCATGTTTATAGTGTACACTGGGGGCTTGTCTGCCTAATTTTTTATAAACAATGAGCTGCAAATTAGACTTTTAAGCTTTTTTTTAACCAGAATAAAAGTACTTTAGAAAACAGCCTGTTTTGTAATACACATCCCTAGAGCTATATATCTTCCAGTTGAGTGCAGATGTTAATTATTAGTTGGTTAACCTCAAAGTTCTCTGGAGCAAAAATGTAAACCTGGTCACATGGCAGGCCACAGTGTTGATTTTATCATCAGTACTTCTTAAAAGCTTTCTTAACAATAGTCTTAACTTTCTTTTTGATGTTTAAATAAATTTGCATTCTTTTGCCTAACTACAGATTGTGGTTGGTGTGTCTTGAATCCTGTAATGGGTGTATAACAATTAGATTGCTTTTGTTCCACTTTTTAAAGTGATTTGATAAAGCATAATTCTGTCACAGTAACTTCATGCAAATATGTTTGAATCTCCAGTGCTGAGCCAATTTCTTGTGCTATGATTTCTTCGAGAACTTTCGTGAACATTTGTTTTAATTATATAGATCTACATTTATAAGGGATATTACCAAAACATGAAAGTCAAGTCATCTTACTGGTTTAAAAGTGATAAGAGAGTCTTGAAAATGTAGAACAAATTCTTTTCTGTTTTATTAGTCTTTGAACGTTACTTGGTTTGTCAGGCCAGTTTGCCAGAACTATTGTAAAATACTGGCTGGCCAGCTTGCTTTAAAAGGAAGAAAAATCTAGAGATGCTGTTTGCTCAAATATATTATAGCAGTTAGTTAAGTAGTATTTGCAGGAAATACTGCTTTTTGTCTCTCTTTAGTAAATTGTGGAAGGGACATGGTGTAAAAGCTGTGGGGGTGTACCAGCCGTTCCTTCCCACTTGAAAGAATGTGATAATACAGGATTGTTTTCCTTTGCTTTTAAAGTAACTAACTAACAATTATCATTTTGAATGCTGCTTATGCTGTCTATTAGCTGACATTGATACAGCGTGAAGCAAGAACTGTGCAGCTTTGTGCCTGTGTGTGCTGGCACAGTAAGTTGTGCAGTTGTGGTGAACTTGGCAAGCTGATTTTTGCAGGATGATTTTTATCCAGGTCAGCGTTCCTGCTCAGTGCCAAGTGCAAATGTCCAAAGTCTTGGAGAGCAGGAGCAAGACCAAATGACATGAACAGCTTAGTTTTTGTCTGATTTTTGTCTCTTCTGTACAGCCAAATGGCCTTTTCTAAAGAGTGATCTTTCTGTCATGTCTTCTCTCTATATAAACACCTGGAGGATATTTTTGTATTGAAACACTTGGAACACAAAGTTGATTTGGGGGTTGTGTCTTTTGCTTTCCTTATGCTGTATTTTGCTTTTTTTCCCTTGATTTTCCTAGAGAACTAGAAAGGCAAAAATTAAAAACTGAGGAACGTATATAGCAGATGTAGTACTTTGGATTTGTACAACGGTGTTATTTCATTTCTTCCTTAGTATTGTTAAAGTTAAAAATGGGTGGAGGAATGGAAGTAGTATCCAAAGTGTTTTCCATTCAGTTCATTGTAATCTGAAAACTCTAAGGTCTAAATGGACAGTTTGCTATATGCTAGGTTTAAATGGTGCTTTAAGAAATATATTTTTTAAAATTTACTTTAGAGTGTAGTAAGTTAAAACATGCTTGTATAGGTGTCAGTTGTGCTGAGGTCAAATGTCGGTCAATTTATGTTTGGTAGATAGTTGTTCTCATAACTGATATCTAAGAGCTGATGTTATTCTTATACTAGTAAAGCATATGTGTCATGATACCGTTTCTGGTTGCTTGGTTCTGTATGTTTTAGTAAGATATTGCAGTTTCCTGTAGGAATTTTGTGACTTATCAGCAAGTCACACTTACGAGCAGGTTATTTATTGAAGTTCAATAAACCGATGCTTTCATCTTGAACATATTTGCCTTTTACCTATCTCAGTTTTCCATTGTTCCATGTCATATTGTTAACTGGCTTGCTTCTTTATATTGTATATCTAAGTGTAGTAAATAATTTGAGGCTTAACCTGAAATACAAGCTAAACCTAAGCAACAGAGGAGAAATACACCCTTATAGAGCCTTGGCAATACCAACAAAAATTTTAATGCAGACTTTTGGTTCTTCTGTGTCCTGAGACAAGAAGCAGATGACTTTAGATCCTGATCTAGATCAACATGGTCTGTCAAGTGGCATCTACTGGTCAATTGTTTTTTCACCTTCAGAGAACCATGGAATGATTTGGCTTGGAAAGGACCTTTAAAGGTAATTCAGTCCAACCCCCTTGCCATGAGCAGGGACATATTCAACCTGCAGAGTTGCCAAATTTTAACTGATTCCCTTCCCATCTCTTTTCCTTATTGCTGTAGGAGTTCTGCAGTGCCTGTTTATCAGTGTTGCATATAAATTCTTTATTAAAAGAACACCAGGGTTGCAGTCTCTAAAACGAGTGAAGATATGCCAGAAATCTTTTCCCTTCTGTGAAAGCATTAGGATGATTTTCAATAATGTGATAAAATGCCATTTTTTTTTCTGTAACAATTAGCACTTGGTGCTTAGTGACTTTTTAACCAATTACTTGGTGAGTGAGGGCAATCTTTTTTTATCATCCACATCAAAAATTTAATCCAAATAAAATGTTCACGTGGAGATCTTGTAATGTTGATGTGTTTATAATTTTCCTGGTGATGTTATCTGCAAGTCAGAGCTGCGGTAATGATAGTATCATGTACATGAAGAGCTGAGATTACAAAATGAAAATATTAGATTTTAATTTTCTTTAACTTTTGTGGGGTTTTAACCTGAAAGTATTATGGTTTAAGTTTTTATAACTTTACAGTGCTTAATGATTTAATTAAGCATAGAATTATTTTGCCATTTTCTAAACCATTTTAGCTATCTCAGTATAATAAAGGCTCCCTCTTCCTTTTTAACATATGACTTACTCAGCATCTCAATAAAAATTCCAAGAGAAAGGTGGGAATGCTGTCTGTTTGCTAGAATGATATTCATCTGCCTTGATGATGAACGTTTCTGTATGCATTGGTGCCTGCTTCATTGGCACAAATTTCTAACTACTGTGACAAATGAGGTATGCATTATGCAAGTAAGTCATTCAGCATGTAGTTCTGACTTATTGCAGATTCCAGGTCTTTCTTCTGTATCAGGTGAAGCTGCTTTGTGAGAGACTCACTACCAGTTGCACAAATACACTTTAATAATATACGTGAGGAGCCAAAGGCTTAACTAGTTGCACATTGCTCTGGCACTTACTAAGATTTCTGTGAGTAGATTGGCCATGTTCTGCCCCCACCCCCACGCCCCCCACTCTGCATTTCTTCATCTCTCTGTTTATCTTTTTGTTCCCTCTCTCCATGCAAGGTTTTGTCTTTTGGGTTGGTGTTTTGTTGTTGCGTTTGTTTTCTTTCTTTCTTTCTGCCCTTGCTGGATACCAGCAGTAGGGCTACTGAGAACCCAGAGAAAGGGAATCTGTGGGTTTTAATGCAGTTGTTTTGCTCTTGCTGCACCCTTTATTCATGCTGTTAGACAAAACCACAGAAGAAATCCCCATTGCTCAAATTTTATTTTTATTTTTAAAGAAAAGCTTATAGTGTATTATAGGGTATAGTGTATCAGTCACAAAGGGCATAGATTTAAGCAGCACCATGGGAGGTTTAGATTGGACAGTAGGAGGAATTTCTTCACAGAAAGGGTTATTGGAAATTGAAATGGGCTGTCCAGGGAGGTGGTGGAGTCACCGTCCCTGGAGATGTTTGAGGAAAAACTGAACGCGGCATTTAGTGCTGAGGTCTAGTTGACAAGGTGGTGTTTGGTCATAGGTTGGACTTGATCTCATAGGTCTTTTCTGTGATACTGCCTATGTATCACTGCTGTCATAGATTTGGTGATGGAGAGAATTCTGATCTGAACAGAGCAATGGAGAGATGGATATGAAGTAGTCCTTCAGAGCTTTTGAGATACTGGCTTAAAATGTGAAACTGAATTGTTTTTGAGGGAGAGCTTTTGTTTTCAGCGCAGAAAGGTAGTCAGTAATTAGTTGTTCTGTACGCAGAATTTCAGCAATTGAAAATTTATTAGCCAGTGACATGACCTTGTAAAATAGGAATATCTGGATTGGATGATACTACATCTGTGACAGATACTTCTGAGTAACACTTTAAAACATTTCTTAAAAAATGCAAACATTGCTGTAAGTATTTTGCTTTGGCAAGTGAAGCATCCAGTCTGCGAGGTCTTTACAGCCACTTTAAAGGTTATTGAGTAAATACAAGATAACCACATGAAATTATCTGTGCAAGGCAAGCAGTCTTTGGATGCATGCTTTCTGTAAAGTGCTCAAATGTATAAATTTTTTTGCTGTAGCACTGAGACAGAAAAGGATTTTGTAGTTTTAACCATGTGAAGAGGTAGAACAGTGTGTATGTTATCAATTAATGATTGTAACAAGCCTATGATAAGAATGCTACAAAGACTGGGCATTCTTTGCAGAAAGAAAGGCTCAAGCAGGCAAACAGCCATGAAACACTTCAAATGCTGCCACAAGACATTAGACTTTACAGAAGATGAAAAGAGGGGGATGGATGCCTAATTAAAGACGAGGAATTAAAGTAGTATGTCGCGAAAGAAACCAAAATAGGAAGTGCAGTACTTAATAGTATGGCAGAATGTGCAAAATAAAATAGCAACAACAGCTGTATTACTGAAAGAGCATTAATTTACGTATTTTTTAAAATATAAAAGAAGAAGACATAAAATGATCAGATTTGAAGAGTAAGAAATGCTTTGCCTGTATTTAGCATCTGTTTTCTTCGGTGGATGCTGAGGTCTTTGTTTACCTGGAGTAGGGGAGAAAAAGACTCTGCTTGTTAGTACCCACAGCTGAGGGTGTGGCAGAGGCCTGAGGACTATATCTGCAGTAGAAGGCAAAAAACAAAAATACAGATTCTTTGGAAATGTTGTAGATAAAGTCTAAAAAGAGCTCGTTTCATTTACTTTTGGCTTCAAGGACTTTTTTACTTGTATATGACTCTTAACCGTCCCATGTCTTTTGACAGGCAAGGAGGCTATCTATTATATTGACAGGTAAAATGAAAATAGAGAAGTAACATTACTGCAGTGCGATTTCCACGTACTGTGCTCTTTTAAAGTGAAAACAAAAAAAAACCACGCTGAAAAATGCTGTAATCTGAGTTTTATTTTTCTAATGCTGCTGTTTTTTCTGCTATTTAAAACAGTTGTTTTTGCACTTGTACAGAACCTTTTAAGTTAATCCTGAGAAATTACTGAAGATAAGTATAATTATTGAACAACTGCTAAACTGGGAGCGAAGAAGTTAAAAATTAGCTGAAGGAAAAGGGGATGGTAAGATTTTGTGTGTGTGTGTGATACGAAGTATAGAATTGCTCAGGATTTACAATTCCGTGAGGTGAATCAGGATTCAGACCACCAGCCTTCAAGAATATGGTTTCTGTAAGTCCTGTGTGGAGCTGCTCCCTCTGTAATGGCTCTCTAGAATTGAGTTTGTCTGGGGATTGGTTCATGCCGAACCAAAGGCTGCTGTTACCAGCTGAAAATCATTTCCCTTGTGCAGCTGTTTGAAGGATCCTGTCATGAGAATCTTTAGGCAAAACTTTGAATAAGGATTTGAGGTATGTGCAATCTCAATTGATGGCATCTTTTTAAAAAGCTGCAATGGATTAGAGCATTCTGTCACTCTATCTGCTTGCTGTTGCTTCTCTTTTTCCCCCACTTGAAAATGTCTTGAACGTTCATGCATAACCTGTTTTGGAAGGCTCATGAACAGGCATATCTTTCACTAACATGTTTTTAAGTAGGTTTGTTGTAAAGGGTAATATTGTCTCCCACATTGTTTAATTATGTATTAATACAACAAATGGACAATGTTTATACCATTATGTCATTTACTGTAAGCCATGGCAATAGGACTAATTTATGGAAAGCTTGTGGTTAAATATATTAATGTTGCATTGAAAGGTTTTATTACTCTGGTGATTGAGACTGTATGTTGTTTTTTATTAAGTTAATACAGGTAGGCTGGAACTTCTGTTCTGAGTAAAGGTTTAAAGCAGAGACTTATGGCTGTAACACCCTCCAAAGTCTTCTGGTGAAGTTAGAGACCACAAGGTGGCAGGTAGAAGTCTACTGACACTGAAACTTGCTTTATTTTGTTACCTTTTTCAAACCTTCTGGCAGAATTTTTAGGTTCTAGAGGTTGACATCCGGAGGATCATTTCTGTTGATGAGTGCCTGCCAGGTTAGACTTGGCAAACAGCCAAATTCCCATCCAGCTGCTTCCTTCCGCAACCTACCACCCCAGTCTGGTAATACAGGGGGATAAAATAGGAAAAACAGAAACATTAAAACAATAGGTTGAGATAATCACAAGGAAATCACTTACCAATTACCACTGCAGGCAAAACAGATTCTATGTGGGGAGAATTAACTAATTTATTGCCAATTAGAATTGATTCAGGTAGTAAGAAAAAACTGAAATTGGCACACCTTTCCTCCCCACTCCCCCCATGCTCAGCTCTGTTTCTGCACTCCAGGCTCCCCAAACCATACACTCTACCATGCAAGCTCACATGGAGAGTGGCAGGAGGGTTGCAGCCACAGTGGTATCTCTCTGCCTCCCTTCCTCATTGCATCTTTTCTGTGCTCTGATGTGGGCTCTCCACAAGCTGCAGTTCCTTCAGGAATATCCTTGTGCTCCACTGTGACATCCTCCACAGGCTGCAGGGAATATCTGCTTCAGTGTGGGCTTTTCCAAGAGCTGTAGGGAATATCTACTGTGCATCTTCCTCCTCCACTTTTCTTTTACTTCGGTGTTCTCTTTCTTAAATATGTTTCCCCAGAAGTGTCCCCAGCTTGGCTGAAGAACTCAGCTGTTCTCTGCAGTGTATCTGTTGCATCTGTCTGTGTCCCCATACAGAGCAGCTTCTGGCCTCTTCCCACAGCAGCCCTCCCTCTGCCAAGCACTTGCCACATAAATCTTGAACACAGAGTTAGTAAGATATTAAGCGCACAGTTTATTTTCTGGGTCATGAGATTTTGTCTCCTGCTATTACTGTCACACACCATGTAGTCATTTCAAAAGCTTTACAGAAATTTAAAAGGTGTCTATAGTAAGGAAGTACTTTGCAAGTAAATTGCTACTTGTGCAAAAATTACAATCTTAGAACATACAAAAGATGGTAAGAACTTCTGTAATGAAATAAAAGGGGGTGTGTTGCAAATTTGCTTATGGGTAGCCTAACAGCAGTGCTCGTATTTGTGGAGCACATCTTCTATCTTTCATCAGCTAGAGAAGTAGGCTGAAATGACATTTACCAACAAGTGGGAGATCTTAATGCAAATACAAAAGTAAAGAAAAATTCAAAGAAATAGTCACAGAATTAGCTAGTGCTGTTTGAAGAATAGAGGAAGAGAAAATAAACAGTGTGGTGTCATTTACTTGTTAACATAAACTAATCTGACGTATGAGACTGTGCACGCTCTAGAATGTGTAATTTTGGGGGGATTACACAAGCTTGGTGTTGTTCAGGAATTTATAAATAGCAACTGTTTCTGAAAAGTGTCTATGAAAGATAATACCGATGAAAACATTATTAACCTTACCACAAGGGTTGGAGTTTTTTTGCCTGCAGTTTAGAGTAACAAATCATTTTTGGCAATAATTTATGGTGCTTTTTCTCTAACTAGCTATGTAGCTGACAGGAAAACACCTGTTGAACAAAAATGTTTCAGTTGGTTTTGTCTGACACAGGAAAAGAGACAAATTGCGGCTGGAACAATGCACACACATCACAGTATTTAAACAGGCAGATGAGCCTCATACAGAGGTGAAAGTTCAGGTTCAGTTACCAACCACCAAAACCTTTTCTTCTTGACATCGATCACCGTTTTCCATTTACATTTGGCTTATATTACTTGCATCAAGAAAGAGCAGTAAGATAGGTAACAGAACTTGTGTAGCAGTATCAATCTTTAATGAAATGGAGTTGAGGGAAATAGAAACCAAATGCTGTCTGACTGCTTTGCTCCCCCTCTTTACTACTGACCTGATTTTTCATCTTTTACAGGTTGTGGTAAAGTACACATTATTTTACCTGGGACTAGTAAATACATTCTTTCTATTCAGCTGTGCTCTGGTCAGTGTGGTCAAACATACTCCGTCTCTGTTGCTTTCATGTGGTTGCTTTTCTTACGGGAATAGCAGCTTGGCTGTGTTGCCAGCCTGTGAATGCCAGAAGCCCAGTATGATTGCTAGAATCTGTAGCTCGGGCCAGCTGCATTTGCCTCCTTTGTGTCTTTTAGTTCATTTTAGCTGGCTTCATAGTGATTTTTAACACTCATTTTAGAAATAGATCCTGATATTGTCCAGCTGCTTACATGAGCAATCTGTTAATAGCAGAAGGAAGAAAAACATTTTGTATATGGTTCATTTTAGAGATGGGCACTTAATAAGTAAATACCTAACCTCGCCTTGCATGTCTTAAGAAGGAAATGTTGTTGCTATTTCTTGCAACTTACAAGTCATCAGCTAGTGAAGAATTGTTTGTACATACTTCATCCTTCCTCTTTGAGATGCTTAGCTTCTTAGGTCTCTGTTATTCCTGGAGACTTGTACTTTTAAATTATCTTCTCCATCTCTGGACTTTCCTGGTTCTGGTTGAACTGTGTAACAATAAATTTCATGAGTTATATTTCAGTTATTTTTGCTTGGGGATAACAGTAGGTAATAGCTGTTGCTTTCTGATAATGTACCTTGACATCCTATAAATGGTTAGGTTCATCTGTAGTACTTCTGAGATTGTTTTCTAATGTCACACCAAGAATTCAAAAAGGTCCATCCTTCCCAATTCAAGGCAGGAGGAGGTAATTTTGTGAAGATCATCAGAATATCTTCACTGAATTGTTGTATTAAATAACCTGTTTCAATTTTTCTGCTTTTTCTTGGGATTTGCTCATTATTTATGTGGAAAGAAATAACAGAGCCTCTCTTACATGTTAGAACAAAAAGTGTACGTTAAGTATGCTCAGTAAGACAAAGATAGTAGCCTCGCTTTTGGAACTTAAAATTGATATTTTCCATCAACAGTAATGCCCAGTGTAAAAATCGGTGTTTCAGATGTTTACATAAGTGTTACCTAAGCTATTATCCTTAAACCTTGGAGCAGTACAAACACCCATTCCAAGGTTCTCAGGCATCTGGACCTTGGAACCTGACATTTTTGCTAGAGAACCTGAGAGGAATATGTCTTTTGGAAGATAATGAATTCAAGGAAGCTTATGGACTTCTTGCTCAAATCTAGATACTGCCCAGAGATCTGCTTTTATCATATCTTTGTTTCTCCCCATTGTTTAAGATATTACACCAATATGCACCTAGTTATACAGAGATTTCTGATTTTAAATTACAGACAGAAAACTCAGCTCTTTTCCCTCTCTAAGGATCTCTGCATCAAGGATGAGGAACAGTATAATTGTAATGAGTCAAAGGCCCTCATTTTCCTAGTGGATAAGCTTTCTTTTTTTCTTCTTTTTTTTTTTTTCTTTTTTTTTAATATTCCTAAGAGTAGAGGTATTACATGAACAGTTACTGACTAAAGAATTAAAAATAGCTAAATCCTCTATTCGGATTCCAACAAATGTAAGAAAAAAAAATTTTGTCCCATTTACAGGTGTTACTGAAATGTGTTTTCTCAATTCTAGGGTAAAACTGAAAACCTTAAGACAAGTATCTAACATTATATATGAAATAAAATCTCTGTTCTTGCTTTTGTTTTGAGAATACCTTGCTGCTGCAAGACCTTATTTCATTTTTCTTTTTTCTCTGACATCCAGTATGCTCTAGTATCCAAGACTACAGTGTGCATAGTCCTCCCTTTCTTCTCACCCCTTGGAAAAAAGCTGACTTGATTCAGGACTCTGGGAACAGGTTGAGAGTTTAATGTAATTTCTTCTGTGATTAAAAGAATGTAATATACTGCTGAAGAACTCTTCGACATTAAAAGACGGAACTTTTATGTTTTTGAAGGACATAGCAAGAGTTGTAAGACAGAAAGACCTTCCCAGGTTTTGCTGGGAAAGGGATTTTTCTTCATCAAAGCACTACCATACTGGTATCTGTCCATGTATGTGATTCATTTGCTTTGTGTCAGAGGGAAAGAATGGTGACAGTAGTTTCATAGGCTGCGTTATCACTGTAAAGGAATCGAGTTCTACCTATTTTCAGTAGCTTTGAGTGGTACTCAGTGATCAGGGAATTGAGAAGTCCACCCCAGTGAGCAACATAGATTAAACTTAAAGCACTGAAGGGAAGCAAGGCTTTAGAAGAGTTAATCAAAGTATCTTGCTCTAAGAAGATTCACTCGCTCAGCTCTATCTTG
>JAWMRA010000113.1:69357349-69393072 GCA_035584735.1 Pseudotriccus pelzelni
ACCTAATTCCCCCTCCCCCACACACACAGTGGGCAGGGGGAAGGTAAAATTCCAAGAACAAACCAAACCATGACAGGACTGAAAATGTGGTGAGCAGGATCTTCTCATGTTTGTTTCAGCAGTGAACGCCTGCTCTGTTGTATTGTGCAATGAGAACAGAGAACATGCACTGCAGTTGAGACTAGCCCTTACCCCTCCAATAAAAAAAGATGTGGCAGGTTTGGGAGATCCCAGTCTGCATCACTGTACTGCCTTGTCCGAACGAGGAGCTGCGTCTGTGTGGTCTGGCACAAAGGTTTTCTTGGTGTGTTCTTTCATTCTGCTGTTACTACAGACTCGTGGAAGCTAATGCTGAGAAGTAAGTGTGGTGTTAGAAGTCTAGAGATCTGCATATACAGTAGAGACCTCTCAGGGATCCACAGATTTTAGAAGTTGAAAATCACCAGTTTTTTTCCACATCTCAGCTTATGCCTTAGTAACTAGAATATTAAATGGCCTTGTAGGTGCTCTGGAGCTTCTTTTTAATTTCTAAGAGGTCGTGTGCTCATCATAGTGAGGAATGGGAAGAGCTTTGATACTGAAAAATTTTCACAAAGGCTGAGAAACCATTAACCATCCAACATTGACTCACTATGCAATACTATTCTTAGGAATGTGTTGTGTTATTACTACCAAAAAAATAATTAGTAGTGAATTCTGCTATTACACAGGTGTAATCCTGTGTATGCCTTGTAACCACATCCGTTCTTCATTGTTTTTGTCAATTAATCAAATGTAAGAACTGCTCTACATTGATACTTTCTGTTTGAAATATGCTGCATTTGTTTCATGAATGTCTGTCTGTCTGCAGAACCTGAAACCAACATGAAAAAATTCAAATTTGGTGACTCCTTAAAAGAAGAAGATGTAGTAATTAGAAAATAAATGTTTACCCTTTTATTTTCAGGTCAGAAGACTTGTCTCCACTTACATGGTATCTTTCCTTACCTCTATGTACCATATGATGGTTTCGGGCAACATCCAGAATACCATCTTCGTCAAGTGGCATTCAGCATTGACAGAGCACTTAATGTGGCTTTAGGCAATCCATCTTCTACTGTTCAGCATGTTTTCAAAGTGTCATTAGTATCTGGAATGTAAGTATGACCTGTTAGGATTTTTGGTTATTTGTTTTGAAATGTTTTGCAGTTGTACGACATTGAAGCACTTACTTTGCACTGCAGTGCTACTCCTTTTTCTTTCCCCTCGTGTAAGTCTTCATACAGGCCTGTACAACTTTAAGTAACTTTTTTCACTTGCTTTGACATAGTCAACAGGTTTTCCCAAAGAAACCTGCTTGACACAAAGTTTTTTACCAACATTTTTATTCTAGTGTCTATACTTTTTCCAAATCTGTTCTTTTTAGCTCTGCTATGGCACTAGTACTTTCCAGCCACCATTTTTTACCTTTCTGGATTATTCTAGGTTCCCCAGGACCAGGCATGCCTTGCAGGAAACTGACTCTAGGTCTCCTTTTTTTATTTATCTAAAATGGCCCCCACAGTTCAGGTCATGCTTATCCATCTGATTTTGCCAGAGGCCATGAAGTGGAGGCTCTTAAACATTCATTTTTGTATCTACCAGTCTGACTGTTGTGTTTTTGTGCTGTTGTGTTTCTCCTGCTGCTGGAACTAGATGCTATTACTGAACATTAACATTTTAAGAATTCTCTTAGTTAATTTTTATGTATCTTGTATAATCAAGGCCTGAAAAAATATGTCATATCATAGCAAATAATAGGAAACTGTCCTGGAGGAATGCAAGAAGTCTATACATGCATGCAATTTTTCATCTTCAAAGCAATGTAAATGCTAATCTTCAGTACTGTGCAGCATTATCTTTTACCTTTTTTGTGATGCACTTCTGAAATACATTCTTTCTGATTGTTAAGATTGTTAAGAGAAGATAATGTTTCTGGTCCCACCCAATTTTAATGGTTTCTAGATATTGCTAATAAAGTGGCTACAATAACAGGGTTTTATTTTCAATCAGAACTTTCTTATATTTTTACTTTCCTATATTTTAACAGGTGAGGTAACTCCCTAAATTCCTTAATTTTGTTCTTTTTGTGGGAACTATATAAATTGTAGTATAGCTGTTCATCTCAACAGTGAAAGTTGGGCAGAATAAACCGTTGAAGATAATATTTACTTGAATCAGCGAGAAAATAACAGGTGGAAATTAGGAGAATCTACCTCTTTTTCACCTCCCTTGTCTTAGAGCTTCAAAACAGCCGTTACTGAAAGTCAGATGCTCGTTGCCTCAAAGCAGCATAGGAAAGAGTGTTTCAGGTATTTTGTTTGCTTGTGTAAGAGCCTAACTGAAATATATCTTCATCTTTACCTGGGTAGATAGACATGTTTATGAAGTCACACAGATCTGTTCTCACTTGAGACAGATTCTGCTCAGAGATATCGTATCTCTGTGGTAAGAAGCCTGTCTTGGAGTCTGTCTTAGCCCTTCTCTTCTGCATTAGCAGAAAGGTTGTTTTGTGTTTAAAGTGTTTGTTAAATCTCTGTAAGTTTAATATAAAATTTCTGTTGCATTAATTTCCAAACATTGTGGACGTCTGAGAATAAAAAAAAGGCAAAATATTCTGTCCTTGTCTGTTGTGAAGTTAAATAAGGTATTCATAGCTAACTTTGAAAGTGTTGAAAATTTTGTCTTCCTTGCTGCCATGTCAATGTAAGGATGAGCCATTAGAGCTTAATGTATATAACCTGTAATTAGGTTTATACTATATAAGAGAGTGAATCATTATACAAGATATGATCTTTTCAGCTTAGCAGCTTTAAATTTGTTGTTTCAATGTAGCTCAGTTTTAATGTCAGAACCAAAACTTTTTTACAGTTTAGTCTGGCTTTTGGACATACTAAATGCATGCATGCATGTTTGGCCATATTAAAGGTAGCAGTAGTTGTGAGGGTCTGCTGAGTTAGCATTTTATTTAGGACTGAAATCCCTCTTACTATTGAACTTCATTTAATTTGACTTATCAGGTAAACATCCCTTTTACAATTTTCTGAAATAATATTCTTGATGAAGACATTTTATTTTGTTCAGTAGAGGTAACATGTAAATTTATGCTTCCCTGAATTTCTGTTGACTTTGCTTGTGATTACTGCAAACTGTAGACTTCTTGCCATTCACCCAACACGTTGAATTATGGCCTGTTTCCTTAACATGCTGTTTTACAAGCATATTAGATTAGATTAGTATTCTAGATGCTGAAAAGTCAGTAATTCAGTCAGGTTATACCAGAATTAATGTTGCCTGTTCAGCCTCAGTTTAGTCTTGACATATTCATTGTCCTGCGTATTCTTTAATTGCATTCTCAAATCCTATTTTCTTCAGGATTCTGCCTCATTTAGTGCACGAGGCTATTAGTAATCACTGAAAATGGGCAGCTATTCACTCTTCTAAGCCGTTCACATTGTTCAGTTATTTATGTTACACAGCTGATATTTACTAATTTACACCTGATCTGCAGGATTAATGTCCTTAAGGACTCTGTTGCAACAATTATCAGAAAGTGTGAACGCTGTTTTTGAAGCAGTCCATCTTATTAAAAGTACTGTTATAATGGTGTGCCATCAATGTGTTTTCATGTGGGGAAAGTTAGAAATTATGTTAAGTCATAAGTGCCTTCTATTTTATTTTTTATATATATTTTTATATGTATAGCCCTATTCTTTTTATCCTTATACAGAATCATAATGTTCCCCTTTGGCCTGACACATGGAAATTTTCATTCTCCTGGCTATGCGGTTTATCTTCTAATTTTTGCCCTCTGGAATTTAATACTCTTTATAGTAAAATGTGTTTGAATAAATGCCACGGCATAACTGGCTGGCTTCTTGCTTTTATTTCTTTCTCTCCAGGCCTTTTTACGGTTACCATGAAAAGGAGAGACAGTTTATGAAGATTTATCTTTACAATCCTGCAATGGTAAAAAGGTAAAGATACAAAGTTGTGTCTGATTTCCTTACATCTTGAATTAAAAACTCGGTTTTGAAACAAGGTTCACCAATAGCTTAACAAAGTAAAAGTTACAGAATTATTGTCCCAAGATTTTCAAAACACTTTAGAAATTGCTGGTTTTAAACACACCAGTAACCTTTTTAAAGCAGTAGCATGTTAGGAAAGCAAGACTAAAACATCCTTGCCTTTAGTTGTCTTGTGTTAACTGTAATTCTTGAACACTTGGACAAATTTGCATGAGGTTACTTTTCCTGCAACTCTTGAGGACAACAACGCAGCCATCTTTCCTATATTATGAAGTAAATTTGGATATTTCTTAAAATGTTTTTAATTCCAACAACAATTATTAAATTTAAGATACATTTGGAAAATGGAATACCTTTTGTTATTAGTCAGTTTCTCTGTTTCTCAATAATGTTCTGTTAAAAGAAAGTACCATTGATCTCAATCTTAATGTCAGAGTAGTTACAGTAAATTCAGGAACAAATAGGGAGGAATTATTTCTTAGGCATAAACTGAAACCCATATTATCTGCTGGAACTTTTTTTAAAAGGTCTAATATATGATCATAAGATAGGATTGTATAATTTTTTTTCTAGGCTAGTGGAATTTTATATGATTTAAGATTTCTGTCTTAATGTAATTTATATGTATAGATGACATGACAGCTTTGAAATTTAGAGCTTCTCGTGTTTGAATTGCTCCTATCCAAATAAGCACTGACAATTCACTTAAATTATTCCCTTGTTTTTTTCTGTAGAAAACTTATCTTTAATCCCACTTCGTTGCATTTAGAAATGCTCAGTGCTTTTCTTTGATTTGCAGATATATACTATTAATTGGAGATAAATTTACTGCACCAATTCATAATTATCCAAATACTTACAGTTATTTTTTAATGTGTAGCTGTTTAAAACAGAGGATTTGTCGTGCTTTTAGGGAGTAGTTAAAATACTGCTTTTGAGTATACAGTATGTAGCTTTAAAACCAAGGAGAACATCATCATATACGTGTCAAGGAGAACTAGAGAGACTTTCAGATTTATTACTGATGTGTAGGCACAAAGCTGCAACAGTTACTTTGCAAAAAAGATTTCCATGGCTTACAGTGGCTTTGGATCAGTTGCAGGAATAGTGCAGGATGGTTTTTTTTCGGAAAGTTTCATGCTTTTTAGGCTGAAGGATTCAAGGCTCCTTTGTAACTAACACCCAAATATTGTATCTGTATTAGCAGAGATCATTTTTGTGCATCTCTTAGTGTGAAAATACAGTTCTTAAGTTACAAAAATCAACTAAGGCAAAATTTAAAGGTCTTTTCTATTTTGATAAAATCAACTGTCATTATTGTTGTTCTGGAATAATTTTTTGTTTATGTCCTCATTTATCTTTAATTTTAGAGTTTGTGAGCTTCTGCAAGGTGGAGCCATAATGAACAAATCTTACCAGCCTCATGAAGCCCATATTCCCTACCTCCTTCAACTCTTTATAGACTACAACTTATATGGAATGAATTTAATAAACCTGGCTGCTGTCAAATTCAGAAAGGCAAGGAGAAAAAGTAAGGTGTTTATTTCTTAAGACCAAATAGTTTCAAAGGCTAAAAGCTACCATTTTGAACAAAATGTCACTAGCTGTCAGACTTTTGCTGTAGTTTGGCTGAATGTGTATAGTGTTGTTTCCCTGAAGTTTGCTTTCTGTGTCAAAACAAGGTCCCTGTGTATCTCTTTTCCTTTTTGTCCCTGCGTATTGGATTGAGGAAGAGCCTGCTTCCTGAAATAAGAAACACGTTTGGTCACCAGTGTAGCTGTGACCCTTTTCACGAGATGACTGCACCTCTTTTCAAGTTAAAAATCATTGTTATTTAGTTGAAGAATTGACATGGAAGATAGCAAACTAATACAGTCGCTTAATTTTCTTATGTTAGTTTCTGATCCTTATGTCAGTCCAAATTAATTTTTTTGCTGCGGTAGTGTCTGTGCAAAATTATGGCTAATTATTATGCTCTGATGACAAGCAATGTTTTTAATCAAAGTGCTTGTGTTTGTGCTAAGGCCATTTGTTCTAAGGTGAAATTTGAAGTATTTAACATCTGAGCAAAGGAAGTATTTTAAAAAATTAGTTTGGCGTTTTGAATGTACACACTGACATAAAAAAAGTTGGTAAGAATGGTCCTAATATTATCTAAATGCTTCATTATAAAGGAGAGATAACAGCAGGAAAACCATGATGTCTTTGGTACTTAACATTTAATAAAATAAGAATTGTTTAGATCGTAATTGTTCTTACAGCTAAAGCAGAAGTTGAAAAGAGTAGTAAAGTACCTTCCTGTAAAAATGCTAAGCAATAATCGTGCTGACTTTAATTTTGTTTCATTTTTGCAGCAATAGACTAATGCATGGAGTTTTATAGTTAATTCTCATTTAAAGTAAAATACTCTTTTCATGCACAACAATAGGCCATACTTTTTGCTGGTGTCAGAACTGTAGGAAGACAAAAGCTTAAACATGGACAAGAACATCTTCAGGATTTTCAGTCCTGAGGAAGTATAGTCAGGTACCTTTTGTCTTCCAAGTGTCCAAAGCAGCCTTCTGGAAACATTCAATGTGATTATATCAAATAGTTGTTTCCATTCTTTTTCTACAGCTCTTTTTCCTCTCTTTCAGATGATAGATTAAAGACATAAGCTATTTATATTCTCCTTCATCATTTATTTAAGCATGAGAGACCTAAATCTTGAATGGGAACAAGAGGGTGAAAGAGAAGCGTGGGCTGAGACCAGTGGACTCCAACCATTCTTGTAGGGAAGAACCCAATAGGATACAGGAAAGAAAATGACAGGCAGCCTAGTCTGGCTTGATCAGATAATGGCTTCAGCACTCCTAGAGAGATTCATACTGCTCTGCGTGGCTCCACATCACACATCCATAAGTAGCGAGCCTCAGTTTGCTGGACAGGCACAAGGATCGCTGTGTGCTGCTCCTGGCACAGCAGCTGAGCAACAAATGGTTTGTCCCTGGTACAGCCTTACAGAGGCACTGCTGTCAAGAGGCCTGTCCTTGTACAGCAGCCCTTTCTAAGCTCTGTTGAACGGATGTAGAAGGCATCGCCTCTGCTTACAACTGACACGCTTACCTGCCTGTTCCAGGGTTCATTTCTGTCAAGTATAGTTGTGTTGTGCAGACCAGGACAAACATGGGTTTTCCAGACAGCAGTAAAAGCCTTTGCCTAAAGATGTGCAGCAAACACTTATTTTACTTCCCTTGCGGATGATGATCTAAAATTTGGTCTGGCAAGTAGTAGAAAATTCTATAATATATCTGTTTGTAAATGTAAGTAAGCAGCCTCAGGAGCCTATTTCCAGTGGTATTTTTCTCACTGAAATAAGCAGACTGTTCTGAAGGCTGAGAGAGGCCATCAGGCAAATTTGTTTAGTAGCAGGACTATTCTGCCTTCATCAGCCTGTATCCAGAAGATGCGGGAGTTCATTTTGTCAAGTCCTTGTCTTTATGAACAGCGATGAATGCTGCAAGTTAATTCATGCACTACATGCCACTATAATTATTGCAAAACTTCTGTTTTCAGTAGTTGAATCTTCTTCCGTAATATGACTACAAAAGACCTTGATGTATCATTGCTACTGTATTTAAAGATCTTTATATTAAGATAAGGGGAATATTGAGTGTCCTTAAATCTCTATCCCTATGAGTAACTTTACTGAAGAAACAAACTGATACAGGAATTTGAGACTCAGTTTTTAGAAATATATGAAAATAGCGTTCATGGGGAGGAAAGGGAATAATGCACTAAAACTGCTCTGATGTGGTATTTGAAATACATATAAATTTGAAAAATAATAGTATATATTTTGTCAGTTAGCCTGTAAACTTGCCCAACTGCTGTGGGATGTATTTTCCTTTAAAATATACAACTGTCTAGCCCTGTTCTGTCAACTTAGAATAATCAAGTTGCAGATGAAAAATAACAAGAGATGTTTCTATACATAGTCAGCTTGCATTTTAATAGAATTAGCTGATGTGCCACACGGTAAAAACATGGCTCTGTTTCTTCCTGGACCAGCTCTGCCCAGGGACAAGTTATCACTTCGGAATAGCACAGACATGAAGCTATGCTAGGTTTGAGCTGAATCTGTGCAAATGGGATCAGATATTTTGTGTTGTCTTCTTGGAATCACCTGTTTAGGCATCATAGTGCATTAGACAGTAACAGTGCTGGTGTGGCTGAAATGTGAGTTAGTTCCCACATAAGCACAAGTGCATCTCTTCACACTTGAGTGCCACATATCCCACGTGTGTTTAGTGTCTGTGCACTTAAGAGTGATGTGGAGACAGAGTTTGCAGGAACTAGTCTGGGTGCTGTGAGCTTGGTCTGGAATGTATTTAATGAAGCCTGCTTGCTTCTGCTTGTAGCTTCTCTCTTGTTCTTTTGGCATGGTGTTTGCCAGTTGCTTTCGTAGTAATTCTAGTATTCAGGGCTTTTTGCTCCATGACATATTTGCTCCATCCCTGCTGTTCCAAGTATTGGAATTCATATTGGCAAGACTATTATGAAATTTATAAAATAAAAATACATATTCTATGTAATAAATATTTACTTACTGAAGACCTCTGAGAACTGAGTTGTCTAATTAGCATATCTTTAACAAATGTGAAAGTGTTTGCTATGGCTGAAAGGTAAATTTAATTCCAAAAAACCTGCTAATCTGTGACACCAGCATAGCTGAAAAAATTCAAGGTACCGTCTGGTCTTTCGGATAGAAGTAGGAGACTAAGTAATTTTCAAAGTCTTCTCCCATTCTGCCTCCCTCCATTCCTGAGCTTTTTGATTTCTTGTGCCATATCCTATGTATATTGTCTTCCCTGCCTCTGAAGACTGAAGGTTCAGGCAGAGATCATAAGGAAATCTTCAGAGGAGACTCCTCCAGTAGCACATTTCCTTGACAGAAACCTGTGAGCAAACTTAGATGGTGTTTTCTTTATTTGTAGATCAGATATCTGCCTTCATTGCAGGTTTCCACTTATTGGTACAGCCACTGCATCTGGAATATATTGTATATTCCCTTTCAGCTCACAAATAAGAAAGAGGAAAAGCGTGAAGTAGAACTTAGTGTTTTCTTTGGCTTCTAATTTCCATTGGGTTCTGACCCAGCACTTGGGAATTCTGAAGTTTACGTCAGAATCTGTACGATTTATTTTGAAACTTGCACAAATAGGAAAAGATTGAATTTAGGTTAATATATGACTAGAGCACAACAAATTTAATTCTAGTAATAACAGTGTGTTGGGAATATATTTTTCTTTTTGTGTGTATCTACACGTTAGAAAGAAAGATCATTTATATGATTGCACAGTAATTTGTGAAGATGATATCATGCAGTGCTATTTATTCTTTAGGAGCATCTGTACTGCTAATATTAAATAATAAATGCAGTTATATAATGATATGTGTAAAAATATTGCCACATAAATGAATTAATTTCTCATTCTACTTTTTTTTCCTAGGTGATACATCAGGTGTAAGTAAACATCATAGAATTCATTTGCCAGAAAATTCAAGCCATGTATCTTTCATTGAATGGGAAGAAGATGAAATACCAAGGTCAGCATGCCAAATTTTTTTAAATCTGTGCTGTATTTTGTTATATACATCGACTTGTCCGCAATACAGGTTTCCAGTCTGATTTAAAGGACCCTTATGTGTTCAAAAAAGGTGCTGTTATGACACAGATTATCATTATTTAGTTTCTTGGTATAGTTTTGGTCATCTGACACTGAAGATAAGTTTCTAGCTAATGACTTCTGATGAAAAGCCAAGGGAGTTTAGTAGTTATAAAGAATAGTTACACATCAGTTCACAGGTTCTGGATTTGTAATCACTTTTAAGTAACATGACCTCAACTGATGAGGCTGCACCTCAAATCCTGTGTTCAGTTCTGGGCCCTGACTACAGGAAAGACGTTGAGGTGCTGGAAAGTATCCAGAGAAGGGTAATGAAGCTGAGGAAGGGTCTGGAGCATATGATCCAGAGGGAGCTGAAGGCGCTGGAGTTGTTTAGCCTGGAGAAAAGAAGGCTCAGGGCAGAACTTTATCACTCTCGACAGCTCTCTAAAATGTGGTTGTAGTCAGGGGAGGGTCAGTCTTTTCTCCCAGGTAACAAGTGGCAGGGCAAAGGAAAATGGCCTCAAGTTTTGCTAGAGAAGGTTTAGGTTAGGAAAAATTTTATTCAATGAAAGGGTGGTCAGGCATTGGAATAGGCTGCACAGGAAGTGGTGGAATTGCCATCCATGGAAATATTCAGAAGACATGTGGTTCTGGCACTTGGGTGTATGGTTTAGCACTGCTTGATTAACAGTTGGACTTGATGAGTTGGGGAGGGGAGAGAAACTGACTAAAGTGTCTGGAGCTATTTCGATTTGTGTAGTTTACCCATAGCAAGTTCCTTCTTTAACCTACTTCCTAATGTTTGACAAGTCCTTCTGTCATCTAGTAGTCTTCTCAGTCTTAGGGTGGTTCCTGCCATTCTCCTCCAAAATGCTTATCAGACTCAGTATTCCCGGTTTCCCGCTAGCATTATGTTCTGGGAACATTTGCTTTTCCAGTAGGAAGTGCATGCTTTAAACCATACTTCAGATTTTTCTAGTGTGCAAAAGCTTGTGCTAGGTAGCATCTGGTTTTCTGATTCTACTGCTTCTACTTTAAGAAGGTTTTGTAACAACATTCTTCTGACAGTTACATTGTGATTTTACTTGTGGTCACTTTATATCCAGTTGTTCTTGAACTATTTCTTCTCTTTTTTGGCTGCACACTTCATTCACAGTCCTTTTGAACCTGTATTTGGCTTGGTTCTGTAAGCCAACTTACTTAACCTTTGGAGGGTTGGATTGTAAGTTAGACCAGGATGTTACTTTACACAGATCTGGGGAAGGCAGATAAAAAGAAAGCAAAGTAACACTTCCTGGCTCTCAAAACCAGAGAGGAACAAGCTCAGCAGGAGCCAAGGCATGCATCCTGATAGCTATAACCACTGGCCTTGTTTCTGCCGCCTTCTGCACTTCTATGTATACAACCAGGGATGCAGCTTCTCACTTGTGCCAGTCCTTTTCCGGCACTCACACATGTTCCAGGAGTGGGATGTTAGCAGTAATGGGGAAAATCCAAGTCTGTCCGTTTCCCTAGCATTTGTTCTCTGTACTTTTGCCAGCAGGAATTTATTTCTTGAACATAAAGCCCGAATACTACATAAGATACCAGACAGATTCTCTCTAGCACTGTATGCAGTGATACTGGTAGTTCCTGATACGCTATACAGTTTCATTTTTCATGCCACTTTGGCTTGTAAGCATTTTAGGATTTATTAGTACAAGATGATTGTCTTCCTTTTTTTTTTCTCCAACTGAGCATCTTCTGTTTGGAATCCCTTGTAATTAATAGGATCTTGCATCCCATTTTTAAGTTTCATCCTGTTTTTTATTCTAATTCTCAGTTATCCTACATTAATGAGAAGTGAAGCAGACTTAGTCACAGAAACTGGTCTGTATTTAGTTCTACAAATTTTGTATCAATACTTTGGGGTATTTTTATACAACCAGTAGGAATTTCACCTTTACTTAGCTCTTAAAATGCTTTAATGGATTAGGAACTCATTTATGACTCTTCCAACTGAAATTTTTTCCGTTTGATACTGTGTCAAACATTCTTTTGTGTAGGAAATTAACTTTTTTATTAAAGGTGTTCTAGCATTTAGAAGTCACGTATGTAACATGAGCAGCATTTTACATGAGTAAGTGCCAGTGGTAGTTCCTTATTTCAAAGAACTTTTGAGAACTATGCCAAGGTTTCTTGGTGACTGAACTCCCTCTTCAGTACTAGAGAGCACCTTGCTACTCTGCCACTTCTCTAAAACAGTATTTAACCCAACCACGTCCTGTCTTGCTCGTGGCAAATCTCTGAATTACTCACTTGCTGCTATGATTAGCATACTGTATTGAGCCAGGGACATGTCTTTTAATGTAATTCTACAGCGATTCTGTTATGAAGCAGACAAATGTCCAAAGACCCTAGTGCCTAGGAATGCCTGATGTTCTAAGGCTTTTAGATATAATACTTGCCAGTGCTATTACCCTGGAACCTGCAAAGCCTGCCGTAAAATGGGCAGTAGTCACCTGAACCTGACAGTGCTGTCCTGAAGTTTTTGACATCAGAAATTCTTCACATGAGACACATCTATATTATCTCTCAAGTAGGTGATAATAAATGATGAAACCCTTATAAGAGTTCCATAGAGAAAACTTTCTGGTAAACATCAGACTTGGAGTAATCTGCCAATCAAGTCTACTGCTTGGACATGATGTGTTAAAAGCAGAATGACTGGTAGAATGCTTTTGAGAAGCACTTTTTAAAAATCCTAGATTTGCTATTAGACAGTAGTTTATATGGAAATGGAGAGATCTGACACATAACACTTTTGCACAATCTAGCAGATTTTTACTAGGTTTGTGGCTGTCATAATTGCTTTTCTCGCTTCTCTGGATGTGCATGTTTTTATTTCGCTATTTGATTTTTAATATAATGTGCATGTTATTTAAGTGTCTGGAACATCCTGAAAACAAAGATATGTTTTCTTCCATGAGCAGAATATGGAAAATTATTATGTCAAATTTTAGAGTCCTTATCAGTGCAGTTGAGTGACATTTTTTAGATTCTCCATGTAGTTAATTTTTGTCTACTATGCTCAGTTTAACATTATAAATACCTCAGATGGGGTCATCACAGAATTTGTTTCTCTTGGCTGTCATTAATATTGGTAATTAGGATACTGACATTGATGTTCCTTCTTTAAGGTTTTTGAGGGCTTTGCTCTATCTAGCTGTATGTAGTGATGTAGGTAGTTGACTGTAGCTTTAATTCATTGCCTCAGCATCTGAGAAACCTAACCATGGTACTTTCTTTGAGCACAGGTTTCATCCTAAACTATAGTTACCATCTCAGTGGATAGTGCAAACAAACTATTATTTTCTTCAAAAATTTTGAGAATTTTATACAAAGGCAAGATGGATTTGTATTGCAGTTCTTCAGCATGGTGTATAGGTATGAAAGGCAATTAAAATGGACTGGTATGAGTATCCCAAGTAGCCTAGCATGGCAAACTCAGTGTTGTGCAACTCTTGCTTTTTGGAGAGTAAACTTTTGTTCTTTTGCAGCTGGGTTGCTTCTGTTCCTATGCCAGCTCACTTAACCCTGCCTGTCAAGCATCTGAATTCAAGCTGTATCTTGTGAACAGTTGTCTCTACATTCTCTTTTACAAAATGAAACCTAGAAGCTCTGTCTGGGACTAAGTCTTCTTTTCTAATCTTGTTTTAAGACAGATATTCTCAAATCATGGTTTTGACATTACATGAACCATGATTTT
Source organism: Pseudotriccus pelzelni (assembly GCA_035584735.1). Taxonomy (NCBI): domain Eukaryota; kingdom Metazoa; phylum Chordata; class Aves; order Passeriformes; family Tyrannidae; genus Pseudotriccus; species Pseudotriccus pelzelni. The sequence continues at coordinate 69,370,795 of JAWMRA010000113.1, forward strand.
TCTTTGCAAAGCTGATGCCTGTGATGTGAAGCAGGTGATTAGTCTGCTGTGTAGGGCAATCTGTGTCAAACAGGCCATTCTGAATATCTTCCAAGGTTTTACAGCTGCCAATGCCTTGAAATAGTTTATATTTTCAGCTGACTACAGCTGGGAGACTAGACATGTCCTGACTTCTTCATGCTATCTCCTCACCTGCTAAAAACAGCACTGAGCTGCTGAGGAAATGTGTCTTGATATGGGAGAATAGAGATATGGTTGCTTTGTACACATTTATTTTAGGTGAGCAAAAGCACCAAACCTAACAGCTGACCAAGCTATTGACAATACTCAGATGAAACCATTCCCAAGCAGCATGTAATCATGTTAAATAACTGTACTTCAGGACAGTTTCTGCTCCTCCCTCACCTCCTGACATTTTTGTTTTAATCAGCATAATTTAAAATGTTAGAAGGGCCAGTTAAATCTGCTCTGCTTTCATGTGCCCTTAGAGAGGCTTCTCCTGAAGTGGGAACAAATGGCTTCTTGGCTGTTGTGGCTTATCTGAATGTTGCAGAAGCTTGTAGCGCTACTGCCCTGACTTCCACTAGCGCAGCTCACCTTGACAAGGATGTTAAATGCCAAGCTAATGAACTGGTTGTATTGGGAAGATGTTTCTTCTAGTGTAATGAAGAAGTTACTGTACATATCAGGTGTCTTCATTAGCTTCCACGTCAGTCCTTGGAGCATGCAGTTTTGACTGCCAGCCCTGCCTTCATCTTGAAAATGTTAATGACAATTATGATGATAAATCTTAAATTTGTTTCAAAAAGGACTCTTGTTAGCTCACTGTTTGTAGTTTGAATAATATGCCATGTGAATTGGAATACTGTTGTTTTGGTGGAGAGACTCCTTAGACCTGTTTGATTTAGAGCTTAGGCAAAATGAGCTCTTCTGCTTCTAGTTGCTCAAATTGTTTGAATGAGTTGCAGACAAAGAATATGCTTCAAATTAATATTATTATGGAAAATACTTAAGTTACATTGACAACTACCAGTTTGTTCTGAATTCAGCAATGTTGAATTTAGTGTTATTTTTATATGATAAATCCATATTAGCATCTCTTGTAGATAAGAAATCTGATTATTTGGAAGGCTCTTGGCCAATTTTATCTTTGATCTTGATCAGTTCGCAAAACAACTCACCGGCCACACTCTCGAAAAACCAAGACATGAGATTTTTTTGACAAGTGTCCTAACTAGTTGAAGGAAAAAGCTGTCAGAGAAAAGACAAATGCTTCAATTAATGGTTTGGGTCATGAAACAAGCTCTTCAGAAATAGGTCACTAACCCTAAAATACATTTTTTCTTAATTTTTTCAAGAACTTTAGTTTTTTCTTTCTCCCTGCCCCTCCCCCCATTGTTTATTTGTTTTTTATTGTATTCTTTTAGAAGAGGAAATTAACAAATGAAGAAGGCTCAGAGCTTTGCTGTTGTATCCTCCAAACAAGTAAAAGGCAGATCTTTACCAGATTCCTGATATCAGTGGCCGTTCTATATTGTGGTCCCTTTTTGCTTGTTCCCAGAAATGCTTTGATTTTTGTGAAGGGAGCCAACAATTTTTGCAGCCTCCTCCCTCATTTTTGTTTCTCAGTGATCTTGCAGTACTTTCTTGATGTGGGATCAAAATACAGGTCTCGGCTTGCCTGCAGTACCTGTTGCCCATTGTGCAAGCAAGCTCTGTTCAAATGCTTTGATGGATGTGACCACTCAAAGTGATTGACATGAAAAGTATGCATTTTGAGCATATTTATGGACTTCTTTATCAACTGATGGTTTAACTGGGAAGGGAGTGATGGCAGTGTATTGTCCTTAAAAGTGTGTGTAGAATCATAAAATAATTTGGTTTGGAAGAGACATTTGAAAGTCATCTAGACCAGCCCCCCTTGCAATGAACAGGGACACCTTCAACTAGATTAGGTTGCTTAAAGCCCTGTCCAGGCTGACATTGAATGGTTTCAGAGGTGGCAAATCCACAGCCTCTCTTGGCAACCTGTTTTGGTGTTTCACCAACCCTCATCATTTAAAAAAAAAAAAAAGAAAAAAACACCTTCTTACATCTAGTCTAAACCCACCCTCTTTTGGTTTAAAACCGTTACCCCTTGTCCTATAACTACAGGCCCTACCCTTCCCTACAAAACAGTTTGTTGCCAGTCTTTCTTGTAGGCCCCTTTTAGGTACTGGAAGGTGCTCTAAGGTCTTCCTGGAGCCTTCTCCAGGCTGGACAACCCCAACTGTCGCAGTCTGTCTTCATAGGAGAGGTGCTCCAGTCTCCTAATGATCTTTGTGTCCCTCCTATGGACTTGCTCCAGCAGGTCCATGTCCATCTTATGTTGGGAGCCCCAGAGCTGGATGCAGAATCACCTTCCTTGACCTGCTGGCCACACAGCTTTAGATGCAGCCCAGGATGCCTCTTGGCTGTGAGCGAACATTGCCAGCTCATGACCAGCTTTCCCTTCACCAGCACCTCCAAGTCCTTCAGCATGTATTGATACTGTGGGTTGGCCCTGCCCTGGTGCAGGACCCTGAACTTGGCCTTCTTTAACCCCACAAGGTTCACACAGACCCACTTCTTAAGCTTGTCCAGATCCCTACTGATGGCACCCGATCACTTAGATGTGTCAGCCAGACCACTCAGCTTGCAACATAATGTAACATAACTGCTACATAAGTGAGGGAATTTAATTTTACATTTCTTTTGGGTTTTATATTTCTAGATAGTTAAATATTTTCAAACAAGTGTTGGAAATCTCCAGCTTTTAATTACATGATCTACTACTTTTCTGTGCTGTAATAAATTCTATTCAAAACGTAGAGAGCATTGAGAATATTAAGGCATTATATCTTATTTTATAATCTTGCTGAGATTTTTGAGGCTTTGTTTGTGTCAGGGAATGTAGGAGTAAAGTGAGGTGCTCTAAATCACATATTAATTAACCTAGACAAAGGGAAGAGCTTTGAGAGGATTTTCAGTGTTTCCCTAAAAATTTTTAAAGGGTAAAACAGACTTTCACATAAACCTGGGGAAAGGCTTCTCTTTCTTAGCTTCCTCCATGAACTTCTTAAAATTGGTTCACTGACAGGAACAGGTGGAAGGTCACTGACCTTTGCAATTCTGAAAAGGCACAGCAGGAAGCTGATACAAGATCCTTGTACAACAACCTTGAATCTGTTTCTAGTATTTAAGTCTTTACTGAGCCAGCTATCCTTAGTGCAGCATGTGTTTGGGTTGTTAATGCACTGCTTATATTCACCAGCTTAAATAAAGAAAAGAAATTAAAAAAATATTTTTTGCTTCACTTCCCTTAGCTGTAAATGTTAAAGTGTTTTGCACTGCTCTTAACTATGAATGAGAGAAAAATTCTTGACACTGTGTTTTCTGAATGCAAGATCATGCCTATGGATGTGGTCCTATTGGCTGAGTTGTATAGAACATTTCATCTTGTATTTGAGGAGGAGAACATTATTGTAATTGTACTTAGAGTTGTTTACCAGCTCTTTCTCTTCTCCCCACAAAAGAAAAAGCTAGGCCCTCTAAATTGAAGATACAGATTTCTTATGTAATTAGATGTGAATATGACCATTAATTTAAGGACTTGCAGGGGAGGATGAGAACTGATAATTCTGTATTCAATTACTCCTGTTCCCCCTGAAATATTTTAGATGTGCAGTTAGAAAATGATGATGCATGTTTCAAAATCAGTGTATTGATAAAATTAACCTGTGGTATTTATGTTGTCACAGCTCTTTAATGTTGAAAGGTGTTGAGCCACAAAGTACCTGTGAATTGGAGGTGGATGCAGTAGCTGCCGATATTTTAAATCAACTGGATATTGAAGGTGAAGTGTTAACAGCTTTCATGTAAAATGGTTTTAGAAAAGAAACTATGTTGTCATCTTCTTTTAAAGCTCAGTTTAGTTAAATCACAATCCAAATTTCAGTGTTAGTAAATTGTTGATCTAAAAATTTACAAAGTTTAAAAAAAAATTTAATTAACTCTTGAAAGGAAACAGGATATAAAAATAACCTATTATCAGAGCAATATAAAGAGATTTTTGTTAATGCATAACAGAAGGTTTCAGACCTATAAGGAGAATAGTAATGGAAATATAACATCAAGCATGCATGTGTATATACATACACCTATATACACATACAAACACGTACTTGATGAGAAGACCATAAAAAGCCAAAGATTTACATTAAAATAGGAGATCTAGAAAACAAATCAAGTTACACCTTAACTTTTACATGACACTGAATCCTAGAGTAAGGCAAGAATCACAGTTAAAAAATAACAGAGTAGAATTACAAAAGAGATGAAGAGTAATGTCAGAATCTAATTTGGGGAAAGAATGCTTTGTCACATTGACAGACTCCCTTCATGTATTCTTGCCTATTTCAGCCCAGATTGGCAGAAACCCTGGTTTGCAAGCTATATGGGAAGATGAAAAGCAGCGACGGAGACAGAAATGTGAATCTTCTCAGATTAAGCCACCTGAGTCACAAGGTAAAATTGTGCAGCTGTTAATCCAAACTGTGAATGAGAAGCAAGCAGGAGGGTAGAGTTCAAATTCGTATATCAAGTTTGAGGGCTTTTTAGATGTACTGGGGTTTTTTTCACCTCCAGGCTTACCGATTGCCCAGTATATGTATTCCAATTTTTAAAGCAAGATACATATTCTTGCCTAAAAACATCATGATTCAGCTAGCTACAGAACATTCTAGACAGAATGAAAGATAATGACAGCTAAGATTGCATGCTTTGTGATGGAAAACATTTAAATGTTTAAATACTGGCAAAACTAAATCTCTTATCTTGAAGCTTTGCATTGTAGTTTATGCACAAGAGCAATTCCTTTTGATTTCTGTGGAATTATAGCTAAGGTGATATTAGATTAAAATTCTAATAGGATAGACAAATCTCTGTGTTCTTATGTAAAATTCATTACAAAGGGAAGACTGTGCTCTGCAAAGTAATTGCATAAGGAACAGGCTATTCTCTGCAGAACTCAGGCCATGTTTCTTCTTAAATATGAATGATATTTGGTGAATAAGCCAGAAGATTGCAAGAAGGAAAGAGGCAGGTTCCTGGCAAAGGCAGGCTGCTTTGACTGACTTTTTTTCCTGTGTTTCTGTGTAAGGTTATTCAGGCTACATATACAAGACTTCTCAAAATTGTTCACTGATTTTTCTTTTCCTGGATGCTCACCTTGGAGGAATTTCATGATTTGTAAATGCTGTTGATACTCACAGTTGCAAATGAGATCAGTAGGAGTATGTGAAGTATTTGAAAGTGTTTAAATACACTTGGAAAATCAGCCCTCAGTTTGGCACTTAAAATTAGCAGATACTTCAACTTTGAGCCATTTCCTAATAAAATCAGTAATTTTAGCTGCTCTCTGTGTTGAGAGGTCAAAGTAAAGCTGAATAACAAATATTTTTCAAATTTTAAAGACCGTGGATTTGTGCCAGCAACAGAGAGTGAAAAATTTTTTCAGAAGAGACTTAAAGAAATTCTCAAGCAAAATGACTTCTCTGTGTAAGTGTTTAGCCATTTGTCATAAAGTATAGTATTCTATGCAAACCTTAAATATGCATTTAAAAATTGCTTTTCAATTAACTAGGACATTGTCAGGATCACTGGACTACAGTAATGGATCAGAGGAGTTCTCTGCTGAGCTAACACTACATTCTGAGGTACTTTCTCCTGAAGCCTTTCAGTGTACACCAGCTAATATAGTAGAAGTGCATGACGATAAAAAGATGAACAAAGGTGAGTGTTTTTAATGTCATAATTGTTTGGGCATAAATCTGTGTCATGGTTTGGCTGTTTATACTGTTAGCAGAAGGAAGTTATGATTGTCAGTATGAAAAAAACAGAGTAGTTTTGCTTTTATTTTTACTATTGTTAGAGTAAGCCTTTCTAAAATTGCCACAGCAAATAACGGAAATATCTTGGGTAGTAAAATCCATTCTGAAGTGGCTTGCTTTCATAATGTATTGATGTGTCTTATGTGTTTTATGCATGCTCTTCTTTTTTTCCTTTATTTAAAGACTCCGATAGGATGCATACTGCTAAAGAAGAGGAGGCACTTATTAATGAAGAAGCAATTTTAAACATTGTGGAGAACAGTCAGAGCTTTCAACCTTTGTCTCAAAGACTGAATCAGACTACAGTTTTTAGTGAGTATGATTGGAATGTCTTTTATTCCAGGCTATTTTATTGTTCCACAGTCTTTGTTGTGTTCACTTAGGTAACCAGTCATGAAAGAAAGTAAGTAGTTTACCTCAGGGAGTTTGTCAAGCAGATTGAAGCTTCATGCACACACATATCCTACCACCACCAGCACTAAAACCCCTTATCTTTTCTGAAAAATGTCACCAGAACTGTATTTGTAGAAGCTACTGTGTTTTACTGGTTCACTAAGCCCTTTCCTCTCGTCAGGTCAGCTCAATGCAATCTCTTGTGAGTATTGCTCTTCCTTGTGTTCCGTGGGTATAGGGCTGAAACTATCAGAATAAAGAAGATTTTGACTGTCTATCTGTGATACTCTTGCAGTTACTGACTGCATCTTTCTTACAGTTAAGGTAAAGGACATGCTTATGATCTGTCTTTAGAAGTTCTGTTGTCTGGAGATACTGAGGGAAAGTAAGCTGATAACGAGAGGCAAGTTGCAGCAGAGCATTTCCCGAAATTTATAGATATAAAAGAATGGTGGAAGGCAAAGAAACAAGAAGCAGAAGATTAAAGAGGGGAAGAAAAACCATGATATCAGAAAGATGTGAATGGCAGGAGGGAGGAAACAACAATAAAACAACCAAGAAATGAACTTGTATGAAAAGCTACTTCAGGTAGAAACAGTTCAAATACTCTAGAGAAGATGAAAAGCACATATCTCCCTATGCATGTTCTTGGGTAAACATAGTGTATAATGTTAATATGTACTACATGGTGCAGGGCAGGGAGGAGTATCTAGAACCCATAGCCTCCAGTGCTTTTGATACCTATGGGGTGTGAATATGTTAATGGCTAACAAGACACAATATGGCAACAGTATATGTCTATGGGTAATACATTATACAGCCTTGAAATATTTTCTTTCTAAGGAAGGAGGAGGTAGATTAAGACTGTTTTGTGATGCTGTTTTATTTTGCAGAGAGTAGGCAAGATTTTGGTTATCAAAGCGTTATAGGGAAGGATTTGGATTTATTGAGAGAACTATAAGAAGTCATATGGGAATTGGCAAACCTGAGCAAACCTGAGAGGATGAGCAGTGGCTAAAATAATATATAGGGTATGTCTTATGACTGTGCATTTGAATTGCTCAACCAAATAGGAGTGTTGAAGTGGTATGTTTTTTCCATTGACTAGGAAAAAAACAAGAAAAGTTTGAGATTATGTGACTCTTTTTTGTCCTTTTTCCTCCCCACTTCTTCTTTTTGTCATGGGGCTACTAATTCCTGATGTCTTCTGTGACCATAAGTAACATGCTGCATAGTTAGGTCTCTTATGATGCACTAGTCTTCACTAATCCTTTGTAGAGTTGTAGTGTCACAGGGACTGTGAACCGCATAACTTCTACTATTCACTGTGAATTACCCAAGGTTCATATTAATGTGAAATAGAGGTTGGAGTTTAGTGAGAGACCTCACAAAGGCCAAAGGAGCCAAGAACATAAAGCATAACTGATAGTGGATTAATTCAGAACTCTGGCAAAGGTGATGGTTTCCACTGTAAAGGGTTGTATGGTGTCTTGTGAAGCCTTTGTAAAATATGAAAAATGCCTTCCTCATTGATGTTGAGATCTGTTTTATATAATTCTCAAGATCGTTGTAAAGTAAGGAAAGTAGAGATTTTAGTTCTTCAGCCAGAGGAGAAGAGAGAAGTAACAAAGATTCAGAGTATATTGGAGATTATAAATTGGTTATGAGGTCAGATGAAAGGTAAGCAGGAAGAGAGTGAGAAAAATTTGTGACTTGAAAGGATTTTTAAGAAACAAAAATAAAAAATGAGAAGGGAAATGTATAAATTTGTGTAAACTTGGGTCAAATAAAAGAAAACGAAGAAACAAATTTAAGAGAAGAGTCAAATCAGGTAAACTTCCAGTGTTTAGAGAAACCTGTGAAGAGAACAGATTACAGTAAAAAGAGAGCTGAAGTTAAGCATTATTGTAAAGGAGAGAAGGAGGAAGAACTAGTTGGTCAAAATCAATATATCTTTTCATGAGATACAGTGGTTGAAAGTTTTCAAGTGATACAGAGAGAAGCACCCAACAAAGGTATTGAAGTGGTGGAAGATTGAAAAGGCAGTGATGCTTCAGAAGCTGGCACTCGTGCTGAAATTAAAGTCAAGAGTGAAGCTTTGCTGAATGTGAGGAGGTAATAGGAGAGTGGAGAGAGAGAGAGAAGTGCTTCCACTAAATCTAGGACAACCAGAAGAGTAGGGCAGAAAAAAAGAAGGTTGTCAAAATTTTAAATAAAGAGCTAGAAAAAATAAATCATAAAATTTGAAAAAAATAAGATATGAAAAAAGATTTGTTTCTGTAGCCTGCCTTGCCATAGACAATAACAAACTAGTAGATTTTAAAATGGTGAGGGGTTTTTGTTTGTTTGTTTGCTTTGCTTGGGTTTGTTTTTTACTGATAGAACTATAACTAGTCATTTACAAGTAGAACAAAATATAGATTCTACTTGTATGGGCTTTTCCTGCAGTGGGCAGTAGTGCTGATGAGGCCATGATTGATCTGCTGGCTGGATTGGAGAATGATGGATATCGGATGGAACATCAAAAAACACTCTCTCACCATCGTTCTCTTGGAAGCTGTCGAAATTCTCAGAACAGTGATGATGAAGAAAATGAGCCACAGTGCGAGAAAGAAGAAATGGAACTTAGCTTCTTAATGTCCCAGAGGTGGGACAGTAGCATGGAAGAGCCTGGGCCAAAAAGAAGGTATATATGTGATTTTCTTAATGTTTTTTTTTCTGCCAGATCTTTCCTCCCTCCCACCTTGTTTTCAAGTGTGCAGTGAGCCCAATGAGCTGTAGCAAGGTCTCTGTTGACAACATTATAAAAACCTGTGCAGATCTTGGGGTGGAATGCACCTGTTTAGATGATGCTGTGAATCATTGGTGTTATCTGGAAATAAAGATTAAATGTTTAGGTTTGGCTAGACATAAGCTTCTAGTTTGCTCTTTGAGGAAAAATTGAGTAGGCTTTTTGTTCTACAAGTCTAAATACAAAAAAAACCTTCAGTGGTAGCTTCCTGGTAAGGTCACACCTTGAATGTGGTACAAGTATTAAGGTGTATCTCGTACATCTTTTACTGAAGTGAATGTTTAAGAAGTATTCATGTGAAGACTGACCAAGAGGCCTGAAAAAATGCTCATTTGTTTTCATGCTCGAAGCTTAAATCAAAATATGAATGTTGCTCACTCTGCTCAACTGCTAAAGGTCAGCAACTTGAATATTTTTAAGGCCAAGATTCTTGGAACACCTTCTCAGGTTGTAATGACCTTTTGTACAGTCCACACTGAGAGGCAGTGAAAGCAGATATATCCAGTTTCTCTTCACCCCTGCTTTGAGCAGACCTTCTGATATTTATAATTCTATTTGAAATGTGAGAGAGACTTCACAGACATACCAACTTGATATTTGGGGGTTTTTTTAGATCACAAATTATAATTATACTATGTTTTGGAGAATCAGAGAAGTACAGCAATATCTCTTTGATATCCAGAAGACACAGAAAAGTTGTAACAGAATCAGAAGTTACATCATTAGTCTCATAAGTTCTAGATATAATGATCTCTAAAGCTAATTTTCCTGTCTGACTTTTGATTTTCTTTGGGTTTTTTCCCCTCATGGTAGTCAAAGTTGAAATTTCCACCTCAAAATACTCAACATTAGTCTTCATTTCAGTGCTAGTGTCTGTGTAAAACCAGCCTATATATTGCAGAATTCATTAGCTCAAGCACAGCTCTGTATGGGCATGACTGTACAATTTTGGCAGCCAGGTAGGATCCTGAAGTAATTAAGTGCTTTTACACAGTAAAGAATCCTAGTTAAAAACTCAACGGACTTGATGAGCTGTCTCACCAATAACTTGCGCATATATGCCTACATCTTAATCCCAGACACAAAGCTCTAGGCAGAATGTACGTAACAGGTGCTTCCACAGGGAGTCAGCTTGTCTTCAGAGGGAATTACAAGTTCTGTTTCACTGAGATCTCTGCAGAATTTGGACTGACTTCAGACACAAGCATGGCTGTCTTTGCCCCCGGCATGATTCTGCTCGGTCATAAAGAGTCAGTTTGAGTCTGATGATGGATCTAACTTTGCTCAGCTTTATTCTATCTGCACTCAGGCTCATTCTATCTGTACTGCTTCCTAATGCATCCTGCCATACCCATACTGTCACTTTTCTGTTATTGAGCATTCACCAGTCTTGCATTATCTCAGAAACTATATTGAGATAATTGTAGGATAATTAATAAGATAGTAAAATATATTGAGGAGTAACCACACCCTCCTGAATTAATTAAATGGCTTGAGTTTGATTTGTGTTGAAGTGGAGAAAAAAGCCCACAAGACCTGAACTGGTTCATGTATGGTGGTATCACATATGTTACACAAATTTTCCTGGAATCCAAACTGATGGGCTTGTAGACAAAGAAATCCAAGTTGTTGTCTGCAGAAGTCATCTCCAGTCTGACTGGCTTGACTTAAGTTGACAAAGATTTACCTGGGATTAGAGCATAATTCAGGTTGTAAGAAGTATCTAAGTGTAGCTATGTAGTCCAGTGCCCTGGTCAAAGCAGCTTTGAATAGATCAGTTGCTCAGGGCCTTGTCTGGTCAAGGTTTGAATACCTCCAAAGACAGAGATGGAATGGTCTGTATGGGCAACATGTTCTAGTGTTTAGACATCCTCGTAATGAAGAATGTTTTCCTTATATGTAGCATTCCTTGCCGCAGTCCTGTTTTCATACCACCGTGCGCTCTGAATCTGGTTGCGTTTTCTATATATGCACTCATCACGTACTTGACAAGTGCAACAAGGTTTCCTCATATTTTTTTCTCAATGCTGAATAAATCCTGTTTGCTTAGTCACTCCTCATATGTCATATGTTCCAGTCTCCAGTCACCCTGCTGCTCCTCAGCTGTATTTGCTCCAATTTGTCAGTGGAATGCCCAAAACTGAGCACAATACTCTAGGTGTGAGCCTCACAGCTACTGAAATCTGGCAGTCACAGCCTAAGAATGCAGTGGGCCTTCTTTGCTATAAAGGCACACTGCACACTCTCAGGTTCAACTAGTTGTCCACCAGGGCTTTTTCATCCTTTTCTGCTAAGCCACTTTCTAGCCTGTGTCCCCCTACCTAGAGCCATGTATATTTCATCCCATTTTTAGATCATTTGGATATGTCTTTTTGAAAGTGTGTGAGGTTCCTGTCTGTTTATTCTCCAGCTAGTTGAGATCCCTTTGGAACAGCAGAACATATCTGCTCTCCAGAGTATTAATCTTTCTCCCCAGTTTGATGTTAATTTGCATATAGAGCTGAATGTCTCTGTACTGCACTTTTCCATGTTTTGGGAACAAAGGAGAGGGCTCACTTAGGTACCTCACTGTGCTTGTTTCTTGACTCTTCCAAGTCATGTGTTCAGATCTGAGTGGAAATTAAGAAGGTATATTTGAGCCTATTGTTTCTAACTAATAAATGTGACTTCATCTAAAATAGCTCAGTGCTGAGCGCATTCAGATGTCTAGGGTGTTATGATACGTATAATTCTTACTTTGGTCTAATTCCACTCATAAAAGATTTCTGCAAAAGTAGGCTGTATTTAGGTTGTTGTTGATTTTCCTTCCTGTAACGTTAAAACATTTATACTTCTATCTTTTAAGTTACTACACAAACTTAAAAACAAACAAACAACACACAAATTAAAAAAAGAACCAAATCTCAGTTCCTTACTATCTATCTGGATTCCTCTCTTGTATCCACAGAATAGCTAGTTTCTGTTAAGAATTGTGTCCATATCGAATTTATTTTAAAGAAGAAGAAATCAAATTCCTGAGTACTTTTGATTACTTTGTAATATACTGGAGGTTTGGTTTTTTGTAGTTTTCTATTATATTTTTTCTTCCTTCCCCCCGTTCCTCCAATAAAGCCATGCCACCTTAAAAACATAAAAAAAAAAAATCATAGAAGCTTTTCTTTGTAGATATACTTCTTTTTTCCTCAGCAAATTTATGACTGTAAATATGGCAGCATGGAACAGTTAACTTAGTAAAGGTAGCCTTAGTATTAGCAACAGCTAATGTTCAGTGAGGGATGGAAACAAACATAGTGGTCGTGATTTAGCTAAGCCTGCCAAGAGAGGCCAATTGTTATAATACAGTAAAGATTTTTTAACAAAAAACCCCAGAAAAGTAAACATCTGTTTGCTAACAGCTGAACTGAAATGATTTTGCGTAGTTGGTTGAGTCTTCAAGTTTCAAGCATTTTAAAGCAGTTAAATTAAATATCAGTAAAATTGAAATAAAATTAAGTATCTAAATGCCTTCTGTGTATCTTCTTAAGCTAGCGAACTCTGCTGCTTTAAATGGTTGGTTGCCACTGTTGCCTCTTAAAGTAGTAATATTAGATAATTTTTTTAATTCTCAGTGAGAAATGTAACAAATTTTTTTTTATTTCCCTTTGCTTTCCCAAAGCATACACAACCATATAGCACCACACCCCATGATTTCCAAGTTCCCTGTGGCTACTGATATTTCCTAAGAAAAGTATTGTGCATCAATTAGTTCCTTCATTCTCTTCTAGGTCAGCTGGCAAAAATGTGCATCGAAGTTCAACAGAAGAGGATTCATCTTCAGAAGAAGAAATGGAGTGGAGTGGTAACAGTATGCTCCTAACTAATCTCTCTATACCTCAGTTAGATGGCACTGCAGATGAAAATGGTGGTAAGTAAATAGAAAATCAGCTTTGGAAGTTGAGTCATAGTTCATTTTCACATCAGTTTGCTAATTCTCAAAAGTGCTAACCATTTTCAGTCCTTGTTTCAATCGGAAGGAAATGTTCTCAACAGATTGCAGAAACAGGCTCTTAACATCTTCCTTAAAAAACAACGCTATTTTAATCTCAATGTCCTCTACGAATTACCAGAATCTAGTTTTCTTTTTGTATCAATGATCAAATAAAGAACACTGTTTAATTAGTTTTATAGAAAAAACCTTATTGGAAGGAGTATTTTTCTATTACTACCTGTTATGCAAATACAGTATTAAAAGTAATGATTCTTTAGGATCATTTATCCTCCTAGGGTTTCATTGTAAATAGTAAACATATTATTGTATAAATTTAAATGATTCTTTGCTTTGCAAGTATTTGCTACATATGCTAAAATATAGTGAGCCTTCATTTGGGCCTATGTTTCCTTGAGCAGATTGCACATTCATATCTTGGAATTGCATGAGTTAAAACTGTGCAGTGGCAAAGCTGACGCAGAAGAATCTGTCTTTCAAAGTCTATAAAAAATAAATTGATCTGTAGAGATACCTTTTGCCATCTTTACAACATGCTGTCTTTGATCAAATAGCCTTAGTCAATCGAATACACACTTTGAGATTAGGCAAATAATATTATTTGTTTCATTAGAAAATCTGCAGTCTTTTCACATTATAGTGTTCTGTTGAGAAAGTGAGCTGTATGTTCTTATTATATAGACAATCACAGCTATTCTTTTGTGTTCAGTGTTTAAGACATAGTTTGCTTTTTCCTTTGCTTTTCTAGGTATAATGGTAGGGTTAATACATGATTTGATGTACTATTAATACAATTTGCTTTTGTAAAATATACAGTTGTAATTTCCTTACTTGCAATACTTTCTCATTTATGGTAAACCAGAGATGCTACTGGGTAATGAAACTGTATCTTAAGTAGTTATTTAAATTTTAGAATATTTAAGCAAGTGAAATGTCACATGTAGAAGGTGGTCAGCTTAGAAAGTTTATTACTATGACCTTCTACATCAATTTCTTATAATACGAGATACATCAAATTCAAAACAGATCTCAGTCTGTAGCCTCTAAATTAGAAAATGCTTATCCACACATGAATTTGTATACCTAACATCTGACTGACAAGTATTTTTGCAGTTTTTATATCTAAGTAGCGAGGTATCTTCCAAATGTTTGTTGACACTTCCAAACTCTCATTTTCTTAGTTTTCAATTAGTCATCGTCATTCTTTCTGTTGACCGCTACCCTCAGAGAATCATAGGCAGCATTTTCACAGCTCATGGACTTCTGTATGCAGTACAAAATGTTATTAAAATTAGATTGGAACTTTCTTTTATTTTTCTCATCCAGCAACAAACACATTGCTAAGCTGAAGGCAGCATGAGTCGAAGATAATTTGCAAATTGGTTGAGACTTACAGTAAGGGCCCAAAGGACAGCCTGTCTAGTGCATGAGTATGCAACACATGCTTCCAGGTCATACAGTGTGTTTCATAGCTTGTATCCCCCTTCAAGATTATAGCTGAAGATGTGGACACATGAGCAAATTTCTGTGTGCCAGGAGTTCTGTGGTAGCTCCCTCTTTGCAGTGGAATAACCTCCTTCAATTCTTCACCTGCTGCTCTCAAATTTATGTGGGAATATAGTACATAGATACGAATTCGGAATCAAACTAACTGGTGCAATATTCTTGCATAAACACCTGAATGGGTACTGTATTGCTCTGCTTTATAAAATGGCAGCAAACTACCTGTGTTTAGTGTACAGAACAGTTAATACATAGCCCTTGCCATGTTGCGAGATAATACCTTAGCTTTCTGTGCAATTACTTTTCTGTACGGGGAAAGTAATCTAAATAAGTTCTTTGTTTTCAGAGCCAATGAGTATACATACTTCCCAGGGACAAAGCAGAGTATAACCTTTTCTGGAAATCAGTCTGTACTTACTTATCTGAAAGTGATATTAGAAGCCTTCTCTCAGAAAGTCAGCATGAAATCTTTGACAATTGTATGCATGTCTACAATTTAGGATTAACTGTGGCTGCAACACAAATGTACTGATGGTAGGATTTTGATAAAACAACTCATACTCGGGGTCTGTGGCTGTCATGATTGTAAATGTAATGTGATTTGCAAGAGTTTTATTTCTTGTTTGGATGGGAAGGTTTTCAGGAAAACATTATTAGAATGGTTAATGCCTTTTTTCACAGGATAACTAGAGTAAAATTGCTTATCTTCCATTTCAGACAATCCTTTGAATAATGAAAGTTCTCGAACTCACTCCTCTGTTATTGCAACAAGCAAAATGTCTGTAAAGACCTCAATCTTTCACAAAGATGCTGCTACGCTAGAACCCCCATCTTCTGCTAAGATTACTTTCCAGTGTAAACACACAAGTGCCCTTTCTAACCATGTTTTGAATAATGAAGATTTCGTAGAAGACCTCTCAAAACCAAACACAGAAACAAGACCTGAACTTTCAGTCCATTCTCTTACAAAAGAAAGCACTTACTCAGCAAAGTACCCAAGTCCATTCAGCAATAGTACCCATGCAGAAAACTCTCACAAAGAGAGTAACAAGAAAGATACTCTCCCAGTTCCTTCATGTGGAAATAATATTTTTGACTATGAAGATGATATTTCATCAGTGAACAGACCAATACCTAGTAGGAAATACATTAGCATCAGAAAAGCTGAAAAGGATGTCTCTTTTATGCATGTGGGCCGCCACATTGGTGACAGCATGTTGAATAAAAACTTATATAACTTTTCTGATTTGAGCCACTCCAAAGGTAAAATGTCTTCTGAAGTAAATGAAAAATCCAGCAGTGCAAGCATAAATAATTTTTTTCCAGCAACAGTTTCAGAAAATTGTGAATTGGTGTCTTGTTCAGGAGGCAGTCGAACTGTGGTACATTCACTTGAAAATAACACTGATGAAGGTGGCCTTAATAAGCTTAAAATTAGGTATGAAGAATTTCAGGAGCATAAGGCAGAGAAGCCAACCCTCAGTCAACAAGCAGCACATTATATGTTCTTTCCTAGTGTTGTTCTTTCTAATTGTCTCAGTCGACCACAGAAGTTAGCTCCCGTGACATATAAGTTACAGCAAGGCAACAAACAGTCCAGGTTGAAACTGAATAAAAAGAAGCATAGTTTTATCAGTCATCAGGAGCCTGCAAGTATAAATGATGTTGCATCAGTGAAGGAAAGTCGCTATACACAAGGTAATGCTTGTAGTAACATTCCTGATAAAGACAGTGCTTTACCAAGTGATTTAGTTCAAGTTCCTCTTGAGGCTTTTGAAAACAAAATGCCTACAAGTACTGCTAATTACACTGACTGTCAGTTTGCAGATGGATCTCTTGAAACTGAGCAGTCTTTTGGACTATGTGGGAATAAATATACGCTCCGAACTAAACGGAAGGTAAACTATGAGACTGAAGACAGTGAATTGAGCTTTGTCGCACACAACGCAAAAATCAATCTACCTCAACCGATAGAAAGTGTTGAAAGTTCAGATGGGTCTCAGAAGTCTCGAAAGCGTAGAAAACTTTCTAAAAAATTGCCACCTGTTATTATTAAATATATTATCATCAATAGATTTAGAGGGAGAAAAAATATGCTTGTTAAACTGGGGAAAGTAGATTCTAGTGAGGAAAGAGTAGTACTCACAGAAGAAAAGATGAACTTATATAAAAAGCTTGCACCTTTAAAGGACTTTTGGCCAAAAGTTCCTGACTCTCCTGCAACCAAATATCCTATTTATCCACTAACACCAAAGAAAAGTCACAAAAGGAAAGCAAAACATAAGTCGACCAAGAAAAAAGCTGGTAAACCACAAAAAACAGGTAGTACAAACATTAAAAGAACTTTAGCTTTCAGAAAAAGAACTCACACAATTCTTTCTCCTCCTTCGCCCTCCTACAGTGCTGAAGCTGAAGACTGTGACTATAACTATAGTGATGTTATGTCTAAGTTAGGTTTTCTTTCTGAGAGAAGCACAAGCCCAGTAAACACATCTCCACCTCGCTGCTGGTCTCCCACTGATCCAAAAGCAGATGAAATTTTGACAAACCTAGACAGAGAAGCTTTATTTAGTAGGGGGCCCAACATGTACAACAGTAAGAGTGTTAATACTAGTGTAGGAAAAAATAGCCGAGCAAAAACTCAGGTTAAGAAATGTAAAAAGAAATTTGCTAGCCCCACTGTATCCACCAAGAAAAAGAAAAAAATTAATCAGGCTGATAAGACAGCAGATGATGGAAAGAAGAAACCTAGAACAAAACAAAGACAAAAACCGGCTGAAAAACTGTCCTCAAGAAAGCGTGTTGTATTTAAAGATGAAAAAGGAAATAGTTGCTCTACTGCGGAAGTAAAATTTATGCTGAAACATCAAGATCTGCCTGAGATTTCGTACAACTCTGTGAGCTCTCAGCCACTTCATAACCGGAAAGACAGTCCTCTATGTGGCTATTCAGCGGGATATCCACCGTCTGCACAGTTCCCTTCAGCAGCTGATGCGCAAGGTAATTCATCAGGCTGTTTTCATTCACTGATGGAAATTGATAAGCCTGTAGATGCACAGTGTTTGCCTGCTCCACGGGAAGACCCTCATTTATCTTTTTCATCTACTCCTGTGGCATCTGGAAGGGAAGTGCCACAAATGAGCTCTCAGAGGCCCAGGACTCAGAGTGCTATATTTAGAATGAAGGATTCTGCTCTCATTCAAAACATATTTGATCCGTCTAATCACTCAACTCACATAACCCAGAACGCACGCATTTCTAAAGAGAATACTTCTGCAAAAGCAGAAGAGATGAAAAATTTGCAAATCAGATATTTACCACCAGCTGGGAAATTAAATGAAACTCGTGACTCTTTGGACACAGCAAAGATGGATCCGTTACATGCCTCTAACTATTTGCATTGTAAAGAGAATAATCAACAGCAGATTTTTTGTTTACCAGAGGCATCTAAGCATTCTGATCCATGTCCTTCTATTCTTAAGCCATCTGAGGAAAACCCAGGGCTACATCAGTTGCCTAAGAACTGTTTTGTAACATCTTTGAAGAGTCCAGTGAAACAGTTAAATTGTGATCAAAGCCAGAGAGGATTTATTTTGGACATGTCACATTTTAAACCTGAAACAGTAAAACAGAGGTCTCTGTCAGAAACAACCATACAGCCAAAACCCATCTCGCAGTATAAAAACAGGAATATAGTGGCCCCATCAGCATTTGGTGAAGGACAGTCAGGCCTAGCTGTTTTGAAAGAGTTGCTCCAAAAGAGACAGCAGAAGGCTCAGAATGCAAATGCTACGCAGGAGCCATTGCCAGATAAACCACAGCTGAGCAGGGGTGTACCCTGCCCTCTTGAACAGAATAAAGCCATCAAAAGATCACGGTCAGTAGCACCATCAAGAAAATCTCGTGCTCCCAGGAGTACAAAACCAAAAGAAAAAACAGCGAAACTTTCAAAAATGGAATCTTTAAGCCAGCAGATCACTAGTCTCATTGATCACTCTGTATCTGATGACAGCCCCATTTTCTTTTCCGACCCTGGTTTTGAAAGCTGCTACTCACTTGAAGACAGCTTATCTCCAGACCACAATTACAACTTTGATATTAATACTATAGGGCAAAGTGGATTTTGCAGTTTTTACTCCGCAAGCCAGTTTGTCCCAGCAGATCAAAATTTGCCCCAGAAGTTCTTGAGTGATGCAGTTCAAGATCTTGGTTCTGGGCAAACAGCAGAAAATGACTTTCTGTGTCATAATGACCAAAAATCTGAGGAAGAAAAGCAACATTCTTCAAGCACAAGTAAATGGATACGATCTAGTTCTCTGAGCCCTGAGCTTTTTGAGAAAACCTCACTAGATAATAATGAGAACCACTGCCATAGTCAATGGAGGAAAAACATTCATTCTTCAACTTCTAGGTCTGGTTTCATTGATAGCTCTTGTGTGCCAGAGACTGAGGTCTGTTTAAATGAAAAATTCAAACTGAATAGAAATACAATAAATAAAGAGAGATTTCTTAGCCTTTCTCATCCAACCAGCTCAGACTGGATTCCAAGCCACATTAGAAAAGAAACCACTTTTGAGCCCTGTCAACCACTTGATTCAGTTAGTACCTCATTTACATCCCTATTGTCTTCGCCTGATGGTGAACTTATAGATGCAGCTTCTGAGGATTTAGAATTACATGTTTCAAGAAACAGTGAGACGTTAACTCCAACTCCAGATAGTTCACCAAGATCAACCAGTTCTCCGTCACAATCAAAGAATGGAAGTTTTACACCTCGTACTGCTCACATTCTTAAGCCTCTCATGTCCCCACCCAGTCGTGAAGAAATTATGGCAACTTTGCTGGATCATGATCTCGCAGAAACAGTTTATCAGGAACCATTTTGCAGCAATCCTTCAGATGCTCCAGAAAAGCCAAGGTACTGTGTTAAATGCATTTCTGTCTACATGTGGTTGTGATTATAAAAAATTTAATTTATTCCTGTAAGCAGTTCTATGCTGTTATGTGACACAGATGCATGAAAGATCTCATCTGATGTACATACATTTTGAAGTTGAAAATTACTGTACTTCCAGTCCAAATACTCATTTTCATTCATGATACGTTGGGGGTTTTCATTGCGTGATACTGTTATAGTAAGTGGGAATGTGCTTTCATGCTTTGTAAAATATAGATACTGCCCACAGGAATTGCATAGTGAAAAAACTGCTTTTCTGTCGTCTTGAGGGCTGCCTGCAATGCAGTTCAGAGAAAAACAGTAATTCAAACTAGTTTTCTTCGCAGGGAGATTGGAGGGCGGCTTCTCACAGTGGAAACTAGACTTCCAAATGACCTCCTTGAGTTTGAGGGGGACTTCTCATTAGAAGGTCTACGACTCTGGAAGACTGCATTTTCAGCAATGACAGAAAGTCCTAGACCAGGATCTCCTCCTCATTATGGTCACTCTGCTGTTAATAAAAGAGAAAATAATAGCCATAACACTAGTGAAGACAAAAAAATAGTCATAATGCCATGCAAGTGTGCTCCAAGCCAACAGCAAGTTCAGATATGGCTTCATGCCAAAGAAGAGTATGAACATTTCAAGAAATTGCCTAAGAATCATCCTGCTGAGCTGGCAAAGGCAGCTGAGAATTTCAACTCTGCAATATTGTCTGAAGAGAAATCTACAGAAGTAATAAAAGTAGCTAAAGATTTAAATTTATCTAGCCTGGAAGATGAGAGACCTGTTGTGCCTACAAAGAGTTCTCCTGCCTCTGTGGCAGAAAATACAAAAACACAAATCAAGGAAACCTGTGATAAGTCTATAAGCACTATAGGAATTTCTGTAAATACTGAAAATGACATAGACTCTAATAAAACTTCATGTGAAAGCAAGACACTTACTACTTCAGCAGTAGAACATGATAAGGAAGAGGAGGAGGAAGATTATTATGTCAATTACAGTTCACCAGATTCTCCAGTACTTCCTCCTTGGCAGCAGGTAGCATCTCCAGATCCCAAGCAGTCCAATTTAGAAGATGCAGAGTGGAAAAATCAGGATATTATTTTGTCTTCTGTGGAAGAAAATGATGCCGTACCTGTTGGAAGTGCACAAAACTCTCCATCCACCCAAGAGGACATTAGGACATCCTTTGACACATCTCCATTTCCAGTTAATGAAGATCCTGGAAATTCCATTTGCTTGCATAGTACACCCATTGTGCAGAAAAAACCCCAAGATAGAATACCTGAAGTTCTTGGGTTTACTCCTTTATCTGCAGGTAAATCCCTTAAGTGATTTTAATGATATACACAAAAGAAATCAGAATATATTATATTTCTTTTAACATACTGAGAAAATACTTATATCTCCTGAAAATATATATTTAAACTAGTTTTGGAAAGGAAAAGGCTTGTGCAGTATTGCTAAAGTAACTATTGGATTATTTAAAGAGTCTAGAAGTAGAACACCCATTTGCTTCCTAATAGTCTCTAGCATCTGAACTCTGATATGCTGGTTAAAAGCTTAATTTAAAATATTGCTTATTCGAGAAATTTTGTAATATTATCGACTGTATTGCTTGTATTTTTCAAAACATCATCTCAGTGTAGAGTGTGAATAATATTGCAGTTTTCAAGGTGGTAAACGTGAGGCTTTGTAGCTTACTGGGCTTGTACTATATGTTCTTAAATATTCATAAATATCTAATTGTAATAGTTGTGCTTTGGATTTGACAAAGGATAAAGGTTGTATTTGCTTGTAAATATAATATTTGTCTGTAATGTTAACCAAATACCTCTGGATGCTTCTACCATATTGTTCAATGCCTACATAAAACTATTGAGGCTAAGTAGTATTGCACTCATGTTTACAGAACCAAAAGCTCAAAAACTGAGCCACAAGAGGGGAAATATTACTGATGGTCTTCGAAGAGTACTTCTAACTACACAAATGAAGGTAAATTAAGATGTATTTTTATTAGCTGCACATACACATTTCCATTCTTTCTTCTGTGTTGTTTTTGTCCTCTGCTGTTAAGATCTTGAAAATACATTTAAAATTGTAGGGTACAATTGTTGTAGAATCAGAACACACACAAAGTTAGGAACAAACCATGACTTTCATTTGGGGGGAGCAGGTGTAAATTGAAAATTGAGAGTTTTATGTTTTAGGGCAGTGAGAGACTGATGAAACACTAAAGAGACACCGTGTAAGGATGTTGTTTTGCTCTTTGAATTATAACATCCTTTAAAGTTCTGCAGTGATTTCTATTTTTGTATATATATTCACACAGACCAGCATACATTTATGTGTCTCTATGTGTATTAGTTTTCAGACAATGTTCTAAGCATTTTCTGAAAACAGTGAGGGCAGTTATAATGTTATGCAGACAGAGTAGAAAGGGGTTGGATTGCATTAAAATGATCACTCACAAGTTTTTCTTAAACAGTTTTTCTGTTCCCCATGTTGGAAACAGAGCAATGGGCTTGGTGCACTACTGGAGTGATCCAGGAGTTTTTTTCATCCCAGTACTCTGGTACTCATCCATATCAAGTGGGTACTTAAAATACCCTTAATTCAGTGCCTTAAAAAGTGATGACTGAAACGGAGTTTTCTGACAAATTGTTGCTCAAGAGAGAAGACAGAATTTCTGGATTCCATGTCCTCAGACCTCCAAGAAATCCAGTGTGTGTGGGGTTCAGTTGGGGGGGGGGGG
>JAWMRA010000113.1:69393082-69404082 GCA_035584735.1 Pseudotriccus pelzelni
TTTTGGTTGCTCAGGGGTTTTTCTAAGTATCTCAAACTGCCTTGTGCTTTGCTATGAGGTTTCATTCAAATTATTCCTAAGAGGCAGAAAGATACAACTCCTGTTTCCATGTTGGAAAATTACATGAGGAGATAGTAAAAGGTTTTCTCTTTTTAATAATTTGTGGTGTAGCATTTGCATTTTCACTGATAAATGTATATTTTATTATTGCATATTATTTAATATTGCATATGAATTTAGCAACCTGTGTTTTTTCAATATTATGCTTTTCTTTTTAATTCCTCTGCCCAATAAGAATCAGTTTGCTGCCCTTGGCGTTCCAAAGAAAGAGACTTCCCAGATTGAAGGACCATCTTTAAATAACACTTATGGTTTTAAAGTCAGTGTGGAAAACCTGCAGGAAGCAAAATCTTTACATGAGGTAACTCACTGTTACATGTCATTATATGAAATTGTCATTTATCAGGCCATTTTTATAATGGCAAAAATTAAAAATCTTTTCCTTCTTGGTCCCTTCCTGCCTTAAAATTAATTAGTGTATGATGTTTGCAGCTTTTAAATAGTTGACCTACTAGTTTTAGCTTGATCTCCAAGTGCCTTTAATAGTACTGAACTAAATTTCACAGTATTTCGGTTGAGATAATGGTAAATCTTCCTTTAAAAATAAAAATAAGGGAAAGATCAGTAGCAAGGAATAGTAAGTTTTGTGTAAAAGCATTACTTGAAAAAGTAGTTGACTGTAATTTTCATGGATTGTTTCCTTAAGAAGTAATGCACCTGACATCAGTCAGTCAGGCCCTCCTGGTATCTCTACTTGTTACCCTCTGAACTTGCTGGTCAGTTTCTACTACATTTAACAAAATGGTGCCTGTCTCAACGAAGATATCTCCATACATTTCATGTAGATGAGTGTGTGGTCTGGGAAGAGGAATCAAAATTGGTGCTGGAGAAAGGAAGCAATGTAAATGCAGTGCTACTGTGTTTGGTTGATAACTGGCCAAGCAGTATCTATATATATGCTCCTAGACAGTCATCACATCCGTGGCTTGGAATTAGCTGTTGAGTAATTTGCAGATGAGATGGGGAGATAGTTTTATGTGCTGAGTAGATGATACAGAAGAAGCCACAAGAAACCAATAATATTGCAGGAAGTGGAGATAGGGCTTGGATAGTAAAATTTCACCTCAGTAATGGCTGTAATGATTTAGGATGCAAATCTGCAGGAAATCAGGCTGCCCCGAGGGCAAGTTACATGCACAGAAGTATTTGTAACTCTTCCCTCCAAGTCCCTGCAACCTGTCCATTAATCCATGCTATTAACTATATTATGCGAGACAACAGAGCAGTGACATAGTGCTGAAACAATGTTAAATATTTATTGTAGAGTCAAAACTTGACAGTATATAGGGATTAGCATTTTCTTAATGTAAACAATTCTTCAAAAAGCTGTGGCAATATAATTCATTAATGCAAGTAAAGGGAAAGTTAGGTATTCCCCATGCCTTCCTGTAAATGACTTAGTCTTCATGCTTGCTTGCACGTCTTGGGTGAGGGAGGGAAAGGAAAACAAAGACCAAGAGTGATGAGTTCAGAAATGTAATGCAGCTCAATATACAAAGCTGTTTGAAAACTCTACAGGAATTTACATTTGCTGAAGGTGAACATTATCTGGGTGGTTTTTTTTCGTATTTTCTGCTTTTGATAAGAAGAGTACAGTATTCAGAAACACATACTGAATTTTCATAACTGAGTATAAAAATGTATTAATTAATTTTTTTCATAAGATGGCGCTTTTTGCAAAAAGTGAGATCCAGACTTGCATGTTTAACCACTTTTGTTAATTTTCAAGTGTGACCTCTTAGTTACAATATATGACCATGTAAATATCTGCAGTGTCTTAATTTGCACTAATAATCTCCTCTTAATATTTTTTTTAAGAAACCTCCAAAACAAACTAACTTACTCTGTTTATTTATTGGTAGGTCCAACACCTTACCCTCATCAGTATGGAGTTACATGCTCGAACAAGACGAGATTTGGAACCAGACCCAGAGTTTGATCCGATCTGTGCTTTATTCTATTGCGTCTCATCAGACACAGAACTGCCAAACACTGATAAAAAAGAAATCACTGGTGCTATAGTGATCGATAGAGACAGGACTCTCTCAAGCCAAGGTTCTTATTTCTTTTTTCTTACTATATTTTACAAAAATGCTATTTCGTGCTAATCAAACAGTAGCAAGCAAAATGTAATCGAGTACCTATATTACTGTGTATCTCATTTAATTTTGTCTTGTTGAATGGCCATATTAAATATAGAGTTTTCCTGCTTATATCTTCCAAAGAACTATTGCATGGGCTGTAAACCACAAATAACATACGCATGTGCAAAATACCGATGTTTGCGTACTTGTGGACAAGCTCCTGCAGTGTTCTAAAAGTGTAAAGAGGAAAACCTGCCTTTAGTTTCCTACTCAAGTTGCTGGAAGCTACAAGTAGAAAATGTTAAAAGCAGACAGTATGTTTTATATTTTACTTAAGGGTTATTTTTGTGGTTTTATCTGATCCTTTTAGGATCTAAACAGGGGCCCTTATTCTATTGTACCTTTTTGGCTTTGTTTAGACCAGTGATACTCAACCTGTGGCTCTAGAGCCGGATGTGGCTCTTCATGGCCCTACAGGCGGCTCTCGCAATGTAGGCATCTGATCGGCGCTCCACTCTATCAGGCAGCGCGGGGAGCACTGAGCAAATGGACCAGCAGTGTGGGAGTCGCTGAAGTTCCCCCTCCCATAGGGGGAAAGAAAAGGAGCTGCTGGGATCCCCCCACAGGTAAGAGTAGAGATCACCTCCCACCCAGCAGCTGTGGGGCAAAATGGGGAAAAACTTGCCCTTTTGCCCCTTCCACCCCTCCACCCCACTCCTTCCTAGCAGCCAGAAGGGATTGAAGACAGAATGCTGCTGGGAGAGAGGATGCTGATGTGTCATGTCGTGATGTATCAATGTGTGGTGATGTTAAGGCAGCATCATCACACATTGAAGTGTCATGATGGGAAAAAAAAAAAATCACACTGTTGATACTTGATTTTTATGGTGCTCTGCAACTCCATTTTATAAAGAAGTGGCTCTCCAGCTGTTAAAGGTTGAGTACCACTGGTTTAGGCTAGTAAAAAAAACAACCAACCAAAAAAAATCCAACCAAACAAAAACCATCCCCGGAGTAGTCCTCTTTCTTTTAGAGTTTCTTTGGCATTGTGATGTGTATTAAACCACAAAATACTGTCTAAAATTTTAAGTGTGGACTAAAACATAGCAAAAATAAATTTAGCATTAAGGCAACAGCTTCTTCTTTTACCAGTTTATTTTTCCAAGTATTGTAGATATTATATCATGTTAAGTTCTTATTATTCTCAGTGAATTTTATTCTGGTATTATGTGCTTGTTACTATCTTAAAAAAAATTATCTCCATTACCTTACTAAGTGAGATTTTTCCACAGTATAGTCAGTATGGCTCACTAGGTGTGTGCCACTGATAATTTGTCAAGAAAAAGCTCTCTGTAAAGAGGTCCAGTGATATTTTGAAAAAACAAAGGTTCTGATCTGGTTTTTTTAGTGAAATATAGTGATGTGTTTAAATGTTATTGTGACATTTGTTGTTTTAATGGATATGTGCTGTCAATACTTTTTTGGTTAGAACTTTTTGAGATACCTGTGGAGTGACTTGACATTGAAATACATCTTTTTTTCCCCTTTCTGTGTTACAGTACTCATTTTTACATTTATTTCTGAAAGCACTTTTTTTTAAAATTCTCAATCCTCAGAATGTGTCAAAGTAGAATGCCTTTTAAAACCTCCAATTTTTATAATCCACAACATTGCCTTAATAGAGATCTTACTATCTGTTGTATAGAGAAAATGAAAAGACAGAGTATATGTTGCATATTATTAATTTAAAGAGGGTTTTTTTTAATGTGGAAGGCAAATGCTGAGTTCATGCATGCATACAAATTTAGATATTATTCAGACATTATCAACGTAGACACTCTTAATGTCACTAAGTGAGCAATTTCTTATGTTTTTCCATTTCTATTAGTAAATTAGCAATGTGCTGAAAAAAGTACTAAGTTATTTAGCATTTTCATTCTGTAAGGCTTTTTGCAAAGCACTACTCTAAGCTAGCAATTGAAATATATACTTTTTGTGAAAACACTATGTAAGCTGTCATATAGTCCTTTAATATTTCTTATTAAAAATAATTTTCTAAGAGGTGGACTCCTGTACATGTAAAATGGTGAAATTTCTCTTGAATCATATTTATTTATATCTGAGAATTTGTGCAAGATTACCACTAAAATTTACAAAGTGAAAAGAATAAATTTTTCTACCCAAGAGGAGCAAAATAAGTCCATGGAATTAATTGTGTTAATTATTAGTGTTAAGGATAAAAACAAGTTATGTTCCATGCTTCCTTTCAGTTGTATGTTTTGTTCTAAAGCAATATTGTTGACTGAAGTAATGGAGTTCCTTCTAAATTGTAATGGGTTTTTTTACTTTTTTTTTCTAGGGAGCAGAGACCAAGCCCCCTTGCTCACAAGATCGGGAGTTACAGGACTAGAAGTCAGTTACGCTACTGATGAAAGAACTCTTTTCCAGGAAGTAGTGAATATTGTAAAAAGGTAGCATATCTGTACGTTCTGCTTTTATTTTTCAGGCTTGGAACAGCAGATGTATTTCCTTCAACCCTTGCCAGTCTTTCGAATACTGATTTTTTTGTTGTTGTTTCCCTCAAAGGCTTATTTCTAGAGTGGACAAGCATGGTGGTCTTTCAAATAAAAATGCTTTTTGCTTTTCTTTTTCTCTGACAGCAAGAACATTGAGATCCTCTTAAGCAGCTGGGTTACAGTCTTGAAACTAATCAGCCATATAAGTAATCTTCTTTAACGTATAACTTTTCTTGTTAACCCCGGAATTCATTACACATCTCTCTCTGAAACTCTCAAAATAGTAGTTATTAACAGTGCTGAGAGCTATAGAAAACCCCTCAGACAAGAAGAGTTTTCTAGGAACTCTGAGGCAAGACAGAAAAAACACTACGTGGTATTGAAACTGGTGTGGACAGTTTAAAATAACCATTAGCTGAAAAACAAGTTTCCTTCATTAGTTTTGTCTTCTCTGAATGGAAATCCCCTGCTCCATCAGACTTGGAAAACTGCTGGTTTTCCCCATCTCCGCCAAGGCTGGGAAGCCTCTTTGGGAGCCCTCTTGGCTGGTGAGTAGGTGGAACCACAGACGTCTCTCTAGACCCTACTGACAGAGGTGCAAAGAAAAGCAGATTTAAACTATGAGTCACCCTGGAATAGAGGCAAAAGAAAAAAGAAACAGCTAGGCAGAGTACATTTGCAATTCTTTCTCTCTCCAACCAGAAAACCTCTGATGAGAAAGACTTTGACCAACCCCATGAAGCCAGAATACAAAAAGAGTTGCTGAATGCAACCAACACAGGGTGGGTCCTGACAGAGCAGCAGATCCCTGTTCAGAGAAGACAAAATTCAGGTAAGGAACATAATTTTATTTTTCTCTTTCTGGGAAATCTAGTGCTCCATCAAACTTAGGAAAATTACTGAGAATGAGAAACTATCAATAAATTAAGAATTGTATGGAAGTTGGGAGAACTCAGCAGTTAAATACATATTTGTCACTGAAGAACAGAAGTCATCTATATCAGTACATATTGAAGGCATTACAGAATGAAAAAAAGCATGCAGTTTTGGTGTACTTCAAGATGGAACGTAGCAATCAGTGAGTTGCTGACTGAGAAATCTCTGCTTAGGAGATCTTCTGTAGCATGTGCTAGCATGCAACAACTGCATGTTTCGCTGCAACAACTTTATTGTCAAAGATTGAGTTAGTTCACTTGTATTCCTGGAAGATGAAGGGTTTGATCTATTGCTGGAGAGGCAGCCTGCTGTCATCATCTTAGTCTACTAGCCTCCCTCCTCTGTAAAATGATACCTCAGGTATCAGACTTGTGATGAACTCTCAACAAAGACAATTTTGAAACTTCTACTGCATCTACAGTTGGCTGCTCTTTTTCATCTCTTTATTTTCTGTAGCCTGGGCAAAAAAGAGTAAGAAATTTTGTTGGAGTAAGTGTTTTGTATTTCTTAAGCACAAAATGAGTGTCTAAGCTCAGAATAGCTTTAATTGAAGGTAAAAGTATGGTAAAACTACATGATGAAAAAGTAGTGGACTGTAAAAGTCTTCCTGGATGAGAAATGAACAAGGAAACAGCTTTAATGAAAATCAGTAATTATTTTATAAACGATCTTCTGTTGCTCTTCTTAGTGTTTTTTCAACACAAGCTAGGTACTTTGGTTGTTCTGGTATGCACTTAATAGTTGGTCTGATAGATTAGAAGAAGAAGACTATCGGGCCATGTTACTCGTAGAGTATAAGTCAAAATCACCTCAATTTTTCAGCTGAGGATTGTATCAGTATCATATATACTGATACATGCTTTAGACCAGATAATAATAGGTTCTTGTGACCAAACAGCATGTCAAGCATGACTGCAGCTTGCTTTTGGTTCATGTTCTTGGCATCTTTGGCTGTTGGAGGGAAGGATGGAAGATTGAAATTCTAGGTTCCTGACATAATGAATGACAGAATATCTATTCAATCTTGATTGTCAGTATCAGAAACAGACTTTATCAACTTGTTGGAGCACCGAACACAGAGTAGGAAGGAAGGAGGAATTGTCTTATGGACTCCATAGTTGAAGAATTCTTGTTCCTATTTCTAGTCATTCTCTCAGCAGCTGGCCTAATTCTTTCTCTTATTTTGTACATGTGAAATTGTAGAACACACTCATTTGTTTCCAGTTCCAGCCTTCTACTCCTCCACTTAGACCTTTTGGGTTTTTTTCTGTCCTGGTTATTGAAAATAAAAGAAGGTTGATTCTGTCACTTCTTGTCAATAGATGTAAACTCTGGAAGAGCACAATAGAAAATTCTTGACCACTATTTTCATCATACAGATGAGGGCAAGGTGATTCCTGGACAATTTATACCTCCCTGCAACACTCTTAACTCATCAGTCTCTTGTTTTGACTAGGCTTTTGTCACTGAAGAGTGTTTCCCAAATCTAATTTTTTTTGTAGCAAAGCTAAAGTTACTCTCTATTAACTGACGTAGAGTATTGCTCCTGGAAGTTCACTGGTATTGATGAGCTAAAGTTGGATTCAGTTAACACCTTCCCTGTGAAGTTGTTCAGTGTGTGCTAGCTCTGAATGACCACAGTAAGATTAATGTGTTTCTACCTAGACATCCATAAAGTAAAGACCAGGTTAAATGTTCTTCTGTGGAATTAGTAATATTGTCTCTGATTAACTCAGAGCTGTTGACAAACAGAATTATCATCTTGAGGCCTGTAGACCTGAAGAAGACCTGGTTGTTTCTGCTGAACTGTGGTCTGTGATTTCATCTATACTGAAAACTAGATTTGTCCAAATATTGAGGAGAAATAAGGACCTTTGTTTCTAGGAGATTTTTACTGAGAGTGATTCATCTGTGAAATGGGAGTACTTACAAGTGTGAGTACCAAAGCCTGTGTAGAGACAACTTGAATTCTAAGAGGTATTGAAATACTGAGGTTGAGGATGGAGAGACAGGGAACAGAAAGGAAGAGCCATGGAGGTGAGTTTGGAGGAGGCAGGGAAAGATAAACAACATGGATTTGCAGCAAAGAAAAGCATCATTAAATTGGTTCTTGGTACCCTGACAACTATCTTAGAGCTTGAGAGGAAGCTGCACCTACCAGGGATCCAAATTTCCTTTCTTTGGTAAGCTGCCCTCTAGCTGTAAACAATTTTTAAAAAAAAGGAGGGGATTTCAGCTCAAAACTGGCAAAAAGCAGCTGAGAAACAACCTCCTTCCCACCCTGTGCAGCCACTGGGGATGATCTGCAAGCACAGAGTTCCAAGTAGTAGGGTTTTTTTGAGTTGTCAAAGGGGAATTTTTTTCTCAAAATGGAGCCTGTACCTATACTGCTGTCGTGAAGGATTCTGTCATGCTGCCTGAACAGCTTCCTTGAATAAACCCTCTCTTTATCGTACAGTGTCAGCTGCAGTGAATTGTGAGAAAAATTAGAAGAATCTGTCTACTTGAGAAAGTAAGAGAACCACCTCTCTGAACCTGAAGGCAGGAAAACGAGTAAACATATTTACTTAGCTCCATAAACTAGTTAGTACAAAACACAAGAAAGCTGACTTAAGAGGAGGAGGTGGGAGGGAATGCTACAAAAATGTTTGTCTTGGAGATTTAAAACATGTGGGAAAACTAGAGATGTCCAAGCCTGATGGAGCAGTGGATTCCCATGAAAGAGAAATTTAGTGTCTGGGCCTCTCCTACACTTTTAAGGCAAACTCTGCTTTTCTTCTGTAAGTGCAGATACTACTAGATAGTAGAAAAGGGTACTGCAGGCATGAGAGGAGCAAAATTTTGGGGAATTCATGTAGGAATGCACAGTCCCTGTCTCTGTGACACACAGAGGATGTGGAAATAGGATAGGCTTGAAAAAAAGAGTAGTAGATTCACTGCTGCGTGAGACTCACCAGAGATCCACAACTCTTTGTCTCTGTGGAAGTAGTTAAGTAGTTCTTGATAAAATTACAAAATGAGAGTATAACATAAGACTTTACTTGAAAGATGTTGGGGATAACATTTCATATTAATTACTGTTAATGTTTAACACTTAAATATTTTGTATCATGTTTTTCTTGTAAGGTATAATGCTAATGAATTTCTTGTTTGAATACAGTGCATTATATTTCTTCTTCTGTAAATGCTCTAGCAACGTTTTCTTTATAAAACAGAGATATGTTAAACTAACCTTCTTTTTCCAGGCCAGTATCATCTTCTGTGGCATTTTCCTGTAGAAATCTTTAATGTCCTGTATCAACTTTATGGATCTTTATTGTCTAAGGCAAACTGGAAAAATGTTTTCAGATACTTCAGTTATGTATTTGAGTCACCCAGTATTCTGTTGCTATGCACAGTTACTGCTTTTGTCTGTATCATAGGTGTGACCTAATTTTTTTCCCCTCTTTTTCCTTTAATCTTAGCTGGAAGAAAAATAGCAGTCAGGAAAACCAGACACATAATAGAAAGGAAGGTATAACTGGGAGCTTTAGTATTCATTCATGAAATTGTCAAATGAGAAAGAGGAAGAGATGTCATAACAGTATATACTACTTAGCTGGAAAGGAAAATAATCACATTTCTTCTCTCTGCAGCATGTATGAGTTGAATGTTAATGCTGTTGTGTTTAAATTCTGCCAGCATAAATGCTGCGTTTCATCTTTACAGAGAGACTGGCAACAGCATGCAAAGCAGTATCAGTGCCCATCCTTTTAACAAAAGAGCACTATTTTGGCAGACACACCTCTTATTCTTGTTATGTTAGTCCTAGCCAGCAGCTTTCAAATATCAGTATTACAATTTACTAGTTTCTTGCAGTTTTAACAGCTAGTCTCATTACAATTTCTTTTAATAAAACAGCTTACACTGATGATGGAGACCAACTGCATAGTATACTGTAAAAATTGTGAGAAGGGAGAATGAAATATATAAAACGTGTCCTCTTAACTCACAGCCTGTCGTCTTTGTGGCACCACATGAAAAGAATTGAGAGAGAGAGAGAGAGACTTCAGCTTAGCTCACATCAGCTAAACTTGGGTTTACCTGTTCATTTTCCCATTTGGAATAATGTCATCTTTTAGCTGCAGATGTCTCTTCTTCTCTAATAGGAAAAAGAATAGCGCAGGAGGCCTTGACAGATAACACTTCGGTTCATTGGTACAGCTGGTACATGAGATTGGGCTGCAGGAGAAGGCATTTCTGCTGCATTAATTGAGACAGAGTTGATCAGCAGGGAAATTAGAAACAAGAAACAACAGTGTCTCCTGTTAGGTGCAAGAAATCTGATAGATCTCTTAAACCTGTTGCATAAGGTCAATCTTATGCGTACTTTAGCACAGCGGTTTGGTGTTCTAAGTATTGTTCAGCAGAAAGGAGCTCTTCAATTTAATCTTTCTTTGTTTTTTCCTTTGGAGATAATTCAGCAATACACTTGCGAATGCATACAGATACACATAAAATACATGTATGTGTGACTTACTGCTATATTTGAGCAACTCAGTTGCTGTTATTATATTTATTGGTTTTCGTGCTTTTAGAAGGATACCACTTGGACCCCAGTTTTATATATGGACAAACTGGCATTAAGGGACTGTGTTTACAGGGAATTTATGTTAAGGTTTGATTTCACCGTTTACTAGCTATTCAGCCTTGATTTTCCATGTAGATAGCTTTGTATGACTTTCCATCTGACTGAAACTTAGATATCTATACTTCATTGTTGGTGTCTTAACTAGCTACCCTCATCACCATGGAAGCTGAATGGAAAGAACAGGATCTCATTCTACAAGAGGTGGCTAAAATATAAAAAACAGTTCACCCAAAGAAGCATTTTTTGTTCAGTGACAATAAAGAAACCAGGTTAGAAAACTTGAGGTGACAAAATTAATTGAAATGAGATTCTTCCCTAAATGCATGTGCAATGCATGTCTGGGTGGGATTGAAAAGTAAAGTAAGTCATGCACTGTAAAGTCATAGCCTGTGACTCACTAATGTGCCATTTTAGGCGATCCCTAATGGCCTGTACAA
Organism: Pseudotriccus pelzelni; assembly: GCA_035584735.1. NCBI lineage: Eukaryota > Metazoa > Chordata > Aves > Passeriformes > Tyrannidae > Pseudotriccus > Pseudotriccus pelzelni. The sequence continues at coordinate 69,403,806 of JAWMRA010000113.1, forward strand.
GCAAGACTGAGTTCAAAACTAGCACACTGCTTTTTTTAAAAAGCTTTTGAGTGATAAGCTTTCCAATTTACATGTGAATTTCCATAAATTGTGCTAAAATATGTGATATTTAAGTTAGATACAGTTCCTTCATGTGAGAAAATGCATGTATCTGAAATAGCATAAACTAAAGTGCTTTTATGTCTTGTCTTATAAAACACAGAATCATAGAATTAACTGGGTTGGAAGAGACCTCCGAGATCATCAAGTCCAACCCTTGATCCAACCCCATTGTGAT
>JAWMRA010000113.1:69414143-69434551 GCA_035584735.1 Pseudotriccus pelzelni
TCTATGACCTTTGGGCTGTTTTCTTCTTTTCCTTCACCAGTCCATCTTTGACAGGACTTTTTCCATCCTAAATATGGGATATCCACTGCCACACCATTCAGTCCGTTATTGCTGCTTTGTTAAGTACGTGTCATGCGAGATGTGTGCGGTTCTGTTATTTTGATACTAGCATCAGAGAGAAAGGGAGAAGGACAGAGTGAGAGCTACTGCTTATTTGAGGCCCCAGCAATCTCCAGAACTACAAAAGGCTTTCCTTGTTCAGGTTCTGAGTGACTAGACTAACTCAGCTGTTCTCATGGCTTCACGTGAGACATGAACAGCATCTGAATTGAGGCAGCTACTCTCATGTGTTACAGCTTTTCTGTTGTCATATTCTTTCCTACCATACTTCTTCTCCTACAATCTTTCTGCTTTCTAAAAAACAGCTGACCAAAACTAATTTTTTTTTGCCAACTTCTCTGGATAAAAAGACAACTTAAAGACTAATGTCCTAAGTAGACACCATTGTCGTAAGCGAGGCAGGTATGGGAGTGTCTAAAGCTGCAGTTTCCATAACAATTCAGTCCAATTGAAAAACTTTTGCCAGCGTTTTTCCTTTGACTGCAATTGTTTATGTCATCTCTTGACCCAGTGCAGGTTCTTGCTGGTCTTGCAGGTAATGGCCCTGTGTTTGTGGGGGAGTGGGGAGCAGGTAGGCAGGCAGCCGCAGCAGAGCCATGGTGGCATTCAGTAGGTATTTGCCAGTTTAGCTCCCTGATTTACTGTATTATCAGAAAATAACCACTCTCGGAGCAAGGGAAGAGAAATGCACAGCTAGGGACAGGGAGTGTGGGACTGGCATACTGCCAGCATAGATATGCTTAAACTGTCATGATTGCAGCCCACAAAGACTGTTCTGCCTGTCGTTTTCTCAAATGTCTGTGAGTGGGAGTGAGCAACAGAAGCATGCTGCATTTTCTATCCTGACTGTTCTTTTCTCTTCCCTTCTGTGCACCTACGTTCTGTTTCCATTGAGACTTTCTAGATCACAGAAATGGCAGTTGCAACAATTCCCAGTCACCACTAATAATTTTTTTATTCACTCAGAAGAATCATCACTTCCTTTCATGAAGATATTTCTTTTCTTCTTAGCTGAAAGAGATTTTAAAATGGAATAGTAATAAGAACAGATTTCATATATTTTGAACTATTTTTCCATGTTTCTATCTCTCACTAAGTTTTGCAGTAACTTTTAAAAATATGTTTTTATTATTTTGTTGTATGAAGCCATCTTAAACGTTCTGTAGTAGACTAAACAAATCTAACAGGAGAGGGTCATAGGCATACAAATTATTAGTCAGATGATTGAAGAACTTGCTGATTTCTGCACAGGAGTCAGCAGAGCTCATTTGAAATGGCTTTAAACTCGATTTGAAGGGGGAAGGGGATAAAACCAGGCTCACTAGAGATAAGCCTGGGAGCATCACACCAGTGTTTGAGAAAGTGTCTTAGCAAAGTCTTTCAGTCTACTGTCTCAGTGGAGGTAGGGGATGGAGATCTATGTGGCAGCAAAGACAAGAGGATTCTTAATGTGTTAGAAACCACAGATGTGCCTAAGAATGGTCATGTAGAGATTAGGGCTTCCACCCACCCCAAAAAAGGGGAAAAGGGGTCAATAACCCAACTGAAGTGTATCTACAGCAATGCATGCAGCATGGGCAACAAACAGGAGGAACTGGAAGCCATTGGGCAGTAGGAAAACTATTGCATTGTTGCCATCATGAAAACGTAAAATGTATGTTTTTCCCACCTGTAGCCAGGTGGGAGTCTGTCTCTTCTCCCAGGTAACAACTGATAGGACAAGAGAAAGTAGCCTCAATTTGTACCAGGGCTGGTTTGGATTGGATATTAAAAAAATTTCTTCCCCAGGAGTATGGTCAGACAGTGGAACAGGCTGCCCTGGGTCACCATCCATGGGGGTATTTAAGTGATGTGTAGATGTGGCTCTTGACAATGCTGGGTTATTGGTTGGACTCAATGATCTTAGAGATCTGTTCCAAACTAAATCAACCATTCTATGAAAACTAGGTGCAAAAAAAACCAAAATCTGTCTCTTGCCAGATCCAGTCCCTGGCCACTTTGTCACACATTCAAGCTCATCACTGAACACAAATTAGTGTGTCATTAGTGCACCGTAGCAGTGGCAGCTAATGTTGCTACCTAACTACACTTTCAAACTCCAACCTGTTTGTAGTTGTTTCTGTAAGTTCATTTATAACATCAAGGTTAAAGAAATTATATCTAACCTGTTCAGTACAATGATTGAATGTGTAGTGCATCAGGCAGAGGGCCTTTAAGTAGTGATTTAGTTGCTTACAAAGCACAGGATCTTAGGATTATATAGGATTGTTATTTTATATTTTGTGATTTTAAGTCCTTTGCCACCCATGTATGTAGTTTTCAGCTATTTTGGGTTTTCATTGTGAATGAACACATAAATACCTGCTTGTAAGGCCTTTACTAAAGCATGGAACTAGACATAAATAATAAGGCTGGTTTTTTTCTCATGTTGTTAGTTCCACATATGACATTTTGTCATGTCTTCAACAAGGTGTTTGTTATTTTATGATTCCTGTACTACTTGTGGTATCATCAGGAAGAAAGCATAATACCCAGTGCAAAATGATGGAGTTTTGATATTAGTTGACTTAATTCTTCCCTTGGTTCTCTTACTGCCAAGCACATTCCAGTTACTTCTCTTGGTTAAAAACGTGGAGGCATAATTATCAGCTTATACAACTCACATGTTGTTTCTGTTTCCCCAAATACTGAAATAAAATTGCTATGCAGATTCCTATGGAAAATGGTCATAAACCGTATGTTATACTTTGTTTTCTTCAATAATGTGCAAGTCTAACAGAAATACAGTTTAGCAAATGCTCATTCAAGGACTGTAGCATGGCTATCCATTATATGTTGTTGCAGCCTGTTGGATGTTTATTTTTTCCATAGATAAAAAGTACTTTACTTTCAATGATCAGGGCTAAATGAAGAGGAAACCTGGAAAAATGTCACTATATGTGATAGAAAATACAAAATCATGGAATGTTTAGGGTTGGAAGGGACCTTAAAGATGATCTGGTGATTAAAAAAGTAATTAAAATATACATTAGCAGCTATTAATTTTGAAAAACTAGTTTTCTATACTTTTAAGTTCAGGAAATATAAACGTGCACTTGCACTGTTTTAATGCACACATGTTTGTTCTGCTTTTTTGAAATTATAATGATTATATCCAAACTGTTTTGCAGTACCGTGTGGAGTCTGTGATGCTGCGGATTGCGAAGCCAATGAATTACATTGCTGTGACACCCAGTGTCCAGCAGCGAGCTCAAATGAAAGCCCCACAGTGTGTTCCCTTAATAATGGAGCCAGAATCCCGCTTCTACAGCAATGCTGTTCTTGTCTTAGATTTCCAGTCATTATATCCTTCCATTGTGATAGCATACAACTACTGTTTTTCAACCTGCCTGGGACATGTTGAAAACTTAGGAAAGTAAGTTGTTCCTCTTTTCTCAAACCTTGATTCCCTCGAGACTTTAATGTCTTTTCTAAGATACTGAGAACCCTTGGTTTTTACTGGAAAAAATGGGCAGGTGTGAATGGCATCATTTTCTGTTATACAATAGGGATGATAAAAATTTACCATGTGCGTGTGTGCATAAGCACACATATACATATACAGATCACTATGTATTTTTAATTAAATATAGAATTAGACTGTGTTCTGTTAACAAAACCAACAAACAACTATGTGTGTATGTGTGTGTCCATACATTTCATTCATTATTGTGGTGATGCAGGTTTTTATTGCTTCAGAAGAAGTTAATGTAAATCACCACCTATCTTCAAAACTGGACTAGTACTATTCCTTAATAAATTTTGGTGGATCTTTTAACAGTTGTAGTTTACTGTAGTCTTAACTATTCAAAATTAAAAGATACAATGAGTTGTTCTCATGTATAGATGTGTAGCATCTTTTATTGAGCTTAACAGTTATTCTGTTAACTGGAAAAAAGTCACATTGCTCTTGATAATTACCTCTATAAAACAGTGTTTTGAAGAATGGGAAGATGCATGCAGTAATTGTCAGGTGTCACCATTAGGCTTTTAAGCTTCTGATTTGAAATTCTGAGTTTATCAGAAGAAAATTTGTGGAATGTGGTACTTGTTAAACATGTGTGGTTTCCATAGGGCATTACTGTATGAATACGTGATTCCACTAACTCAGCATTTGGAAATAATTCATTAACATCGAACAGACTTGATAAATTATGCATGCATTGGAATTTAGCCATTTATTAGTACTTTATTCCTAGAGCCTTTTGGATGTGGCTAAGAAATATGAAATGATGTTATGTTTGTTTATACCTGAGTTTATTCTGTCCTTGCTGGCATTGTCAGCATTTCAATGTGAGCTGATGCTGTTGCTTGATTGGGCTGTAAATGAATGACTTGTCTTCATATATAAATTTTCTCTTTATTAGATATGATGCATTCAAATTCGGCTGTACATCTCTCAGAGTACCTCCTGACTTACTGTACCAGATTAGGCATGATATCACAGTGTCACCCAGTGGAGTAGCTTTTGTCAAGGTAATTATACTAGTGCTCTTTGACAGGTGTTTTCGCTCCCTGTTGGCTGCCTAGCTTAAGGTCAAATTGATATTATAGTTTATATTTTGCTACATTAAGAGCAGACAGAAAGGGGAGGTTCAATCTCCTATTTCCCAGTGTTTTTGGATATTTGTCAAAGCATTGCACTTCGGGCAGTTTGGGAAGTAAAATGTCATCTTTAGTTTTTCCTTTTTACTGAAGGCTTATTTCATCTATAATTAAACTGTATTTTACATGTGTAGTTCGGGGATCAAACAGTAATTAATCTGTGCATAACACTTCATTCTTCTCCTGCCTGCAGAATGCTTTGCTAGAAAAAGAGTCATGGTTTGGGAGATGAAACTCCCTGTTTGTTGTTCTCATTTTGTGTTCTGCTGGCTGATTTGTAATGAGTATGGCCTGGAGTTCTTACAAATAGTTTGCCAATCACCAGCATACATGTATTTAATGTAAAACAAAAACTTCAAGTAAAGAATATTTGCAGAGTTTTTAAAAGACAATATTCCTTCAGTATTTAATATTTTGAGAATTAGCAGTATTGAAGTCCCATTTTAGTTAATAAGATTATCTGAACATTGCATTAGCAGGGCTGATGGAGACAAAGAACAAAAAGCTGTTTACTCTGCCCTTAAGAGCTTTACCTGTATTCTAGGTTCCTTATATTATTATATTATTTGTGGGAAAAGCCAAGCTGTTGGTGGCTAGGGCATCTTACTAATTAATTTGTCTTCCTGACAGAGGTTAACTAACCGTTCTGGGTTTTGATTTTACTGCTACCAGTTTAGGTTAGGCTTTTGAACGTTTTTTTTTTCCTTTGTTCCCTTTATGGCAGCCTTCAGTAAGAAAGGGTGTGCTGCCAAGGATGCTGGAAGAAATCCTGAAGACTAGGATAATGGTCAAACAGTCAATGAAGGCTTATAAGCATGACAAGGCTGTGACTCGAATGCTTGAAGCTCGTCAGTTGGGTCTTAAATATATTGCTAATTTTACATTTGGTTATACTGCTGCTAATTTTTCTGGAAGAATGCCATGCACTGAGGTAAGGGTTACAAATAAAAATGCATAAAAAATGTGGGAAAGGTCCTAGTCAGATAACATATTATTATTATTATTATTATTATTATTATTATTATTATTATTATTATTATTATTATTATTATAAACATACTTAAAACCAGCTTTTCTGAAGGTATTTAGTTTATTTGTAATACTAAAAATCAACAACTTAGGGTTTATTTGTTTATTTTATTTATTTTGAAGAGAAATGTCCTAGGTTTTTTGCTTCCCATAAAGAGCATTTGAAGTTGACATTTCTGTCGAACTGTCTCTGAAGGTGGATCGATTACAGTTCTAATAATGGAAATAAAATAAAACGTTGTAGCTGTTTCCTAGTTTTCAGAGGAATCATCAGAATCTAAAAACTAGAGAAAATGGTCCAAAGCAGTCTTGTCTTGCTCCTTACACTTTAATATGTCTACAGAAGTTTAAACCACATTTTTCTTTCTTTTAATTTGTAATAATTTTTGGTCATTATTCCTTCAATTCTTGGTATTCTGAGGTAATTTAAGCAACCTTTTTATTTCTGATATGCATTTAAACCACAAAATAAAATATATTGTCTCAATATAGTAATTTTCATAAACAGATCCAAGACAGGCTGTGTTTACCATGAGCTAGTATTTGGTTTAACAGTAGAATAAAGCTTTTCAATCCTGTCTTTAACTTTGCAGATTGGAGATAGCATTGTCCACAAAGCCAGAGAAACATTGGAGCGTGCCATTAAACTGGTGAATGATACCAAAAAATGGGGTGCTCACGTTGTGTATGGTGATACAGACAGGTAATTAATGGTCTGCTTCTTATAATGTTTTAAAATCATAGTAGTTCTTTACGGATTGATTTTTCTTTGTTTCAAAAAGAGAAATGTATGATGCTGAAAAGAGTACGTGGACCCTCTTTGGATGTTGCTTACAGTCTTGCAGAATATGCAAAGTAAATAATATCCAGTTTCCTCAAGTTTCTGTTAGGACTCTTAGAATTTTGAAGGTTTCTTGTCTTTTGAAAATTATGTGGAACAGAAAGAGGGGGGGAAATAATATTTTTTTCAGTTATGAATTAAATATAAATCTAATTTACCAAATTACTGGTTTTGTGCCAATTTCTGATGTTGCTTTTATTTTAGAAAAGAGTATTTGTAATATAGTAGACATTGCCCCTTGAGAAAGGCACTGTTTTAAGCTTCAAAAGTGGATACAATTCAGAAGCAGCCATCAGAGCATGCAGAGATATTATTAGGCTGCCTGAAACACATCATTTAAATATCTCCCCTTTCTCAGTCAATCTTTCATCTAAATAATAGCCATGGTCTGGGCATATCCATCTCTGTTTTACACTCAGATAATTTTTCAGTCTTTGGAAAACAAAGCTTGTCTGGCTGTCGTTCTGTAACAATTTGTGAATCCAGTGACTGATTTCAGCTTGATTTGATAAAAGACTTGAAATTCCAAAGATGTTGAGTTCATAGTAGTTTCATTTAAAAAAATTGTGTTGGAGAAAGGAAGTAAAATCCTATTGCTGCTCGTGGATGGAAAAAGTGGTGTACCCAGAGCTCTTTAGAGTTCTCTCCTGGGAACTCAAATTTTGCAGTGCCTGGGAGTGGTTGTGTTCCCTGCCTCAGCTGCTAGTCACAGCATTCATCAGGCCTTTGGCACTCCCCGTTCATACTGAACACTGAAGTTTCTCAAATTTTTGGCTCTTCTAGCTGAAGGAAGGGAATGCAGTTGATAACAAAATTCCTGCCTTGCTACCCAGGAAACCATAACTTATAATTTTCAGGAACCAGGCTGAACAGATTTGCACTTATTTCCTATGTCTGATTTCTTGTAGCATGTTTGTACTCTTGAAAGGAGCCACAAAGGAGCAGTCTTTTAAGATTGGTCAAGAAATTGCTGAAGCTGTAACAGCAACAAACCCCAAACCTGTTAAACTGAAGTTTGAAAAGGTAAAAGGAAAATACTTTGCTTTGAGTATGTTGGGTGAAAACAGTTACTTAAAAGATAAAAGATCTTTCTGGACCCTAATGTAGGATAAGGATATACAACAGTCATGTACTGTGGTGTTTCTTTGGGTATATATTGCAAGGTCCTTAATGCCTCAGGGACCTTGTCAGAGGAGCACTGCAGTATCAACAACGAAAAGAAATATTCCCACTTTCACATCAGGATGCATGGTGGCCTGTTGTGCAGGCAGCATCAGGCAGTTTGAAATTTTTGTCTCATCAGTTTTGGAAATGTCTCCCTTGGTTTGGCATTCCTGATTTCCTTTTATGACAAGGAAATCCCCCTAGTTAATCAAGGGAAGTCAGTTGATGGAAACTTTTTGGATTTCAGCAAAGCTTTCAATACGGTCTCTCACAGGATCCTTCTGGACAAAATGTCCATCACACAGCTGGATAAACACATCATGTGGTGGGAGAGCAATTGGCTCGTGGGTCGAGCACTGAGGGTGATAGTGAATGGGGTGACATCAGACTGCTGACCTGTCACTAGTGGGGTTCCACAGGGCTCCATCTTGGGCCTGTACTCTTCAACATCTTCACAAATGACTTGGATGCAGGACCAGAAGGGATGCTAAACAAGTTTGCAAATGATACAGAACTCTGAGGAGCTGTTGACTCCCTGGAAGGCAGGGAGGCCCTGCAGAGAGACCTTGACAAATTAGAGGGCTGGGCAATCACCAACCATATGAAGTTCAAGAAGGGAAAGTGCCAGATTCTGCACCTGGGATGGGGCAGTCTCAGATGTTTGTACATGCTGGGGAATGAGAGGCTGGAAAGCAGTGCCACGGAAAGGGACCTGGGGGTCCTGGCTGATGGCAAGTTGGATATGAGTCAGCAGTGCCCTGGCAGCCAGGAGGGCCAACCGTGTCCTGGGGGGCATCAGGCAAAACATCACCAGCCGATTGAGGGAGGTGATTGTCCTGCTCTGCTCTGCACTGGGGCAGCCTCACCTTGAATCCTGTGTGCAGTTTTGGGCACCACAATGTAAAAAAGACATTAAACTATTAGAGAGTGTTCAGTCAGAATTTGTAAGCAAATTGCCGTTTTCCATGGAAAATACAGTAGAAAAATATTAGCAAGAAAAGTCGAGACTCCTGTAGAAGGCACAGCAACTTTTGCTCACTGAATGATGCACAGGGACCCTTTCCACTTTGAGGCCTTTCTGTGTCATTAAGCTTAAGGATTAATTGGCCAGAAAATAAATGACTAAGTGCAAGGATACACTTGAGAATACACTGAGTGCTTCACTTTTAAGTGCCCTTCTTCACCTGTGGGTCAAAATACTGAATACGCTTTCTAGAGTAGCTTCCTAGCATAGGAACAGGAAAATGCCTCAAAGCCGGAGCATCTGTTCAGGAAGATAGGACACGTATGTGCAGGACCCTCTTCAGCCTGAGGCAATCTAAACTCACTGCTCCCTCTTCAAAGAGAGCCAGGAAGATGTGGTGTTATCCTAATAACACTATGAAGAAATAATTCTCCATTCATTGTTTTTAAACTGGTCAAGGAATACTGACACAATCAAGAATGAAATAAGAAGTTGAAGAAAACAAACAAAAGAGACCATTACCCTAAAAATCCATTCATGAGAAAACCATTCTCCAAGCACAGGCATTAAGAAAGCATACTTTCCCCAGATGGAGATACTAACTGATTTTTGACACATCCTAATTGGATAAAGTTTGAAAACAGAAAGTTCTAAGCACTATCTTTCCTGGGAACATTTTCTTGTCTGATGTTTAAAATGAAGTTGCCTTTATAAGAAAGAAAGATAATGGAGTTACATTAGAAACGGTGACAGGTACAGTTCAAAAAAATAAGGGAACTTGCAACAATTTATACTACCAATTTTCATCTGAGCTTCAGCTAGATGAAATATAAAGTGATTTAAGAATGGAGCTCCACAGAATCCCAGCTTCCTCAGCTGTCCTTTAAGAGTCCTTTGATCTAGTTTATCAATTTTAATGATTTAACAAAAAAAACCAAAACACGACAGCAACAAAGCAAAGTATTCCTTAGGAAACCCTCTATGTTCAAAGCCACCTTATATTCTCAGCACATGCCAGATTGGGCTATCTTCTTTTTAAACATTTCAGGTCTACTTGCCATGTGTTCTGCAAACTAAAAAGAGGTACGTGGGTTACATGTATGAAACATTGGACCAGAAGGACCCAGTATTTGATGCAAAAGGCATAGAGACAGTCCGAAGGGACTCCTGTCCTGCTGTTTCCAAGGTAAAATGTTCATAGATTTCTTCCTGAGTGAAATTATAGTATTCTGATTTTTCATTTTATATTTGTTCTTGCTCAGAGTTCCTAGTCCTTTTGTGTTGTCTGAGACTTCATCTGTTTTTCTAGTATGAGGCATTTGAAAGATAAATTGAAGATCTTTCACAGCATCACAAGGACTTGCATTTTGCATCTTATATTTCATCCCCTAAAAACCCCATAAAAAGCTCTTGTCCCATGTAAGTTCTTTGAAAGACCATGCTTGATCCAGTTCACTTTAGCAGGAAGTAGGTATTAACTCCCAGATGAGTGAGACACACTGATATGTCTGCTAAATAGCTCACTTACATAAATCTAGTTTAGTTAAGAATTCATTTAAAAAATAAGCTTTCTTACCTGATTATTTTAAGCTGTGTATTGGGAGTCTGTAAAGAAATGGCTCTTGTTATTAGACAAATTAAAACAATTTCATGCCAGTAAGAAAGGTAACCATGTAGGAAGATTTACTGCTCTTTTTTACTTCTCTCTTTTTTTTTTTTTCCCCTTTTTATTTTTTTTCTAATCCTTTTGTTTGCTGAGGTGGTCAAAAAGTCGTGGCAAAATGTTTTAGATGACAGGGAAAAACATGTCTCATACTCTGGAAGACCTCTGTAGTTGTTGAAACAATCTTAGTGCTGGAGTATGGATGATGTCATGAAAGATATGTCAAACTGAGGAAAACGTTGTCCAGTAATGTGTTTACGAATGTCCTTGAGTGGAAGTGATTGCAACCTACTGTCATATTCTACTTTACCACTGGCCCTTTTTCTGAGAAATGTATTCATATTTCCATATAATTTACTGAATAAATTGGAATTAATTGTTTTTACTTAAACATACATGGTTTTCTTACCTTTCTCATTTGGTTAAAAAGATACTTGAGTGTTCTATCAAGCTGCTATTTGAAACACGGGACATAAGTCAGATCAAGCAGTATGTTCAGAATCAGTGCATGAAGCTACTGGAAGGAAAAGCCAGCATGCAAGACTTTATCTTTGCAAAAGAGTACAGAGGGAGCTCAGCTTACAGACCTGGAGCCTGTGTACCTGCTCTGGAAATCACCAGGTAATGAGATTAAGAAGTGCTAATCATCGATATTTTTTATCTTGACCTTTGTGCTGACAAGTTATGGGGAGGAGATCGTAGGTATTTTTTATCTTGATCTTTGTACTGACACATTATGAGTAGATCATTGGTATTTGTTCCCTTGACCTTTATACTGTCAAGTTATGGTAGCAGTGAGATCTCTGTTTCAGATACTGTTGCAGCAGTTGTCCCTGACTTCCTTCTGTGCGTGAAAAGGGATCAGGCATGAGATGGTCCTAGAAAGCCATTTCGTAGTCCTGAAAGCAGCCACACATGTTCAAGAGCAAAGTCTTGTCCAGATGTTGTTAACAGTGTGTTCACTTCTGTTACTTATGTTTTGGGTTTAGTGTAAGGGCTTGATTCTTCACCTGTCACAGATATTAGATACGATAAAAAATGTAATAGTGATGTCTCTCGGTGCTGTGAAATACATTACCAGGCATAATTTTTTCATTTTTAAAAATGTACCTTACTTGAAGTTAATATTTCATCCCATTGATAATGTTTATTAGTGATAGTGTGAGTTGGCACATTTTGCCACCTTGCTTAATACAAAAGGTATTCCAATTAAGCTATGCTTTTTTAGTTAAATAAAATCCAAGTCCAAACTGAATTGTCCTTTGCTTTCTGAGTAAAGGACAATTCAGTTTGAAGCAGGTACCAATCTACTGAGCGAGCAGTCTCCGAAAGCAAAGGACAATTTGACCAGAAAGCAATTTCTAGTTGAGCTCTTTTTAGTTCTCTGGCTGCTCTTTATTCAAATATTTCTTTAAGGAAGGGGTAGCTTAAAAACAACCTGCATGCAAATCCAAGTGACGTGAAACAGAACGTGTCTTTAGGGCACGTGTTCCAAGTTCTAAAATTTAGATCCAAGATAAATTAAAAATGAAACAGTTTGGTCCTGAGCTTCATAATAGACGTTAGCTTCAGTCATCTGGAGAGCAACTGATAACAGTCAGATGCGGAAGCTTACAACCAAATGGATTAACTGAATTTGCCTCTGGATGCATTATAAAGGCTATTTTTTAAACAGGAGAATGCTTGCCTATGACCGTCGCTCTGAACCACGGGTCGGGGAGCGAGTGCCCTATGTCATTGTGTACGGCATGCCCGGCCTGCCCCTGATACAGCTGGTGAGGCGGCCCATCGAAGTCCTGCAGGATCCCAACCTGAGGCTGAACGCCACGTACTATATCACCAAGCAGATCCTGCCCCCGCTGGCCAGGGTGTTCTCACTTATCGGCATAGACGTCTTCAGCTGGTACCATGAGTTGCCACGGGTAAATGTCTTCAAACAGTTAACAAGTGCAGTGCATCTGTACAGGGTTTGGCTTCACTGTGACTTTTAATGGAATGAGGTTTATATGAGGCAACAGCAAAGAGTATTTTACAAAGCAGTGTTTGATGCTCAAACATGCCATCCTGATTCTTAGATCTTCTGTGTGTTTTCTTCACTTAGTAAATCAATTTTTTTCAGCCTGCTCTTCTGTGCAGCATTGATCACCCAGTCATATTCTGTTTTCTGACCCCTTCCATAGTTTTTGAGAATGTTTTGCTGTGACTGCATATTTTTAGCAGTGTGTCTATATGCATCTGTTTAGCATAATAGATGTTGGAAATCCTATTTTTCAAAACGTTCTGAAGATCCTTCCTCTGTATAGAAAAGATGGTATGCCCCAGCAGCAGGAAAACTTCAAAAATTTGTATCGCTAGAAATTTTAAAATAATTATATCCAAACCTGAGTTTCCTAAAAGTTAGAAAAGTCATTGGGATGCAGGAAGAAAAGCATTAGATAGCTGGATTTTAGTTTGTGATACCCCTAACAAAAAAGGGATAGCGAAAAACAGTGTATATGTGTTACTCTGCTCATTTTGGACTTCAGCAAGTAGAACCTCATGTTTCCCACTGCAGACTTTTAATACAGCCTTGACTGACTTCAATTCTTCTTTTCTCTACCTTTCCAATGGCATTGTGACAGTTACCTTAAGTATCTCCAATAAGCTGCTGTAAAAAGGTAAAAAGAGCCCTGGCTTTCTGCAAGGCCAGGGAGCACCAAGGAAGTCACAGGGAGCAGAGCAGCAGGACGGTGAAGGGTAGCACAAAGCTTAAGTCATGCAGCAGCAGGAGCAAGTGCAGAGAACTAACTTCCATTTGTGACGGGGCAGTGGTGGAGCCTTGTCCAAAGAAATCAGAGCATGAGCTATTGCCATGGACCAAAGCACCGTGGCAGCTCTGTGATCAGGACTGCACCAGCACAGAAACTCTAAGGCAGGTAGAATATGGAAGGAGGTCACTGGGACTGCAGCTGGGGCATGTTTGGATGTCAGTCAGATCAGCAGCTAAAAAAGGAACAACTGCAGGAAGTGGAGTTTGAGTGGAGATCAGGAGTTTAGCATGTGACCAAGCATTTCTTTGGTTACTCTTCTCTGGTGAGATTCCGTGTGAAATAAATTTAGGCGTGGCCTCTAATCACTGCACAATGCTGCACTCTTCAGCGTGATGCAGTCCACGTTCATAATTTGTATATGAACCCACGCCCTGCAGGCTGTCTTGTACCTTCTTATTCCTTAAAAAAAACCAACTATGTAATCTAGAAATAAGGCAAGCTGCTCTCTTGGAAGTTCATTACCTCTTAAAATATTTTTCTTAACAGATTCAGAAGGCTGCCTCAGCTGCCCACACTGAGCTAGAAGGACGCAAAGGCACCATCTCCCAATATTTCACGACCTTACACTGTCCTGTGTGTGATGAACTGACCCAGTATGGGATCTGTAATAAATGCAGAAGTCAGCCACAGCATGTGGCAGTGATTCTTAACCAAGAAATACGAGAGTTGGAGCGTAAGCAGGAACAACTGGTCAAGGTATGATTAAAGCATTGTCATATGTCTGTCAGCAAAAGGCAGGGGCTGAAATTTCAAAGCAGGGTGTTACTGAATACTCACAGCAGAAATGGAAAGTACAGTCCAGGTGTTAAATGCACTGCAGCTTGTTTGCTTTTCCCACTGCTGTCGCAGGCGGCAGTGCAGCTGTGACTCTCCCTAGCTGTGCGTAAAACTGAAGGCAAAGAGGGGCTCAGAACAGAAGACGCTTTTCTCATTTTCTTCTTTCTTTTAAGATCATCTTGTGTGGTTCGTAGGTGCCTTTTCATAGTGACAGTGATGGAGAGCTGTGGCAGTATGGAAGATTCACCTTTTTTGCATTAAAAGAATGGATGATGCTCTAGTAACAAAAACATTTGTGCCAGAAACTTTATTTATTTATATGTATAACAGGGATGTGTTTTAGCTTGGAGGTTTTCTTGTTACCTTTCCTCTGCATAGGAATTTTCCAAGCTGTTTTTTCTCTTGAGCTAGAAGTCAATTAAGAGGGTAGCTGATTGTGCTCATGAATATAGGATAGCAAAGCACAATACCTCCTCTTGTGGAAACATGCATACCCTCACCTAATTTTCATACTGTTATATTTTATAATTAATAAATATATTGGTTAAAGTTTATTTTTAGCACTAGCACATGAACGATTTTGAAGACTTGTCTGAATTTCAGGGACATAAACATTCCTGCAGTCTAAGCATTGATTTAGTAGGTTCTCGTGGGGTTATTATAAACCCGCTGTAATTCACTGTACATAAATATTGCAGTACTGAGGTGTGGACTTCTTGCTGTATTTTGTAATATTTGCTCTTATCTGCATTGTAAATGGCAGTAAGAAAAGAGATGCATGTTCTACAGTTTTCCTGTGGTACTCTGAATCTCTTACATTGCGCTTGTTCTGGAATAAATCAGAACTTTGCAGATGGGTCCAGCTCCACAGAAGGATCAGTGGGTTTGATCAGAACATTCTCTTGTCCCTGCAACAGCTCGGCAAGGCCTAGGATCCTGATCCAGTCAGTGTTTGATGTCTCTGTAAGAACATCTGTCTTATTTTAATATGAGGGCATACATATATTCTTCACAGCCTACGTTTTTGGCCCTCTCTGATGATAAATATGCTGGAGCCAGCAGAAAATTACTTAAAAATTATGTGCTGTAGATTAAGACCAAGACTTCTCCCCTCAACACAAACTGAATTTAGAACGTGTCTCAAGTACCGTTTAGTTCGGTCCCTTGCGTTTGAACCAGCCACAGCCTCTCTCAAAAGAACTAGGACAGACGCATTGCTGAGGTTACAAACCTGGAACAAGTTGTTTAAATCCTGTTCCAGGCCGGAGGACTGGTATCCTCTGAGGTGCCACATGTGGGACTTGGCCAAGGGGGGGCTGCTCCTCTCTGGCTTTTGTCAGTCTGAGTTTCTGGCCTGCAGGAATTTGGTGCTGATGCAGGTCTGCCTTGAGAGGGTGCTGGTTCCCAAATAATTTTAACTTGGAAAGAAGGAAAAGAACTTTTAAAACCAAAGTGATATAATTTTGGTTTGTTGTTCAAGCTATGCAAATAGCAGGATAAACTGTGGAACATTTTAATGTTACAAAAAACAGGTGTGGCTGGAATGAAGCTTCTGAGGTTTTGGAAAAACCACTGGAGGTGACAAATGCTGCAAAAGATAAAAATAAAATAGCGAAGCAGGGGCCTTTAGTTTTCTGAAGGTAGCTACTGTTGGAAAAACTGTGCCTGCTGCTGTTTTATTCAATCTGGTATTTCATGTTAAAACTACTTTCAAGGAGCATTAACAAGGAGTTCCTTGAACAAGGAGAGCAGTACAGCTTATGTGGCCTGTGTATTCCTGTCTTGGGAGGAATTGTCTCTGATAGATAAAACTCTAATTGAAGCTTATTTTGAAACAAGGGTAATTTATTTAAAGTCCCTTTTCTCTGCAGAGGATAACTGCAGAGTAAGAGCTTTGTCTTTTTTTCTCAAGGTAACTTTTATACGGGTAAGTTTATCATGAATAGAACACTCTGTCCCACTTAAATCCACTTAAAGTATTTACCTTGTTTTTTGAAGTACCACCATGTCGAGTAGGATTTAATTAGCAGGATTTGAACCCGAGCTGTACAGTCCTTATGTTGTTGTCTGCCCAGTTTAGAGCGGGTGATGCCTGCCAGCCACCCCACCCGCGGCCAAATGCGCCATCTGGCAGCAACAGGAGGTGCTGCAGCAGAGAAGGGAGCTCCTCTGGATCCCTCAAAGTTGGGGAAAAGCTCAGTGCAGCAGGGCTGTGCCTGTCTTGCTGATAGTCTTGATTTAGTAGTCCCAAGAGGTTTATGCCTTGCTTGTATCATTTAAAATAATCTGGTTTGCTTTTTTTACATGTAATGTAGATATGCAAGAACTGTACAGGCTGCTTTGATCGACAGATCCAGTGCGTCTCCCTCAACTGCCCAATACTTTTCAAGCTCTCCAGAGTAAGCAGAGAACTGTCAAAGGCACCGTATCTTCGCCAGCTACTTGACCAGTTTTAAATGATCTGTGTTACAGGATTCCAGGTGCTATTTTTTTTTTCAGTGTTTACCACACTAAGACTATTGTGCATGGTGCTTTTTCAAATCTCATCTAGTCCAGGATTTCCATTTTACCTGTTGGGTTTATTATCTGAAGAATAATGAACGCTTACCATAACTAAATTTAAAAAAAAAAAACCCAACCCATTTGTTGATCTATGAATAGCTCACTTTTTAAGATGTACAAATTTCTTCTTCCTTTCATGTTTCTAACATACTGTTTTATAATGCTGATGTTGAAATAGCTCTGTGTGACATCTTGTAAATCCATTTCAAAGTAGAAGTCAAGTTTACTTCCTGGAGGAAGGAGCACTGAAAACCTCTTGAAACGATAAAACCATTTGTGTGTGTTCTTGAACTGTCAGTATCAAGACGTGTTACTTATATATTATCCATTCACTTTATAATTTTGTCTGCGAAATATTTTGTAAATACACTTTTTTACTTTTCAAACAACTGAGTAAAATAATGTGCAATGACTTTTATACAGATAATTTTAAAGTTGGTTGGTATATCTCCTCCTAAGTTTTGCTTGATTCCAAGTAGATTATTATTTGATCAAACTGTGCAAGCAGTAGTATCATGTGTAGCATTTTGAAACATCATTTTCTAAAAATTGCTGTCTTGCTTTAGCTATTAATGGGGCATTGTGAGGAACTGTGCAAAGACATTTTTGTTACAAACCTGTGGGACTGTTGCAATACTTTAAATATAAAATTTTATTCCATTTTTGCTTGTTTTGTATAGACATTTCTATTGCTTCTAAATATGCTTAAAATATTTTCTTTCCTTACGTACTGTACAGTTAAATCTTATTTGCCACCATCTTGACAAAATGTGTATTTAGAATATTTGTATAACTGTATAAAATGGAAAAGGAATTATGTGGTCAGTGCATTGTTTTCTAAACTGGAAATCATTTTGTTTTAGAAGTTAATAATGGAAACCATATTAAAGTTGAATAAAACAATATGGTAAAAAATTATATGGTTTTTTAAAAATATTTACCCTCAGTTGCAGACACCTTTGTTTCCCTTGTCTGGCACACCCAGTAATATAAACAAGACTGCTCAAATAAGAGTTAAGAATCCAGCTTAAACTTTAGCATCTAAAACCTCAGCAGCAATTCTTAGACGCCTTCCCCAAACCAGAAGATAAGTATTTCCAGTTTTCCATTAGTCAGAACAGGACTAAGTTTTAAATTTAGAGTCCAGAGTAGCTTTGAAAAATAGACCAAAACTTTATTTACATCAGGGAACCTGAGTGCCTTCTCCAGATAGGAATTTATTACAGTCGAGACACAAGTCAGTCTATTAAATTTCACATTATACAGTACAATGTAAAACCCACACCAAGCAGAATAAAAACTATTAAATATATAATGGAACATCCACAGATTGCAATGCACTTGTATGCAAAATAGCTAAAAAAATAAACCATCAAGGCATAAAACTTTGCCTGCTCTTGCATTCAAGCATTGGTCATGTAAAGAATAAAAGTGCAAATGCAAGGACTGTGAGTGCTTGCAGTACATTCCAGTACTTGGCAGTGCTATGGAGATAAATAAAGTATTAAATAACACTTAACTGCAAGAGGTTACCTTTCACACTGGAGCAGAGTGCTCATCTGCAACCCATTTCTGGTTTTATGAACAAAAATAGGATTCTTATCAAATTCAGCTATCAAATCCGTGGATCACAGCTCTCATCCTCAACAGAGAGATTACTCTTCTAGCACAAGCAGGGTGATAGTAACATAATATAGGTTGTTTCAAGTAGTTTCAACCCCTAACATGTAAGTACTTAAACTTTCTGGAGGACCTGTAACTTAAAAGGCACTGTAAATAGAACCACACTGTAAACAGACCCTCGCTAACTCTATGCCAGGAAGCAACTTACTTGGAAAGGATATTTAAACATGTGAAAACTAACACTCACTGTCTAAAAACAAGCCTTGAGGAACACCAAAATCCAAGAACAGGGAAAGCTAAGCCTTGAACATCAAGGGTGCCTAGAATTGCTGTGAGCTGGACTCATAACTGGAAATGTTCTAGAACTTGTTTTAAATTGCTTCAAACATTTAATTTTCCATTCAGTAGCAGCTCCTGCTATTAAAAGCAGGCTGGTTAGGGGATAAGGAGAATACTTTCTGTCAGTACATCCCAGTTCAAGTTTGAGACGAGAATTAAGACCTTGAAGGCTCCAGGTCGTGGCTAAGATGACTAAATTCAGAGGCCATTCACACAAAGGTCTCCAGGCATCAGCAGGACATGATTCTGCACGGTACTGTTCAAGATAATTCTGCAAGTTCCACTTACAGCCACTACTTTTTGAATCCTTTATTTTTGGGAAAAGGCTGCTCTTATCTTGGCATTGCAGCCTGTTTCTCCATTCCTACTACACAGGCCTCCTCCTGCTTTTTAAGGGGGAAATGGGAATGAGTAAAAGTTATGCAGGAATTAATACAGGCAGTTTAAAAAAATCAGTCTTTGTTTTGCGCAGTATTTTTACATTTGTTGGGAAGACATTGGTCAGAAACACAAATAAGTGTGTGCATATACATAGTAGGTAAGCTTCGAAAAGGTTACAGGTACAGGGTATTATTTTCCAATGAAGTTTTGATTTAATTTTCTGGGATTTTTAGTACTCAATTATGCAAGACATGTAAACTATCCCTGAGAACACGCTTACGTGCAGGACATTCCAATATGGAAATTCATCAAAAATTACTGTACGAATTGGGGATATTTAAAATTTTCCTAGTTGCATTGTATATTTCTTTAAATAATTTTTTTCTGGCAACAAGATCTCGGGTATGGGGACACTTTGTTACACTGACGTCAATGCAGGTGAAGCCCATGGATTGCAGCTGCAATGGGGAGCTGCCACAGAAAAGTTTCCATATCTTTCATTGTGTGTCCTGCACTTTCTCCCTCCCCACCCACCAGCGGGATTTGTCCTCCCTGCCAGCAAATACCACCTACTTTACACACACACACACAGCAGTTCCTGCAGTGGGGAGGAGGAAAAATGGAAAAACTAAAAATGATGAAATGCACGCTGGAGCTGCACATATTCCACATGTGCCTACCACGCCGTTTGTTACCAGGGCAAACCAACTGAGCACACAAGGCCACACTGACTCGCTCCTGTCACCTGTACCTAGGACAGGACTTGGCCTGGTATTTAAAAGCATTTACCATCATTGTAAGCAAAGAAGAGAAATTGTGTGCCACAAGTGAAGCAAGGCCTCATTTTAAAGTGCAGGTTTATGCATTGCACTGGAAAAATTGCCACAGGAGGAACCTGGCAAAACCACAATGGCATTTAAGTACCAATGGCGGAGGGAGGGGGACACCCTGCAACATGGCAAGATGCAAACAAAAAAATAAAAGGCATTTTCATGCAAGTTGATTCCAGCTGCTCACTAAACTTCTCAGAAGAAAGGAAAAAAGCCGTGCAATTCTAGGTTGCACATTTGGAGGACAAGAGAGAGAACAAAAACAAACCTGAAATACAGGGAACATCTAAGGTTCTGTGCTATCATAGAATCAGCTGGGTTGGAAAAGACCTCCAAGATCATCAAGTCCAACCCTTGATCCAACACCACCATGGTTACCAGATCATGGCACTGAGTGCCACATCCAGTCTCACCTTAAAAACCTCCAGGGACAGAGAATCCACCACCTCCCTGGGCAGCCCATTCCAATGTCTGATTACTCTTCTCTGTAAAGAATTTCTTCCAATATCCAACCAAAACCTCCCCTGTCACAGCTTAAGACCAAGCCCTCCTGTCCTCCTGATGGTTGCCTGGGAGAAGAGACTGACGCCCACCTGGCTACAACCTCCTCTCAGGTAGTTGTAGAGAGTGATGAGGTCTCCCCTGAGCCTTCTCTTCTCCA
>JAWMRA010000113.1:69434651-69468523 GCA_035584735.1 Pseudotriccus pelzelni
CTAAAAAATCCAATGCGCAGGCTGGAAGGTGTAAAGACCTTCCCCGGTTCTTCGTTCACGAAGACTGGCCATTATTAATAGCTGTGACACTATATCCAGATCAGGAAGTACCTAGTCTATAGTGTTCTAGCTTTAAAATGTCGTCCTTTATAATGCTGCATAGTTCAGTTACAACTTACTGAGTACCTTTCTGTAGCACTCACTGGATCTCAGAGTAAATTGGCACTGAAAATCATCAGTGGTAAGGAACACAGCTTTAGCTATTTATACCTTCCAAAGAACCTCCAGTATTCAGCTTCAAAACCTTTACTCTGTCAAACAGTCTCCCATCAAAGAATGAACAAAGCTAATTTTGGAATCCAGTTAATTTGCAGATTCTAATCTGGAGTCCTACTCTAATACAAGCAACCCATAGGCTGTCACTTCAATAGCATGGAAAATGTCAGGTCCTAAATCCAATTGGAAACTTACCTTTCTTTTGAGAAATGTTTTACATCCGCATAACTTAATGAAAAAGATAGAGCAAACTTCAAAGAGTGCAGTAAAACTAATAACCCACGCACAGCTGTTAAATTCACCACATCTTCTCAAGCACGTACCAAGAAAACTTACAATGTCAGTGCACTGCACACGATGTAGGAATGGAAAACATGGCCAAAAAGGTCATGCAGACATAGAAACACATTTACAGTTACAGAACATGTCTATACTCACCTGCAATGGGTGGGCCAACTGTCATAGGGACTGACATGAGTCCCAGGAGAAATCCTATGGCCTGGGAGACATCCTGAGCCCCAACAAGCTCAAAGGCAATAGGAGCCATAATGCAAATGAAGCACCCATCAAATAGGCCCATGAAGAGACACACAGCTATGAGAGCTCCAAAGACATGGCACAGTGGAATCATCATAGACATCAAGCCAATAAAGAAGAATGAGGCCACCTAAACATGACCAAAGAAAAGATATAAAAACACAGTGCATCAAATTCACAAATATTAGGGAACAGATAAGCTTCCTCGCATTTGGAATTAAATTGTCTGCCTGTATTTGCTTTAAAATAAATACAATCAGTCTCCATGGATTACCACCACCAAAGGTTACATACCAAGATAAAACAAAGACATAACTCATGACAGGAGAAGAAATTCTACTATCCATTTCGCAAGCTTTGAAAATGCATTTGTAATCAACTATCCTGCAGTGACTCTGTAAGGTCATTTCTCATGCACCAACATTTTTTGAGAAGTTGTTCCCAGCTCTTTCCACAAATGAAAGTCACAGAAATATCAAAAGTTTAATACAGTTGAAACACTGTAATTAGACTCACTATTGTAATTCAAGTAAAAATATCAATATTTTGAATGATTACTTCAGGGTGCTTATATTCAACAGAAGTAAAACCATTACAATTTTTCCACAAAAAAAAAAGTGTACTGCTGTAGTAATGCATACTCACAAAGATTTTCTAGTATAATCTTAGACTACTTATTTGTTTTAGACTAAAGGAATAAAACTGTCCTTCAGCAAAATGAAGCAGAAATAAAAAGAAAATTAAAAAAGTAACAGTTTTGCCTGTGGACCATCCATATGTCAGCATAGGAAACCAATGTCCCAAACGCATCAGGGAATCTAAGTTTAGCTATGACAACAAATACTCCGGGAAGGTAATTCTTTCCTAAGAATTTGTTTTCCATAATGCAGTGCAGACAATACCCACTAGATGTCTCCCCTGCTCGTCATTTTAAAAGACCAAATGGAGAACACCTTGTGTTGCCAACACGCAAGCGGACTGAAGCTTTACCAAAACCCTACACTAACTCTACTGCTGCCTTAAAAACAAATATCGTTTATAAGTGTGGAGGGAGAGATGTGTATATCCTCCTTCATACCCAAGCTTCAGCATTTCTGGAAGCTGTGAGTCCTTCTGCAAAAGCTCCTCAACTAAGCACCTCTTATGTTCCCATTGCCGTACCACTGCATGCTGCACTCAGAACATAACACCAAATCAGTACCTGTCAAAGGTCAAGAAAAGAGATCCAAAAATCTTTCATAGAGGAACATATGGAAAAAAATTAGCCTTTCTGCAACCATTATGAAATCATGGGATAAAACAGAAAGCAGAAGCTAGAGAATCCCCAGAGGTTCTCACTCAAATGCTAATGATTAGTAGTTTCTTCCATTCCCAGCTGAAAACAGCAAGCAGAAAAGAGACATTTTCTTAGCATTAAAAATAAAAATCAGATTCATAAACTTTGCACCAAAGGCTCCTAGTATCAAGCACCATACATTGAGTTTCCCCAGAGTTTTGAAACTTCTCAAATTTGAATTTCCAATCAAGTTATTTTTGCTTACTTATTAGTAGTACCTGAAACCAAAGCCTTCAGAATACACAGTTCTGAAGGAATGTAGAAATAATAAAAACATACCTGTAAATAAATTTTTTTTGCACCAGGAATATAATCTGCAACTCTGCCAAAGATCAACCTGCCAACTCCTGAAGTAATGCCCAGACACAGCAGAAGCACTTCTTCTGGCACGCTGTCACCAAATCTGTCTTTTACATGATTCATCTGTTTAAAAAGAAAGTTGAGAAAATAAATTTACTTTAGAATTAAAATATAGACCTTGGAAAACTTGAGTTAAATAGAAGTTAATCTGTGAATCTCAGACTAACAAATTCAGATACAAATGGTCACCTGCATTACTCTGCTTTTACAGATTTTGGAATAAGTTTTGCACTGGCTAAGCAGTAGTTAGTGCAATAAAAGAAAAACAGTCTGAAATATTTTGTTGCTTTATGCACAATTAAGAAACTTAACTCAGGAAAACGAGAAGGCTCTGCCTAATACAATTTAAAAAAAAAAAAAGAGAGAACTTAGAACAGTTCTCCCCAACCACTCTTAATTTACTAGTCATAGATATAAAGAATAATAGAGAATCCAGAAGGACTGACTGAAACTGGCTGCTTCCCTGGCCAGGGCACACTCTGAGGTGTGAAGGTACCAAGTGATTAATTGGAATCACTGCAACACTGCTCTATGCAGTAAGACAGAGACCCAGGCTACCAAACTTGCAACACAGCTCGGGCAGGAGCAAGAAGGAGAGAGCTGGAGGCCAGACAATGCAAGCAGAAGAGGCCCTCTAGAATGCCTCATCCTGACATTCACAACCACCACTACGATGTTTAGGGGCAAGGAGGAAGAGGAGCAGGAACCATTTGCAATGCTAAATACAACTGCAATCACTTCCTCGAGAGGGTATTTCAACCGAAAGAACCAAGGCAACTGATCAATGGTCCTGACACAAGTATCAGTTATTACAACTTCAAAGTCATGTTAAAAAAAAAAAAGCAAAAAAAAATATCACCAGCCTGGCTTGGTGGATTTGGATAGGTTTTATATTCTCTCTGGTTCCACAGTGGATTGTGTTTGTTTGTGTTTTTGTGGTTTCTGAAGCAAACCCAAAGACCAGAAATTACCCATAGGGAAGATTTTTTTGCACTATCACTTTTCGAAACACACTTGCCAATACCAAATACGCCAAAGGGGGCATTAGAAAATGTAGACATCGTTCACACAGTCCTGCAATCTCTGTGCTCATAAGTAGTTCTGAACAGGAAAGTAAAGACTCAGAGGTGTGAAAGAGCAAAGAGAAGAAACTGATTTTAAGATGCAGTAAAAACAATTGAGAGACAAGGTAATCAGAGGCTGACAGACCTAGACAGAAAAAGCTACACACAAACTTATCATTAATTTTTTGTGATATCATTTCAAAACAAGAGAACCCTTTATTTCCCATCTATAAAATTAAGAAGTTCCATTTTAGTAAATACTTCTAAAGCAAAATAGTCAACATTCTTTTCTGGCAAGACTGTTAATATACAAGCAGAGCCTTTTTTTCCAACATAAACAGGATTTGCTAGTGATAGTAGTTTTCTTAAGTATAAAATCTATTGGGCACAGAAAGCCTATTAAATCCAATATTAATTTGTCCCATACAACTGGTTATGTAAGAAAGGGAAAAAAAAATAAGGGTTAGTGGGTTTATTTTGGTTTTAAAGAATTCCTTCTAGCTTAAATTGAAGACAGATGCATGTTCCTTCTATTTTTTAAGTTTATTTTTCTCTTTGCTTTTTAAGACACGCTTGGGAACAGAAGCTGATGAAATTTTTCATCTGGAATGATATTTAAACACTAAAGATAAGCTGTTCTTTTTATTCCCTCTCTGTCAAAGGTGAGAAGATGAAAAGCTGACAGTTTTCCCACCCTCACCTCCATGTGCCTGTCAACACCTGCAGGCTGGCCCAGCTGGCGAGAGAAGCCAAGGTGTTTTATGCTATTCTTGTCACCTGTTCCACTTCCACGTGTTTGCAGCCTCTAGCTTGTTTAATTAGCAGGCCTGATTCATCCACTCCCTAGAGGCTTTTCAAGAGGTAAGGTAAAGCTCTACATCTAGATAACTCTCAACCCTGCACCTGCAACTGAGTTTCTCAAAACAAAAATCCCAAAAACTGGATTTCTCAAAGCAGCACGCAGGGTGAAATGCTGTCCCTCTCTTAGATCAATAGGGAAAAATACTGGATTCAATCAACTCCTTAGGTAGGAAAATAAGCACTATTCATCTCAAACTTCAAATAGTACTTATTTTTTTAGCTTTCACTGCTTTTAAGTACATCATAATTTTAAAGAAAGCTTCCAACTAAATGTGAGGAGAAACTCTTTCCCCAGGAGGGCAGTGGCCCAGGCTGCCCATAGAGCTTGTTTAGTCTCCTTCCTTGGAGGTTTTTCAGGCACAAGTGCACAAAGCCCTGAGAAACCTGGTCTGATCCTCAGATCCTTAACAGCATATTCAGCCTTCAGTGATGCAGTCACTAAGTAAGCTGTAATCAACAGCAGTATTAACTAAATGTCTGGAAATACAGTGATTCAGGATTAACTCAGTACTGTAAGTGCTGACTCATTAAGGACTTAGAGACACTTATTAACTATAGGTTAAATATCTGAATGATGACGTAGCTCAAAAAAGATTCACATTTCCACAGATTTTTAGCTGCTAGAACTACTCAAAAATCCCATGATGGGCAATTGCTTGTGACCCTTCTCAGGCAGCATTTCATGCATTAACATTCTCATCATTGCAGAATTATACAAGTTGTAATTATATGACTCTTCAGAAAGTATAGACACTGCCTAAAGATACTGCAGTAGATACTTTAGGCAGTACAGATACAGCAGTCAAATGGGGACCCAGTCATACAAAGGATTTCCAAAGCATTTCCCTATGCATTCTGCCTCTTCTCAGTAATGTGGCTGGCTCTTTACTGCTGTATCCCAGGTCTGACTTTTCCACACGTAGAAGAGACCTAGTTGGCTCAGGCAAAATTACATCCCAGACTAGCACAGCCTCTTTATTTTTAAAACTAGAATTTATCTTCATGCAATTCAGTTTTCCAAATCAAGACATAGACAGTAGAGAATACAACTGAATGCATCCCTGCCACCAGCGTTCTACCTGTGCTCTCTATTATCAGGCTAACATGTGGACATCTTATTGTTCAAATTCTCATTACTGTTAGAATAAGACTAGAAGAAATATTAACCAGGAATTAGCTGGAATGCTTTCAGATTTACAGTCTTGGTTAACCTGTCTCCAACTAATACTAGATTTTGCCAAGATCCTCCCTTCACCGCACGTATAATTCAGCTAATTCAGCCAACCTCAGCAGAGCTGTAGCTCCTTTTTTTCCCAAATACAAAGAACCTGAATCTGAAAGAAGTGATGGGTTGATGTGGCTTGGATGTCAGCAGCAAGACAGATAAGGCACACACGTATCTGAGGAAGCTCCCAGTGACTGAGAACAAGAACAAGACATAAAGCCAGGGATCCACAAGAACTAACTGTAACACACACAAGGGATGAGAGTTAAACTCTGTCAACTGTTTTCTTTCCACGTGTATCCCATTTTGGGGATTCCCAATGAAGCAAAGCTTTAGTAGGCTAAATACAGCACAGTCTTTCTCACCAAAAGAGATACTCAACAGCAATATATAACCTAGAAAACTCTGAAGAAAATGGTGGGTTTAATGTGCTCAATTACTGATTCAAGTCCTTACATCCGACACTTTCATTCAAGACAAGTGTAAGGAAAAAAGCAAATGCTTATGGAGTACTGCTGGTACCATTCATGTATTGGAGATGCTATTCCTAACTGCTCCAAGCAAATTAAGTTTCCCAAAAGACCTGAAAGGGTGTAGAGGCCTAGGAGATAAGGGGGCTCATGTGTATGTCTCAAACACCGATAGCCACATAGCTTTGGAGCCAACCAAGGATTGTTGGTAATAACACGCTGTGAGAAAGAACAGGATGTGGCTGGAGAAGGGGGCCATATGGAGGAAGGGCAGCACTTTTCCAGGACAAACGTCCTTGTTCTAACTCTAAGAGATAAGCATAACGGTGCAGCGCACCAGAACGAGGCTGAGAAGCAGGCATGGACTGTAGGGAAAAAGCAAGACTAAAGACATCAGAATCCCTCTAATCCATTTCCAGAAAGGTCTAAAAGAACAGGCTGCACGTGATAAGTTTCTCATTTTCTATGCACATTAGTTATCTCCAGGGCAGAGAAGAGTACCCCTATCAAGTTCATGCAGTGCCCCCAAAACACTGGACATCCCCATCACCTGGATCAATTGACACTGGTGCCAGGACTGCCTTTGTTTCTTTCTTTTCTTTCTCACACTCTTTAATTCATCTCTCTATCTCTTCTCCTTCACTCTACCCCTTTATCCAAAACCCACTGCTGTGTGCTTATCTAGGAGGTCAGAGACTAACATACCAATTTCCATGCTAAACAAATAATTTACTAATAAAACTTCATAAACTGTTGCAGACCCTTTCACTTGTTTTGTTCCTTTTGAGCATGAGCATCTACCAATCTTGGGTGCTCTCTTTCCCTTAAGGGTGGAGCCACAAGAGACAGCATAAAGAAATGGGCACAAGCACACTGATGGATTGGTGTGGCTTGGGTGTCAGCAGCAAGACAGATAAGGCACACACATATCTGAGGAAGCTCACAATGACTGAGAACAAGAACAAGGAATAAAGCCAGGGATCCGCAAGAACTGAACTGTAACACACAAGGGATGAGAGTTAAACTGTTGGATAACTTACTCTTTTAAAGCATTTTTTTAAATTATCATTTGTGATTACAGTCCATAGTTTAGCGTCTCAGTTCTGCCTGTTTCTTGTGGCCTAAAACAGTGTTTTGGGGTTTATTTTACTCTCAGAACACAAGTGCCACTATGTTCAAAATTAGCTACTATCAGCAAGCCCTAGAAAGTTACAGGTCAGTCACATTAACTTGAATTTCCAGAATAACAGCAGAAAAGGAAACAAAATCAGAACTGTTTGTAATCATGTAACAGGTAACATCACAATCTAAGGATCAACATAGATTTGTGGTGAAAAAACCAAACAACCCTAATTTCTCTCTATTACGTGGTAGGTAGCAAACCTTGCCTACAGGGGTAAGGGCAGATCTAACAAATCTTGACTTTGGCCAGCATTTAGGAATTCTCTCAAACATAATTCTTACAAGCCAGTTTGGAATACATGTCTTAAAGGAAACAACTGTAAAGATGGATGTTCAAATGTTTGGAAAGGCTACTCTAAAATAGCGATTCGCTGCAAAATTGAATATGCCAGAGAAGGCACCACCAAAACCTGCCCCAATGTATTGCTATTTACCATTTCCATTATTGATATGGACAGTGAAATAGATAATGTACTTTTAAATCTGCAAATTACACCAAATTATGAATTTCACAGGCACTGTAAAGAAAAACACTGGAATTCAAAATGATCTTGGCAAACTGGCATCTCAGTGAATCATGCGAAATTAGTTATTCATTCATAATGTTTTTATGGAAATTAAAACTATATTGAAAAAACACTATAAGGCAAAAAAATCAGATGCATGAATACAAGATGGAAGAATGCTCTGGCAACAGCTCTTTAGAAAGGAAACTAAAGGTTTAGCAGATTAAAACTTCAGCATGTTCCAATAATGTCATATTACAAAAGTAATAAAATACATTAATTCATTACATGCCATGACCTTCACATACTGCTCAGTATCAGTAAGGCCTCAGCTGAATTTTTCATGTCCTGTTTTGCTCATTACTCATTATTAAAGACATGAACCACGTGTACAGAATACAAAAGACTTGTCAGTAAGCAGAAATTTGGTAAGTATGACTTGTGAAAAAAAGTTTCTTAAAGAGAAATATTAAAAATGGTCCCACACCAAAGTCTGTACTCAAAAAAAGTTAGGTAAATTGGATGAAGCATTGGCATGCCTCCAGTCTTATTTTCTACGATTCCTGGAGTGATTTGATGGATGCCTTAGAATAGTCACAAATACATACTTACTGAGTGTAAAAAAAAGCTTTGTTTAGCTCTAGCTTGGTAAAACTCTGCTGTACATTCGATTAAAAGTAACCTTATGACTGGGGGAAGAAATTTCCTGACATCATTACTTACATTACACTTCTAAATATTTAAGTATTTCTTTTCAAATCATTGTGGTATTTACTAATGTGATATACTGTTATCAGTTTACAATTTAGGTAGCTAAAAGTGAGCACATTAGATGATGTTCTACGATTATGAAATTACACAATATCAGAACTATGGATTAAGATATCACATACAAACACCCAAAAAAATATTTCATTAGCCACTGATGATTAATATTGTATGCACTAGACTTACTAAAAAAAAATTTTTTTGGCTAATTACTTTAAACGCAATTTAAGATGGATTCTCAAAATAGCAATTAAAAGTGAAGGAACTAAAATCTAATACTGCCACTTCATCCCCTTTATAATATTAAATTAAAAGCTTATGGTAGGAATTAATTTTATTTAGCAAACTTCAGTAAAATTTTAATACAATCTGCTGCTTCACATCACAGTTTAGTCTTCCTCAACTCTAAAGAAAGAAAAATATTTCTATTGTACTCTTCTCTTTAGGGATGATAATGCTTTGGCCTTGACTTTCAAACAAATATAGTCAGACTTCAAAAGCCTAGTTTAAAAATAACAATAATAAACCCTGAGAAGACAAATATAGCAGCATGTATTATTTGTGCACAAAGAAATTGAGAGACAGGCTAACAAAAGTGATTTTTTTTAAACCAAGATCTGTTAGTAGTTACAGTTACATCAGTTAAGCACCCAATTTCTTTCCATATTTTTGCCTATACTGGACATCACTGGAAATATTACATAGATTTTATGGAAAGTATACATTTAGCTTCTGACAGTTCAGTTCAGCAACATTGAGGGTAAGTTTACAATTGAATATATGGGAAGACAAATGGGACTAACAGTGTTTTGACCAACTGAATGATATAGGAAGCAGGAAAAGGGAACTGCTAACACACCATTACAATACAACAAGCAAGACCTTTATTACAATATTGTGTTAGCTACAGCATTTACATTTCACAAAAAGAATGTCTTCTCATTGCTTAACTTAAGGTGTTTTCCTTAGACAGCTAGCCCTCCAAACTGATACCAAAAAAAGTTCTTTGGGAGGCAATTCAGAAGCCTGATCGCAATGCTCCAAATTGCTCTCTGGAGAAGCTTCAAGGACTAGTCTGTCAAACTAAACATCTTCAAGTCAAGTGAGAAAAGTATCCCTCAGCTTAGAAGGTGTTTTAAAAGGCAGTTATGAAACTGATTCAAGGTCTCTGGATCTGCCAGACTAAAAAATTTACTGGCAGAGTAAGGTGACAACTTTACAGCAAAGAGAAACAATGGAAGCTAAACTAAGATCAGAATGAAAATAAGTATTTGTTTCATCAGGAAAGTAATTAGCCAGGAACAAATAGCTTTTATAAAATGACAGGTTTTTGTTTTACAGAAGAGTGCTGTTGCCTCCAGTAAATAAATTTTTCAGTTCATCAGTAGAATTAACAATAAGATTACCAGAGAAGATTGTCAAAAGGCAGCTTATTAGAGCAGCCCCTTTAAAAATTACAAGTATAAAGATTTTATTTCTTGCCTATCTTGAAGAACAACACAGTAGGAAATTAACTTAGAGTCAACTGGTTAGTAAAACAGGGATTCATTATCTGCCTTCATGTTACAACGCTACTGTCATGTCCTAAGAGAGGTTGACTCTACAACAGAATCTGTGCTCCTTTTATCATGTCTTTCAGGACTAGACTCCTTAAACACAGGACTTCGGTGAGTAAGATCAAAACTGATTCTCAAACCTCTATTCAGCCACCAGGGCATCTGTAACACTTCAGTATTAGAGATCTACTTGTGGACATGGTCAGAATCGCCTAAGCTGAGTGAAGTACCCGATTCATTCTACTGGGAAACAGAAGAAAGCTCTCACATGGGTCTCAATTCCACTTGCAAGTCCCAAATACACTGCCAAGTATCTACCGGATCAGGGTCCTGAGAAATTGAAGTAGTCAAATTTTCATTTAAAACACAACAAAAAGGTGATGATAGCCTCTCCTCCTCATACAGAGATACAGTCCTTACTCAGGATACAAACATTTATTTTTCCCTTTTTTCTCCTGCCTGGAGCAATCCAAAATCACCTCTCCCTTTTCCTAGGAAATATTCTGCTCAGAAGAAATGACTAATTTTAACTCAATCATCAGGACACAGATACTCATGCTCTGGTTTTTTTCCTGCCTGGAGTAATCCAAAACCACCTCTCTCCTTTTCTAGGAAATATTCTGCGCAGAAGTAATGACAAATTTTAACTCAATCTTCACCAAAGAACCTGAAAAATAGCTCACAGCCTGACAATTACTGGCAATCAAATAGAAGGAGCTAGGTTCTGAGATTTCCTCAAAGGAAGATTCAAAACACATGGTAAAAAAAATTCACAAATCTGAACAGCATTTAAAAAGCAAAGCGGGTTTCTATGCAGCTCTCCTTGGAGCAGAAACTGGAGACAAAAGCTGGTCTGTACATAAGTGAAGGTATTTGGCAATTAGTTTTTATTACTTTGTAACAAAGTAGCAGGGTACTAGGGTAGCAGGGCAAAAACCTCAGTTGTGATTCTGGACACTTGTGGAGTTTGAAGAGTTTAGTTCAGGTCAAAATGCTTCAAACATACAAAACCAAGATGTTGAGTTTACCATTAAAATAGCATTTAAAAAAAAAAAAAAGCACTTTCCAATTTACTCTGACTTTGAATTATAAGCTCTACCTGCTATTAGAATGGTTTATATTATGCCGCAGTACAATAACTAATGTGGGTGTTACAGACTGATACAAAGGAAATCACAATGTAACTCAGACCTTTCAATGTGCCAGCATTGCAGACCTGAGGAAGACTGCTTTCCTCTTACCCTTCTAATTTCTACATGAGTACACCTGCTACCTATTTTTTAAAAGCTTTCATTTACTTTTACTTCTCAAAAAACCAGAAAATACCAGTTTTATTCTTTTCCATTTCTATTCTTTCTGAAACTATAATTTTCGTTCGTCTCCAGTACTTATTTGAAAACCATAGCTTAAATACACTGTCGTGACAATTACAGGTATAAAATAGGAATTCATTTATTTCTTTTTCCCACCCCCACCCTCACTGTCCAAAGTGGGCAATCTAACCAAGAATAAATACTGCCAGGTCAACATTGAGGAATACTGGAAAAGAAATGGGTGCACAGGATAATTACAGAAGTGGATAAAGGGGGAAAATTTCACTAACCTGGGCAGTCAAACTGCAGCAGATGTTGAGATCTGAAGGGAGATAAATGCAAAGATTAGAAAAGCAAGTAAAGCACGGGGAGCCACTGAAGACTTCGGGTCTCAGAGGTATCTGCTTAATAATTACATTGGACCTTTACAAAACCAGAGCCTTGTTAGTCTTTCATTGGAGACAGAAATATGACAGATTAAGTGGATGAGAAAGGTAATAGTGCTAAAATTGACAGCTACACCTACAGTACAGAGAAATATCTGTTTGACACACAGTTATCTGTTAGCACTGGACATATATTTAAGAGATACTGTCCTACCATTACAAAACAGACTAACAGCAGATTCTGGGAAATAAAAGATATAGTAGACCTCAGACAAATGACTGATGTAGATCTGAAGAAATGAGGTTTCTTGAACAGCAGCCCATAAAAGCAAGTGGATGTAGTGATGGAAGCTGAATTTTCCAGTTTGAGGAAAAAAAAATTGAGACACACCAATTAGAGATTAAGCTCTACTTTACACAACATTCTAAAAGTAGCAAATTTATGACGTAACACAGGTGGTTCACAAAACAGACAGTACTTACCGCACAAGAACTGAATTTCTTTAAGAGCTGTTATGTGTATGCACTTTAACATATAAAATTTGCATATCCACAGTAAAGTTTAGAGATTTTTGGTTACTGGAGTCCACAGAGACTTTTCACCATGCTCTGCACACAGACATGAAGGACAGCATTTATCTCTGTGCTTCTATTTGTCTCCACTGTGGAATCCAGGGGCATAGGAATTAAAGGGAGGAGAGAGGTGCAGGATAAGGACTGTACACGGACTGCACAACCTGAACAGCTTCACTTATTGCAAGGTATGTAACTCCTTTCTCCTATGGCTCCTTGAGCAACTCTCCCACTGCAAAGGACACAGAGCAACTGCCACTGTCTGCGTAGAGATGACCACTGTTACAAGGACAGCAACTAAAACACAGTTTCTCGAATGAAGAGTCTAATTTAGAGGTGTCACGTCTGACAATATTTAGGGAACACAACGTCAGTAGGGGAGGCTTGAAGAGTTACAAATACATTTGCAAGCAGTGTTATAGAAGATGACTAGGGTCTTGTAAGGCAGAACTATTGCAGTGAGATTCATCCTGACTATCACAGTTTATCCTGATACTGCAGAGCTCAGATGTGCTTCAAGAATCTTAAGTGGTTTCTATACCACCTTCATATTTTCCTGTGTAATTCCTCCTAGTGACTGGATGCTTTTGCTTGGGAAGGGTGCAGTTCGCAATTGGAAAACGTCAATTTTTCTGTATTGGCAGAATAGAGGGAATGTTTTGTCCTGAATAAGTAAGGCCTCTCAAACTTCCAGAGTATACAGAAGTGAATACAGTTTTCAAATTACATAGCGAGAATCTGAGATAAATTCCTAGGAAAACTGTGGCTACAGATGATCTTACAAGAACTCAGCTCTTTATTTCTCCAAGTTGATTGCACAAGACAACAGTTTTTATTGGCACATATTCTAGGGGGCAAAGGTTCAAACACTGAATTTGCACAGCACAATCTGATCTCTTATTAACAAAAACAAGACACATCGCTGATACAGAGTGAGAAATGGGCAAAGACAAGTCAAAATAGCTGGCTCATAAAGAACAGAGCTGAAGGTCAAGTCATCCTGGCTCAATTTAAGAAGGTAGTCCAAGGCGATAAAGTAGTTGTAGAACAGTTAAATCACACAAAGGCACAGAACTTACACTACAGACCAAAAACATGGGGGGATGAAATCTGGCAAAAAAAGTCCGTGTCATCTATAATCCATATCAGCAAGTCCTTCTATTAATTATTATGTTTCTAAAGTGAAAAAGACTACTTTTATCTAAAGAATGTGGGCGGGGGGCGGGAAAGGATTTTCCAGCAAAAGATAGGTAACAGAGACCAGTACACAGCATTATCTTTTTGTCCAAGGACAGACTATGTGGGCACAGCACTAGACTCAGCAACTCCAAAGTAGAAAACACAGATCTGGAGACAGACAAAGCCACCCAGAGGACAGATTAATATTTATCCAAGTTGTCTGATTGTGTGATGCAGGCAAGAAAGTGAGTTTGTTTATATACATTAAGAAGTTCTTATGACTAACGTACTCTACAGAGATTCCAAATAGCTTCATGCCTCTCCCATAAATAAAAATGCTTGGAAGTATCTTTACTTTTCATTCTGAGATGCATTTTACTTTTCCAATACAGTTGATGAGAATCTTAAGAGCAGAATCCAAGGTGATGCTCTGTTTCTCAGTGGCAATGTTTTTTTCCCAAGCACTGTCTGCAGTCCAGTCTCATTTCCCTGTTCCTTGGAGTTCCAGCTGAACCTATTCCTGGCAATGCAGATTTCAGTGAAACAATGGGACACTGAATCTTCAGAATGTTTCTATAGAGGACATTAAATCCAGTACTTATCTCCCTCCTAACACAGATTCACCCAAGGAAGTTGTTGGAAAAAATGACCAGACACACACCATTTTTTCTTATCTTAAACACAAAGCAAACAGACACAGAACACATACACTCCACACAGCTACCGCTAACCAAAAATCTCTATGTATGCAAGGATGGACCCATCATGGAATATGATTGCGGATAAGCATCAAAAGGAGAAGTTAGATTCACTCAGTAAATTAAGAAATAGGCAGCAAAGCAAGGTGTGAAATACTGAAATCTTGAGCTATTCAGAAGTTTTAAAAGTACAGTCAGTGTCATGGTAACTTCCACACTGCATATCAATTAATGGGTAGCTTTGTATACGAGCTTGTAGCCATATTTGAACAGCAAGCCTAATTTTCAAATATATTTAGCAATTCTTTAAGAGTTTCCTTTGCTAAAAAATATTTCAACTCATAACAGTAAACTTTATCCATACATATTTCTGTTACATTATCTACAGTCTAGCTGCTTTTTTTTTCAAAAAAGTAAGAATAATAAATAAGAAGTAGATGCATTATTTTGTTCAACTATTCAGTTGTTAAATTCAGTTTTTCATCCTGCAAGGTATAAGACACTATAAATAAGGCAGAACCTATCATTAGCAAGAGGCATTTAATAAAAGTAACTGCTAAATTAAACCACGCTTTTCCCAAGACAAATTACTGCAGAACTGAAACACTGCACTTAAAGTGTTAAGATGAAATTCTCGGTCCTACTAGTATTCCTCATAGTACCTGAATGTTACTACATCAAAACAAAACACAATACTGGGCCCCTTTTTTTAAAAGTGTGTCACAATTAATATTGTCCTAAATGCATGCTGGAACTTGGTAGTGACCTTAGCCACTGTTTAGAAAAAACTAGGCAGCAACAGTATTTCTTTTTAAGCAGTATTTCTTTTCAAGAAAGCACAAAAAGCAACAGCATATCTTTTAAGCTACCTGACATGTGACTTTGTATCAAACTAATAGAATTGACCAAACAAGCTCATAAGAATTAAGGATGCATGATTCTGAGTAAGTAATATTTTCTAAGGGTAAAAGAACAACACTTAACCCTTAATATCAGACTGACTAGTGAAAAACAGAAGTTCTCTATTTATTACCAAAACAAGCACAGAAGTGACACAGAGAATAGGTACAGTTCTTTCAAATAGACTTAACCATTTTCTTGCAAGACAGTCCTTACTAAAAACACTTGAAAAGTGTTTTCAACTAATCTGACAGATAGCTGTTGTGAACTTGCTATTTAAAACCTGAATGGACCAAACTAGGATTTTATTTGTCTATCTTAAATGGTTATAAGAAAAACCCCCCACTCTCAATCACTGCAGCTTAGACTGACTTTAAAATTGAGAGGAATAACAACTATTTGATTTAGTAATCTTCTGACTTATCAGTTTGTTCTTCAACAAGGTGAATTAATGCTGAAAGTATATAATAAAATGTAAGTCAAAACTTATTTATAGTGTTTCTCTCAACCCGATTTCCAAGTGCCATGTAATGGAACACCTATTAATGGAATTTGACACCAATTAAACTGGGATAAGAAAAGCTTTCCCTTTTGGTTCTCCCTTGCAAGAGCCAAAAGGAATATGATGCCTATTTCACATGCAGCTGATATCCACCAGCCAGGAACTGGTAATTCTCTCCAGCTCCTTGACATGAATCCTATCTAGCTTGCCATATAATCACTGTGTTTTAGTTAGAGCCCACTTCAAAAGCAGGTTATTTCTTCAGTTTTCACTTGATGTAGCAAATACAGTGCAGACAGTTAAAATTGCAAATACTTGGCCAATTCCATTATTCCAAAGCCCCAGATGAGTTTTCACTTCTTTCATACTACAAGTTTCACAGCGTGCGTTCTCCTTTCCAATACGCTTCAGGAGATGCAAGAGACATGAAAAGCAGTCAGGGCTGGCCCTGAGGCACACGGAGACCCTGCCTGCACCCTCAGGAGCTCCTCAGCTGTGCCAAGCTGGCATGCAACAGCTGATGTGCAGGGACTCAAGCACACCGAATCTGCGACCTCCAGTCACCATGGGCCTGAGGGGTGACACTTCTGGAAGTACCTAAAATGAGGGGTTTTTTATCAAAAGTAGGCAAAACTAGGATAAAAAATGTCCAGAGCTATCTACTTGAGCTGAAGTATCTGTTGAAGGGCGTAATTCATGCTGTTTCTTCACTCACTTTCTCAAATACAGATCCACATGGACTTTCTAAGGTTTTAAACAGTCCTCCCAGCATACATCATTGCCCACCAGCAATAAGCACCACTTCGCTTATTCATGTTTCCATAAAAATAAACACCTCTTTCTGTTAAAAGTATTATCAACACTCAACAGGAGTGAGAGCACCCTATAAAAAGGAAAAATGTATAATATAATATAATATAATATATAAAAAAAGGTAAAGGGCTTTGTCCTCTACAGGTCAGTCAGCACCTTTGTCCAGCCTATAGACCAGAAGCATCTTGGTAAAAAGCATCTGGGCAAAAACTTACAAGCTTTTTGTTCAATAAATGTGTTTTAGAACTTCCATTTGACTGCTCGTATAGCCTTATTCTGCAGTTGTCTGCATGAGCTAACAATCATTCAGGATTTGGCCAGTTGCTTTCTCTACAACACCAACTCCTCTGAAGACTTATCGCTACGAAGCTTATGAGGAAATAGCATAAGATGTCACAACAGCTTAGTCATATAGATTGTACAGTCCTTTGAAATAATCTAATTCAAAGTATTATAGAGCAAGATTTACTAAGTAACAAGAACTAGCCATTAATAAAATTCAATTTACATCTGCCCAAAAACAAACTAGCCCCCAACACAAGGTAATTTTGAAACTAAGTTTCTGATGCAGAGTCAGTAATCTAACCAGTGTACTACCAGAAAGCCGTGACACCACCTGTTATATTGCATAAAAACCCCTGGGTTTTTAAGCCATTGAAGACTTTTTGACAGAATTAAAGGTATTTATTATCATTAATCTTACTGTTCTATCACAGGTGAATAACAAATATTAAGATGATCCTTCTGTGTTCACAGTGAATACTACTTCTGGTAGTCCAATCAAATACTCTTGAATGTAAGGATGCGTAATGGTCTAAATACAGCACCTCATTGCAGGTTGTAGTCTTTATTTCCCCCACCACTGCCTGTCCCTTTTAAGCCTTCTGGTTTACACCACTTCAGTTTAGACAGCACCACCAGCAAGCCATTTAAAAATAATTCACCATTTCAGTAGTGCAATGAGTGCCTGTCAGATACAATATATCTCCCAGTTGCACCTAAATTTCTCAGTTTAACAGTGTACTACACAAAAAAAAATCTGCTAGGGAAACAAATTAACTCTAGCACTCACACAACAAACGAAGGTTGACTGACAGCTCCCCATCACCAGAAGCCAAAGCTCTGCCAGTTACTGTAGACAGCAGTAAAACATAGCTCAACTGGCAGCTAGTAGGGACCAGGTAAGAGGATCAGTTATATTACTGCTATTATAGTAAACTACAAAGGTAAAGCTTGAGAGACAGAAAAATACAAGTATCTTGCTTTTAATACAGCTGAAAAATTGTGAATAAAATGTATCCTAAAAATCGATACCTTAACATACCTCAATATAAAGGAACAAAAGTTACAATTTTTACCCATTTTCTGTTTTTTGGTTTTTGGTTGTTTTTTTTTTTTTTAACTCCTTTCACCCTTCCTCTAAAACACATAAGTATCATTGCAATGCACGCAACTGAGTACCAAAATGAAGAATTCTCTTTGTAACAGTACAGGATATTTTTCAAATGTCTCTTTTCATAGTTAAAGTATTTTAAACTTTAGACTGAGAACAAAGAGCAGAAATTTTAACTGGCTTAACTAATAGTTCTGATTAAAGCCCTCTTTCAACCAGACAACAACCAAGTTAATTTTTTGTTTCTCCCAAACACAACTTGCAGTTTAAATCTCACTTCCTACCACCAGTTCCTTTCCTAGTCCATAACACAAAGGCAAATAGCTATAGTTTCAAACACATCATATGTTGGAAGAAATGTGCACTTACCAAGTGAACATAAGGCACAAAATATCCGAAAAGGGCAGCTGGGATCCCAAAAGCCCAGATTCGGTAACTGAGAACTTTGAAAACGGAGAAATTGCAAATCTTTTTTCCAGGAGGAAATTTGAACTTCCCCTTCTTTCCTCCCTCCTTGTCTTTGGTGTCGTAAACAAGGGGTTTATAAGTAAATCCAGCCAGGAACAGAATAAACATAAGGATGCACAGGACCCGCAAGGTGTTGAACAGGTTGACAGAATCGAGTAAAACTCTCAAGAGGAAGGGCAGTGACACTGTGAACAAGCTGCTGCCTGCAGTGACGATGCCATTCACTAGTCCCAGGCGTTTCTTGAAATAGTGCCCAAGAATGACCAAGGACGGCTGGTACGCGAAGGAGCAGCCACAGGCAAACAAGATTCCGTAGGTGAAGTATAGAGGTTCAATGGTGCTGTACCAAAAGAAACAAAAAAGGAAAAAAAAAAGAACAAATCATTAGTGTTTTGTAAGACAGTGGGTACTCATGTTCACCCACCATACACATGACAGCTTTTCAACCAACAAACATAATTACAGAAGTGAGTTGAGTTTGTATATACTTATAGTTGAAATGCTCTGTGTCCACTTAATTCAACAATTACCCTATTTCCTTCCACCGAAAACTTCACAGAATTCACTGAACAAGTAAAAAAGAAAAATTATATTCAATTATAATTACAACAAATACTGTGGTTAAAAAGTTTTAAAAATCATTGTTGGGGCAAATTAGCCAACCATAAATTCAACCACAGCTGGGTTTTTGTTTTCCAAAGAAAGGCATACTGTTTTGATTTACACATTTCTTCACTGTGCTAGCAGTTCAAACGTAATACTGAACACTCCTCACGAACACAGAAAAGTCAAATACTTAAACAGCTTCTTATTAAAATACAGTAACAAAAGTAGTAAACATCATTATTAATGAAAAATAAAACATTTGAATATCAACAAGTTTTGGTAATATAATATATTATTAGCAAATTATACATTTTTTAGGTATTAAATTTTTAGACAAATAATTCCCTTTTGATTATTTTATATTCAGTGTTTTCATCCATATTTTGAATATGCTAAGAAAGAAATTGGAAAAAATGGTAATAAAGAATTAAATACTTCAACTCATAGTAAGGTGGATCTCCATCATAAGGTTCTCCACCATTACCATGTACCATACAACTGAAATGAAGCAGAGCTGTTGTAAGTGACCACAGGCAAATGTGTGCCATTAAAAGGTACTTGTGCAAGAAATGTTAAAGGTATGAAGCAACAGTATCAGTACAATTAATTCAATTAGTGTTGTAGTATTAATACAGCCAAAGGAAATATTTTTTTACATTTAGATGAAGGAGGCAGTGTGCAAGGTATTTTTACAGAAGATATCTGAGGCAGCATGTGATGGTTTATATAATTATTTTTAATATTATGTTTTCAATTTTTTTATCAGCTACCACCCACTTTTAGAGTGGTTCTAAAAAACAGTTATAAAAAATTTAATCTGTTAGACCATATATTATTGTTTTCGGGGGGAGTATGAATGCTTTATGTTGTGTTTTCCATCACAGGAAAGCACTTCTACAGCACCCCTCTACAGAAGAATATACTCCACAAGCTTCCCATACAATTGAAGAAATTCTTAGAAAATAGTATTTGACTAATAAAGGTCTGACATCAGAAATTCTGGTTTTGTGGATTATGGACAAAAATATTTGTATAATATTGTCACTTTCTATATTAAACTATCAATTTCTAAAACTGATTATACATAACATAAGCCATCAGAAACAACGCAGGGGGAAATACTTAATTTTTACCTTTATCAATGAAAAATAACCAGGAAAAATAAAAACAGACCTTATAAAATGAAAGGAGGAACATAATACAAAAAGGGCAAAGAACTTGTGCTTCAATTTGTAGATTCATTCAAAGAGTCTGCAGCACAACATACATATTAAAATATTGTCTTACTTTAAAAACACTCTTACATCTCAACTTTATTTATATTAAGAAATTAGCAAAAGCAGTAAATCATATTTACATTTGTCTGCTTTACAATACTTGACTTTTAGAACAAGGACTTCTATATCTGAACTATACTCCCTCAATTAACTGATAACATCACAGGCATAAATCATTTTAGTGTAAATAACATAATGAAACACCAAGTATGCACATCAACTTGGCATGTACTCTTAGAATTTACGTCTCAAAGTGCTCTTCAAAACAAAATTCAAGTAAGCTAAAATATTTTTAAAGCCTTTACAAAACAAACTCCTCTCGCCTGCCTCTTCTTTGCCTTTGTTCCATTGGATATCAGAGAAACACAAGAATGATCCTTTATCAAGAGGTTTAATCTATAATAACGACATTTGTTTAGTATTCAACACTTAACATAGTACTGGAAGTAAGGAAGAAGAAACACTTTTCCAAGATACATCTTTTAGTTTTTACCTCGCCTTTGGTAAGCAGCTTCTTAAAACGTATCAGGAAGTGGGGGGTTTGTTTGTCTGCTTTAATAAAATGAATTAAGCAAAATATTTGCGCTTGGATTAACTAAAAAGTAAAATAAAAATTGGAAACTAGCTCAAGTAACAAGAAAACAAGTTTTATTTTTCCCACAAATACAGGTTAATCCAAGAATAAATATAAATGTTAGTCTCAGTATCTAAGACACAACAATTTGCCTTCTCTTCCTGTCAATTTGTGGACGTGTTTTCACATTAGGGGATATATGCCCAAGCTAAATGTAATAATAGATCAGGCACAGCGCCACATGGCATGGACAGTCACCCATCCACATCACAGCCAGCTCACATCTATCTGGTTCAGAGTACAAGCATAGAAGAGACATTTTCACACGCTTGTCCGTACAAATATATTTTCATCTATGCAGAAAATTCTTCCAAATGTAGCTCTTGATTGTTCCTGTACTTATTCTGCCAAGGGTGGGGGGGAAAAAACAGCAGTCTGAGAACTAGAGATAACTGGCTTATTTTCCTGCTCCTTCTTACCCTATCTTCACTAACCAATTTCTGTTGATGACTAGAATAAGTAAACTTCCTGTTTCCTCATCTTCTACTGGGCACGTCCAACAAATCTGTCGCTCTTGAATTTCTTAGGATTTATTCTGCA
Organism: Pseudotriccus pelzelni; assembly: GCA_035584735.1. NCBI lineage: Eukaryota > Metazoa > Chordata > Aves > Passeriformes > Tyrannidae > Pseudotriccus > Pseudotriccus pelzelni. The sequence continues at coordinate 69,456,075 of JAWMRA010000113.1, forward strand.
AAAGTTGCAGAAACATACAAAAATTGTAAACTGGAGCAAAAACCCCACTCAAAGTTTTTTTCAGCAACACAAAAAGACCAGAGATTTTCTTAATAAAGAAAATAAGCCCTAAGTATATGTCTTTACACTAAGGTTTTTGTTATCTCTGTGTTTGGCAATTGGATCACTAGAAATGGATGAAAACATCAAATTTTACTAGAACATAAACACTTTTCTGGAGGTCCTACTGCGTATTTATCAACATTAAAACTGTTTTAAAAGTGAACTGAGGGGACAGGGCAAGGAGGGAAGACAGCAACAATGCTTATGTACCTGCTAGAACACAACATATATTAAGCACACATATAACAAGTTTATTCAGGACAATGCTGTTATCCTATAGCAATAGTCTTGCTGTTGACACATTTATACACAGTGGTTCCTGTCAAATAGCGAGTGCTGTTGTGACACTCAATTGTATTTTATAAATTATTTTTGAAGTTGAAAGTTCGCAGGTTATAATTTGAAAGAAAAAAAAACAAAACAAAAGAAAACCAAAATGAGTTTTTTACTTTAACAGATAATATAAAGAAGCACTGTTTACTCCTTCATATTCTGTTGATAGAATCAGCATTACCTCTACTCTGTAAAACTGATAAAGTACTTTGAAAGTTAAGACTTTAATTTTTTTACCTTACAAAAGAACTTGCAAGGAGTCCAGCGAGCCCTACTGCAGCTCCAACAACAGCAACTTTTCGACAACCAAACAGGTCTGTGAATATGCTGACTATTGGAGAACAGAAGAAGACCATCCCCATAGAAAGAGAGCTCACCCATGCTGCAAAATTTAAAAACAAAAACACAAAAAACAACAACATTTTAGAAGACCAATGGATTTCAGCTTTCAATTAGTATTTGTTTTCATCTTAGATTTTATGTTGCTGAACTAAAGCAGGGTAGCAACTGGGTAACTATTTTAAAAACATTTAAATGCATTTTAAAATATATTTACCTGACATGGTAAAAAAAGCCTAACAATTTACATAATCAACTAATTTAGATTTTATCAGCTCAAAGAATGCATTTCACTTTTTTGTAGCTAGTACTTCTGCCTTTTTTTTTAAACACAGATTCCTCTAGTAAATAACCTAATATTCAATCTGATGGCTAATTTATTAAAAATACCTTTGAGGCTTTATGTCCATTCTGAGTTCAATTCACTTGATTTAATTCTAGACTTTATTGACTTTAAATAGGTAGGTTTGTTGAAAAAATAATTTCTAAATTAATTACTAGTTCTAGATCATACTGAACATCAATAACGAGTAAACAGACTTTTATACTGTAACATACACATTAGAAACTTGATTTTACTTTATACTAAACAAACCTGCGTAGTAAAACCATTTCCATATACGATGGGACAATGTCACCACATCTGATACTTCTCCAGCTTTACAGACCTCGTTAAAACTGTACTTGGTTATAAATGAGTCTTTAGATCATTAAGATTCAATTCAGATGAGTCCACTATAGTTTCAGCTACCAGTGCTTTTTACTTCAAGTGTACCCAAAATATCTTCAAATAGCTTAGGTAGAACAGAATTTGTTTAATTTCTAACTAAAAGTCAGATTTCTGCTTCACTTCATACGGGTGTCCAGGACCACATCACTTACCACTTATAATCTTAACAACTCTTTGAACAGGTATTACTGATCTTACACTGAACAGTTCTCCCAGGACGTAGAATTGAATCAGGCTGCCATAGCACAATAGTTACAACTAATATATTAGCTTCTTTTTTAATTGGATAGAAAACATAACTCTTTCAACCTGGAATTGATATGAACCTGTGTAACCGGAATTTTGTTTACAACGTCTTTCCTAAAGACACAATTAGATAAACAACTGTGATTCAATTATATGGGTAAAAAAACCTATCTGGAAAAACATATATAACCCAAAGACCTGATGAAGAATATTTGCAAGTATATCTATCAATACCAAGGCTTAGAAGATGTGTTGTGTGAGATGGACACATTGATGAGACCCCATTGTGCAAAGCACTAAAGATAGGAAAACAAACCAGCAAACAAAAAATTTATTTTTTCCAAGAGTTTACAATGTAGATGTAAGATGAGAGAACAGATGGCTAGAGAAAACAAGAAGTTAGTACAAGAAACAAACCCTTTATTTTAGGGCACACAGTGACCTCAGTGAACCATGACATAACTCTTTGGGGCGGGAGGGTGGTGGTGTTGGGCATGTTTTTCTGAACATGTGATAAATAGAAGTGTTTCAAGGCACAGTCTGGAGAGTGAGGTACTTTCATGGGCATTTCCCATGCTTCCTGGGTAGGACTACCTCATACATAAGAACCCTGTCAGACTTGCACCTCTTCATCCAAAACTCAAGCAGTATGAAGGGAGAGCACAAAGGACTAGGAGGAACAAGGCCCTGTGACACTGACTGAAAGGCAAAGACTGAAGATTATGAAAGGGCTGTTCTTTCTCTTCCTCTGCCGTCAAGGAAGGCTCAAATGCCTCTAAGAAGTCCGACTTCTATAAGACTCCTCATCTTTTTACTTATCTTTCCCAAAATGGGCCTGCTGTTTTACTGTACAAAGGAAACTGCAAACACTAGGAATGTCCATGTCTTCTTGTCATGCTCCCAAATAAATGGTAGCTACACCACCACGAACAGTCCTCAACACCTCTGCGTGATTAGCAGGGCAGCACTAAGAATCAAAGTACCTGTATCTGCAAGGCCAAGAGAAAAGGCAGCTAAATTTTGAGAAGTGGGCATCACGAGACTCACTGTCAACAGTGGTCTCATGTGGTATGAAGGTACCATGAAATGGCTGAACTTCCTGCCACCCACCCTGCCTAGGTACAGGAAGACACAAAGGCAAGTGGCACTAGACAAGCCCACCAGAAATTACTTTCTTTTGAGAATCCCATTGCACATTGACAGGTACACGCACTCTACTCATGAAGACAGGCAAAGAAAATGGGCATCTGAAACTGAGTTTAAGTAGCTTGCATGAAGTAACAGACTAAATTACTACAGAGCTACAGGTTGTGATTTAATTAGCATTCTCCTTATTCAAATCAAGTTTACAGTGTTTTTAATGGTTTATACAACTAATAAAATAATTGGACTATAAAAGCTTGAAGTGAAGACATTCAGCTCAAGTTACACTGAGTTAACTGATTTTGTCTCTTCACGCTTCCAGGTACTAATGAAAGAAGTATGCCTTTCTTATCCCTTGACTCTCTTTTTTCTTTTTTGTTACAACAATGATGTGTCTTGTATGAACAGCTTTATTATTTTTTGGATAGAATGTTCCTGAAGTTAAACTTCACCTGTACCCATAGTTCAAGAAAATGTACTGTATTCATCCTTTATGCAGAAACCTAGCATTAAAAATAATTAAGATATAAACAGAACAGCACACACATAAATCTTTAATTTCCTTAAGGCAAATAACTCCTCCTGCACTATCCTCATCTTATGAAGAAATTGATGGATATAAAATATATTCAATAGATCAAATAACTTTCAATTTTGCTTTGTAAAAATGCTGGAAAGCTTACTTGAACACTTTCTCATGCAGTATGAAAAATGTACAGTGAGTTGTCTTCCACATTTTTTTAAACAGAAATTACAACTGCCCCAAATAATACCAAAAATTACAAATGCAGCTGGACAGAACATGGAGAGGTCTCTAGAGCAGTTATTACATAATAATTAAAGCATTTCTCCTCCAGGCTATTGGCTGCTTTCCTGGCCACAAACTGGCTATATGCCAGAGCTACTAATTCAAATACTAATACAGCACTTAATTGCCACATATAACTGCATTCATACACAAAACATTTTGATTGCCATGAAAGAAAAGCTATTCCTACATTAAGGACTTAAACATTCCTTGAGGCAAAAGAAGCTAAGAATTAGTTCCTCAAATCACGTAATTTTTTGCAGAATAAACAATTTCTGGACTTCCCTAGAAGATGGAAGAGAAGTTATCCTTAAAACAAAAATATGAGACCATAATTCGTTTGTAGCATCTGTACTGAAGAGTCTGTTTGTTTATTCTGTGCCACTGAAACACATAATAGATTACAAAACTTTATGATAAGTAAAATTATTTAAAAATAAAAGTTACTTATTCTTTCCTGAGCAATTTAATAACAACCTAAATATATGTTCCCATGTTTCTTTAACTATTTCTCTATTCAAGAATCTACAGCAATGAAACTATGCCACATACTCCAAAAGTATGCTGCTGTTTTACCATGAAGTTTTTAAAATTACAAATTTAAAATAATATCTTTACTATAAATATAGTATCTAATATCTGAGCACTCACAAAATCATTCCCAGTGTCACAGCTAGATCATGCAATATGTATTTCCAATTTGGTAGGGAAACCAAGCAATTGAATGTTTTGGTCCATTCTTTAGAGTCAAGCAATAGGATTTACAGGACAACAGAAAAGAAAACATTAATGTCATATTCCACTGGAATGCTTTATCATGCGTAAATTTAAATATAGGCTACTCATCCATAGCATTCCTCTTTACAATTAATTTTTACTATGCACTACAATAAGGATCCTACCAGTTTTATCCTCACAAGCATCATTCAAGTGGTTAGCTCAACACAGTAGAGTAATACTCTTTACTCTTTAATGAACTTCAAGATTTTTTTTAATATCTTTCCCCAAGATTGTTCTGATTGAGAAAGGGAACAAAATGTCTGGAAGACAAGTGATATAAGGCAAGTGAAATAAAAGCACTGAGTAACTTCTGAAAGCTCAACTTGAATAATACTTAGCAGAGACTTCCTTATATTGTTATAAAAATACTTGAAGAAAAGGGAAGGACCATATTTGCAATATTGAAGTCTTCATGGTTTCATTAAGTTATTAGTTACTATTTATGCAAGAATAAGGAAGCCTTTATGTACTCTCTCAGTCTCAAAGCGTTAACAGCTGAGAGACTTTTTAAGCCAGGATTTTGGAGTTTTTTGTTGGTTTAATGTTTGGAGTCTTTTTCCTTATAAACAAATTAGGACACTATATTTTTTTAGTGTATTTATCAATATTCTGGCAATTTCTTCTCCATGAACATCCTCTTCTGGACCAGTCATGTGTTTTCAGCATCCACATCATCTTACAGCAAATAACTCCATAGCTCAGCTACAGAATAGGTGAAGGACCTCCACTCCTGTTATGGCCAGTTACATACATGGATATTCTCTTCAGCAAAGCAGATGGGCCTCCATAAGTAGATCTGTTATGAGCATAGTTTGAGAATTTGAGATATCCTGTTCTGGAGGAAACAAAAGTGGTTGTTGAAAGCTATTTCTGGAGCCAATTTGCTCATCTCCAGCTAATATTAATTTCTTGCCCATATAATCACATTTACATGACATTTATTTTTAAGAACAAACTAACTGCAATACTGTGTAAATCAAGGACTGATTTAGCTCAGTATCCTATTTCTGACCACCACAAAGTACTTAGACAAAGAAAACCAGAAAAAGGGATAGCAACCTGCAATGCTTCTTCCCTGGCTATGTCCTCCCAGCATCCAGCAATAAGCTTTAAGAACATTTAGCTCCATCAATATTACTTTGGCTTCGCTGCTTTTATTGTAATCAGTTACAGAATATGCTCAGGCACCAGCAACACATTAAACCCCCTTTGTTTTGAACTTACTCATACTTTAATTCCTCTGCTGTGAGAAATATGAATTAATCATCCCCTGCTGAAGTTCCTCTTGCAACCTATGATTTTATATGTCTAAATCGAATCTGTTCATACTAGTTTCTTCTTCAAAATGAAGCAACTTTTTGACTCAATCTGTCTTTTTATAGAAGATTTTTCCCTCTTGCCTCTTTATATTGAGTCTGAGTGTATCATACTTTTTCTGAGACAGGGTAGCCAGAACTCTGTGCAGCATTTAATATAGGACAAACAATAAATTTCTAAGCTAAAATAATTTTTTTCCAGTCTCTATGTTATAATTATCCTTCCTTTTCTCTTTTTGGTTTTTTATGGGGTGTTCGGTCTTTTGTTTTTTGGTTTTTTTTTTTTTAATGTACTACAGCTGCTTCAGAGTACATAAGTTTAGAAAACTACCCATGACCATATTTTCCTTCAAATGGTAATGATGTCTAAAGAGGTAGATGCCTTTTTTTAGCACTTATTTGGATTACATTTCTCCCCATGATACACCGAATTTAATCTGCCATATTAATCACTCAGCAATAACAGAAGAACTCAGCAAGTCTAGAGGTCAGCAATCAACACACTCCTATAAGGACAGGCTACAGAGTTTGAATTTGTGCAGCATGCAGAAGACAAGCAGCTCAAAAGAAATCTAATCTGAGCCTCCAGGTATCTAACAGGTGATCATTACAGAATACAAAGCCAGATTCTTTTCAGTAATGCACAGTGACAGGACAAAAAAAAAAACCCAGCTGAAACTGCAGTAAAAGACACTCCAGTTACATGTCATGAAAATTTTCCCCAATGAAAATGGTCAAACACCAGAAGGTATGATCCAAAAAAGTTGCGGAAATTCCATCCTTGGATGTATTCAAAACTTGACTGGACAATACCGAACAATCTGATCTAACTCAGAAGCTCAATGTATTTTAGCTCGGCCTGACTTTGACTGTGGGGTGTTAGACCAGATAACCAGAGAGTCTCCTCCAACTCAAGTTACTGCATATAACTTATGCAAGAATACTGTTCTAAATCCCTGCCTCTTGAAAAACTGGATTCTGAAGATCGTGTTAAACATCAGCAGTTCTTCAGAAAAAAAAAAGTTAAGTTGGCAATACTAACTTGTTGAGGCAAGAAAAAAAGGAATAAAACTAAGCCATGAAATTAAAACCTTTGGGGTTTCCCCCCCCTTCAAAAATGGGAAGGAGTTAAAGGTACCCTTGAATTCTAAGCCAAACATATCCTTATAAGTAGATCTCTTGAAATCTATTATTAGCATCATAGATGTAAAGTTCAATGCTTAGAATTACTGTATCTACCTCCTACTGATGGCAAATTTCTCATCAGTATTGTTTTATTCTTGTTGCCTGTGCCCAGAAGCACTGGTTGATCCTTTGCCTAAGGCACTCCAGACACATCCTCTTTTATCCATTATCTATTTTTCTTTCTCCACGGAAAGCTAGTTTTCTGGAAGAGGGAATTGTTCAGCAGATGTTAGGTAGCCAGCAGATCAACAGAACCATTACACCCAACAAGTATTCCAATATCCAGCCACGTCCTTTGAGAGACTCTGTAGGTCAGCCTCCTGGAAACTGCCACCCTATTTTTATAGCACCAAATACCTTGTGCTACATGCCTTGCTTACACATGCCTGTGAAAATTGTTTCAGAGCCTGCTCAGTAACTTCTCATGAATTGTGAAGAATTTCGTTAGTTGTAGGTGCAAAAGGAAGAGCAACTGGTTTCCACACAGCCACTCCTATTGCTGAGCAATCCACAGTCACACATCATCAGTATGCCAGTAGAAAAGGAAAGTGGATGTTAAAATGCATGCACTGACACATTTAGAATTCCTACTGTCAAAAAAGTGCACTGCAGGTTCTATCCGAAAGAGATCTGCTGATCCCATTAGAGAAACTATGTGTTTAAGGACTAAAAATAAAATCATGACATAATGCTGTCACAGGAAGTATCCTATACTCTGAACTCAGATTACATGACTACAACTTTCAGTTTGCTTACTTTCCAGTGTTTAGTTTGCAGATATCTGAGCTAGGTTTGCCTTAAAGCAATACTATCAACACCCTCCCTTCCCCTCCTCCCCTCCCTTCAAAAAAACCCCAAACTAGTTTAAATGAAAATTCTAGAATATTTTGGGCAAAGATAGCTTTGGTGTCCAAAAGAGATGGTATTTCTTTGTGCTAAGTTATCTGGAACAGGGATTGGAAATCAGAATTATTCATAAAGGATCTATTCAGGTTTCCACAACACACTCAGAGATCGTGGTCAATACACAAAGATTTACAAACCAGGCAATAGTGGAAGTACCCAACTGCAATACAAGACATTGGAGTTCTTTCCCTACTCTTTTTTCTTGTTCCCTGGGGAACAAACCTTTTACTGAATAACATTATTACTGAAAGGTACTACTAGTTATGACTGGAATCAGAAACCAAGAGCTATATATGACCCACTGGATCCCAATAAAGAGACTTTTGAATAGATACCCCGTTTCCATATCACAAGCATAAAAGCATAACCTCTGCTTTCAGCAAACATCAGGTCATTATCAGACAGTTTGAATGAGTTTCTTCTGATTGAACTCACAGATTTTGCCAATAGCTGTAAGGTTTCCTGTGCTTATGCATAGCATCTCTTCAGCATACATGCCTTGTGACAGTCCAAAATGATACTTCAGGTTTGTATATGCTACGTTGAACTTGATGCAAGAAGGTGGAAAGAAACATAAACTTGCAACTATGTTGTAAAATTAGTAAAATAAGCCTATAGTAGGATCAAGAAACAAAATCAAACATTCTACCAAGTCAAAATACAGACCTCTTTCTTTCAAGGCCTTATACATCATTCTCTGACGATGTGTGACAGATGAAAGACCAAGGGCCAGAAGAGATTCACGTATATCTTTAATATAGTGAGCCTCCCCAAGCTTGCCATTTACAAAAATTGGACTAGAGTAGTTTCACCCTCTGCCTTCAAAAGCAATGACAACCCAAGATCAGAATTTTTACTGAGATCAAGTCCTCGTGGGCATAAGCAGCAGAAAAGTACAAACAATGTGCATTTGTGTACTGACAGAACATCCCATACCGCTGCAACTGATTACTAAACTAGCATACAGTTTACACTTGCTATAATAAGCCCACTCTCTGCCTAATGTAGTGGTTTTTTTTTTAACTTATTGGTTCCCCCTTTCACAAAACACAGTTTTGTAATGGTGAACCCAAAGCACATATCATGGGAAGCTGACCATGATATTTTCTTCAAACTATAAGGCACAAAATAGAAACCTAAACAGTTAAAAATGTTCTTACAGGCAAACAACTTTTGCTACTAGAGAGACTGCAGCTCTTTGTGTATTTTAAAAAGTTAGAGGAAAATAAACAAATGCTTAAGTTAGTAAAAGCTAAAACAAAAGCTAAAAAATGCAGCGTTAGACAAAATATTGCTGCTAGAGATTATAAGTATTAAGCCTTCAGGAACCTTTAAAGGAAGGCTGAAGTAAATCATTAACAGAAAAACACGTGCATTCAGATTTCATAGCAAACTGAGCTTGACCTTTGACACTTAGTAAAGTCTGAAAGTGCTGTGGTAGGAAAAATAAACAAGGAACAAATCGATAAGAAATGGCCGTAACCACTTGTTTTTCCTTTTAGGAGTCATACAAGAATGTTTTCTGCTGACCGTCTGAGATGGCTTTCAAAGCACAAGGTAATCACATTTTTAACTAATGGCCTAAAAATTGAATTCCAGAACTGATTTCCAGGCGCATTTTTATCTTCCCTTTCCTCCTCCCAAATTAGCACTGGTTTGTTTATTCTTTTTTCTTTTTTTTCAATTCCAAACAATTGAAGGCCAAATATTATGTTCTGTTTTGATTTAGGATCAGTAATGTTCTGCATAAGATAGTATTAGCTATTAACTTCAAACATGACAGTCTGATTTACCAGGAAGGTTCCATCCTAACTGCTCTCCCAACCAACAGTTACACACATTCCGAACATATCTGCAACCTAACATGTCATACAGTGGCCTCATGTTTTAGAGCTATAGCATAGATTAGACCTCAAGATCCAAATTCCTAAGTTCTTATCAGAACTACCAGTCTTCTTTCTTTACCCTCCCCTCACTTGCACTGGGGCAAGATTTGGAAATCAAGGTTGCCTTTTAAATGACACAGGCACACATTTCACTTTTACAGTATCAGAAGTCCTTGGGAGACCATGAAGATAAAGACTGCTGTGATAAAGAAATCTTACTTCACCAGTATGTTTGGTACACTATTTAAAGTTCAGGAGGGCAGATTTCCATCAAGCAACTCACAGACTAACCCCAACTTTTCACGTGCAAACACCCTTCTGAATCCATCAGAAATGGCTAAAGGACTCCATCACATCTCAGTAACTTCATGCACATTGTCAGAACAGACTGTAACATATATATGTAACGGCATATATTCCCTGATTACATCAACATATTTCTCTTATGCTCTGTAGGTCTCTACAAAAATAATGAAACTTAATTTGGGTTTTAAATTCACACCTTCAAGGTTCAAACTGTCATCTAAAAGATATTCCAGTGTTACAGACTACCCTTTCCCCACTCTCCACCCCAAAGGTCATTAGTCAATAGTCATTTTAAGCAAGGGACAGACTAGTTACCATAAAGAAAACACTAACTAAACCCAAGATACTATTATACAGACCAAATAAAACAGGAGGACAAGTGATTTTAGGGCAAGTCATTTAGATGCTGTAACAGGTAAGTATTTTTCAAGGTAAGATCCGGTTGCTTAACTTACACCTGCTTCAGAGGAGAATATGTATTTATATGGAAACAGAAGTGTCTGTTTTGAAACACGACACTACAATCCAAAAAACAGACTAATGTTCAGAGGCACATGCCTGCATTTAGCAATATAAGTACAAAACTCAACTATACAGCAAATTTCTGTATTTGCTATCATAACATTATTTTGTGCTATAAATTATGTGAAAAGCTATATTTGACTTTAAAGCAGGAATCTTCAGGTAAAGTGAGGTGACAATTAAGAAGTTCAGTATGAGTCTCTTTCATAAAGAATGTTCTCTTGTTTTTCCAATGTTTTCATATAATTTTAATCAGCCTTATCACAAATACAATGCCAAGTGGATATAGAAGTCCAAAAGTGCAATATTTTTAAGCAATAATAAAAATTAGATGTTGTTTTCCCAGGCTGAAGAAAAAAACAGGACGTTCATGAATCTCATTTTCTTTTACCCCTATCATCTAATCTCTTCCCTTCAAATACTGAAAGCTTAGTCAAACAACAGGGGCATCTTCAGTTTTTGCACAGCAAACAAATGAATTAGTGTTGTCCCTTTCAGAGGACTAACAGGGAGAGGAAATAAACTGCATGGAAAGCTGAGTAACAGCAGATACAAGACAAAGCATGTATGACAGGGTAAATCTTTATGTCAGCACATGCCCTTTATATCAGTTACACTCACGTGTGACTCAGCTTGTGCACTCTAACCATTGTAACCAAGTGAACCCTGTAACTCTTGACCTTGTTCTTCTACCTCATCCCCATATAAAATAGTCAAGTCCGGCAATACAATTCACTGGGACAATAAACTATTTCTCATTAATTTAGAGCCCAGCTACTCAGGCAATTATCTGATTTCCAGCAATCCAAATGCCCAGGTTGCCATACATCTTGAAAACCTGAACAAATTGCTACTTCGCATACACAGAGTAATTTTATCTTAGACAATCAGCTGATAAACCCTCACGGATGTGCCTTAGTGCATATGTAATATTTCACATACCCAACTGAGATAAATCAGTCTGAGAGACAGAGAGAATGTGAAATACGGCTTCTTGAGATCCTTAGCAAATTTGTAGTTCACATCTGTCCCATTCAGTATAATATACGGCTTGGAGGAAAACAAACAATGAAAAAAACAACAGGTTATACATATTTTTTATTCCATTAATAACATCAGGATTTGACTGCAATCTTGACATTGCCAATATGTACCACAGGATGCAGTTATAATTTAGATATTTACAGTCAGTAAAGCACAAACCTTTTTTAAACAAAAAGCTTCCCAGTAAGCTGTTGAATCATAGATACACTTTCCCAAGACAAAATATAGTGTCCCAAGCCTATTCTCTGCAAGATGCCAGAGTCAAACAAATGGGCAGGAAAGTCTCTTTTGATCAATCTCAAATGTTTTTCCGTCCACAAGGAGGTGGAAGAGAAAGGAAAGGAGTCTTTGAATACTCACTGCTGACAAAGACAGCATGGGATGAGCACCTACCACAGAAGTACTTATCCTTATAATGCCAGCATGCCCTGGGGCTCTAAGTTATTTATGTTTCTAAACATGCCACTTTCCCCTAGTTAAAAGCAAGCCAAAACCCAGAAGTGGTTTCCCAGAAGAGTGGTTCCCAAACTTGGCTCCCAGTAGGCAGCAGAAGCAGCTGCAGCAGTAGAAGCAGCCCACAGTCCCAGCCCTGGTGGTGCTTTCCGAGCATCTCAAATAAGAATTTCTGGCTTAAGGAAGAGACCCCCTCAAGAGCCATGGGTGGCATCCAGGCATAGCATCAGGGTGGTTGAACTAGATAATACTTAAGGTCTCTTCCATCTCAAGCCTTTCTATGATTTTATGTGTAAAGTGGGTTTTGGGTTTGTTTGTTGGGGTTTTTGGCCGGGGGGGGGGGGGGGGGG
>JAWMRA010000113.1:69468543-69510384 GCA_035584735.1 Pseudotriccus pelzelni
CCCCCCCCCCCCCCGCGGGGCAGTCCTTAGGAAACAGTACTGAGTCAAACATGAACACAAACACTTCCTCAAAACTATTTTAAAGGAGCACCACACTTCAGTTAATAATCTAGAGCCGAGAATTTAAATTTGTGGTGGATTGCCCTTGGCTGGACACCAGGTGCTTACCAAGCCACTCTCACTGCCCCTCCACAGCCAGACTGGGGGAAAAAAAACAACTAACTAAAGGCTCATGGGTCAAGATCAAAGGACAGTGAGATCATTCATCAAGTACTGCCATAAGCAAAACAAACTCAACTCAGGGAAATTAATTTATTACCAATCAGATTAGAGTAATGAGAAATAAAAACCAAATCCTAAAACACACCTTCTACCTTTCCTTTCTTTCTGGGCTCAGCATCATTCCAAAATTTTCTATCTCCTCCCTCCAGCAGCACAAAAAGATAGGGAATTGGGGCTGCAGCCAGTTCATTACACATTGTCTTCTGCCACTCCTTCCTTCCCAGGGGCAGGACTCCTCACACTCTTCCCCTGCTCCAGCATGGGGTCCCTCTCACAGAGGACAGTCCTCCATGAACTATTCCAGTGGGAGTCCTTCCCATGGGCTGCAGTTCTTACAAACTGTTCCTATGTGGATCCCTTCCATGGGCTGCAGTCCTTCAGGAACAGACTGCTCCAGCATGGGTCCCCCAGAGGAACACAGCAAATATGCTGCACTCTAGGCTCCCATAAAAAACCAATTTAAACTCAGTTTTTGTAGCCATTTTCACATAACTTTGATATTTCACACTCAGCACCAGATACATCCATAGTAAAACAGAGCAACTTAAAATACAAGTAATGGGCAAGTAATTGAAAATTGGTTTATAATTTTAAAATAACAGTATGTCTTTTGAGCTAAAACTCCATTTCCTTGAGATAGGGCACAAATTTTATTCAGCAACATTGGTCACATCAACAGGTAATCTTTAGCATTACAAGTTGTCTCCCTTATTGTACAGTACTATTTTCAAAAAATAATACAGCTATGCTTAAGACATCAAACCAGTTCTCAAAATATTGAGTATTCTTCTAAAAAAATATTTTGTTATCTATATATATACATAAATTCCAGTCAAAGATAAGAAAGTAACCAAGTCAAGAAACGTGGCATTCTATTCCAATAATAGCGGTACTACATTACTTACTACTTATTCTTTGACTTTGTATTCTATAGAACAAAAATAGTTTTGCTTGATAAATATCATACTATCTCAGTAATAAAACCAATGGGTTTACTGACTGTTTTGCTATATTCTGGAAAAATATCAGAAGTCCAAAGCTCTTATTTATAATACAAGTAGGTAAAAACTCACAAAACTGAGCCAATCATACTGCTGGTTCTTTTCCTCCCCTGTTTTTCACCAATGCCTTTAGCTCTTCAAGCTTCTGGGTGTCTCTATTAAAAGGACTCTTTGTACCCACCATGAACAAACAAACAGGCACACACTGTCCAGTATAAATTTTTTCTCTGAAGTCCTGGATTAAAACATTGTTTATTACTTCCTTAACACTTGAAAGTTGGGTTTTTTTGGTTGGGTTGTTGTTTTTTTTTTTTTCCCCCAAGACCCTACCAGAAACATTTTCAGTCTCACTACTGGCTAAACCAGGGACACAAATCTGTGGCACAAATCTCTGGCTATCAGATATCTGGCCTGAGATTTTCCCAAACACTTAAAGCCAAAACCAAAAAAAAAAAATTATAGTCCTATTTGAAATACACTACTCCTTCCCTTCTGGTCCAAGCTTGTATTTTCAGGAAGTTGCACTTGTACAAAAACAATTAGTTCTTTCTTAAACCATGTCTGATGAAAGAGTCAATGAAAAACTAGTGACACAGCAAAGCTTAGTAGATTTGTCCAAACAGGACATTTCCAGTTTTGAAAGTTCAGTTTCAATTCCACCATCTTAACAAAGGGGTTTTCGTGTACAGTGTCCATTTGGAAACAAGCTTGTCCTCCTGGAGAGCTACTGTAGCATTTACTCCCAACTAACCAGAGCTAACTGCTCTGGTATCAGGAGCGCTAAATTGTATCAGAGGGCGGCAAGAAGGCATCTCAGTTGCACTAAAATAATGCCCTCACCCTAAAGGTCTCTCTATCATGTAAATTCACGAGTAGCTTTTATACTGAGCAAAAGGGTAATTACAAGTATTACTCTCCCATAAAGAAAACCTCTGGGAAGCTCTGCACTTCCTCCCAACGAGTCCCCCAGCATAAGAGTTCCTAGCACGGAATGTTCTCCTTGCAGCAACCAGAATACAAGTTAGGGAGCTCAGCAGCTGTTCTAAATTTCCATGAAGCAAGGTCCAAATATCTTTATGGAAAAAACAGACTTCCATGACTGATCCCTAAGCAGAAATATGGAAATTTGGCACACATAGCTTGACCTTGATAGCATAACATAGTGTAAATCAGCACTAGATAAAAGTAATCCAACAACATGAATATATAGTGTGCCTGCTCTTGAGTTTGGAAGAATTTTCACATAAGACTGCAAATAAAAATATCAGACCAATAGACTGCACAAGTAATTAACTATTGGGAGTGCAGACGGCAAAAGAATGGTATCTATTTTTTAATTATTCAGAAATTATTAAAAACTAAAGTATACCATGCATGTTTCTTTAGCTGAAGTGCCTCAAAGAAAAGCTGTTGACAGTCGGCATGCCCCCATAGCCAGCCCAAAGAAAACAAAGAATCAAGAAAGCCTGTTTGCTTTCAATTCACCCTGCAGGCTGGAGTGCAGAAAGCTTTGTGGCTTGTGCTTTATTTACTAAAAAGCACTGGGTGCCAAAGAAGGATGAAATAAGCAGTCATGTGAGGAGATCTTGCCAATTCAAATCTGGTGACAACCGTCCCACCAGTTCTTTAGTAATCCATCTCCAGAAGAAGGTGGCTGCTCTTCAGAGAGCTTCTTCAAGGAAAATCAGAGTAGGTTACTATACAAGGATTGCATACTCAGCTTATGAGAGGAAGCGAATCAGAGGCATGAAACAGAGGAATTGACAAGTGTTAAGCAGGTTAATAGGATCTGAGTATCAATAAATCTGTAGGTATGAACAAGACAGGAGCCCGCAATATCAAAAACAAGAAAAGCATTAAGTTGATAAGACCCAATACTAAAGCTGGTGTGACAGCAGAGACTTCTGTTTCATCTGGCACCAGCAAGGTAGAAAAGCAAGAAAAAGGAGAGAAGGAAGACTAGAGAGATTTCTTGGAAGACAGGATAGGAATAAAAAAGATTCTAACAGGAGCCCCACACAAGAATGTGTAGGTGAAGCAGCAACCCAAACAAAAAGGGAGTAATTTTAATAACAATTCAGACGATAGGTCAAAAAGTATATTTGTAGTTCAAGGGTCTTCATCTGCTTACATGGAACAGGAGCATGTGTTCTATCCCTTTTAGTACAAATTAGAGATATTAATCAGAGACATGGAAACATTAGGACAGGTATGAATAGACAATGAATGAATGAATTACACAATGAATGGGAATGCCTGGGTGTGGAAACACCAGAAAGAATTGCCTTTAAGAACAGCATGTATTAATGACACATAGATAAGCAGATCAAAGATCACAGTACAGCTCCCAACTCAATAAAACAGGGACTACATTTACAGTAAAGTGAGGGACAAGCTATAGGTTAAGTCATTAAGAGATAATGGTGGGAAGATAAATGGGGTTGAAGATAAAGGCAGCCAAGAAAGGGATTTAAAAGACTGAGTAAATCCTAATCTAAGTAATGACTCAGAGGTAGAACAGGATAAAGAAATTCTCACTACTGTGAGCTCTCATAGGGTACCAAAGTCACATCCAAATTCAGCACAAAAATGCTGACCCAAGAAAACCCAGCAGACATGAGGATTTGATAGCGGGAATCCCTCATCAATCATTTCATTGGGAGGATTTCTAGCAAGACCACTTTGGCACATTCATCTGTGTGATCTGGTTGCTCAACAATGGGTTTTGGGTATGTGGAGACAACTATGTGAATGTGTGAATATTGGTATGGGGGGCAGGTGTTTGGTTGAGGCTTTGAGTTTTTGCATTAGTTTGTTTCATTTAAAAATCACCTCCCATGCTCAAAGGACTCACAATGAGATTTGCTTCAACATTATTCATTAAGCAAATGGCAGAGGATGAATGGGACATGGAAGAAGGGATCATACTACAGCAACATGGGAAACAGTCCATAACTTTTAGACACACATCACTCAGGCATTAAGGAACCACATGTATAACCCAAAGTACAAACCATTTTATGTCTGACTCAACATTTCCCACTATTTGACTGAAGGAAAGACTAAGTTGCAGGAGAAATTCCTGCTTACCTAAATAACATATAACACTACTTTACTGTGGGGGAGAAAAAAAAAGGCAACAAACCACTCCAAATTCAACCTTCTTTTAAAGCTCCAATTTAATGAATTTCTTCCTGGATATTCCTGGCTTATGAACATCACAATTTAAAGATCAATTCAGGTAATTCCATGCACGAATACAAAGAATGTTGCATTTTAATACATTCTTAGACAGTAACTTATGTGTAGAACCTTCCATTTAAGCTAGACAATGCAATGTCCCATGTCACTTGCATCCTTCAGTCATTTTTTAGGATTACATACTCAACCCAATGAAACTGGCAAAAAAAAGTAAGACTTGTTAAGAAAACAAGTGAAAACAAAACCAAAGAACTTGTTAAAAAGCAAAGAGACTAATTAGGACAGGAGTTTGATCTAATAAATTATTCTGCATGAATAATGATCAGCTTGTCAAAATTCATAGTGTTCGTTCATGAAGCTCACAGCTGGAAACAGGAGGGATATTTCAGGTCAAGAATGAGGTTCTTTGGCAAAAAAACACAAAGACGTTTGCTCAGCTCCTGCCAACATCATGCTTAGCTTGAGGCAGTGCTTTTACTTTTAGGAGCTCTGAAGTGACTCAATTAAAAAAAAAACACACAACCCACCACTTAATAACATATCCAATAATGAAAACAAAGGATTCTAGTAGTTCTACAACCATTTTACTCTTAAGAATATTACAGACTTCATATGCAAAATTACAGAAACTTGAAAGTAAAAAGACCCAAAATAAAAACGTTATTTTTAAGTATTTATCTTCCTTTGGTAAATACAACTGTGGTCAGATCCTTAGAAGACAGGGGACAAATTCACTCAAGTTGCTAATGCTCAGGATGGCTTCTATCAAACTGTGTCATTCCTATTCTTAAAAAGCCTGCAAGGAACAAGACATGAAAGTATCTTGCCCCTCTGCCCCAGTCAAAGAATATCTTCGCATAATCCTGCCAAGGCAAACAGATGATGCCACACACTTCAATATTACTGACCATAAATAATAGTTTTCCTGACAATCAGAACTAAATATCCTCTAGGTGAAGGCTAGTAGGAGCCTCAAGAAGAACACACTTACCCTTTTCATAGCTTTAATATATCCAGATACAATAAAAGTATTATGAAAAAAATGGGCATCGGAAAAAATTTTTGTTCTTGTTTGAGGGGAAAAAACCCAGCATTTCCACACGGCAAAGATATATCTAGGAATTGTTTTTAAAACTAGTCCTCAAGAAGAACAAAGGCTCTTCAGTACATGACTAGCAAATTTATACTTTTAAGCATGTTTTCTGCATTTTGATTTAAAAAAAAAAAAACAACTTAGAACAAGAACCTTAGAACCTTACGCTTTTACAAGGGTGGTTTTTTTTAAGGAGTACTCTTCTCCCTCATTTAATTTTTATTCTAGAAAGCACTAAAACAAAACAGAAATAGTTCTTCACCACAATGAGGAGGTCACCGCCTCTGATACAAGGCCTCTTCAAAGGGGCTGAATATCATAATATCTGCTTTTGCACATCTAAAAGCAGCTTTAAATTCTTATCAGTCATCAAGCAATCAGGAATCACTCAATCAAACATCTTTTGGATAAAAAGATTTAAGAAAAACAGTGTTTAGATATAATCACTTACTGAGAATTATCTGGATATGCTGAAGTAACATGCCATTCAAAGTAAGTTTAATGTTCTAGCAGCTTTCAACAAAGGGTTCATCTATCACAAAAGATTCTTAGAAAAACAGTTTCCATTGGATACCAGAAAAGCCCTTGGAGGTATGAATAAACTGGGTGAAAGAAACAGGGAGAGGTCAAATTAGCATACAGAGAGTAGTTACCAGCAATATCCAGAAAGAATCCATGTTTAGTCTCTGCTGTTTGGCAATATTTACAATTCACCTGGAAAGGGAGAAGGGTTGAGAGACACAACTCCTTATCTTAAAACAATTTGGGCAACTGCAGCTGAAAGGCATTTTTTGTTTAGTTGGCTTTGTGTGTTTTGGGGATTTTAGTTGGGGTTTTTTTTTTAGAGAGGATACATATGGATGATCTAATAAAGTGCCTTTTTTTTTTTTTTTTACTTCTCAGCAAACATGAAGTGGGACTCCTAAGGTTATGAGAAAGCACATTTAGAACACAAGAAAGAGTGAATTATGTTAAGAAAAAATATTTAACTGTGCATCCTCCACAACCAAGTGTTCTGAAGTCCACAGGTA
Organism: Pseudotriccus pelzelni; assembly: GCA_035584735.1. Classification (NCBI taxonomy): domain Eukaryota; kingdom Metazoa; phylum Chordata; class Aves; order Passeriformes; family Tyrannidae; genus Pseudotriccus; species Pseudotriccus pelzelni. The sequence goes on from JAWMRA010000113.1 coordinate 69,475,152, forward strand.
TTAGGTGCCCTTTGAAAAAGGAGTTGATATAAGCTGTACTTCTGCCTCTCCAAGTTCAAAAATCACTGACCGGCCAAAGGGGAGAAGGTATATGGCAGGATGGATTACTTTTTAATCTTTGAAAGCATCAGTTACTAGTATGGGGTACAGAACACTGTCTTAAAATAATTTCAAGTGTGAAAGTCTCTTATTAAGCACTAAAGACATACAGCTGGTTTTACAAGAGAGAACACGTATGAAAAGAAACACTTCACATGCACCAGATACAACATTGGAAGGAATGCCTAATTGCTGAAGTACAGGGCTATGTGCAGGGACCTCAACGCTGAGAAATGGGACAACAGCAAACAGAAGGAACTCAGAGGTAGCTATAAAGTCTTGCACCTGGGATGAAAGCCAGTACAGACCACAGGTCGACTGCTTAGGAAGCAGATTTGCAGAAAGGGACACGTGGGAGCCCATGGACACCAGTTGAACCTGAGTCAGCAGAGTGCCCTTCAGCAATAAAAACTGTCTACATTCCAAGTTACATTAGCAGGAGTGTTAGCAACAGGCTGAGGGACACGGACATGCCACTTTCATGAGGCTGTGTCTGGGCTGCACTGAGTTTTCTGCTCCCCAGAACAAGAGGCAGACACTGATGTATTGGACTGAATGCAGGAGAAGGCCACCAGGGTGACTGAGGGCTGGACCACCTGACATAGGAGGAAAGGCTGGGAGAGCTGGGTTTTTCAGCCTGAAGAAAAGGGTTGGGAGGCACAAGCAGTGCAGACCTTATTAACATCTACAACTGCCTAAAAGACAATGAAAGCGTAACTACGCTGCTCAAAGGCGCACAGCTCTTACGCAAGAGATGGGAGATGGAATACTGGATCTCTATCTGAACCCAACTGAACAAGGGCCCAAATAACCTGATTTGACTGAACTTGTTCTGAACAGGGGATTGAACAAGACTGTCTCCAGAGATCCTACCCAGCCTACCATTATTCTGCAATTCTACAAAGACAGACACCACAGCTGGAAGAGTTTTCACAAGCACAGCTATTTCCTCTAAAACCCACAGCCAACGTACTTGAAAGGAAAGGTCATAGATCTTTCTTGCAAATTAATAGGAGTGCCCATGCACTGCAAATTGAGATTTTTGAGCTCATCTCCATAGCTACTAAATACAAATAGAAGATACAACAAAAATAACAAGCATATATTTTGATAAATTAAACATCCTTTAGTTTACCCTGGAGGTTTGTTCCCAAGTAGCTCAAGTTGATAATCGTAAATATAATCTCAATTTTAATCGTGAAATTTTTGCCAGAAAATTACAGAATCTATTACATGTTTCTTTCAGCAGCTCCTGATTCTTCTTGGAAGAGAGTTATCATACCACTGAAGAGTCTACTTTAAAAAACACAAGTTGAACTCAATTATTCAAAAAATATTTATAAGCAGGTTTAGCAAGTTAGTTTATTTTCTCAACCATAGTCATGCCACTGACCACACTGACACAACTTAACCACTTATTGGAGCTGACAACTCAAATCTCATTAAAAAAAAATTAAAAAATCAGTAAATCACACCCCCAGGGATGTAGGCAGTTATTTCTGCGCAAAATAAAAGCTACCACTGCTTATTATGTCATAGTCCCCATTTGCATTCAGAAGTTAAAATCTGCAAGACACTTGTATTGAGGTGGGAGTTGGTCTCCTCTCCCACGTAGGAAGTCACAGGACAGAAGGAAATGGCCTCAAGTTGTACCAGGAGAGGATATTGGGAACTGGATAGTAGGAAAAAATAATCTTCCCCAAAAAGATGGTCAGGCATATGGAAAAGGCTGCCCAGGGAACTGGTGGAATCACCATGCCTATAAGTGTTCAAAAAACATGTGGATGTGGACTTACAGACATGGTTTAGTAGTGGATTTGGCAGTGTTGTATTAATGGTTGGACTCGATCCTAGGTCTTTTCCAACCTTAACAATTCTGTGACTCTACAATATATGTACAGATTCTTTTGCAGAACTTTTGAAGAACTAACTTCTTCATAAAATTCAGTATTTGAGCCATCTCGGTTTAAAACAAACTTTCAAGTGTTCGAGAAATATATAAAGCAATTCCAATTAACTCAAAATCAACATTAAAAAAAGACACTGGGAAATACCAAATCAAGTAAGCATCTACTACAGTAATCCAGGAAAGCAAAATACTACTTAGAGTACTTACAAACTCCAGGACAACAGTGGGAAAAAAGTAACAGTTCAATTTGCTCTGCTTCTGCTAAGTTGTGCACAGTGCAATGTCCCTCACTTGAAGAGTTGTTTGCACAACAACTGCATGTGCATGGTTCAGAAGATCCATAAATATGAAGTCACACTTCTGCATTTTTTATCAGTCTACTAAAAAAATTTTTAATAAATCTAATTTTAATTACTCTAATATTTTAAATATCAGAATTCAGATCTGCAATTACAAATATATACATTGACTTCCTCCCCCCCAAATGAATGTATTTCTGCTGTGTACAGCTTTAAAAAAAAAAAAGCAGCACTGCGGCTGTGCTGTGGCAAAAACAAATCTGCAAACAGCAGGCTGGGTTTGATTATGCTTTTGTACTTTCCTAAAAGTACGTGTGTGCATTCAGCAACAGAAGTCCCTGTGTGCAAAAGGGAATGCTGTTTTCTGCTAGTGTCAGAACTAAAACATCATGTATTTGAAGCAAGTACCTGTGGCACTACGTGGCTTTTACACTTCTGCTGTTATCAACCCGTGGATGACATCTGAACATTAACTGAAGGAATGCTCTGAAGCCTCCACGCCCCCTCTAAATAAAAGTCAGACATAACTTACGGAGATCACTTTATACTTAAAGAATACTACTAATTTTGTCCTTATATGGCAAGTCTGCTACATCCTGATATTTTGACAGTAGTTAAAATAAACGGAAGGAGAATAAGTAAAGCCTACTTCTTTAAATTGAGGAAGTTTCAAGCAGAGATTCCACAATGAAAGCACTGTCTACAGGAAAAAAATGCAGTTCTCATTAACAGGCAAAAACATATTGCATGAGACAATTACTTCCAATCAGAGTACTTAATCCAAGTTAACCCAGGGTATTGCCATCACTTTGCCAGAATCCCTGTGGAATTTTGATCAAAGATGTAATCTAGTAAACATTATAATAAACAGTGTAAGAGAATCAGAATGAATATATACTGTTGTTTGTAAAGACCAGATACAGAATAGGAATTTGACAGAGGCAAATACAGATTTTTATAGCCTCAAAAAAACCATAAACTGCCCATAGCAACAAGCTACGGAGACAAAACACCCACCACACCAGAAAGATCCAGGAAGTACTTAAATTACTCCTTAGTTATCCTGCAAATAGAAGGTGTTGGAAATATGTTAGGCATTTTATTCTACAGGGAAAAAAATCTAGGTATATTTGAGGCTTGTTTATCTAATTATTTGTGGGCTCTGAATACTTACAGATATGAGTGGGGGAGGAAGTCTGCTGCCAGGCAGAGCAGAAGACTCCAGTGAGGTCAATGCAGCAAGCGTGGCTGCTGAGCAGGACCTAAGAATGATGACTCCCAACACCCCCTTTTTCAAGCTGCTCTCCAAAGGCAAAGAAGTAAGGACCACCAGCAACAAGGGGCATAACTTTCAAATACCAATACCCTAAGGACATAAATCACAAAGCCATGCAGCTATTTTAGGGGAAAAAAAAAGGGATTTTGAATATTGACCTGCTTAAGTCATATCAAATAAAGGAAAATAAGGAAAATTCATGTAATGTTTAGAGCTAAAGAGCACACGCCTTCCTCTATGTCCAAATCAGAGTACCAACCAAAAATAACAGTTACTTCAAACTCAAAAAGGTTTGGTCATTCAAAACAGCCGTACCTACTGTATCTTACTGCACAAATGTCCTAACTCTGTACTGCCAGATACATTGACATAAATTTTAGTCTCCAGCTTAAACTTCAGTTGATAAATTACAGTAAAACTGATAAAGGTGTCCTAGTTTTGGCTGTGATTAAACCACAGCATAGGGGAAAAGATAATATCTATCTTCACTGCATATATTTGTATGCTGCGAAATTCAACTGCTATAGTTACAAATAAAAGACTGAAAGCTCAGCTTCTGTTCATTTGTGGTTAACCTTTTTTAATAGTTCACTAGTTCCGACAGCTCCATAAACTTACAAAACTAATTTCTTTAAGAGCTAAGATCTCCTGCTCAGCAAGCAATTATCCCAAGATTAGTGTCTGGTAATTTATTTATTCCCTTCAATGAGCAGAAATAATGGGAATTGGGTTTCTGTGACTTTAAGCAGCTCATGCTCAGTTACCACCAGATGCTCTAAGTCATCACAATGAATCAGAACAGGAAAATACATTAATTGGATTAAGTCTTACTTGTACATTTCCCCCTTTTCAATCGAAAGTGCAGAACATCTTACCTCATTTATTGTAAGAAATGTAAAAGTAAATGTAATAAGGTAGTAAAACTATTAAAATAACAGAAGAGCATTTCCATTTTCCTGCATTTCTTCTCTGGTTTGAAAGCTCAGAAAAGCAGACGGTTGTAAACAGAAACTGTAGAAACCAGTGCTTCATCTTGGCAATTCACATCAGTAAAATATTGAGAGCTGATACATAAAGGAACTTGGACACCTTACATCTTGATGCTGAAGATCAACAACACAGTAAAATCTTGAGATAAGTAAGAATGTTATCTGGACAACTTAAGAAAAAGACCTAAAACAGCCTTGGAGCCATTTTCTAATAGTACAGCACTGACCTTTCCAGATGCTGCCCATATACAGATAATAACTGTTCAGAAAAAAGGAAGTGGCCCTTCATTAACAGGCAGAACCGCAGGAGTGCCACTGGTTGTCTATGCCTATTTAAGCCAAAATCAGGTAGCATGCTATTCCAACAACCCTTTTTTCATAGCAATGGTCTATTTTCAGAGAAACTGAAACATTACAGAACAAAAATAAAAGGCAGAACGTTCCAGTTCAGTGGAAAAATTAATTATTTTCATATGTAATATATATTTGGCATATATAAGAGTACCAATGTGATCATAATCAGGGCTTTTTACATCAAGAGATCAGCATAAATAACATCTAAGCCTCCAGATTCAATTTTTCTATTGTTGCTCTATCTAACCTGTAATGCCAACATAATCTAAAAGTAACTACAAATTCTAGGTTACAGCTAACACTTTCAAGTTTTAATCACTACAATGTTTTCAGTGTTTTCCTTAGAATCAAAAAATATTACCAGAATGATTCCACTTGTATTTGGTAACATCCAGTTAAATCCTAGTCAGATTATTTACTTATTAGACAGTTTCCTCCTAAAAACCAACCAAATACTTGTAAATGAAATTTGGAGATCTTGATGAGATATAACTAATATATGACCAAAAGTCTCAAATAGCATATTAGCCCAGCCAACGCTTAAAATTAAAAAAAAAAAAAAAAAAGTGTTGAATGGCAGGTACCAACTGGCATGTCTCAGATACTTTGGCAAAGCATTAGGCCCTGCCACAAGAAATTTCAGGGAAGCAATGCACTGCTTCAGAGAGGAAGCAATTTACAGCTTCCAGCTTCAACCAAATGTGGGGCTCAGCATGAACTCCCTTTCCCAGAGACAGGACGTAACTGACTGGCACTGTCTGGCCTCTGTGTATTCCAGGGCCTCTGTAATCCTGCCCAGACCAAGACCAAAACTGGAAACAAAAAAGTTCCAGGGACAGGGGGGAGTAGGGGGGGATGTGGTGGAGGTGGGGGAGGAGGGGGAAATTTGCACCAAGCAGCTATAATTTGTCTCCAAGAACATGCTTTAAAAGTCTACCACTGCTGGCTGGTAAGCTTCAACTTTCTTGATGTTCTTACATTGATTTTTTTTTTCTCTGTAGCCTAACTTTGCTCATCAACAAACCACTGGCCACAATCGTGCCCAGAAAAGCTGCCTATAACTGCATCATATTTGGAAATGACTCAAAAGAACACAGCACCCACAGTCACAATCCAACTGCTGAGAGCTATATAAACAAATTTAGGCATTACAAATACAAGATGAATTTACCTCTGCTTTGAGGAATCAAATCATACAAAAGTATTGGCCACAGAAAGTCAGCGTCCGTCTGTTTTCTATATACCATGAAGTAAATTCTAGAGCAATTACAAGGTGAAGCTCATACAACATCACACGGAAGACAGTTCGGTAAACAGAGCTGAATTCCTAACTGTATACTGCATCAAGAGCATCAAAGAGTTCTATGGGATATTGCTTTCTGTATCGACCTTATCAGGCTCTGATAAACCTTCAAAAGGAAAGACAACTTTGACAATAAACCCCCTAAAGATTCAACTGACTGGTTGGTACATGTGGGCTCTAACTAGCGTGCACTGGACTGCACAGAGTGGATGTTGTCAGTCAAAGACCATACAGATATAGGACACACTCACAAGCATAAGACAGCATCTTTTGTTGTGCTCAGGGTCACTACAGGACATGTGGAGTTGGATTCAGCTTCCATGTTAAAGCATATTAAAGGACCCAAGTATAGACGTCCCTGTGAATACAGAGTCAAAGCTCCCACTAGAGCCAGTGGAGGTCCAGTCAGCAAAGCTAGGGTAAACTGCAGAGTTTCAGCCCACCCTAAGGTTAAAGCCTACATCTGGCCAGCTGAGTTACTCTCCACAAACCACTGAATGAACTGAATAGATCTCTGTCTACTATAATCTGACAGTTGAATTCCACCCCTTGCCAAGTCTCTTCCAGGTGCAACATTACCCTTGCATGTTTTACATCACTGTCTGAAAATGTCACCCAACATTCCAGTGCAGCAAAACAGACAAGCAGAGCAAGGTAAAAGAAAAAAAAAAACACCAGTGAAAGCAAAATGCATATTACTGGTACAGTGTGATGCAAAGTATCACAGAATGATTAGCACCAGGGCCATTTAGGAAGGCTGCATCTCACCTCAGTACATATCATGCCTTTCAGACCATAACAAAAGACTCTGATAATCCCATTTGCTTCAGGACTCCAATAGTGACCCAGATTAAAACAGGAAAAAAAGGTAAGGAGGGGAATGACTATATATAGTTTGCCCATTTAATATTTTAACACATGCCACATATAACTACTGAGGACAAAAATGTAACTACAACTCTTCAAACTGATACTTCTTAAATTGAGTCAAGCATATGAACAGATCAGCTCTAAAAGCCTATGGTACTGTTTTCTATCACAAAACATTTGTGATATCCTTGTCTTACACTAAACTGAAATTCATGACTTACAGAATTTCAAAGGACCTGTGTCCATCTAAGCTAAACCAACTGCACATAGAAAAAGGCTTTTCAATCATGAGGTTGCTGCATAAAAAATGGAGCCAGTAGCTAAAGACAAAAAGTAACTGCTACAGCAAATAATGTCGATAGAATAACAGCTGTAATCAGAAGCAGTACAGTCAAATTAAAAGGCAAGTCCTTATACAAACAAAAAAATAAACCTGTGTGGATGCAGCATTCACACTAAGCTTAACAAGATGTCCCACTTTTAAAAATAAGCAGATTGATTTTACCTTTGATCTCTTTCACCAGGCCTAACAATAGGTGGAGGCTCCTTCTTCCTTCCTCTGCATTTATACTAGTCTCAAACTCCCCTCATTTCAACTACCTTTATGTAAACACTGCTAAACCATTCTTTAACCATCTCTTAGATTCCCACTAAACATTCATGTATTCCCCCAATCACAAACCCTTAATCACACAACTCAATTGATGTTTTACACAAAGCTACACTCAACATTTCACTAAAACATTGGCCACTACAGGCACTTATTCAAGAAAAAAGAATTTTATTCATCATACAACTTTCATTTGGTGGCAAGGTTACCTTAAAATTAATTCATCGCACTCCCAAACTGTGAGTTTTGCACAAAGATATGTGGTAATTCTGGTGGTAATGGCCTGAGAGAAAAACAATTAGTTTATGGCCCTTGCGAGTCTCCTGTCAGGAAATTTAAAGTTAAAAAAAAAGCAGACCTTACAAACTGAAGGGCAAATCATATTCTGGGGTGCATCAAGCACAGCACTGCCAGGAAGTCAAGGGAGGTGATTGTCCTGCTTTGCCACGCACTGGTGCAGCCTCACCTCAAGTTCTGTGTGCAGTTTTGGGTGTCACAAAATAAGATGGGTGTAAAGCTATTAGAGCACAGCCAAAGAAGGGCTACAAAGGTGGTGGAGGGTCTAGAGTGGAAACCATATGAGGAGCAGCTGAGGTCACTTGGCTTGTTCAGCCTGGAGAACAGAAGATCGAGGGGAGAGCTCGTGGCAGTCTACAACTTCCTCATTAGGGGAAGAAGGGGGGCAGGCACTGATCTCTTCTCTGTGGTGAACAGTGACAGGACTTGAGGGAATGGCATGAAGCTGCCTCAGGGGAGATTTAGGTTGGATATTGGAAAAATGGTCTTCACCCAAAGGGTGTTTGGGCATTGGAACAGGCTCCCCAGGGAAGTGATCACAGCACCAAGCCTGATAGAGTTCAAGAACTGTTTGAACAGTGCCCTCAGGCACATGGTGTGATTCTTGGGGCTGTCCTGTGCAGGGCCAGGAACTGGACTGCGATAATCCTTGTAGGTCCCTTCAAACTCAGGATATCCTATGATTCTGTGATGGAGAGCTCTGCATTGCAGAGCAAATCCACTGCCTTTGGTAAAAATAGAGTATGTAATCAGGATCTCTAGGTTGTTAGGAAACAGGTAAGGTATAGGCAAGATAGTGGTTGTTCAGGGGCAACCTCTCCCCCTACTCTAGTTGAAGGGTTTATGGACTTTTATGACATATAGGTCAAATATGTATAAAATTAACATGTTACTTATCTACTCAGCAGGATGCAGAGTAAAATTAAAAGATTAATCTTAAGCTTCAGAATGGGAAATAGTTATATAGTTAAGAATCAATCATGATAACGTGTATTTTATCAGAATCATCAATGGTTCACAGCACAGGAAACAGTATTAAAAACTGTGTGGTCCAAGTGTCATTTAATGTCTTAAAATGTAAAAAAAAAAAAGGCAAAAAAAAAAAGGCATGATTTACTTAATTTCTGATAAGACCAAATAAATCCACTGATCGTTTACAATTACACCAGTCAGGGAGTCACAAGCCTAGTCACCTTGTTCACATTACTGAAACTGCTCATTCCTAAACTGTTAATACACATTTCTAAATATGACCACTCTTCATTATTTGCTAGAGTCCACTGAGCCTCCTGTACTTCAGATTTTAGTTTAACACACAAAAGAAAAGCAGTAACCAGGTTCTAAGGCAATGTGATCAAGCTGTCACAGAAATTGTTCTCTTCCAAAAAACCAAAAAAATATGTTAAAGAGGAATTCCAGAACAGTTCATGCAGCACTCTATAGAGCTCTGCAAAAGCTCAAGGAAAGAGATCTAACACTTTTTTGTAAAGTCTTGATAAAAATAAAGGAAATCTTTTCATTCTAAGAATACTGTTTGTAATACCTACATCTTCAGCATAGTAAACACTGAGCAGCAATCTCAGGCAGAGATCCTATCCCAAGCGATAGGATCCTGTCAAAGCTGTCAAAAGTTTCCACAGAATCCAAAGTGCTTATAAACAAGAAATTGTGAGACATGCTAAGATCTATCACCTTCCGAAGACAATATCAAACTTGCAGCAAATTTTCATAATGAAATGAAGTTTTTATCCTTTTCATTCTAACTCTTGATTTGAAGCCTAGAGGAACATTCTTACATTAAGAATCCATATCTCTTTTGTTTGAAACTCCAGAAGAACCACCTAGGTCCAGACGCAGGCAGTTTTAAAGAAATTATATGATTTTTCACCTGGCTTTTAAACTTACTGTTTATAGCACCTCACTTATCTACGCTGATCAGGAAAATACATACCTAGAATACTGATAGGTGGGACACCACATAAACCAGAAAAGAAAATCTCAATTGCTCAGAGGTAGCATTGACAATGTCCCAAAGAACAAGCAGCAGAGCAGTTCATAGGATACCCACCTTTTCCTACCTGTATTTTCCCAATTATCCTCCAATAAATGTAGTTAAATTATTTTTTAAATATTTTAAAATTTTGACCAATTGCTGAAATAATGCATGTTCATCTAAAAAATGATTAATACAGTATACAGTTATTGTCACAGACCTTGATGCTGAGACTGAATCTGTATCAGATAACATACATTAAGTGAAATGCCTTATACCACATATATAAAAGACCAATAATGCAGCATGAGGAAGCAAAAATTGCATGCAACATCCTATTTTCTTTGCCTAATATCAGAAAAAGCAATAAAAATTCAGAACACCAGAGCTGGGTCATTCTGACTAAACTTTTGACTATGCAAAAACTAACATTGTCCATACTGATTTTGTGCAATTCTACTCCAGCCATCCCAGTAATCTACCCAATTCTATCCCAGTCCCCCAAACGCACACATTCAAGGGTCAGTGATTTCACTGCATGAAACTAAATGTTCATTGAACTGCTGCACCATTAACAAAATGCTTTGATACATACAGAGGTGTAAAAAGCTGTTAATGCTTCTTGCTTCAACCTGTAAAATATGGGGTTACTCTGATAGGATTAGAAAATACATCCCCGGCTTGCACATTTTATTTAAGCTTCCTAGTGTTGATTTAATTTTCTAGACCACTGCCAGAACCCAGCTGTGTCAGAAACTATAACTTGAGAGTTCTAATTTCTTTCAAGTCTGGAATGCAATGTTGGATTTTGAAGAACCTAAGCTACATAAATATTTCAAAGGTAGGAAATTACTTTAAGTTACAAAAGAACAAAGGGCAATTTCAAGTTCCCTTTTGTGTGCCAAAACCATAAAGGCTTTCTTTAAAGTACATACCTTCAGTTTTGTCACACACATGACAACTTAGACCAATGAACTCAAGGGGCCACAGGCAGCATTTTCACAAATGAATTGAATGAGAACCCAAAAGTCATCATATAAATAACACACTCAAGATTTGAAAAAAAAAAAATTATCTGGCAACACCACATCAGCTTTCTAATAAGACTGTTACTCTGAACCATGACACATACCAATGACACGTCCAAATTATGCACCATAGTTCAGGCTCTCGATTTCAATCTCACGTGCTTTGAGGTTAAGAGCATCTTTAGGTAAAGCACCATTACCACACCTTCTTCCCTCTCATAAAAACAGGCACCATTATACAGAAGCTGACATCAAACAACTTTGAAACTACTACACGTGCTAAACACGGAGGAAACCCACAAGTAGGCTTTCAGTCTCACCTGCGTAACCCATTGAGACTGTTCCAAACTAGCATGTTCTCCAGCATGTTTAATTATAACATAGGATCAGGTTACTGTCCAAGTAAGCCCTGGCTGTGTAGGCCAAGCACACTTAGTGCTTCCAGCTCTTCTGCCTGCTTGGACAAACCAAATAGGTTTCTGTTTCATACCAATGTCGCTGTTGTTCAGCTGTTCATTCTGCATGTGCCTTAGCTGCCATCCAGATTCCAGTCTAGAGCAGACTGAGTAGCTAGTTAAGAGGAGCATGGCTGGTACATGCCTGGGTACGGAAAATTAACAAGACAGTCACAAAAGTCAGTCTGAGGACAACAGGGAGTTCTAGAGTGCTCCTACTGGAGACAGCACGAGAGCCTACAAAGATACAGCCCATCTCAACACTTACTCAAGATCACTTCAATGAATACTAACCTTCTCTTTTCTTCTTGGATTGAGCTCTTAAGCATTCAGTACAATATAGTAAGCGCTAAAGCTAGGACTTGTCTAATTAGAACTATGAAAGCTATGTTTTGTTCCAAAAAGCCTGAAGATCACTATTTAGAACATTATACCATAGTATATTATCTTTGCTCAGAGCATTGACAAAATACAGCTAAAATTATGTGGTGTCAAGATACTTCTTTACAATGAAGTAGGAAGACTTTATTTACCCAATGCATTTTCTATTTGCAACATTTTTATTAAAGTATCTTGAAAGAGTGGCTAAAACCCAGAACAGGAGCCAAAAGACAATTCCCTACTGCCACTTTTACAAATAATTTCCCAGAGGACAATAGCTAGAAACTAAGAAAATTAAATTAGTAGTTAATACGTTTTAAATTACTGACTATTCTTCCTATCTGTGTTCTTAAAAATGCAAAAGAAAAGAACTATTGAGGTAATTTGGACATATATGTGAAGTACAGCTCTACTGAACAAAGTAGACTGAAGAATATAAACAGCAAAGAATTCACTACTTCTGCTTATTCAGCAAAAGGGCAACAAAAAAGTTGCTTTGCAACTTCCAGTCTAAGCGAGACTGTGTTCCATGGGATTACAGACATGCTGCTGATAGCAAGAGGCTGGGTTCAACTTCCCAGTAATCCCTTCCTGTGTGTGGGAACTAACACTGATGATTTTTAAATTGGTCCCATCCTTCCTAAAGGACTGCTACTCTAACTTAGCTATTAAAACCAGTCATTCCTATCCAGTTCCCATGAAAATTAACAGCAAGATGAAAACCAGAGCTGCTGTTATTGCAATAAATTAGATCTCTGGAACTAAAACAGATAGCGTAAGATCACAAGAGAATGTTTTCTCACAGAATTATCCTTTCTGTACATGTTTGCTGAAGATTGAACTGCAGTAGTCTAAGTCTGCACTGTTTGTTTGTTCACAAAATGAAAGAATTAAAAAAAAATCTGTGGAATATATAAGAAACAACCTATATAATTCCTTCACATAATGAAGGAATTGATTATTCTAATGTCAAGCAGCTGTAAGTGCTACATTAGCTTGGATGCAAGTAATCAGTGCATCTCCTTCCATAGAGTTCACAGAGCAGAAGCAATTTCAAACTGGGTAATTACTTGCTCAGCATTATAGATCAATATTTATTGAAAATGCTTATGTGACTGATCAAATACTAATTCCCAAATGTTTTATAAGTATTAATAAATTAATCCACAAATTTAGAAGTGAGGAAGTGAAACACAGATGAGGATAATCTCCAAGCAACAACAATGCTACAGCTAAATCTGAACTGCCACTGAGTTCCTCAGCTAAGATTATCTGTGTGTGGCTCTTCAAACAGTAAATAATATGTATAAAAAATTCAGAAAACATTAAATACTAAGTTTCATATGATTGCTGACCACCGGACATGGCAAGAGATTGACTTTACCTTCTCTGAGATCCTCAAGCTTCAAGAGTCTGAACCCCCAGCTATGCCAAAGGTGGAGCAGGCAGTCTTCTTACTGTGAAGCCAGCAAAGGACTGCAGAAATGAGAAGGGAACTGAAGCATCTGACACATGGTGAGAGGCTGAGTGAGGTGGAGTTAGGTTCAAGAAAACACTGAGGGGAGGGATGGCAATCTTACTAGCACACATAAATACTTGATGAGAGGAAATTAAAAAAGACTGAGCCAAACTCTTCTCAGGAAGAGCCAAAGGGCACAAATTGAAGTACAGAAAATTCCATTTAAATGTAAGAAAAATCTTCTTTACTGTAAGGGTGGTCAAACACTTGCACAGATAATGCACAGAGGCTCTGGAGTCTCCATCCTTGCAGAGGTCCTCAGCAGCCTGCTCTAATAGACATTGCTCCAAGCAAAAAGGCTACAGTCTTAATAATTTTGTTCTTATTTCTAATTCCTGAATTAACTCAAACTTGCTAAAAGAGTAAATAGACAAATTGCTCTATAATAGTTTAAGAACAGTCTACTATGTTTTTTCATGTGAAAAAAAAAGAGCAATTACATTTAAACTTCAAGATGGCTTTTAACAGCACTCATCTCAGGAGGCTAAAGAAATCACGGTAAGAGAACATTATCAAGAAACTTAAAGTATCTGGACACAAAGCAGGCTGCACTGAAAATTGAAATCATCTTTATGATAGGCAAACACTAAGCTCTGGCACATCTAGCTAAGTCCAAGAAGAAGGTCTATTAAAAAACACATGCATTTTACTAACTTCCCCTTTAGACGGCAGTTATTTAGGCCAACTCAAAAATGAGGAAGGGAGTTGAGAAACCTCAAAGAATGGTAGCCAAAGTGAATGAATAAGATGACAGGGATCAATTAAACAAAATGAGGTTGAAGAGCAAGGAGCAACGCACACTGGAAAACTTCAAAGTCAACTAAGCTTCACTGACTGCAGGTACTAATAATAAGCAGCAAGAAAAACATTAGGTTATGTAAATAATGCAAACTAGACAGCACAATGTTATCATAGTACATCACTCATGCCAGAAAACAGCAAAGCCTCATTTTGTAACGTGACACAGTACCTTTCTTCTCTACAATACAAACGCTTATAGGAGCAGAGATGATGACAAAGAATTAACATTAATTGAGAGTATGAAAAGTATTTCACATGGAACAAAACTTATGAATAAAGTACAGAAAAACTTAGCATTTCAGTGGAATTGTATGAAGTTGATTTTAGAGGATACAGTTCTGTCTGATAGGCAGCACACCAAAGCCAATAATTTGAGGCATGTGAATTTAATGCAGTGGCAGCAATAGCCAGCCATCTTTAGAGTTTTTTAGGGGTGTTTCATCCCTGTGGAATTGAAGTACTGTCCCTTCAGGAACTCACAAAAATAAACTGGTAACTAGCTTTCAGACACATTAGGAAGAATATTCTCCCTAACTAAGCAACTTGTTGCAAGTTAATCTGTAGCTGGAACAAAAAGATCTAACCAATGTGAATTCCAATATGAGGCACAAAAAAAAAAAACACACAAAAAACCAACCTAACTAGCAGACACAAGGCTAATCAGTCTGCAGACAGCTTATCAAGAATACAAGAGAAACACTCCAGAGTTGGAAGCATGAAGATACATGTGCATGTGTGCATGCATAAACAGCAGTGGTATTAACTATTCTGCTCTAAATAAAGACAGCGTACTAAAGACACTACCTTCAACTTCCCAGTTTGGAGTAGCTGATAGGATGACTGGGTCAGTCTTCATTTACATGCATATTTATAATCACAAAGCCACGTCAAAAGAGTACAAATTTATGACTGCAACTGAATAAAATTAATCATTACTTTTACATCAGGTTGGTTTTCAGGTTAGAATCTATGGCTGGTTCCCTGCACTGGTTTCAATAGCTACACAAAGTACTTGAGAAAGAAAGGAAACTAAAGCAGTACTGAAATATATCAGTCCAGCATTTTGTGGAACTACATCCTCCATTGCAATGTAATCCTTACTGACCAAGATGTCACATGCTTTCTTGTACCTCACACAAATTACACTTCTGTATTCTGATAACTTCTATGTTCCAAATTTGATTTATTCCTTCTTAAATAAAAGTCAACTGCTCTCTCATAATCAATATGACAGTTCCAGCTTGCCAAGATTCCCAATTTACTGGAAACAATATCCCACAGATTTAGATATGAAAGTGTGGCTCTGAGGGACAATAACAGAACAGAGGCATTATAACAGAATTGTTATAACACTGATGGTGATGTTTTTATCTCTGAAGGAAAACTCAGGAAGATACCAAAAGATTCAAGAGTAAAAGAAAACTTGAAACTGTCCTGTGAAATTAAAAAGCCAGCCCTGCCCAGCAAATGCTCTGTGCTCCTCATCCCCACGTGGCAGCTCCAACAGGGAGAGGAACCAAGCGCTGTTCCTGCCAGAGCCTAGAATGGTCCCAGACCCCGATCCTTTCACTTCAAGGATGATCAGACTACAATTGCACTTGAGCACTAGCAGCCCACTAGGTCTGCCCTATTTCCAAGGGCCAAGAGCCTCCTGTATTTCATTGACATGGTTTTTTTCCACCCAACTTATTCCTCAAACACAATGAACAATGAACAGAGTAGTTTCCTGAGACTTCAGGCACACCTTTCTAGAAGTTATATACTGACACTGGGGGTTTTTCCTCTCCTGCAGCTATATATCAATTAACTTTTGAACAAAAAAGTAGCTACCCAAGGAAACAATGGAATTGCTTATATAGTGCACTACATGAGCAAGGAAATGAGCTTTTTACTAATAGGAATACCAAAATATCGTATACTAGTTGTGTTCAAATTTTTACATAAAAAATAATTATAATTAGGTGCCCCTTGAAGACATTTGTGAACCCTCTATTACCCACAGCACAAGTTTTTCCATTACTGCTCCTAAATCCTGAAACAATGTTAATGATAATTATTTACCTTACGTATCCAGTGCTGATGCTGCATTCTGGAAATAGCCCTGCTGCCTTGCCTGTGCTTTTGGTTCCTTCCATTTCTCATCTACAAGGCAGAGTCACTTCTTGACTACATCCTACTCCATTCTGCCTCCTTTTTTGCCTTTCCTACTGATAAATATCCATCCATCTACTAAAACTAATAAAAATAGCACAGACTATGATCCTTAATATCCTCCCATTTTGCCTTACACTGAGAAATAGGCATACATTTTCAAGATATTACAAAATGCTATTAAGAGATAACAAAAACAGCATGTACTTTAACCTACTTAATTCCAATTTTTGAGAAAAACAAACAGCAAGAGACAACTACTGACTAGTCCCAAAAGAGCAGGCACACAGAAACCTCTGGCAACACATGGCAGAAGCTGAGTAACCCTGGAGTTTAAAAAAAACAGGCCTGAATTCTGTGGTACTGTGGATCAAAAGCGAGATTCCACAGACACCTGGGATCCCTGGAGAAATTACCTGGAATATTCACACCTCTCAAAAATCAGTATTTCAGATTTTAAAGATTTTTTTTTCAGAAGGATTAGACTATTAAAAAAAGCAAAACCACACAGCAAAAAAACCTTTCATTAAATTCCAGTTTTCCAACTCACTAAACCTGACTCAAACGCAGTTTCCACTCCCAGATTTGTGTTGCAATCAGTCCTGGCCAAAAAAAAAAAAAAACCAACTAGATTAAGTACTATAATCAATATCATGGAAACAATCAGGTTAGAGTTTTCTCCAACACTAAAATCATGGTGACTTTTTCCATTAGTCATACTTTTTCTTTCTACAGCAATGCCATCTAATCCATCAGTGTTCAATAAGAGCTGCATGAAGTGCAGTTGGCCACTCCTGATCTTAGCTCCCCCTTTTGGCAAGCTAAATACTGTATCAGGATTTACTTAGTTCAGTTCACCTTTGGTCCTCTCTTCACAAGATAAAAAAAAAATAGCAGACAAACAGTTTCTAGGCAATAAGGCTCAACATTAAGAAACAAAAAGTTCTCTTTGACAGCTGCTGCTTAGCTCTTACAGTGCCCCCGACTCATCAAGGTACTTTTAGGCACTGAAAGGAAGAACACTTTTTTATCTGCTGTTCTGCTGTTTACAGGCGACACTTATTTTAATTTGCAGTCCTCCTTCATATGCACACAAGTTGTCTAGCCAAGGTAGCTATCTCATGGTATTTCCCCCAACTTAAACCAACTTGAGTTTTAAAAAAAAAGGGCAAAAATAGTGTTTTCTGCATTACCCAAACCAGAGCACATCTGATAGAGCAAAACAAGCTGCAGCTGCAGCTCGTTGTTTTTTTAGGGTTTTTTTCAGATCACTTAAAAAGCAATGCAGGAGGTGCTGGCTCCATCCAGGACTCTTTCTGCTCTTCTAAGCAGGATGCAAAAGATCTAAGCTTTAGAGCCAGTTCCCATTTTTCCCCCCACACTCTTTTCTTCAGTTGGGCAAACTTTCAAAAACATGGGTGGAGCACACCCACAATCTCACCTCACTCCAGCACCAGTGGTGCAATTACTCTTCTGGAAGGTAAGAGATAATAATTTCAATCTTTCTCTTGTTGATTATTTGACTACTGCACTAGTACCAAAATACTTTTTTTTTAAGTACATGATGACAGTTTTGAGAGGTTGTTACTACAGAACCAGAAAAAGCAATTACACCTCTGCATCATGAACAGACAGAGTATCAGCCGCCCGTTTGCTTCTGCATTTCTGACCGGCCAGGGACTCCCAGGTCAGTACGCAAATGTTCACAGCACTTTCTCTGAACCTCCTTCTTCTCCTGTGCAGACTAAGGAGCCCAGGCACCTACTTCTGGATATGCATTTACCAGCTGCAAAGCAGACACTGCCATACCTGATGTGTAGATGTAGCTTCCCATCTTTATAGCTCAAGGACACAGAGGAATATACCTTGTATATCACCATAAACACATCACTTAACGCTCCACCACAGCTTTCCAGCTTTCTTACTTCGGTAAAAACACCTGCCTTGGTTTTCTACTTCAGACAAAAACATTGCTATTAAGCTGGGGGAAGAAAATGAGCTTCTTTGTTTCCTACATCTCGACTTTAGGCCCACTTATCCCAGTATTAAGGAAGACATAGATTTCAAAACTCTCTTAAAGATCTGTATCACCTACTACGTACTGAGAAAGTTTCCTCGAAGGCTTCCACCTCTGCAAGGTTACATAGCTAGAACACCTTTTTTTTTTTTTTAAGAAAGGAACAAAAACATAAAAGACAATGTTTGCTCTTTTAATATTTCATTTTAATAGTTTAAATGAAGCTACCTTTTAAATAAGCCAATTTTATTGTTATTTAATATAACACGTTATTATAGCTATTAACTTATTACGAGAGCCAAAAACTGCATTTCCTCAGCTTGCAAAGTCAAAGCACAAGACACATTCCAAAGAAAACTTACGCAAAATAAAACAGAATTTATGCTCACCTTTGAACTAATTGATACTTATGTGTCTAGAGTGATTTAGATCAGTAATGACAGAGTGGATATTACTGTTAAGGTCTTTAAAGTCGAATAAACACCATTAATTTTACTCGTGAGTTTTGTGATATTGGTTACAGCAGTAAGTCTGCACACTGACGTGCTCTTTTTAGCAACTGTTAAGACCATTCTTGACATATTTTAAGTGCCACTGTACCCCAATACTAATTAGTCATTTAGAGTAACTATTAGGCTCACGAAGGCAGTGGAATAAAGATTTCTGGGACCGGGAGCTTGCATTACTCCCCATAATGCACGATGACAGGCGCCTGAAGATACAGCTGCGGAAGAAGCCGGAGTACACCTGCTTCTCTCCCTGCAGCTTCTCCCCCGACACCCCCGGATCTTACTGGCCCCGGCGCTGCCTCGGGGGCACGGCTGCGAGCGCGCACCCTCGCCGGGAGGCGAGAACAGCTTCTCTCCCCCCAATGGAAGGAGCGTTTCCGAGAGACTCAGGCCAGCCCCACGTGCTTGCGGCGGGGCAGGGCAGGCTCCGCCCGGCCCTCACGCCCCTGCCGAGGGGTCTCGCTGCCCGCGGCCGGCCCCGAGAGTCCCGAGGGGCTTGGACACCGACCGCCGGCAGCGAGAGCCCCGGCCGGGACACCTCCTGCGCCGGGGCTAGGGACGGAGAAGGCCCGAGGCGGAACGGGCTGTAAGCGACGCCGAGCCCTCCCCCCGGCCGCCCCTCACCTGTTTTGAAGGCCATCTGCTTGTCCTCGCTGCCGCCGAAGAGCTCGAGCATGGAGACGAAGAGGACCCCGCACGAGTTCTGGATGCCGAAGACGGCGCCGTTGCACCACATGGCGGCCAGCATCACCACCCAGCCCCAGCCGCCCTCGGGGGGCTCCGGCGCCGCCGCGCTCCCGGGGCAGCCCGCGCCCCCGGCGGCCTCCGCCGCCGCCCGGGGTTGGGCCCCGCTCTCGCTGCTCCCGGGGCACCACTCGCCGCCGTTCTCCCGCCGCGGCTCCTCGGCCGCCGACGGGCCGGGCAGGGGGGGCGCGGCAGCGGGGTCCCCCTCCGCACCCTGCGGCTCCAGCTGCTCGCTCACCGGCGCCATCCTCGGAGCGAGCGAGAGACCCTCAGGCGCGCCGCTCCCGCCTTCCTCCTTGTCCTCCTCCTCCTCCTCGCGACCTTTCGTCCCCCGCCCGCCTCAGCTCCTAGCCGCGGGAGCTGCTGGCATCCTGCGGCGCCCCGCCTGTGTGTCCGTCCGTCGATGTGCGGGAAGCTAAGGAGGCCACCCCGCACAACACACACCCCCCCTCTTCCCGCCGCGCCGCCGCCGCTTTATTTTAAAAGGGGGGCTCCCTCGGGGGCGTCAGCGGCACGAGCGCTTCCCTCCCCGCCGATTGGCCGCGGGACGGGAGGCGGGAGAGGCGGGACGGGAGGGGGGCAAGGGGAAGGGAGGCGAAGCCACGCTCCTCTCCAGCTCCCCTTCCCCGCCCGCCCTCCAGCTCTGCCTCTCCGGCGGAGGGGGTGGAGCGGGGCGGGACCGCGCCGTGTCAGCGGCGGCGGCGGCGGCGATAAGCGCTCCAGCCGCGGCCGCTCGGGAAGGGGGAGCGGGGAATCGGGGAAGAGGGGGTCGAGGCTGGAAGTCAGCGGCTAACAGCCGCCGCGGGCGCTGGGCGGGAGGAGGGAGGCAGGAGGCGGGCGAGCGAGCGCCCCGAGCCCGCACACAGGTACCGCGCACTGCCCTCGGCGGGCAGGGCGGTAAACAAGCCCCTGGCCCCGCTCCCAGGCCGAGCCCGCTCCCCACGAGGCAGGGCAGCTGCACCCAGCGCCGTCCCGCTGCGGCCGACCGAGCTGAGGGGGGACAAGTCTGAAACTCCCGCCCCGCCTGTTTGCAAGCAACAACCAAGCAAAGAGAAACCGCCCCAAAATACGCACACCCCGCCGCACGCCCAGCCACACACACGCGCCCGCGGTGACAGCTCGGCTCCCTCGGGCCTCCGGGGAGCTCCATCGCCAGCCCTCCTTCCTGAGAGGAAGGCTGCCAGCCCCGGCGGGGGGCTCGGGGCCCTCGGGGCATCCGCTATCCTCCGGGACAGCTGTCCACCTCTCCTTGGGCCACCCTGGGCCAGAGGGGAGCGTAGGGGAACCGCATCTCCCCGGTTGTCTTCTCTGTGTAAAAACAGAGAAAATACTCTCTGTGTACAAAGGAAGAGAAAATACTGTCCTTGCACACCTCATAGCATGTTTCCCACTTGCACAGAGGCATCAGCTCTTGACCTTTCCTCCCCACAGCCAGCGAAGTAAGAGGATATGGAAAGGAGAGGTCAGGAGTGTTAAATGACAAGCTTTTTGACCCATGATCCTTCTTCCAAGCTCTCAGCTGCACATCTGTTCCAGCGTTTGGCAGCTACTTATGTTTTAAGCAGTTTGGGCTTGATAGGGAAGAGCAGCTTCTTCAAAGAAAATCAGCAGATTAAACCTGGATGCTTCGTCCTTCCCTATGAAACCTGGAGTGCTCAAAGCAGCCTCTTGCACTTATACACCATCCCGATCTTTTCTCTCAGAGCCTGGGCTGTTACTGCTATATCATCTGCACCATCCAACTCCTTTGACTGCCTGTTAAAGCCTCTTCCTCCTTTTTTTTTTTGACCCTGAATCACCTTCTCCATCCTATACCTGCCAATGGCCACACGGGTAAACAAAACTTAGTCCAAAATAAAGCACAGATCCATAAGACCATGTCTTCTTGTTCTGCGCTCGTTACTCAGTCACTCTCCACGTGAAAAGTAGCAGCTGAAGATGGAAAACCATATAACAATGTAACAAAAGCCTGTGTAATGTACGTTAAGCAGGTGGTTAGCTTTTAGAACTAATTTAGAACTTTGGATTTTTAATTTTGTATGATTTGTGTGTTCACATTTGTTTTAAAATGTTATTTTTAAAAAAAAGTTTACAAATACATTTATGATTACGATGAAGTGCATTTTATAAGTGCACTAATCTTGCTGCATACGCCATTTGCATCTGAATTAAACATAAAAACATTACATGTACACATACAACAGCAGTAGAACACGGAAAACATAAAAGCCCATAACAAAACATGATCTAGCTGTATGAAACACATAACAATTGTCAAAGCAAAGAGAGAACACTTGGCCGACCATTGAAAAACACATCTGTTCCCCCCAAGGAACAAGTTTTGATGCTTATGAAAAACCCCAAGCTTATCATAAGCTTAACTATGCTCAATCTATTTCATAAGCAATTTAACACGCAAAAGTTAACGCTTCACATTCTCCAGTGAGGCTTTGTACAGAGGCTGTTTTCCTTTCTTACAATAATTTTCCCCTTCCCAACATAACATTTTTTGAACAGTTTTGACAGAGAAAACCTTTCTTTGAATCAATCTTCATTACGTTTGCCAGCAATGATTAACTTAATTAAACTTTCAGTTGCATAAGAATAGACAAAGGCAAAATCCAAGATTGGATCTTAGATGCGACTGATACAAAGGAGCATAGTTCTGAAAGTGCAACATTATATATTATGTTTCTAACTTTTAGTTAGACTCCTCAGATTACTTCACCTACCTTCCTGAATGGGGGCTCCAAACTGTATGACAGATAGTCAAATCTACTGGAGGGAAGAACCAGACGTTTTTCCAGTTTTGGACAGTATTCAATTAAGCACAACAGTAATTCCTTCTCTGCATGTTTTTCAATGTAAAAAAAAAAAACAAAACTGCAATTTTGTTTCCCTGTTTCCTATAAATACTATAACAACTCCCCCACTCTTTAAGATAAAGGATGTGTCTTTAAAAAAATCCATTGTGCACAGCTTCCACTTCTGTGCATTTTTTAAAACAGATTCTATTTTCCAGTCACTGAGTGTTTTCTATACCCTGATTAGTAAGAACTAATTATTTTCCCTCTCTCCTCACATTTGGGAATGGAGAGTCATAAAATCTGATTCTTCAGTATATACAGGTTTTATAAATTTGATATCTGTATCTATTCTGAATGTTTCTTCCCTATTCTGTACCTTATTCCCCTATTACTATCACCTAAACTTATATATTATATAAAAAGAATTAGGGCACATGGGGTCTTCCTTTATGGGCCTCAAGTGATATCTAGGAAAACTTTGGTACACTCTGCTCCTATCAAGAGCTAAGCCTCTTCCATTTTGAGAGAGCACTCTTGAGATCTCAGCTATTTCCCTGGTAGTTCCCAAGAACAAGAACAATAAAAGCTCGCTCCTCATAGCCAGATGATTTTCAGTCATCACCTTCCATGAAAAATGTACTTTGCAAACAGAAAATGGGCAGGTTTGACTTTGGTTTGCTAAAGTTTTTGTAACCCAAATCATTCACAATGAAAACATTGGTGTTTAAATTATTACTAACAAAGAATTTAAAAAATATTATTTCCAAAAAATAATACTAACTATGGAAAGGTATGTGAAAGGAATGCCACCTTTGTGGCTCTACTATTTGAGCCCTGTATGCTCACAAGAAAAACAGTTGAGAAGGAAAAAGAATGGAGATGAATATGAGACAACTGTCATAAAAACCAGTGAAAACAAAGAGGTTAGAGTTATAAAAGATATACCTTGTATACAGGTAACAATATCTGTTTTAGTTAAATTGTTGTTATGAGCAAGGAAAAAAGAATCATAAAACCAATGGCAAAACAGAGCGAAAAGCGGAAAAAAATCAAAAGAGGATGGATATGCTGAGAAATATGATGTAAGAAAACCTTGGGTTTGTCTAAGATGTGTTCCTATTTATAGTAATGTACTTATTTTACATGTTTTATTAATACCCTACAGCTCCTAACAGACAGCAATTGTGCATGCCAAAGACGTAATGCTTTGCGACAGACATTTGTTATGGTGGTACTCAGGTTGTGCCTCTTTTAGGATCAACTCATAAAGGCCAGTGCCAAAGGAGGAATTTGCCCTGTCACCTGTGGGCTCTCAAAAGCTCCAGAGACCACAAAATGGCATCTTCTGCAACCCTATCGGGAATTGTAACCAGCTTCCCACTAAAATTTAACATGCTTTCTCACAAGCTGTTGAAAATAGACCACTACTTCAGTAGCTTTCAGGTGCAGCATTTTCTTCAACCATAAGGAATATTTCAATTGCCAATGACTTCAAAAAAATTACCTTTATTGTTGAAGTACGCTGTTAGCGACACACCAAGACAGCTTTTCCATAAACCATTATATTTGTAGAGTGTTTCAAGATTATGTAGTATTCTGCGAAGGTAAAGTGGACAGGATGCAAAGGCTGAAGACTACATGTTCAAAGAGTTTAATTCTTCCTTATTCCATTAATCTGATTAGAATTTGTACTGTAATCAACGAAAAGAGTATGCCTACATCATCCAGAAAAAAAAAAAAAAAGATCTTCAATAAAATGCCTGACTTTACCACAATTTCCTACAAGCAGTACAATAGATACAAACCCAGGAAATTGAGGAACTATACAGAGGACATGAAGCTAACACAAAATTTTGTGACCTCTTAGAGTAATGATGAAGCCTTTTTGTTGTATAATTTTCTGCTAGTATTAGTAAGGCACCTATTCAGCAGAAGGATTTGGACTTCAGTCAGAAAGATGAGATAAACAGGATAACCATTAAAACACGAAAACATATGGTATCGCCAACTCTGTGAAGATCAACATTAGATTAAATCCCATTCAGTTAGCAGTGTTTATGCATCTCTCAGCCAGACAGGATGTTCTACTGATGTTTCAGACTGGGCTCCAGCTGAGTAGTATGAAGTACAAGAGCTGCATCTGACTGCTGAGCAAATGAGTCACATTCTCAAAGACAAAACCCACAGATTTTATTTGTTTACTGTGGGGAGTGTTGAGAGCATCTAGGCTTAATTTGATAATATCTACAGTAGAAGTTTCCTAAACCGCTATTAGTTGTCAAGATATAGTTTCCCTCCTAATTCAGTAATAGCTCTTTTCTTATTTGTGCTTTAGAAACAGAAATACCAAGCAGAATGAGAGAGGGAAAGGAAGTAGCCTAAATGTCTAACTAGTGAAGCGAAAGAAAAGCAACACGTCCAATCCCCACTTCCATATTTATTTAAAACATCAGTTCTAGACTTAACATTTTCGGTTTTTACGTTCACCTAAAGCATGGGTTATGGCTCAGGTCTGGCTCCATTACAAATTAACTTCAAGTTTAGTTCATTATTCAGTGAAGCGTGGATGGGACTAGACAGACCGTTGTCTGGAACACAGTCAAGGCAGAGCTGCTGTTACTAAAGGTACTAAAGTGAAAGTGGCAGGCATTACCTGTAAAAGCCCTCTGCCCCTGTAAATCTCCAGTTGCACAAAGCTAAGTTTTTGATGTCAGATTTTTGGTGCAGTATTCCTCTAGCCTACCTTGTCACCGTACGGGGATGGGGGCACAAATTACTTTAAACATGAACATTTATGATAACTGATATTGAAGGAGCCCAGATGACTAGCTTAGATGTACAAGTGAGAACTCTAGACGCCTAACATTTGGTGAAATTATTCCCACCCTTGTACATTAAGTTGAAGAACATCTTAAGTTAATTTTTATTCTGACCTCAAACATGGAATTTGTTTTGATCCTATTGCTAAATGAGGAAGCATTAAGAATACATTGTCCTAGCATGATCATTTACCTCTTTCTTGGCAGTGAAATAACTAACACTTTTGGCAACATTTTCATTCATCTTCAAAGTTAACATCTCTTTCAAATGAGCAGGAACTGCTTCAAGCCATTGTTTTAGGCTGTCTTCAGGTTTGGTTTGATACCATTATCCAGGTCAAGTATTTCATGTTACGTGCATTATCATAGGATTTAAGCAACTCAGAGTTCCTTCCTTTTTTTATGTAGACTTAATATCTTCCAGACCACCTTTGCAATCTCAAGAACTCAATTTTGTTTTCAACAAAAGTTTGGAGCACCATAGAAGCAAATGTTTTATCAAATAAACCCAATCCAGTTGTTGTCTAGAAGCAGATTTTGGTTATTTACTCGGTCATCAGTCAATTGACTTTTCAGGTTGCAAAAAGTCCAAAAAGCAAAAAGCTGCTACCTCTGCCAGTACTACCTGGAGTTACAAACCACAAAGAACACAAGCGACACTACTCTTGCTCACTTGATTTTTAAGGATTCTGGTTTCTATGGGAGTTAAATAAACTCTGTTTATCATAACTTTCTATTTGTCACTTCAAAAGTGTTCCTGCATTAAAGGCTGTAGCAAGGGTTAGCAGGTGTTAGTAGCCCCATTTCAAGAGATGATTTACAACAGTGTCAGCATTTTACCTGGTAGGTAAGCAAAACTGTGTATCTAAGTGAGTCAATTCAAATATTAAGGCATACGAAAACTGTTAACAAAGTCTTCCATGTAGAAAGTCTATTTGCCTTTGCAAATTGAACAGATTTGCGTTGAGAAATACAACATTAAAAAGATCCAGCATTTTAAGAGTAGTATAACGGTACTAAATATAGCAAAGAATAGTTTGGGGTTGTACATATTTGCATTGAAATACTCAACTATACAGGACATTGAATATATTATAAATAACTTCATGCAGCTACCCTGTAGCTGGCTCAAAAAGACTTAATTTCATCCTGCTTTTCTACTCACAAATAGTTGCTTTAATATATATGAAAAATTAACAGAAAAGCAATCTTTTTTCCATTTTTCCCCCCTAAATTATTATTCTCAGTGTACATTTACTTCTTAACTGCTATTTGAAATCCTGAATTTGAAGTTGAGTATCTCACAAGAAAAAATCCAGTCTGTTGCAGGTCAGTTCAGAAAAAAATTTACATACCCTCTCTCGTTCGCTTTTCTCCAGTTGATAGGTTATTTAACCCACAATTCATCCCACATATGATAATATAGGTAAAACAGATTAAAAAAAAAAAAAAGGCACTTGGAAATGCCTCATTCAGTCCACAGTGACTGTATTTCATGAAATGAACCTAACAATTCTTGCTAGCACCATCACATACCTCCTCTCTTTCAAAAGCAGAACTAAATTAATCTTCATATTGACAGGGTATGTTATTTTTAAGTTAAATAAATCCTATATCAATGGCCTTCCTCTAAATACGTATTTACTTTGTGGCGAAGTAAAAATATACCAGTTGTTGAAAAGTAGCCACACACATAGGCCCTGCACTGTCTCTTTATACTCTGATAAAATTCACCCCTACCAGATTAGTGGGATAATTCTTACTTTACATACAGAAATAGCATAAATTAATAGAGAAAGAAGGATTTTATAGTATAGCATATATTCACACAGATAAATTTCATTAAGGAATACTAAATTGCCTTCCATATTGCTTAGGCTGAGAGAAAAAATGCACTACCCCTGGCTAGCCTCACCCATAAGGACTACTACATTACCTTATAGCTGATCAGTCATCATGCAGCATTTACTTGAAATCCAGGTGTATATCATCCAGGCTCAGGAGCTCCCACTGTTATTTGTATTCCCTCTGAAATAGCATTTTCGGTAACTCAAGGGATGCAAACAGACTAAGACTTCTCTCTGGGAAACCTGAATGCATTCCCTAACACAGATAAAATTAACAATCGATTTGATTTGTCATCATAATGATCCTTCCAATTACTTAAAAGAAAGACCATGGGAAGATTTTACATTACAGAAGCTTCTGATCACTGCAATGTGACATGACAGATGCAGTATCGGTTTTCAGGCAGAATTATTCAGTATATAAAATGTCTAACTGCCTAGGTGGCTGGATGTGTCTTACATTTCAGTTAGAAACACTTAAAAGCAAAAGGTGAGTCTTCCCTCCTTCCCTCGTCAGGGTGAACTCAAGGTCATCTTATTAAAGCTTCCTGGGATAGTAATATTTAAAATTAAATGACACTCCACCTATTTATTTTACTAAAAGCCCTCAACTCTTTTAAGCTCTTCAAGTAGCATGTTCTAAACCTTTAAGGAGTTGCCAACTGTTTGAATAATAGAGCACTCAGAGTACCACGCTTTAAGGGAAAGATCATGTACTCAAATTGGGCCAAATAAGCAATAAGATGATATAAACCCAAGCCATTTAAACCACATGAATGATTCCCAGATACTTAGAAAACTGATTTATAACCACACAAAAGCAGTGGTATCACAGTTTCAAAATTCACTTTGCTGGAATTTTCTGAAGGATACTGCTGTGTACTAACAGGATTTTACAATTAGTAAGACCTATAATGCTACTGACTGGGCATGCAAACCGTCTACACAACTATGTACAATTCTTCTATTTGAGGTAAATTTGCTATGGAGAACATCATCATTAATCATGAAGTCATCTCAGCTTTCTGTATTATCCATACATACCTAGTATTCTCACTAAGAAAGGCACCACTGACATGAGGATGTGATCTCACAAATAACCCGGGACCCTTATTTTTACAGAAAGAATGTTTTTTGACCTTTTTGACCCACTTTGTTCCCAGACATTGTAATTTTGTAGTTCCTTTGATCTTGAGGCATTTTACTAATTGTATTTCTGCAGGATATTTGATGTATTGCCACCAGCCAGTACAAAAGCAGAAGCTAAAGGACTATCAGTCTTTTCTTATTCATGCCAATACACATCCACATATAGAGGAGGGCTCATTTTTTCATGAGGTAGTTTAATATATCATAGGCATGTGAGAAAAGTTGAACAAGAAGAAAAGAAATTATTCTTAAGACTGTTAACGTGAACTATTGTAGAGTAACTACAGAGCTTTAACTTCAGACTGTCTTTTACTTTATACAATGTAATAACTTGCACCCCCCCTAGGGAATGGGAATAGTTAACACTGTGTCAAAGCTTGGTGTGGAAACGCTTGTTAAAACCCTGCTCGCCTGCATATATCCAGTCTCCTATCTGCTTTTTCTCCTGGGGAAAAATAAAGCTGTCCTTTATTCGGCGTTGGAAGGGTTGATTCACTCCAATTTAAATACAATTAGCAAGATTGTTACACAAGCTGCAGTTGCCAGATCTGTATGGCTGGTAATACCTCAGCCAAAGCACACAGTATTTTCTGTTTTCATTATGACTTTGCAAGGCTACTGGTTGGAAAAAGCAGCTTTTTGGTTATGCAATGAATCCAAGCATAGCCAGGAATTACAAACACTAACAGAAAACCCCAACCTTGTGTTTGACTTCAGCTTTCGCAGTAGCACTGATACCTTAGGGTAACCTCCAGGGGGATTTGAGTGGCACCTTTTTCCACCTGGATTTTCCTGATATGCAGGAACAATGTGAGAAAGACAGACTTCTGACTGTCTCCAGTCAAGATGTGTGCTTCTTGTAAAGGTGAAATGCCACTCTCCTTTTGGAAAGCAATATATGTATGAGATATTAGCTGGAAGCACTAGTTGTCACAGGAGGGTTGACGTATGTTCTCTGGTCAGATATCAGCTTATCATGGCTGTATCCAAACACAATCTCTCACATCTCAAAGCTTTGCTGATAGAGATAGATCCAGCATTCTAACTCTGGATTTCTCAAGCAAATCTCCAGATGCAGAGTCCGTGTTTAATTCCATTCTCACCACCATGACCCTCTTCTGCCTCTTAGCCCCAAACCAACCCTCCTAATTACTTGGATAAATTCCTCCTGATTCTATCTTGCTCTTTCTTAATAACGTGGTTTCCTAACAGTTTTCAGAAACAATTTTGGTGTTAAAGCAAGGGGCATAGGCTTAATATAAGGATTTCTTACCCACAAACATGTAAAAGTTTCAGGTTTGTTTGTTTTTAAACAAATTTTTGTGCACAGCCCCTGTAATTTGCCTAAACTATTCACCACCAGCAAATCCTGGCCTTCCTTTGAAGCCCAAGGCCAGACAGCCTCTCCAGACTTCTGCTTCAACTGCCTTGTTTGTGGTGCTACAGACTCTCTCTTACTCAAGGAAACACTTTCTTTTATGAGAATGAGAAGACTTGTAACTCGGGGTGTCACAGAGCACAGGCCACTAACGACAGAAACACAAGGGCAGACTTTGCATGCTTCTGGTATGTCTGCAATAGCTCAGAAAAGGTTCCTGAGTTAAAAACTCAAGTATTTTGTTACACTCAAGTAAGTGTTACTCACACTGTCAGACTAGGAATGAATTCTCCCATTATAGTTTGATTATATCAGTTTGACTGGAAAGTAAAACATGTTTTGATTAGTCTTCTATATTAGTCTTCTGATCAGTCTTAAATATTCAGTGTTTAAAAGCAAACCAGGCCTTTTTGGCAGGACCCCTAGTAGTACCTCTTTCAGTAATTTTTCTTTTTGTCTCCCTTTAGGCCTCAGTCTCACATCAGGGCAACTAAACTTTGAACCACATGAAGGTAGAAGAAGTTTGCTTCATATCCTATTTATGCTTCTCCAGGCAAAAATGTCACCAGGGAATGATTTAAGGAATGTTTTCCCAATGCTTACTGAGAACTTCTGTATCCCTTTCTCATCCAGTCAACAGGATAATCAGGAATCAAACTATAATGCCAGTTTGGACCCCCTTCTTCCTCCCTACATCTCACTCCTGAGACACAAACACTCACAGCATTCCCTAAATAACAAATGTATCACATTTTAGTTAGCTTTACAGAGCCATTTCACTGTGAAAATGAAAGAGAAATTCAGACTAGGAAAGGAAAATGTCAGTGTATTTGTCCATTAACCATTGTTCTGCCTTGCTGGCTTTTTACATCATTCCTGAAACTTTCTCCTAATACAGCAAAGAACCTAATGCAAGTTTACATTGTTTTTTCTGCAGCAGCCTTCTCTGCTAACCTGTTTCAGAAGTTTGTAATTTAATACATATGCTGCAGAGCGTGCTGTACCTGCATACTCTGCTATTTTTTCTTCTGAAATTAAACAGATGGTTTCCCGTAGATCTGTAAGAACAGTGGGAAACCCCCACTTACATTAAATTTAATTTCAACTTCCCGTGTCAATGCATATCAGGACCATTTGATGTGACAGATCCTCAGACCAATGTAGTTTCTGCCATACCTTTAAAACAGGACCAAAATTCCTGTGCTGCATGTTATGGCAATGAAACAGAGTTAACTGCTGGGTGAAAAAAACAATGTAAAGTTCTTTTCTCCGTAATATCTGACAGTACTTATTTCACACAATGAATAGCTTTGGCATCTGATCTGTTAGCAGCTGACAGCAAACCTGAACTCGATTTTCAGAGGTGTTTTTATGCTCAATATAAATTACGGAGACTCAACTACTGCAAACTCCTGTTTCTGTATGCCTCGAAGGCCGCCTAAGGATATCTTACAGAGCAGGAATTGCCATCTACCGGCCAAGCCGGGAATGGGCTTTGTCCACAATTTATTACTACATCTCTCTGGCTAAATTTGGAAATGGATTTGAGCAAAGAAGACAGTGCAACTGGCAGGCGAGTCTGCCCGCTGGGACAGAAGTGTGAGCACACTTCTCCTTGTCATACCAGAAAAGGAGGAGAAAAACTGTGGAGAAGGTGAGTTTGGGGCATCCATGACATTACTATGGTTTGTTGAGGTGTTGATTTGAAAATCTATAGCTGGTAAAACTATTTTTATCTTCTCATCTGGAAATTACACTTTAATTTTTGTACTTTTGAGTGGCAAAAAGAGAATGTAGGGGTGACAAAACCCTTGTTGCTGGGAGAGGAAGGTCAGATCTCTGCGAATTTCCATCTCCAGATCAGAGCTGGTTAGAGGGAGCAGGGAGACACCACAATATTCCCTGCCCATTCTCATCCCAAATCCTATATAGCACAGCATGCTCATCCGCTGCCTCTTCTCTCTCATCTGCTTTTTCACAGCTGTGACTTTTTTATCTCCCAAGCCCTTCTATCTCCAAACTCCTTTCATAAGCCACACCAGCTCTCAGAGTCAAACCATTTCTCCTCATCCTTTCAATTCAGAATCTCTGACATTTTCCATCTTCTGCTCCATCCTTCCTTAAAGTTTCTTTCATACCAACTGTACTAACTCACACTCTTCTACATGCCCAGCCTTCTTACTGCAAGAAACTTCAGCCCATTGTGGACGCACCTTTGCCCTCAGTGCAGGCCCTCTCATCTGTCCCTGCTGCTTCACCTGCTTAGAACAATTCTACCTTTCTGAAGTCAAGACAAGACAGGGCAGGTGGAAAGGCATGACAAGTCTTAGGAAACACAGATGCAAAGAAGACTTATTTTTCCTCAACCTGCTGGCTGTGCTCTTGCTGATGCAGATCAGTTGGTCCTTCTTGCTGCAAGAGAAACTGCAGATGCCTAATTATCTGATTGCTCACCAGCACTTTTCTGCAAAGCTAATTTTTATCCTCTGTATTCTCACTCTGCACTGGTGCGTGGGATTATGGTATCCCAGGTGTGGGATCTTGCCTCTACCTTTACTGAACTCCGTGAGGTTTTTGTTGGTCATTTTGAAGCAACTTACTAAAATGGAGGCATGACCTATCCTGCCCTCCAGCAGAGTGTCTGCTTTGTCCAGTTCAGTGTTATCCAGGAGCTGCATGCAGGTGCAGACCATCCCGCTGCACAGGTGGTTGGCAAAGAAGTAAAGCAGTAACTTCCTCTTAGTATTCCCCAGCCTTAGTGGAATTATGATAAATGGGCCTTTTTTCTTGTCACTCATATTTTCTAGCAGGAGTTCCAGAGCTTAACTGCCTGTGTTAAAAAATTGCATCTCTTTGTGTTCCATCTATTTTATTCATTGTCTAGTCCCAAATTAACTGTCTTTTCCCATGCAAGGACATCTAAGACAAGAAGAAATGGCCTCAAGTTGCTCCAGGGGAAGTTTATATTGGGTATTGGAAACAATTTCTTCACAAAAATGATTGTCAAGCTTTGGAACAGGCTGCTCAGGGAAGTGGTTGAATCACCATCACTGGAGGTATTTAAAAGACATGTGGATGGTGCACTTGGGGCATGGTTTAGTGTCGGTTGTAGCAGTGCTGGGTTAGTAGTTGGGCTTGATGCTCTCTGAGGTCCTTTCCAACCTAAATGATTCTGTGATCTCAATGTCATCCACAAATATATATATTTTTGCAATATTCCCCTTCAGTTACACCTTTTCCAGGCAGAAGAGATTATTCATTCATTCTTTGGCTTTCTCTGAACTAGTTCTGTTACAATCCTTCTCAAGGTGGAGGACAGGCATAGCTGAACTGCACTCAGCAGTTAGAATATGGGCACACTTTGAATTTATACAGCATCAAATTTTTATACTTGATTTCATTTTCCTCCTACTCATCCTTGTTTTCCCATACTAACCCTTAATATTTGATTTCCTTTTTTGACTGTGGGTATCACAGTGACTCTTTCCCCCTCTACTACAATTGCAAGGTCTCATTCTCTTTTTTTTTTTAAGCCAATGTCAGCTTTGTTCATCATTTGTACATACCAACACATAATTTGAATGGCATTAGAATGCACACTCACAGGAGTCTTCTGGACACTTTTGCAGGTGACACTCATCCACAACACTAATTTATCCAACATAATCATCAAGCTTTGTCATATCATGTTATAAAACTACAAGCTGTGGAAGAATTTGAATATAGCCAGTAACTGGGAAGAAAAATAGCAGGTTAAATTTGCTACTGAGAAACATCAATGTGAAAAAAACCCTTCTCTAGGTACATACAATAATGGTCCCTAGTATATTATTGCAATTTGAAAGTTCATTTGAGAAAAGAGGTCTTGGTTTTATTTTCGTTATTTCTGTGGCAGCAATAGCTCCCTAAACAATGTCTAACACGTACATAAAATCATAGAATTGTTTAGGTTGGAAAAGACCTTTAAGATCATTGAGTGCAACCATAAACATTATATTGCCAAGTCCACCACTACACCATGTCCCTATGCATCACATACCCAAGTCTGAAGATCAGCAAATGTCCCAGCTGCAGTTTTCTTGGAAGGGTCCTCCTGTTTCTGCAGCACTTTCATCAGCTGGTATTGGCATTGCCAAGACCACGCTGCATGTAAACATTCAGTCTCCAGCTGAACACTAACCATTACTAAGAAGAGAAAATAAAAAAGAAAGTGCTGAACACGTCAGAATTAGTCATACAACAATACCTTTGATATTACATACAATTCTTTTCTCAGAAAGAATATAACAGAACTTGAAAGAGTACAAAGAGGACAAATAAACAATATGTTAGAGTTTCTGTGTGAAAAGCATTTAAATTGATGAAGATTCTTCAGTTTGGGAAAGAAATGAGTAAGATGCAGTAACAGCAAAACACAACAAACTGGAGATTACTTCCAGCTGAGGAACTTTATAAA
Organism: Pseudotriccus pelzelni; assembly: GCA_035584735.1. NCBI lineage: Eukaryota > Metazoa > Chordata > Aves > Passeriformes > Tyrannidae > Pseudotriccus > Pseudotriccus pelzelni. The sequence continues at coordinate 69,509,212 of JAWMRA010000113.1, forward strand.
CTACAGGTTTCTTTATACTAGAAAATAACAAGAAAGGCATTAAAATAAAGCTCTGTCGAGCTTTATTTTTGTCACACTCTTTCCCAAAGCACAAGGAACAGGACACTTAATGGTCATTTTAAAGTTCCAGGGTGATGCACAAATGCTATTCCCTGCTACCAGAGACACTGCAGTGTATTTTCCCGTATTTGAGGAAGTCACACGGACAACACATCTAGCATGTAGGGGTAAGTCTTACCTTTGGGAAAGGAAGTGCCTAATTCACATCCACTCAGCTGAAAAGAACTCTTCATGCGAATTGTGGTTGTTCTTTGTCTTGTGACATAGGTGAAAATTCAATATCAAAGTAAAACAATGTGCTTCCACTTAACTGAATTTTCTTTTCTTCAACTTACAAAGCAGTAGAATTGATATGTGTGTTATTGGCATGTTATACTGAATATAAAGGTATGAATGATGACATGGTGACAAATCAACTTCCTCCTATCCCCAGAGTTTTCATACAGTGGGAAGTTTTGGCTTTTAATTCTGATTTGGAACAACACAAGGTTTGCAAATGTTGGAATTCCCAGAAATTCAATTTTTCTGACAGCTTGTTCTTTGTCATAGACTGACTATGAAACACCAGTGTATTTATTTGGAAATGGAAGGTTTGTGACGCTTAAAAATATTTAACTTGTAGATATATTTATTCATACAACTTCTAACCCTTAGTAATCCTGTGGAGGTCTCTCACAGTGAGCTCACTTAGATTTTGGGGTCCATGGAAGCTGGACGTACCCCACATCCAAACTATCGATCTAAAACAACAAAGCACTTTAATCACACAAGTACTTAGAATCATAGAATCACTGGGTTGGAAGAGACCTCCGAGATCATCAAGTCCAACCCTTGATCCAAAATGGCCATGGTTACTAGACCATGGCATTGAGTGCCACATCAAGTCTCACCTTAAAAACCTCCAGGGACAGAGAATCCACCACCTCCCTGGGCAGCCCATTCCAATGTCTAATTAATCTATCTGTAAAGAATTTCTTCCTAATACCCAACCTAAACCTCCTGACACAGCTTAAGACCAAGCCCTCCTGTCCTACTGCTGGGAGAAGAGACCAACCCCCACCTGGCTACAACCTCCTCTCAGGTAGTTGTAGAGAGTGATGAGGTCTCCCCTGA
>JAWMRA010000113.1:69510484-69542886 GCA_035584735.1 Pseudotriccus pelzelni
AGGATGATCTGCTCCATAACCTTGCCAGGCACTGAGGTCAGGCTGACAGGCCTGTAGTTTCCTGGGTCCTCCTTGCATCCCTTTTTGTGGATTGGCGTGACGTTCACCAACTTCTAATCATCTGGGACCTCCCCAGTGAGCCAGGACTGTTGGTAAATGATGGAGAGCGGCTTGGGAAGCTCTTCCGCTTCTTGGCAAGCACAAAATACAAAGGAGGAGTAATGATTCCCAAATAAACAGGAATGCTTGCTCTCATTAAGGATTTCCCTCACTGCAGGGAAAATAAGAAGCAGGGTTCTCCACAACAGACTATGTTCAACACTCTTCTGCAATGTGTGGTTTCAAGTAAACAGGAGATCTTGAAGGATAGGACTGTAAGGCTTGTTTGTTTGTTTGTTTCATAAGGAGAAGCTACTACAGTTCATAAAAGCCATGTTCAGTCTCTGAAGACCCTGTGCTACTTCATTGTCTTAGTGAGGACTTTTTCTTTACACTGTGTTTTTTACTGTGCCTGGCATCCTTCTTGGAGGAACCTGGGTATTAAAGTCCTACAGTAAATAAATGTTTGCAAGCATTTAAAACTTGTTCTTCTTAAAGTTTGGACTGTGTTTTGGATAAGAATAGAATAAGATGTAAGACAAACCTCTCCAGCAAGTCTGCGGTAAAAAACACTATGTCAAGTAAAATTTATATTTTGGGAAGATGTGTTATATTTGTGTGTGAGAGTTTTTTCTTGTTTGTTTGTTTCTTTCTTTTTTATAAGTCTCAAGGGCCTAAGACCTTTTATAAAAGGAACATGATTCAGGAACCTTAGGTAGGAATGACAAGTCACTTCATGCTGTGATGCACTTACAGAAACCCACGTACTTATGGAGAGGTGAGGCAGAACACAGCCTTGTCTTTGTGACAAATGGGAAAAGGTCTTAAAGGTGTTGCTCCAACTTCATTTTTGTCTTTGATGATTCTTTCCCCTCTGCAAGAAAAAACACTTTTCATACAAGTTTCAGAATTATTTTTGCAGACATAATTATGTATCATGTAAGTTTTTATCTCTCCTTTTCCTGTCTTCCAAGTCATGTGTCCAGTTCAATGTCCAAGAGGGGACATAGAAGACCAGAAAATTTCTGATTTCAGTCATCTGGCTTTTGCTGTGAGAAAATACCCCTGTTATTGCCTTAATACTTTGCCTGTTCTTTCTTAGCACTCATTTGTTTCGCTGACAGAGCTAGGCCCACGGAAACTAGCTCTTTACCTACTAAGTTGAAAAGTTCATCCTGTTCTACTTTTTAATAGAATAACAAAACTTTCCTGTAAACTCAGCTCCCAGAATCGATTACAAGTCTAGTGTAGCTGTCTCTGACCAAATGTTGGCACCATTTTAATAAACCACAAGTTTTGACAAATTTTTTACTTCTTCTCTGCTAGAATTTAAAACATCTTTTTCTCCAGACATACCAATCAGGTGGCATAAATCTCCTGCCACAAGCATGAGTCTCTAAAGGAACAAGAATCGCCTTTGACAGAATCTCATGCGTGAGGCCATCTTTTGGGTAGGTTTATTGTGTCCTATGCAGCCTGAATGCTGAGAAAGCATTTCACCTTTAATTTTTCCATAATATTCCTATAACTATACTTTTTCCTTAACAGGGACAGCTTTGTCTATACACACTCAAACTCTTCAGTCACTTTACCACATAAGCCACAGAATAGATTTCCTTCCAGGAATTAAAAGTAACTGAGAACCTAATCAGCTATTGCATCCTGAAAACAGCAACATGGGAACTAATGGAATTTAAATGAAGTTTAAAATACTTTTCATAACTGGAGAAAATAACTAAATCTGCCTTCAAAAGATCTGAGGCTCATGCTAGGATGTAGTGTTAGCTTTCCAAGAGTAATATACCATGCAGTATTTCTGATCATGCTCAGATTAGAGTAAGCCCAACTTAATCTTTTATTCAAGTTCATTAAACAAAATCATTTAACGCAGCTCAGACAGTCTTGTTCATGGCCGTGGCTCCATAGTATCTGAGAGAAAAGAAGTATGTTGAAAAATCTTTATAGCATAGAAAACTCCTTCGTCTAAATCAGAGGCCACATAGGGAGTTTTGTCAGGACGTTACTCCTGAGGGAAAGGAGAAGTTTCCTGAATATTATTTTGAAGGTTGCCTTAAAACCAATCTGTACAGATTTCTTTGTGTTTTGCTAAAAGGCACACAGAATGACCCATCATCTCTCTTATGACTGACCTGGGGCAGGGTGGTGTTGATCTTTGTTGAAAAACCTCAGCATTTCTGAGAGGTTTTCTTTGCTCAGAAAATCAAAAATCCTAAGCGGTTCCACTTAAGTCAACTTCTTCCTGACCAGGTGCTGCTCACAGCTGCACCAGCTCCACCACAGCAGACAGCACAGGCTTCAGCCACAGCAAGGTACATGAAAGCCACCAACAGAGCCCACACCAACAAGGACTTCACAACTTTCACGTTTTATCTCTGTTCCCAAAGCAAATCCATTTGGGAAAAGCCAGTTAACTTTTGCTGTCGCATCTGTACAATGGAGTTAAAAGTGACCTTCACCAGGAAAGTTGTGATGAAGCTTACTGGCAAATGTAGGCCCCAACCCCCTCCATTGGCTTCCTGAAGAACAAACTCAGAACCACAGTAATTCTCAAAACCTGGGCACCATCTTACAGATATTACTCCGCAGCAAAACAAGGCAGCAGTTCCCTCATGTCTCCTGTCCCACCCCAAGCCTTTTACTTCCCCTCCAGTGCAGCAGTCCACCACCTAACTGTGCTGTGAGTCAGATCAGGGAGTTGATGTAGGCTTCAAAACAAAGCAAGCCCCCTTTTCCCTCCTCGCCCCTCCACCTTTTCAAGTGAGTTCAATTCCCTGACCTGGTTGCCAGTCCCACAAACAGCTGCACTTTCCAAACTCCTTAAGTCAGCACTGCTGCTGAACTCCCCACATGGTTTTATCTAGAAAGTGTTTGGTTTGTGGCTTTGGGGTTTTTTTTAAAGAAATATAATTATGTATGAGCTACTGCCTCTGAGAAACTTGTGAAGGCTAATGGCAGGAAGGGTGGGTATCCCTCTCTCTCTGGAAGCAAAGCAAGAAGGAAATGCTCAGCCGTTACCAGGTCTCTGAATCTTTCTTTGAGTGTGCCTTTCTGCTCAGCTCTCAGAGACATGCATCTGAAACACATCAACTCATCAGCTACAGAGTGCACTTGAGTTGTACAGCTGTTTGCCAACAATACCCTAGAAACCCTTAGGTATCTCAGGTATGTTCGGAGAGGGAAGAAGAAAGAAAAAAAAGAAAAAAGAATAAAACCACCTACAAACTTCTTTTCACAACATAAAATATAAAGCCTGACTAACATTTCTTTTAAACAACCCCACTGAGCAAGGAATTATTTCTGTGTGTAGAGTAAGCCAACAGGAGCCAAAATTTATCACCTCTTATGAATTAAAAGCTCATTACTGTTTATTGGCATGCTGCATGTGCACTTTGGAGAGCCTCATTAATTCTTCAAAATAATCTGTTTTCATTGGAAAAAAAAAAAAGGCAGTTATGGGAGGCGAATGCTAGTTCTTCATCACACTCTTTGCAGCAAACTGTCCCAATACAAGCTCCCTGACACAGCAGCTGTGACTGCCCATCTGGCAGTGACTCGTGCCAAACAGATCTTCACTCACGAGAATCAGGAGAGCTCAACTTCACTTAGAGACGTTTGGGGTGAATTTGTACTGCTAAATATTTTACATTTCTTTGTTGCAATGGGAGACTAGTTCCTGTCACACACAAGAGGATGATACACCAGGAGAAGGAGGAGATATTTTGCCTGCATTTTTTCTTCTGCCTCACTCTGTATTCCCTTCCTCACCTTTCTCCAGAAGAGAAAGCAACTTCTGAGCCAAAGAGCTCAGTTGCCGCTGGAAAAAAACATTAGCAACTTGCACTTAAAACTGAAAAGATGTAACTACTCATGGACTTCTTTGGATTAGAAAAAGAGAAATCGTGACTTAGAACGAGGGATATGCCTTTATCTGAAAAACAAGCAGAGAGGGAAGAGGCTTTTAAACTATCTTTTGGCAAAAGATGATGTTAGGCCCCAGCATGCCTCTCTGCAGCTAATGTAGATAGTCACTGTTGCAGCAATAATTCCAGAGCATTAAGCAGCACCAGTAATTCTCCTGCCTAGAGGCCAGCAGCAGTGATCAGTGGTATAATTTGGCAGATTTAAAAGGAGGAGAAATAACTTCAGCACCTAAAGCAGCCTTAGAATTGATCACACAAAGCTTGGTTTTAAGTGAAGGCCCTTTCACTGCATGCCTGCTGAGCACTGCCTTCTTCACAGAGTACATGCTAATGTCAGGAAAGAGGGAGATAAACAAAGATTTTGAAGTTCATCTCACTGTACATTGTAGCCTTGTATATGTGAAAAACAGAGTTTATTGTGCATAAACAATAAAGAAAAAGAAACTCAGGTTCTTGCCAGCATAAAGAGATGGTCTGGATAAACAATAGGAAATGGGTCACTGCAGCTGTGTCTGGTTTGGTTTGGAGCCTGCGAGCGAAGTCAAGAGGAGAAATTTGCAGCAATCAAAACCGGAGACTGGCCCCACATAGGTGTACTTCAGGATCATGGATCAGAGTAAGAAATACAGATTTCATAGGTGTTGTGTTGCATCACAGGAAGAATTATGGGATTATCAAGGGAGAAAGAGGGAATAAAATTAGATTTTGGGGAACGTCATTAACCACACATACCCTCTGCTAAGTTCTACTCAAAACTTTACATTTTCTTCCCCTGAATTACTTTGTTCTTATGTTACAGAAGCAGGAGACAGGACGGGGGAGATAAGTAGACAGAATATGACTGAAAGTCAAAGAAAAGAAGAACAAGTAAGGAACCTGAGATGCCTTAGAACTTGTTAATCAGTGAATATCTACTGTGTTTACCGATTGCTCTGAGTAGATGATTCCTATGTTATTTAGGATAAGCCTTAATCTCAGATTACCTATAAAATTTTCCTCTCCCAACGCTCACCTTCATTTCTTTGCCCACACAGCACTTAGATCCCTCCTGCCTACCATGATCTCTCCAAGATAATTGATTCCCAACCTCGTCAGGTAGGTCTCTCAGAAACCACATCCTCCCAAAGTTTTGGAGTTGTTGACAACTTCCTACTATGTTCTACACAGATGTGTGACAGCAAAGCTGTTCTTCCTATACAGTGTTAGCCATATTGTTAACTTTGAACATTCACCTGTTTAGGAAGGCAATCCTACAGAGACTTCACATTCAGAAGCCTCATGTCTCTTTTCATTGTACAGTTTTAGGAAACCTGACTTCTCATGCAACTGACCTATTTCTCAGCTATGTCTTTAGATTGCATCTGGGGTGTGTCAGCACCGCTAGAAGCACTTTAGCAAAGTTCAAAAGGAGATAAGTTGCCCTTGGGGACAGTGGAGAACTCTCTGCACCATGTGTAATACACATGTCAACATGTATTATGTATGGCTATGTTATATATATTATGCATAGCTAACATTTTCCACTTTCCTCTCTTTAATAATGAAAATGTCTCTAACAGTTCTGCTCTAGTCTCCTTACACTGCTCCCTTATATTTGATAGTATCCAGAATAAGCAATGCTCAGCCTTTTTTCCCCTGGCTGGAGGATGCAGCAGTCAGTGTAATACCCAGTGTGTCTGCCATGTCCTCTTTTCACACTCTTTTCTAACCCTTCCCGGCTGCAACCAGGCCAGTGGGGGAGGGAATCTCTCACAATCAAATCCAGAAAGCACTTACTGAAAACAAATAAGGTTGCTAAGGAACTGTAAAGATAAACTCAAACCTACAAAATCCAGGAAGGAGAAGGGAGGTCATACCCTCTTTTCAAACACACACCGCTTTTTGCCCTCAGTGCTCAGTCTGTCACATTACACCAGCACAGAGCTAAGGCTGTGATGGCGTGCACCCAGGATGGACTCCCAAAAATGCGTGAATCCCAAGAACCTAGTGGGTTTTGACACTCAGTGTCTACCTCCTTTGCTACTTTTTGTAATTCCACCACACAAAAATGAGCTAAGTAAACTTCCAGTGCAGATAGGCTATAAATTTTATGTATGTCATTAGATATCTATAATGACACAATAGCCTAGTTTACAGTAGCAATGAAGACACCAGCACAGCTGGGCAACATCAGCACACGGACTGAGGGTCCACAGAAGGCTCAAATAATACCTTCCTTGCCTTTGCCATCCTGCCAGCTAGGCTAAAGAGAGCACAGGCTTGACTGCTCATTTGCAACTCTACCTCTGTTTTACCGCACAGGTACAGCCTCAGGAGCCACGCTTTGCCCACAGGGATTTTCTTAAAACCAAAGCAATTACTACGCTCAACCCATAAATAAAGTTATCCCCAGCACATTGGGAGGTAGAGATGAAAGCCAGAGGAGAGGGATGAACATGTCAGTTTTGCCTTGCCCATGCCATGCAGACCCTGGGGCCATGTTTATGTGTTTTCAGAGCCTGGTGAACTCTGAAAGCAAGGACAGTTGGAGCAAGGCAAGCCCCTCTCATCAGCTGCCCTTTGAGCACTGCATGTTCTATTCTCCATGCACACAGCTACAAATTTCCTATACTTCGAGAGACTCTGGGAAATAAGATCATATCACTGGGAAGGTTATATTTAGCCTTCCCATTGCCACTCACCTTGAGTTAAATCAGATATTTGGAACATGGCAATTGCCTACCATGCAGAGGTGCTGTTATACATACCATACGCGTTAGCCACCTGCCTTGTGGCTTTATCAGTGTTTCACAGCAAGGCTGAAACTTCTCCGAAAGACATGAGGTGATCTCTCTTGTTAATTTGGCTTCATCCTATCTTGTCATAGAGAGATCCGAGTGGTTCGTTTCTTGTCACGAGAAATAAGAGAGCTTTTCCACTTCCCACACAAGAATTTGCACCAAAATGGCACCCCTTTGACAAAAGCTACAAATAAAAGGTTGTTCACACAAAGAGCTACAGGTGGGGGACATCAGGCACTTCCAGTTCCACCTCTTGTTAAGAGAGACTAAAGACCCTGCAAAGGGTGAATAAATGAACCTGGGTTCTCCCCACTGATTGATTTCCCGTGCCCAAGGATTCATCATCTCTCTGAAGCTGCACAGTAACCACACTCATGTGCTGGGAGGTACAGTAGCCCTCACCTGCCCAAGACTCCTCTTCATACATGGAACAAACCTTTAAAGCAGCAGCATTAAACAAAACCTGCACCAGGATGCAACATCTTGTCTCTGAGGGCTTCTACTGAACAACTGTCTCACTTTTTACATTAAGAGGTAGCAGGATGTTAGATAGTCTACACTACTGCTAAGAAGTGAACTTTTCAAACACCAAATTAAGCACCAAAATTAGCTTCCAAATTAAGAAAATACATCTTACAGTCTTTTAAACTATGGGCATGCAGTCTTTTACGAACTTACAGTATTTTACTACTACTTTTACAAGTCTAAGGTTGTAAAAGACAGCATGCCCATTAGTACAGCACTTCTACAGCTATTACCAAACATGGCTTTCTGAAAAAAGCCTAGTGATTTGTCCTTCAGAAATATGCATTGGGAAATACAAATCTGAAGTACCTTATGAAATCATCAATTTCTCAATCACACGGTTATAGATCAGAGAAAAGGATTTAGAGAGAGCCATGCAAATATATTGATGATAAATATGTCTCCACCTCCACAGTGATCCCAAACTTTTAAAGTCTCTCCTGTTTCACACTACAAATTTTATCAAATGAGCATAGCAAGATCATTCTGTGGGGCATTTGCACAGCCACACTTATGGCTCAGCTCCCTTTCCCACAAGGAAAGTAAAGCTGCCCAGCAGCTTCCATCCAGGATGCAGAAGACAACTGAAAATAACAAACCGCCTATTTCTGATGTGACATTTCAGCTGATTAGAAAACTAGAAAGATAAAGCATTAAAAACATAACCAGGATGAGCAAGCTTGCTGTGTTCATGATAAAGTGTGTGTACACTTTCATCATAATTATGTTTAATTGTGCTTTTATCACAATTATGCTTAAGGTCTTCCAAAGAGACAAGAAGAAATAAAATAGCCAGGTTTTTCAATATATTCCAAAACAGAACACCACACCAAAGTCTCACTGAACTCTTAAACTCTCATCCCCTTCACCCAAGTCTTTAGCTTAGTCTTCACTAATTCACGAGCACAAATCTGGGAGGAAAGAAGGGTAAGAAGGAAAAAGATCTAAAAAAAAAAAATGTACCTTTCGTGGTTGCTTCACATACTTCCATACTGGGCACAAATCAAGCGGCAAAGATTGAAATTCAAACTGTAAAGGTTTCATTTATGCCTAAAGTAAATACCAGGTACTTTGTTACCATGGTGATGAACACAGTAAAAACACCTTAATCATTCCTGATTTTGCCAGCGTAAAGCAGGGCTTGGTGCAATAGTCAAAAGCATAGCATGGCATCAGACATGTACTGAGTTCACACTTTAGAAAGTGGTTTCTAGTTTACTGAGTGTTGCAGTTGTGCAAAATCTGAAACACATAAACAATAAATGAACCAAGAAGTGTATATTATGCACATACACTGCTCTGGTCCTGCGCAGAATTTACAAGAAGAACTGACTGATGAAGGTTCCCAATATAATAGCAGTAAAACTGAAGTTGCCCAGAGAACTTGGGGATGCCTCATCCCTGGAAGTGTTCAAGGCCAGGTTGGATAGGGCCTTGAGTAGCCTGGTCTAGTGGAAAGTGACCCTGCCCACGGCAGGGGGGTTGCAACTGGATGGTCTTTAAAGTCCCTTCCAAATCAAACCATTCTATGGAAACTGTTTGGGAAACGCTTGACTAGCATATAGTTGTTAATACCAAGAGAACAAACACTCAGCTTTGGAAAACTAAGCAAGTCATGTGACATTTTTTATTTTAAATAACCAAGTTCCATGTTAAAGCTGAATACCCCAATGTTGCCTTTAAAATGACAAATGATTCAAAAGATGTTTTTTATAAAACTAATGCTAACAGCAGCTAAATCTTTTATGTCTGACAACTTATATTAATACATATATATATATACACTAAATTTGAAGGTACAGCGAGTTTTCAAAGCTGTTCCAGGCTATCAAGCTGATTTTGACTTTTTGGGAGTAGTCCCGCCATCTTCACCCAACTTCTCTGCTGGTCTCTTTTTTAACCCTTTCATTTTCCGTGTCTGCAGTTTACTAAGGTCTTGCTTCTGCATGTGGATTCGACCGTAAGTTGTACCAAACACGTCATGGGAGATATTCTTCTTCTTCTTAGGCTATAAGGGAAGAACAATGTTAGTATTTCTGAGTAGAGTCCCAGGAGCTCTGGTGAGAATCAAGTGCCTAAAAGCAAGGCCTCATACATTGTTTGGAGTTTAGAGATGAAGATTTGTGCTATATGTCTGGATGCCAGCTGATCACCACGGAAGTGCTGTGGCCCTAGAAATATCAGCTGGTCTAGATAAAAGTAAGCTTTGGTCAACCATACAATAACTAATACTTCAGGTTTTTTTTCTTCTTTACGGATAGAGCTGAAAGTAATGCACTTTCCAAGGTACGTACCTTCAGGGCTTTTGGTTGTTTTAAAGACAGCTTATAAAGGTCATCTGAAGCTAAATGTGTCCTCCTCATAACGAGGTCTAATGAAGGTCCCATCTCTTCCAGTTCAATTCTGGGTATTTTACAGCCAGATTTCTTCAGAAGCACTCTAGCAGGCAAAAAACAACCAAAATAAATATTGTCCCCAGTGGTAAAGAACTATCCATCTTCCTGAAGGGCAGGTTCAATCTTGCAGTTCAAAATAGAAATCAACTGCTACCACTAACTCTATTACTGAGAAAGACATCTGTCAATAACAATTCATAAAATACAAAATACATCCCATTACTATTTCAACATACCCAAAATATAACCTGGCTAATGTTGTTTGGCTGTTTTTTTTTTTAATGAGACCAGTATAATCAGTATTACTGTTAAAACTAAGTCCCAGTACTCTGAAAGCCATATTACACCTCAAATTCAAAACAGCACCCTTGGTATTAACAGACATGAAAAATATTTATTATCATTTACAGCAAAATAATCTGAGCACTATCTGAGGAAGTGTTTTGGGTTTTTCTGTTTTCAGAATGAGACTAATTGATTTTGTAATAAGAGAAATCAAAATCACATGGAACACAAGCTATGAATGTTCACAGCCTCCTAAGGCAGGTCATGAACCAGAAGGTGAACATCAGCAAGAAAGATTGCCGTGTCTTGCCTTTTTCTGTTTTTCTTTCTGTATCTCTGGCTGCAGTCTGTCGTTCTCCAGCAAATATCTAAATGAGGAGAGTCCTAGAAATCAATCTGAGAACAGGCTAAGCCTATGAAGTCTTACACAGTACTCAGAATTCACTAAGCTAATTCACACCACCTTCCTAATCCAAGCTAGAAGGAGGAGCTCAACAAGGAAGGAACTAGCAGATTTAGGGCTCAAGCATTTCCCTTTTGCAGTACAAGTTACCCTGTGTTACGCTGGAGCACCTCTACACACTGCACGTTTTAAATGCAGCTCAAGCCAGTTCAATTACACAACTATGGGTTAAATTTGGGGAAAAGCTGACAAGTGTACCAAAACCCAAAATAAGTAATACACATACTCACTTATAGCTTCGCATGTAAATTTTGCCATCTACAGCTGTGAAATGCAGAACGTACTCTAAACCAGCCAGACGAATACTGGGCACAGTAGGACCTCTGAAGAAATCTGAAAAAGCATTTAAAAAGAGTAAGTGCCAGGTTTCTTGGCTGAGAATAAAACCAACAGATGGCTATAACAAACTGGTTTATTTCAAAACGGACGCACATCACTGATGGGAACTCCATTCCTATAAAGATATTTTTCCTGCATCTAACTAAGCAAGACTATACAAGGGACGGCCTAGAAAAGCTGAATATTCAATGGGAATTTCACAAAATAGCCGTTGCTTAAAACTGCAGCCTGGCCAAAACACAAGATAGAAACTTCACTGCATGTGTTAGTGTGCACTGGTGAATCCAAACGTGTAGAAATCCTGACAGGAGCACAGTGACTTCCCAGAGGTAATGGGGTTGCAATATACGCACTACCTAAAAGTAAGTACATGCAAAAGAGCAAAGATACTTCCAGAGTGGTGACTTCACATTATTAAGCTAATTGGAATAACTGCATTTTCTATTCTTATAAATATTCTGCTGTAAAGTCAGAAAAAAATCATCTTATCTTGTATTTAGGCTAGTTAATACTCAGCTAAACACAGATCAGTACAAAGAAGCCATTTGCTCAAGTGTCTGTTTCAAGACATCATTCAAACCTGATACTTGATTCTTAATCGTAGCCAGATTTGGAAGAACAGAAAGAGGGATCAAAACCACTACAAAAGAGATTGAAACTGTATCTTGTCTACTCTTACCTACATTCTCTCTCTCTGACTTGGGAAAAACACTTAGATGTGTAGTTTCTCTCATACCTCCCTTACAACAAGGCACTGTTGTCCTCTAGGTAGAACAATATTTGTCATTAAATCTAGTGTTTTCCCTATTTAATAAGCAACACATCTATAAAATTAAGGCACTTGAAATACTCGCTTAGTTTGCAAAGAGAACACTGATACACACAGATTAAATAATAAGCTGCCTGTAGCGAGGTTCTTATATCAAGCTATAAAAATATACTGTGCAATTAGAGAGCTTGCAAGGAGCACAGCAATCTGTCCAACACATGCAGAGGGTGAAGAAAGAATGTGACCTTGACCAAGGGAACAAGGTGTGCTAATAAACACGACAGGGCAGTGCTGAAACCTAGAAGAACTGCTAACAGATGCAAAACACATTAGTCTTTCCTTCTCTGTCCCATTTTCAGATCCCTTGGCTAGTTGTCCTTTCCTCCACTACCTTTTTTCAAGAGAATCAGCACTGGAGTGGCATCCAAAACAAAGTCTTGCTGGCGAATACCAGCTGGAGTCAGGCCAGGAAATTTCCTTGGTCAATTAAATACTCTCTTTCCTCTTCTTTTGAGTTGAGCTTGTAGTTAAAGTTGCAAAGAAAACATCTTGTTTGCTTGTGGCATATTTTTTTCCCTTTGTCTAGTTCTCTGCAGGTACACAAGCTTACATTTACAGTGGTTTTATTGGCAAATAAATCCCCTTCATATTTTCCTGTGGCATCATACATCCTTTTACCCACAGGATGATCTCTTCCAATAAACGCAGGTGGTCAGGAATTTCTGTTTCCTGGCAACACTGAAGAGCTGCAGAAACCTTACACTTCAGTATACCCAGAGAGTTGAAGGTTTTTTTAAGGTACTCTTAATTTACAACTCTTGCTTTGGTTGGATTACAGACTTGTTTTCTCCTTTCTTTCCATTCCTAGTTCTCTCTCCTCCTTGTCCTCAAACATGCTTCCAGGACTTCTAATTTACTCTTTCCTGCAGAGAGCTTCATAGGACCTTTCCATTTCCACATTAAATGTCTATATTGTTTTGGAATGCAAGTCTATGTGGTTTTTTCTGTATCAATTTGTATCCAAGAGCTGGTAACACTGTATTCTAAGTAGCTATAGTTAGCATTAAGGCAGTTAAACTCTATCCCAGACATTTCCCAGCCATGCCCTTATTGGCCAGAAGGAGTGCTTGAAACGCTCAAAAAAAGGCTGTGTGAGGAAGGCTGTACGCAGAACAAGGCGACAGTCAATCTAAACTTGCATAGGTCTGCTGCAAACCAATGTTTTACAAAGTGTATAAGCAAGCCCTACAGTGCCTAGCCATTTTTAGGACAAAATGGGTGTGTGATAACAGAACTGGGAAGCAGGCAGTGTTGTAAGAGTTAAAACATTTTATAGATACAAGCAACGGCATTCAAAAGATTTTTATTGTAAATAACTCCTACACTACCACATCAGAGGGCAACGAAAACCAAAAGAGAAAGAATGTGATGTCTTTGTCTTCCAGGTCTCTAAGGGAAATGCAGCTGTCATTTATTTCTCCTAAATAAATTCTTCCACTTCACAGTTTAATCAGACTATAGCGTTAGGTTACCATGAAGACAATAACCCACCCTTGCCTTTATTTTTACAAAGAAACTGCTGTTAAGATGATATTCCAAACATGCATTAGCCCTTTTGGTATCACAAAAGCCAATGAAAGCTTGGTTGTTCACCAGCATCACTGGCATCACGCTGCTTTGGCAACAAGAAGCTGCCAGATATCTAATATTCCCTCTGGGATCCCAACAGTACTGGTACAGCAACAAAATATTTGCTGCTGTTGTTACGAAGACATTTTTCTATCTGTCTTAGCAATAGGTTAAAGGCACCATCTTTTGCAGAAACAGAATGAATCAGTTCTTCCCTGACAGTTAAGGGCAGTTTTGAAGCAGGTCAAATTATTACCCTAACGATTTTAATTGGTTAGTAACACCTTCGAGCCTTTACTCTCCTTAACCTTTTCCTTTGTCCACTGTTTTGCATGCAGGTATTTCACAAAAGTCAGCAGAACAATTAAGACCTGGAGTATTTTGGCATACACTCAAGATTGGGTGTACAGTACATTTGACTGCAGTCATTAATGGCAAATAAATAGGAAACGAGAAAGGACAGATGAACAAAGAAAGAGGACAGGACAAATTGCTTAATTATTGGGTAACTATCTTGCTATGCATGTCTCCCATTTAAGCTCTTTGATCACGGGGTGCATGAGCACATCTGGACACCAACCACCAACACTGTGCAGTTGTCTGGAGCACAAGTCCTGTGACGAGGGACTGAGGGAGCTGGGGATGTTTCATCTAGAGGAGGCTCAGGGAGACCTTATCACTCTCCACCACTCCCTGAAAGGAGGTTGTAGCCAGGTGGGAGTTAGTCTCTTCTCCCAGGCAACTAGCAATAGGACAAGAGGACACAGTCTTAAGCTGCGCTGGGAGAGGGTTAGGTTGGACATCAGGAACAAGTCCTACACAGAAAGAGTGACTGGACATCGGAATGGGCTGCCCAGGGAGGTGGTAGAGTCACTGCCCCTGAAGGTGTTTAAGAAAACACTGGATGTGGCACTTAGTGCCGTGGTCTAATTGACAAGGTGGTGTTTGGTCATAGGTTGGGCTTGATGATCTCAGAGGTCTTTTCCAGCCTAGCTGATTCAGTGAGATTGCCTGAACAAAACACACTTCAGAAAATAAATGCACCTGCTTCCTGCAGTATAAATACTCATTCACAGCAATGCAAACATGCAGTATTAAAGCTCACTTATCTTTGTATTCAGTATTCACCCAACTTCAAAGACTTAAAAGCTCAGTTACTGGCCTTTCATTCATCCCCAAGAACCAGTCAGCTGTATGGAGAGAATGAAAATTTCCTCCTCTCCTGCTCTCTTCCAGTCTCATTCCAGATTAGAACCTCGCTTTAAGGAATTATAATACTACGGACAAAAATTCTCATTTTTAAGGTCTGTTTCTAAAGAACAATTATTTACCTGTTTGCCTAGAAATCCAAGAATGGAACTGAAAGAACAAGACTGTTATCGGGCCAGTTTCAGTATTTTATCAGAGCTTAAAAAAATAAGTAATCTGCCTTTAGGAAACCTATTAGAAAGAAAAAACACACCACCCTACTTATTAGATCTAGTTCTACCAAGCAAGATGCATTGACAAGGGACACAGTACCCTATGACCTCTATGTCTGAATAAGCTACAATGTGCTTTATCTTCCAGAGCCTCCAACCCTGAGATAGTAAAAAATGCCAGTTTGTTTCCTAAGCTCCAGGCTTGCCCTGAAGTTAGGCCACAGCTATTATCTGCAGCTGACTTTTACTGCACGTGTTCTTTCCAAGTACTCTAATCAATGGCACATTTGTTAAAACTGGTGGAATTTCCAAACAGAAAATGCTTTCATTACAAAACAGAAACTCAAATACACTGATCTGACCTTTCTGTAAGCAAAAATATCCCACTTTCTGAACTTAATCCACTGATTTCAATTTAGATACTTCAAAAATATTATTCGGTTAGAAAAGTGACAATTCAGTACAATTACAAGGTCAAGACATTTTGAAAAATGACACCTTTCCCATAATCAAAGCAATGAATTTCAGTGAATCCAAAGTTTCAACTTAAGAGTCTTTTAGGCTAGTCTTTTTTTGCCCCTTTAAGAGTCATGATCATTGGTTAACTTCAATTTAGTGTGACATGAAACTTACAAGTGCCTGTTCTTGTTTTCTTTCTGTGCTGAACATAAGCAAACATTTATTGACAAACCAGCATTTCCCAATAGGTCCCATTACTACAGATTTATGCAATCCCACTGTTTAAATAATCAAAATACTGACCAATAAGAAGGCTCTTCAGTCTTCTGTATTCTTCATTTACCTCAAACGTGTCACCAGCAAATATCAACATAGGTTTTGTTCCTTCGGGACATTTACTGTTCTGTGGAATAAGAATTTTAAAACAACAAAAATTCAGACTGTGTTAGGGAACGTATTATTGACTTAGGTGGTCAGCCACTCAACACTGAATGAAAAACTGCAGTGACCTGTGGTCAGGGTGGACAGAATAGACACTTTTTTTTCACTGAACAATGCTGCACATGTATGGAGGGACTTTGTTTTTAAAAGGGTGAATTGTATTATTCTTTGTTCTGGATTAAAAGAAAGAGGGCTTCTTTACTATAAAATGTATAAGATAACTGCTTCCAGTGGGAAAAAAAAGAGTGAATTTGACTGCAGTTAATAAGAAGAAAACGAAAATCAGAGGCAAACAAGTTTATTCTACTTCTGACATTGGAGAGTACATAAAAAAGCCTAAAAGAACAGTTTAGTCAATAACATAATTTTAATTCTGGAAAACAGGTACATTTATTTAACTATAACTTCCCCGTTATAAACAGTGTTATGAAGATACACTCTACAGTCTGACTTCAAGGGAAGGATTCACATTTATAAACCATAATTTCTTTGCTATCCTTCTAAACAGCCCTACCAACTTACACACTGTAATAAGTACTGTAAAAATTACTTATTTTTCCAGTGCATGAACTGCTTGATACAGAAGCACACACATATGACATAAGTTTTAGTCTTGCCAAAAGAAGCCTAACATAGCCATAAATGTGAATTTTCTCTGGATTTAAATAATCAAAGATGTTAGCTCCTGGTCTCAGTTAAGTATAGTTCCCTGAAAAATGGCATTTATGTGCTACTAAAAGCTAAAGAAAGTTTTGGGATTATCTCAGTCAGCAGAGTGATTCTCTTTGGTTATAATTTGTGAACAAAGATTTCAGATTTCAAAGCCTGCACCAGTTTATATAGGAACCATAAGCAGAATCTGACAATTTTGTAAATGTAGCCCTTTAATTAAAAGGAAAATATTAGAAATAAATCAAGACTAAAAGAGAATTTGCAAAGAAAGTTGCAGGCTTGCTTAATACAAAAAAAAAAAAAAAAGCAGAGCATAAAATTAACATTTTGGAGTACACAAATTACCTCACATACTGCATGAAACACTTTTTTAAACAAAAAAAATGCAGCAAAAAAATCCACCAGTAGGTGTCACTGAAATACTGGATTAGCGATTCCATACCTTGACATCTTTTAGGGATACAAACTTCTCCACGCCTAGCTCAATCATGTCCAGGACATGATAGTCAAACATGCGACCTGTGAGAGTAAAAAAAAAAAAATCCAGCTATTTAAGTAGTCACTGAAAATGACACCTGTCATCCTAATATAAAAACCAAGTGAGACATATTACCTATTATCAGGTTGTTAGGTCGCTTCTTGTTATGAGAGCCAAACAGAAACAGAGAACAATCTGATTTCTTGGAAAAAAATTCCTGCAATTGAGGAAAAGAACAAAACTGATGAGCTACAGGTTGTAGGGTTTAAAATATTCCGCAAAGGTATACATCACAAACCTGTGAGTTTAGGAGCTGCTTAATGAGAAAAGCTACTGCACTTATCAGAAGAGTTTTGAGAATGCTCAGGTCCACTTCAGTTAAATTTGACAGCTAGATTCAAGGTTTCAAATAATTTCTTTTTTTTTTAATTTTACTTTCCACTGCATCTTAAAGGTCAACCCAGGCAATTTCTTTCTTGTTGTTTTATCTGTAACGCTGTTTTTCATAACTTCGCATTATTTACTTCTACATAAGATACTTTCATCCACTTTTCTTTGCCTGAAGAGTCATTTGCAAGCTGAGTGCAGTAGTAATGCTTCATTTTAGTTACTCAGCTAAACTTTACACAGCCTATTAGCTTTGCCTAACAGCTTCTGAACAATCAGTTAATTCCCTCAACAGCAAGTCTACAAATATCTGCAAATATCTAACCTTCTCACACTCAGCACAAGAGTCCTACTACAGAGCAACTTCCTGTCAATTTATTATTTAAGATTAAGATGCCATTTAAAACCAACCCAGTGGTGACTATCATAGAGAAGATCTTTTCTCCAGGTGGAGTAAATAGAGAACCTATTATGGTATTATGTCCAGAGCCAACATTACAGCAGTTCTTTTTGTGGATGTCCAGCTCTGAAGTCTTTTTGTACACTGTTGCTTCTTGAGGCAGCTCCTCATCTTGTGTATCAGTGGTTCCGTGATACACACACACACACACAATTTATCCAGCACTCCTCAAAAGCATACACCTGCACTTAGCAGTTCTGAAGCAGAAAAGGACACTTCAACTCCTCCCACCCCTGCAACAGTATCGGCTCAGAGGACATAGCAGCTCTGTCCCTCTGGCAGGTGGAGAAACACCTGGAGAGTTTGGATTAATTGCATATACAAATCACACAGCTCAGCATGCAGTTTTGCCACCAGGTCCCTGAAAAATGCTGACTCTGGAGAGGCCAAGAACAGACCAGAGAGGACTCCCCTTGAAACGCTTGCTCATACAGCTCTGTTAATTACTGTGTATTGATATCTGTACACTCTCTAATAGCTGTATATTAAATAGATGCAAAAAACTCAAATACCTCCTGCATATACGGCAACAACATATACACTGCAAAGCTGCCCTTTTAAAAAAATGCCTGAAACCAAATGAAAAAAACCCCACAAACTAACTTTATTTGACTTTCTATACCTTTCTGGGCTCTGATTTTCTGCTTGGCAGCTTTCCAGCTACTTTTGCCCCAGCTTGTAGTGCGGCATAGGGTTGTTGTGAGCCAAGTGCAGGACTCTGCCCTTCACCTTGTTGAACCTCATACAACTGGCCCCAGCCCATCAATCCAGCCACTCCAGATTCCTCTGTCAACCCTGCCGACTCTCAAGCAGGTCAACACTCCCACCCAACTTGGTGTCATCTTCAAACTGACTGAGGATGCACGCCATCCCCTCATCCAGATCATCAATAAAGATACAGAACAGGACCGGCCCCAATAGTGAGCCCTGGGGAACCCCACTGGTGACGAACCACCAGCGGGATGTGGGACCATTCACCACCATCCTCTGCGCCCGCTCAACCAGCCAGGTTTTTACCCAGCAAACAGTGCATTTGTCCAAGCCACGAGCAGCCAGCTTCTCTAGGAGAATCCTGTGGGACACAGTGTCAATGGCTTTATTAAAGTCAAGCAGGACTTGCTTTCACAAACCTATGCTGGCTGGGCCTGATCCCCTGGTTGTTCTGCACATACCGTGTGACAGTGCTCAGTATGGTCTGTTCTATAACCTTACCCAGCACTGAGGTCACGCTGACAGGCCTATGGTTCCCCAGATCCTCCTTCCGGCCCTTCTTGTAGATGGGCATCACAATGGCTAATCATCAGTCAACTGGGACCTCCCCAGTTAGCCAGGACTGCTAAATGATTGAAAGGGGCTTGGTGAGCTTTTCCACCAGCTCCCTGATTAACCTTGGGTGGGATCCCACTTGGGCCCACACATGTGTGTGCCTAAGTGGTGTAACAGGTCACCAACTATTTCCTCCTGGATTACGGGAGTTTCATTCTGCTCCCTGTCCCTGTCTTCCAGCTAAGGGGTCTGGGTACCCGGAGAGCAACTGGCGTTGCTATTAAAAGACCGAGGCAAAGAAGGCATTAAGTACCTCAGCCTCTTCCTGATCCTTTGTCTCTATGTTTCCCCCTGCGTCCAGTACAGGATGGAGATTCTCCTTAACCCTCCTTTTGTTGCTGATGTATTTGTAAAAATATTTTTAATTGTCTTTTATGGCAGTAACCAGATTAAATTCTAGTTAGGCGTGGGCCTTTCAAATTTTCTCCCTGCATACCCTAACAACATCCCTGTAACACTCCTGAGTGGTCTGCCTCTTCTTCCAAAGGTGATATAATCTCTTTTTATCCCTGAGTTCCAGCCAAAGCTCTCTGTTCAGCCAGGCTAGTCTTCTTCCCTGATAGTTCATCTTTTGGCATGTGAGGACAGCCTGCACAAGAACGTTGTAAGAGAAAACATTGTTTATACTTACCAATGATGTTTGATCCTCAAAAGGCCTGGTAATATTTTTCCTGAGAGAAGGGGAAAAAAAAAAGTTAGAAGGAAAGAAAGAGAACAGGCTCAGATAGCCACTTCTACCTAGTTTTCCAATAATAATAACGTTCTGCATTCTACTGGAAACTCTGGCAGTAGAGGCTCAGTTAGAGTTCAAACCACAAGTCATATTAATACAACCAGGAATGACACAGTGCTGCCATTGCCATTCTAAGTACTTTCCTCCACACTTCCTGTCTCCTGGGGTCTGACTTCCAAACCACCATCAGCACCAGTGACACCCCATGACCAGCTGCCTTTGCCTGTTCATTCAACATTAAATTAAGCAATTACAATTGTCTCTGCACTACAGCCATACAGATACTGGGTTCCCCTTTTGAGCAAGACTTACAGCTGAATCCTGCTCCATACCACCTGCCACAGAACAGGGCTCAGCATCAATGCTGATCATGTGTAGCTTGTTTCCAGTTTATTCAAAATTATGATCACTCTCAGCCAACTCAGGTGACCCTTGTCATTGTTCAAGCCTCCACACTGGCCAGCATCTTTATTCATGCTCTGAAATTACCAAAAGCTGTCTGTCAGAAGACTTAAAGATGTCAAAGTGAGATCACTTACTTTTTATACAGTACAGCAAAAGGCTTCTTCACAGCATACTGCAAAACACAAAGTTAAACACGTGTTATCTCTAAAACATGCCCAGCACTGTTTTTGCTATAACTCTACAACTTACATTATCACATGAAACAGTAACTGTTTGTGCAGATCAGTCTAGAAGGCACCTCAAAAAGCCTGATGACAGTAACACCCTTCAAGTCGGTGAGAATCTTGGTTTCAAATTAATTGAAGGAGTTATTTGTAGAAACTGAGAAGCAGCTGAAATCAAAGTCACGTAAAGGAATCCCTCTGCTTCTAGGGGTATGAGGAAAAACAGCAGCATAAGATGGTAAGAAAACAACAAAGCAATGTAAGAAAAGAGTGTAGGAACAGCTATAATATTTTTCAGCCATGGATTTAGGAGACAGGATTGGTAACTTAAAATTTTTGGAGAGGCTGCAAGCTCCATATCAATACACACAAGCAGTTTACAGGATTTGGGATACGACTCAGCTGTGTACTTAGGTATAGTTCCAGTTCTGTACCTAATCCTCTTGTTTTCAAAGGGACTTGGCAAAACTTCACTTTAAATGCTGGACAATTGTGGAAAAAATAAGAGAGCAAGCTCAACATTTCTGGCAAAGAAGAAATTGGAAGAAAATAGTCTCCATCAATAAGTAGGTAATGACGCCTTTGGAGTACTGGTCAATCTGAGATTTGGGGTACAGGAAGAGTATGAAAATACTGACAGTCCAGCAGAGAAGATGCAAACTGTAGTAAAGAGAAAGGAAGGTTGCACACTATGTCCAACAACTTACAATATCTTTAAGCACTGCAGTCACTGTTAAGTTTGCATTTCCTCCTCTTATGAGCATAGCATTTTTTGTATTTTCGTTAAGCTTGGGTTCTCTCTTCTCAAGAAATCTTTTTGCTCTCTTAGTTTTAGGCTTTCTGTAACAATAAATTAATAGTTAAAAACTTAATATTAGTAACAACACCTGACACCACAGAAAATAGTGAAACCAAACTAGAATTGGAACAAGCTGTATTCAAGTACCTTGTTTCAATCACTCAAACTAATCCCAACCAGCAGAAATACAATCAATGCCAAAAGCCTAGTCTCAGATGAAGGTGTTTTACTGCCACTCCTCTTCCTCTCTGTCCTCCCCAGCTACCAAAGGTGATTTTACA
Organism: Pseudotriccus pelzelni; assembly: GCA_035584735.1. Lineage (NCBI taxonomy): Eukaryota > Metazoa > Chordata > Aves > Passeriformes > Tyrannidae > Pseudotriccus > Pseudotriccus pelzelni. The sequence continues at coordinate 69,531,797 of JAWMRA010000113.1, forward strand.
GTCTTGTGATTTTACAGTCTTGTGCTTTTCAGTTTCTGCTAATTTAGAGGATAAGATATACCAGGATATATTCAGCCTGTCTACTGACAGGCTGAAAGCTTCCCCTCATACCAGCTATCCCCCCCAAGCCAGAGACTCGCTCCTGGGAAGAGTATAGCACATCTGTTGGCAGGAATCAGAGAGCAGGGCATTATTCAGGTGAAATACATCAGCCTTCGCAGGGGCACACAGCTTATATAAATCAGTAACTACATGACTTCAGAAATACGTTTTTCCACCAGATCATCTTCTCTGTGAAACATTATTTTTAGTTTCTTTTTGAAAACAAACACACAGGTGTCACAGGACACAGAATAATAAGGGTTGTAAGGGACTTCTGGAGATCATCTAATTCAACCTCCCTGCCAAGGCAGGGACACCTGGAGCAGGTGACACAGGAACTTATCCAGGTGGGTTCTGGATGTCTCCAGAGAGGGAGACTCCATGATCTCCCTAAGCAGCCTGTTCCAGTGCTCTGCCACCCTCAACGTAAAGAAGTTCTTCCTCATGTTGAGGTGAAACTTCCCGTGTTTTAGTTTATGGCCATCGGTCCTCATCCTGCCGCTGGCACCACTGAAACTCCCAGCAGAGACGAAGACAGTTCTCTCAGGTGCACAGAAACACACAAATCCAATACCAGCTGAGCACCGCGGCTCCTTTAAGCCGCCAACTGAGTAAGGGCTGACTGGCCATCACTAAAAAGACGGCAGCGCTCTGTTTTCCTCCTTCCCGCACGTTTTGCAGAGGGCTTTCCTCTCGGCCGGCTTCCCCTCCGCAACCCTCCCCCCAGCCCCGCGGCCGCCGGCTCTCGCTTCCCCGGGGAGCTCGGGGAGGCAGCACAGCTCGGAGGCCGGGCGGAGACCCCCGGCACACTCACACCACGCGGTCCAGCGGATCCATGGCCGCCTCCTCACGCGCGGAGGGACGCGCGGGCACCGCCCCCCGGGCGCGTCACGTCCGCCGGGAGCGCGCCGGGGCGGGCGGCGCGCGTGCGCGGGGCGCGGCTGCGGGAACGCGGGGGCGCGGCTGCGGGAACGCGGCGGCAGCGGGAGCGCGCGCGCGCGGACACCCGTCCCGCGTGGAGAAGGGCCGGGAGCGGGAACCGCACCGGGAGCGGCTGAGGCTGCTTGGTGTGTTCAGCCTGGAGGAGACTGAGGGGAGACCTCACTGCGGCTTCCTCACGAGGGGAAGAGGAGCGGCAGGCGCTCTGTGGTGACCAGTGACAGGACCCGAGGGAATGGCCTGAAGCTGTGTCGGGAGAGGTTTCGGTTGGGTATAAGGGAAAGGTTCCTCACCCAGACGGTGGCTGGGCACTAGAACAGGCTCCGCAGGGCAGTGGTCACAGCACCAAGTCCGACTAAGTTCAAGAAGTGTTTGGATGATACTCTCAGACACATGGTGTGACTCTTGGGGATGATCCTGTGCAGGGCCAAGAGTTGGACTTGGATGATCCATGTGGGTCCCTTCCAACTCAGCATATTCTGTGCTTCTGTCCCCCATGCCCACCAGTTTTGAACTGCATTTCAGATAAGCAACTTGCTGGGCCTTTTTTTCTACAAAATTGGTAAAAAGGCCAGAAGCCAGTTCTGCTAGAATATTCCTTGTACATAAGGGAAAAAGCTCACACATAGTGACAGACTTGGTTAGCAAAACAGAAGAGAGAGTTGCATTCTGACAAAGAACAAACCCTTGGAATCACCTCTCTGTTCTCAACAGCTGAAGGGGCCATGGCAAAGCGTGCTGGACCTTCCACCCACCCAGCCTCCTCTGCAGGAGGTTCAGCTCTCAGCAAGGGCAGCCCAGCTCTGCAAATGCTCCCCCCAGCAGATGAGCACATGTTTTATCAGTTCATAACATTCCCAAGATCGTTATTCCCATAAGTTATTATCTATCAGCACCACACAAATCAAGTCTGAATGATTCTTTCAGACTTCCATGGTTGCAGTTAAATCCAGAGAGACAGCTGAAAACCTCAGGTGCAGACACAACCCTGTGAAAGATCCACACCCAGGCTGGAGGCGTACAGAACATGTTCCTTCTTCTTCACCTCCCTCTCCCTGCCTCCCTTTCCCCTATGATTCAGGTTGCTTCTACATAATAAAAACAGAACACTGGGATGGATGGTTTGCAACTGCTGTGGTTTTGATGACTTCTCTTTACTGATCCTGTGCTGTGAACAACACTGGGAGTGAACTTCTCTGATCATTACTAATTAAACTATTCCGTAATTTTTCTGGAATTAGTTAGGTGTTCCCATCCTCACTGCTGCAGTTACACTGTTCTGAGGGAGGCAAACAAAGGTAGAAAGATAGAATGGTCAGGAAGAAAATGTTTTCTGTTTAAAAAAATGTTGTGCTTTTAAAAACATTATTCTGAGTGCCCCACACACTCGACTGATATAAAACAGTGGGTGACAATATAAATTATGTAGCATTATGTAGTTTCAACCCACAGACTAGCTAGGCACCAGAACACGTTACCATCGACAAGTTTGGGAACCACAGATGCATGAGTACAGCATCTTAAGTATAAAAACCTTTAGAAAAATGCCAGAGGAGAGTATTAGAGCCAAAAAGTTACTGGGAGAAAAAATAAAAAGGGGGGGACAACACTTCCTTTGGTATAACATACATTGTATTATACAGAAAATGGAAGGAGAGTGACAGATGACTCTTTAAGACCTAGGTTTCGGTTGCTGACAAGTTTGCAGGGGTTTTCAAGACTTGAGTGGACAAAGACCCGAGCAACTTGCCCTGAATTCAGTGTTGATCTTATTTTATATAAGAAGCTAGATTAAAGACCTCCTTAAGTCCCTTCCACCATGAAGGATTTCTAAGATCCATCAAGGAGAGAGACAAAAGACACTAGAGAAAATCCAAACTAAGCAATTTGCTATTCAGTCAATAAAATGCACACTTGCACTGCAGTTATTGAAACAAAAAGAATCAAACATGTATGCAGCTGAATATTGACACACAAGGGGAAGCTATATTTGAAAAATGCAAGACTTTATTTTAAACAATGGTGTTTTTTTTCTTTTTACAAAATGTTCCAGACTCTACAATATCTCAACATTTTTCTAAGTTATGAGTTTAATTATGTAACCATTTCCACTTGTTCAAGTTTGAGGTAGAGACAGATACATTTCAAATCAGTTCTTTTGAAAAGACTTCAGCCCTCCCCACTATTTTTCAAACACAAAAGCAATGCACAAGAACACAATGTCTGTTTTTCCATTATTAATTGCTCAGGTAAAGTGGAAATCATGTCATGGCCTATAAAAGTTGGCCTGTTAATTCTGTGAAGAAATCACGACAAGATCAGAGTTGATATCATGAAGGGACATCCTCTAAGGCAGTATTTCCAGAAGGAGATTCCTCTGCCCCAGAAGCAGGGCTGTCAGGCAGAGGAATAGAAGCATCTATTTCCAAGGTGTGCTGCTTCTCCAGATCACAATTCATGTCAGAATTTCCTTCACCACTCACCTCTCCCTCTGACTCTTCAGTCAATTTGTCTTGGGCCTGACCTGACTCCTCAGAATCATCCTTTTCACGCATAAAACTGCAAATCGTATTAGGCCTGCTGTAGGAAAAATCTCTGTCCTTGATCTGTAACCACTCCACTCCACCTGATGCAAAGAAGGAAAACTTGTATTAGTGACAAAAGGAGTTAAGAGTTAACAGATTTTTTTCTTAGTTTAAGTTCAGTGTTATTAAGGTTGAGCCTGACCAACATCTAAGTAAAAGAACCATTTAGGACAAAAAGGTGTCTTTCAAGAATTTGAACCAACGCTAATTTTTGTTGCGAGCCTTGCCACGGGGCTTAAACCACTCATTTTCCTTGTGAACAAGGCTACAAATAACAGAAAGACATTTGGTAAAGAAAGAGCATCTTAAAATGAAGAGAAACTTGACTGCTGATAAATTAACAACACATGCGTAGGCTAAACCATCTTCTCCAAGACATATAGCTACAGGCTCTTATCTTGAAAACCGTCATAAAAATGGTAGAAGTCAAAGGTATAAACAGGTTCAAAAAGCAAGTGAAAATGACAGAGCGTTTATGGACTAAAGACATAGTAGTCCAAATGAAAACTTTTGTCAAGGTACTGATGAACTGCTGAATACCAAAAGGATAGCAAATAAAAAAAAAAAATTACTCACATGTATGTCCCCTCCTACTCTTTTTTATACACCCATTTATACCAGCACAGGAAGGACATCGAACTGTTGGGGCGAGTCTAGAGGCAGGCCACCAAGATGATTAGAGAGATGAAGCACCTCTCATACAATCAAAGACTGAGAGAATTGGGATTGTTCTGCCTGGAAAAGTGAAGGCTTCAAGTGACCTAATTGTGGCCTTCCAGTATCTAAAGGGAGCCTACAATAAATATGGAGAAGGACTATTTACAAGGGCATATAGTGATAGGACAGAGGGGAATGGCTTTAAACTGGAAGAGGATGGGTAGTAGATAGTAGGAAGAAATTCTTCACTGTGAGGGTGGTGAGGCACTGGAACATGCTGCCCAGTGCAGTTGTGGATGCCCCATCCCTGGAAATGTTCAAGGCAATGTTGGATGGGGTTCTGAGCAACCTGGTCTAGTGGAAAGGCTCCCTGCCCATGGCAGGAGGGTTAGAACTAGATGGTGCCTTTGAACTCAGGCCATTCTATGATTTACTATTGTCCACAGTCAGAAACACAGTACAGGAATAAAAACACATTTGTTCTGATCCAGTAAGGCAGTTATGTTGTATTTAAATGTCTGACACCACCCTTTGACTCTTAAAATAACTGAAACATAATTCAGAATGCTGAGAAAATATTTTACAAATGCAATAAAGAGAATAGAATGTTTCTCCACCTAAATTTTAGAACGTCTGGCAATATGATAGGGAATAACATTAGAATTAGTGCAAGAATTTGTGTCATTCCTTGAAACTCAAGTGTATCAAGCTCTGGAACAGACTTTAAACAGAACTGGGATTCCCCTCCCACTTCAATTTTTATGCAATACATGTTGTCAATTCACAAGACGTGGTAGTTACTCTGCATGCACAACATTAAACTTCTGCTAGGATGCAGAAACAAAAATGTTTTTCAGCAGGTATCATCATTATTGCTGTTCCAGAACAAAAAAGGCCTTTTGATTAAGCAAAATATTCTCTAGTCTATTGTACTTTAAAAGATAATAGTTTGTTTATTACTTAAATACATGGAGAGAAGAAATGGTACGTGGAGTTGATAAGAATGCTGAGGTTTGGTTAGATTGTAAATGGCATTTCATTTTATACCTGCTATGACCAATGTCCACCTGACTGCTCAGATTTAATGTAAAATGGCTACATATTCTTAAAATATGAAGGAGTAACACTGACTTGAGTGAAAAAAAAGCAATTAAAAGCAGTAGGATACTGATAATGAATACTACCATATATAGTAGGATACTCAAAATGTCACTATGTAAAAGTACTGGCTTTTGTACAAAAGAGCACCACTGAAATAAAACAAACATATGAGCACTGAGTTCTGCCTACACAATAAAAATCAATATGAATGGTCTTCTAGGTATGTCGTTACAAGTTAAATTCATTTGCATTTAACTGTAAATTCAGAAAGTACAACTCAGTTCTAGTACATACAACACTGAACTTCTTACTAAGGATATTATAGATTTTCAACAGTTACAGAGACTCAAAAAGTACTTAGAAAAATTGACGGAAGTGGGAAAAAACAAAATCAACAAAGAACTACGAAACAACACCTCCAATTTCAAAACTTTTAGATGATAGAAAAGCATACGAGAGTACATCAGCATGTGTTTGCCCTGCTCTTGAACTCTTTTGTAAGAGTCTCCTACTAGGCATTTCTGGATGCAGCACTGGTCAGAAGGAGCATCTCTCTCCTCTTACCATGTGTGTTTTATACTTTTGCATTTAAATATACATATATGCTGCCTAAAGAAGCAAGTTCCTTTAACTTTCTACATGCTCTCAAATCAAACACTTAATAAAGGCTGACATTCACAAGCAAAAGCCGTCCAATGTTTGTAGGCATAAAGGCACTAACCAACATTCTCTTCTCCTTCCTTCTTTTCTGTCAGAAGGGTCCGTGTCATGTTCAACTTCTTCACTGTGTGACACTTGTATTTCAGGTGTACTTTTTGGTTGCCTTCCGCATCTACTAAGAAGAGAGGAGAAAAAAACAATACGCAGACCCCGATCATTACAGTGAATTCCACTATCAACTGAAATAAGTATTTTTAACCTCCCCAGCTACCACAATGAACAGAACATCAAATCACAACACTTACCGTGCTCTGTGTTTTCTTCAAAAACCACGCAAGTTCCCAAGGTATCTATGGAAATCAAAGTGAGAAAGTCTTAGAGAACCAACTTATATCAGCTGCAGATACTGCACCCACTGGCCCAACTCTGGGAATGTTCTAATTTCTAGCCCTTCACAAAGGCACTAGTAAGCATATTGCCAACTCAGGAACAGACAGGAGTATCATAGGAGGATCCCAGACCATTTCTTCCAGGCCACTGTTGTCACCATAAGGCAAACGAGAGAACTATAGATTGTACAACACGTCAGTCCTGCTTACACAGGAGACAACAGGCACTTACTTTAAGGTGTTTAATGTCCCACATGTCTGTCTGCTGACATACTAGCTGGTGCACCCCAGAGTCAGCTTCCAGGCCTACTTCCCAGGAAGTACCACAGATGCATGGTTAATTTAGCAGTGATCTCAGACTGCTCCTGCTCTATATGGTGTTATACAACCACCCAGAACTTCAGCACCTCATAGGACCAATTGCTGGATAATTAACTAACATTAAGAAAGTTCTTTGGGTCACATGAAAAAGGAGAGATTGTATTCATGATAATTTTTCCTACCTTCATATTCTCCTGCAAATACATATCTGTCCACTTGTAAAATGGGCCTCTCTGTCTCTATTCCCTAAAAAAAGGGGGACAAAATTGCACAGATGTCAAGTCTCTATTAGCCCAGGCAAATTTCTTACTGTACAACCGGAGAAGACAGACATAGCAGAATCCAGATTACCTCAATTCCTTGAAAAGAGAGTTGGACAAAAACCCCAAACCATGAGGTAAAAAGAGTAAAATAAGTAAATGCAAAATAAAGTTTCTTTTGTTATTAGAGAAAAGCAATGGACTCCAGTCTATAAAATTTTCTCAAACTGCCAGGTTCATATGAAGAGAAGTACATCTTTAAAACGGGATTTATGGAAGTGCACAAGAGATTTCTGCAGAGGACATGATTTTACAGAAGCTAGCAGACTCTTGAAATCGAGTGGCAAAACATGCAATTAAATTAATTAGTTTTAAAAAAAAAGTAATAAAAGTAATTTTAGTCATTACAATTGACCTTGAGGTCTTCTGCAACATTAAACATCTGGGATGGGGGGAGAAGGAGTTTTCTTTGGTTTTGTAGGAGGCTTAGTTAAGCAGTGATAACAACTGCTACAAAGGGTTCAGACAATCTTACTGTATAATCAGTGCACTGTTAATAAAATGTAATGCCATTTTTTCAAACTATCATCATATATGTCACTTCAAGTATATTAAATACAAAAATATACCAGATAATACCCTTCTAGTAATCGTAACCAAACCTAGTATAGAACTGTCATTGGAAATGCTCTAGTATGTTAAAATAAATTTAGATCAAACTGCAGCCAATGGTCTATTTAAGTTACAGTAAAAGTACCAGTTATTTCCCCTAGGAAATTAATGTAGCTTCCATTTCAAATAAACAAAAATGTATGTGTTTGCACGAAGAAGTCCAGCATAAACTATTGCACCAGCACCAGAAGTGCAACTGCAGGGTCACAGAAGCTTCTGTGATTCCTGTGTGTCTACATTGTGAAGGAGCTGGAAAGTGTTATTATTGCATTTTTTTGAACAAGGAGTAGGAGGGTAAGGCAGTACTTCTGTAGAGTACTTCCTCTATAGCACAGGCTTTCCAAACACACAAGCCAGGATCTCATTATATATCTCTTATTTATATATATATATATGTATGATAATAGAACATATTATCTCTTAATATGATTTATAACTACAGATTATAGTTTGATAATAATGAATGTCTGAACAGAGTACACTAATTAAGGCAAAATGGCTTTGAATAGTACCTTGTGAACATCAGAATTATTCAGGACGTGAAGATAAGCACATGCTAAAAGGTTTGAAGGTGAGGCACTATGTGGTAAATTGCGTAAAATACAGAATATCAGACAGGACAATTACAAGAGAATCTCAAAGCACAACATTTAAAAGAATCCCATTAATGCTACTGAAGCGTGTATAGCCATTCAGCCACCAGTAATGAATCACGTGTGTAATACATTTCAAGAGAATTAGGTCAGATCCAAAAGTAAATCTGCTTATAAAAGCATATCGACCCAAAGATGGATAATTTATGAATTTTGATTGTGTTTCTACATTTGAGACATTCAGAACTGACTTTACCACCCCACATATATTCTGATCAGTGGCACACTCAGATGTTCTCTTCCATCTTTTCAGTCTACAATAAAGGTCTACTTTCAGAAAGTATTTGCAAATCAATGGTACTCGTACTATCTGTACAGCTCTCATAGTCCACACAGGTTTTTTAAGGGCAAATAGCATCTGTCCCATATAGAGAAAGTGATTAAACAACTCAAAAGGAAAAGGACAGGTAAAACAAATTCTTACAGTAATCTCACAAAGAAACAAACAATATCCAAAACTGCTTACGAAATGCTTAATAACCAGTTTTCCTTTACAAAACTTGAAGTTGCCAGGCAGTCTCTGCAAAAAAACCCATTGTAAATATAGTGCAAATCAGAAAGATTTTTACTTTACCTGTCAGATGTATTCAAGTTATTTGAAGAGTGCTTAACAATATATATTTTTAAATGAAAAGCACATTTTTAATGTGAAATACATAATTTAAAAAAATAACTTAGAGCTTGAAATCGGAGCAGATACTGGTCCTAACCTGTATATACTTCTGAAAAAGTTTCCTTATATTTACACAATACTCCATTCACAGACCTTATGCTGTTTCTGAAATAGAGCCCACAACATGCAGCCAAGTATAGCGCACATAATTCTCTATCAAAGATTTGATCTAAATGTCATTAACGTCAAGAAGTTTAGAAGCAGCCTCAGTCCCTTGTTCACATCCATAATGACTTACCCCTTTCCTATTGTGCTGTAATCACTCACCAAAATCTTGCATTTGTTTTCACATTTTTCTAAGAAGTCTGAATCAATAATTCCCGATAGTTCCACCATGACCAGCTGCTCCTACAAGATAAGTTTATAATGTAACAGATATCTGAATTCAGGGGAAAAAAAAGTCCCCCAAAAAACAACCCAAACCAGACCCACACCTTCAGAATAAACAAACCCCAAAGGGGAGTTATTCTACAGTTTGTCAAGAGACAGACACCTCTTGTAATACCCAGAGAAATGTAGTGATCCATCAGACACCTGTTTCACACATGAATTTCCTGGCCTTTTCTTCCTAGGTAGGAATGGAGCTCTTTTCTCCACTCCTGAAAAATGAGCATCAATATGGTAAATGATTTATGAATTATAACAATATGACCAGTTTGCATATTCCAGACTAATTTTTTTCCCCAAAACCTTAGTGCATACCTAAATATGACACCACAGGGAAGGTTAAGCAATGTGTTAACTGAAATAGTTACTTTTTATAACATATTGTTCTGAAATTAATTCCTATATGCAATTCCTTACAATTTTGAGTAAGGAAAATGCAAACACAAAGGAAAAAAAAGGTGGCCTTGAAAAATATTTTATTCAAGAAAAACAAGAGCTTTTAAGAGTCACCATCTACTACACATGCATAAATATACATAATAATAGAAGAGTAAGTTTGTAATTTTCTTGGAGTGAGTCCAGAAGAGGGCCACCAAGATGATTAAAGGGCTGGAACACCTATCCTACAAGGAAAGGCTGAGTTGGGATTGTTCTGCATGGGGAAGAGAAGGCTGTAGGAACACCTTACAGCAACTTCTAGTACCTAAACGGAACTACAAGCTGGAGAGGGATTTTAACAAGGGCATGTAATAATAGGACAAGGGAGAATGGCTTTAAACTGGAAGAGGGTGAGTTTAGATCAGATATTAGGAAAAAATTCTTTACTGCGAGGGTGGTGAGGCGCTGGAATACGCTGCCCAGTGCCATTGTGGATGCCCCATCCCCAAAAACGCTCAAAGCCAGGTTGGATGGGGTTCTGAGCAATCTGGTCTAGTGGGTGCCATCCCTGCACGTCGGGGGGAGTGGAACTAGATGATCTGCAAGGTCCCTTCCAACCCAAACCACTCTATGATTTTCTGAGGTCAGGAAGCAAGTAAAACTGGAAGATCTCTCTCTAACAGCGCCCTTTTCCAGGAAGCCTGCAGCAGAACCGCCACAACCACGCAGCTCTGGGGACGGGACCGCTGCAGGGGCAGAAAAACCCGCCGGAGCCAGGGAAAAGCGCTTGCTCTGTGCCCAGCGCCGCCGCCAGCCCGGGCGCCGCCACTCCGGGCCCCATTCCCGCCCGCCACTCCGGCCGGGCAGAGAAGGGCCGGGCCGGGCCGTGGCCACGGGCGGGACACGCCCCGCGGGGGGCCGGCCCCTTCCCTTAAGGCTGGGGCGGGGGGGATTTCGGCGTGCACCAACCTCCACCTCGTCCTCCTCCTCCGCTTCATCGCTCCTCTCGCCCTCGCTCCCGGTGCCCGTCGCCGCCGCCGCCGCCGCCATGTCACCAGCGCCCGGCCGGGCCCCGCCCGCGCCTCAGCGCGCACCACGTGGGGCCGGCGCCGCCATCTTAGAGCGGGAGCGGCCCCGCCCGCCGCCACAGCGGCCTCGCCTGCCGCGGTGGGGCACGGGCAGGGCCCCGCGCTCGGCGCTGGGAGCGAAAAGGATCGCTCTGCAGGTTTTTATTTGGTCCCAGAAGCGTTAGTGGAAAATGGAGATCCCTAAAATATCATCCTCCCCCCCCCCCGCGGGGGCCGCGGGGCCCC
>JAWMRA010000113.1:69542986-69604184 GCA_035584735.1 Pseudotriccus pelzelni
CTCCCCCCCCCCCTTTTTTTTTTTTTTTTTTTTTGAGAAAGGGCTCACCTACGTATTCTTCTCGACGCAAGTAACGGACTGCTTCCGGCACAGACCATCGGTTTAGAAAGGCGTTATCAAATCATTAAATAATAAAATATGCAGCTCGTTTCGGCGGGTTATGTGCTTTGCCTGATGCTTTCTGGTTTTCCTGGCGGGGTTCGTTACACCCCTGCCTGATTTCCGTCGGGCCCGGGTTTCTGAGGTATCTTCTTGACTTACGTGTTTGTAAGTACAGGACGTTGTTATCCACAGAAATCAGGTTTGTTACCTGGTGGGCAGAAAGCCAGAAATTACACATTCCACAGAGACACTGACTATTTATTTCGGATTTGGGCATGCCTGGGTGCTCGGTGGTATTCCACAAACCAAGTACACCAACTAGCAAAACTTTCTGCTGTTCATACACTTCAGCAAACAAAGGAATTAGTGTTCATTGGCTGCAAGTTACATAGTACTCTCATTAATTAGTACTGTGTCTTCTGTTGGTTAATGATTGTCTCCTTTCCCATGCTAATTAGCCCCACGCTCAGGCTTTCTCTTCTGAGTCAGTGGGTTTCTTGGGTCGGTGGCCCGTGAGTCTGTGGTCACGATCTCCTGCTGGAATTACCTTTCACCCAGTCGGAGCTGATTTCAGCACGATTGCTGAGTTGGTTTTACTGGTTTCTCCCTTGAGGGTTCTGTCAAATGTCCTTGTGGCCCGTAAATTCTGTATTCTTTGTGTCCACCATCAGTGGTACATCCTTATTCCCAAGCTTTGGTAACTCCCTCTAGGTCTGAGATCATTGAAGCATGTCAAGCCCTAAATCTTACCAACAAGTAATTTATTTTTCTAACACATGAACATCACTTAGAGCTTGTTAGCTGCTCTCTGTTTCATGGATTAAATCTTTCTCCTTGATGGTTAGGCATGAAACTGTACAAAGATCAAACATTAAAGTACATCCTTCCTTAAGAAAATTTTATATATTCCAACAATTTTGCACTCCGTAGTCCTCAGTCTCATACTGGTTTTGTAAGGTAATTCTTCTCTATTTTCCTTCCATATGCTATGTTTTCTGACTTTGTACCAAAAGTGTCTTGCTACTCCTTGTGTCAAAGTCATCTATTAAAATGTTAAATAAAACTGATCACAAGGGAATCCACTGTAAATTTTCCTCTGGCCTCTACTTATCTTCCATAAGATAAACATAAACGTCAGCATAGCACCATATCAAGTGTTTAACTGTGTCGTCCAGGTAGGTGTGAATTAGTGCATTTCTCCTTTTCCTAGAAAAATCACTGATCTTATGTCAAATAAGTTTAGTAGAATTGTTCTTTGGGAAGCTAGCATTAGACTGCACCTAATTTCCTGTTAAGCTTCAGATTTTTACTTATTTTTTTCTTAGAGCTTGCTTCAGAATATTGCACACTAATGTGTTAAAAACAGCCTATCAATTTGGATTAGTTCTAAATACAGAAAAAAAAAAAGATGCTGGGGTACGTTTCCTCTTTACCAGGCAAATTGCAAAGCCTTGAATTTGGACTGCAGGGGATAAAAGCTGTGAAACAATAGTTTGATATACTACTAATCTTCATTATCAGATATTTTTAAATAATATTTTGTATCATTTGCTTAGTATGGGCTGCTGTATTTGGGAATTGTAGAAGTTAAAAAATAATTTTTTGAGTATCTGATTTCATGTTCTGCCACTAGAAGGACATAGATCAACAAAATTATGAGTAGCTTGTTCAGCATTTCTGACAGAGGTTTTTAATGTGCTTCTAACTTTTAAAGCTGCATTTAAATGTTGGTAACTTTAGCCAGCTGATCTCATGCTGTACAATATGAGTACATGTAAACCCAAACTTTCAATAATTCTTAACTACTATTTTCTATTTGTTAATCATTATTCTTGGCAGTCACATTTTTGCACCGAGTCTTTCTGTTTAGATAAAATTTTTGTTGTTTTTAAAAAAAGTTCTACCTCAATAAAGCAGAATAAACTCTTTATTCTGAATGTATTTTTTAATTAATTGTCATAACTGACAGTGCTTCTGTAATGTTACATTTAATACCATTATTCTCTTTTTATAGCTGGGAGGTGGATAAGCTTCATAGTTAAAATTAGAGAAAGCCCATAAACCTGTGCCAGATCAGCCTGTGTAAATTATAGCCTGGCACGAATTGCTGTGAAGGAGCCAGTATATTTGTTTGCTTTTATATCAGCCTAAGTGTCATGTGGTATCTGGGATCATCTCAGTCTCCTGGTTATCATGGTTCAGGACATGCAGTCGGATGATGGGAAATTTTTGGCGCATTAGTGCCAAATGTATTTTAAAAGAAAATACCTCATTGTCAGGCTAATTTGCCATGGGCATTAGTGGTTTACCATGGTCTTTCATATCCTGGCAGGAGTATTTCAACAACTTATCTCTTAAAAGAGACTGTCCTCAGAGTCTGCCAGGGAGATGAACTGCTTGATGAGATAAATATGGAAACAAGTGTGTTGAGGATCCAGATTTTGGGTTTCTGAGGCCTCAGCTAACAATCCTGTCAGTCCATGTGCAGATTTATGTGTGCCTGCTGCCAGAGGCCAGTAACTCGGTGGCACTTAGGTCATTTTGAGTCAGTGACAACTAAATGGTCAATTTAGAATACGTGATCATGTTTGAGATCTACATACAGATGCCCTAGTTTCAGTGGCTTCACTTGCAATTTAAGCACATTAATACGTATTTTATTCTGGGCCCTGTAGTTCGCAAACGTTAGTTGTGGAAGTTCATAGATTAGAGGCTTGAACTACCTATTTTGGCAAATAAACAATGTTGCAGTTAAGGTACACTACAGGAAATCAGAGAAAGTTCACCAAAACACATAATAAATTCTGCATTTCTACTTTGTCTAATTTTTTCATTTTCTTTTGATTTTTGTCTTCAAGCTTGGAATTCCTTCTCGATCCTTTCGCAGAAGGGAAGCGGCCTTTCTCCATTCCCTCCTGAACACTTACTTTCTTTGTGAGGCCATGGCACTAGCCTGTCTAAGTAAAAGGTTAAATGTATTGTAAAAACAGAGGACAAGAGTCTTTGTTTAAGTTTTGTGCGGTTTTTTCTGTCTATTTAGATTGTGAGTACCTCTAGTTGAAAGCCTTTTGTATTACGTAATAGGATTTAGCATTTAAAAATGATAATAGATAGTGTGTGTGCATTTATACATCCACTATATATGTTTAGCCTTTGTATCTGTACTGTTTGCTGAGTTGGCTGCCTCAGGAGAAGAGTGGCTCTTTTTCAGTTGGAAGTGTAACTAAAAGTGATGATGCGACAAAAGGTGATTGCCTGTGGATATCAGAAGAGACCCTCAGTAAAGTGTTACCATGTGAAATGGCTAAATGAAACATTGTAAGGTGCAGAGATGCAGAAGAAAGCTTGTAACAGACTAATGTGTATTCCTGGCTCTAGCCAGGTTTACAAAAGGTAAATTAGCCCAGGGCAAAGGTAATTTGCCCATAGTATTAAAGAGGATGATATCAATTTCCCCTGCAGCTACATTGTTGAGCCTCTTCAGTTAGGAATTTGCAAGCCAAACCAGTTCATAGGTGTTGCCAGAAAAAAAAAAAAAAGCCTGTTTTTTTCCTTTGCATTGTGCCATTGTCTTTTCCATAACTCCTTAAACATTATGTAAGGAAACCCTTACCCTGCTCAGAGGAGAGCAGGGTAGAGTAAGAGGTGCTTTATTTACACAGAGCTGGTTCTGTTTACTGTGTACAAGCTCAGACCTTCAACTGCTTCTTCCTTCCACTAAGGAGTTGTCTCCTGACACTCTCATGTCCTGGCGCTTATGAGGGCAAGAGCAGTTGGAAACATCCTGAGGAAACTCGGTGCTATATCCAAGTTGTATCCTTCCTATGTGGAAGAAATGCATCTTCACGTCTGTGAGTGATGGGGCAGGAAGAGAGACAAAGCTGAGAACTATCCTGCACAGAGTCCTAAAACTGGGATCCCTCCTAGTAAAACTTGGCAGATGACAGGCTTCTGAAGCAGGTGGTAACAGATAGGGAGTAAATTATGGTACTTGTTATCCAGCTGGAGCCCCAATTTCGCAAGTAGCTTTTATGTCTAGTGTCCTTAAAGCCACTTGACTTCCCTGATATTTCTCTTTCAGCCCTTGCTTATTACAGCTGATACAATATGGTACATACCTAGAGATGCTTACTCCTAAATAACATGAAGACTTAATAGGTAATCTCTGGAGCAGAAAATTCATCTGCTCACCGGTGCCAGTTGCAGTTTGCAACTGATCAGTCCTGTGTAATGATGATACCCCTGTACAGCCAGTGCGGGAAGGTGCAGCCTGGCCCCCAAACTCCTCTGCAGCTGTGCTGTCCAACCACTCCAGAGTGACCAAGAAGCTTGTCCAAGCTTCTCCCCACAGCCGCGGTTTGTCCCCCATCCCTAGAGGCTGGGATCCCCAGCAGTACCCATTGCAGCACAGGACGGAGAAGATGCCCCACGCCCCGCTTGGCCGCCGTGTCCATCCTGGGGGGCTCGTAGGCTTGCTAGAAGGGCCACCTGCTGCGGGGGCACCGGGCGGGGGCTCTGCCCCGTGATGGCCCGGTGGCCCCACACAAACGCCGCGCCGGCCCCGCACAGCCCCGGGCAGGGCAAGGACCGGGGTGTCCCCTCAGCGCGGAGCCGCGGGGCGGGGAAACGGGGCTGCGCTCCCGCGGGACGCTGGGCTGGGGGCGAGTGCGAGCGGCTGTGTGGCTGTGTGTGTGGCTGTGCGAAGGGCGGATTCCGCCTCGGCGGGGCGTGAGGCTGTGCCTTGCGGTGAACTCTGTCAGAGGGGTGCCGTGTGCCGGGGGGGCCGAACGCGGTGTCTGCGGGCGGGTCAGCCCGGGGAGGGGGCGGCGTGCGGGGGGTGCGTGTGCTGGGAGGTGCGGGGTGAGTGCGACGGTGTGTGTGTGTGTGTATGGGTGTGTAACTGCGTGAGCGTGTACGAGCGCGCAGGTACGCGAAAGTGCGTGTGCGTGGAAGTGCCTGTGTGGGTGTGTGCGCCTGTGGGCTGTGCGCGGGGGCGCTGAGCAGGGGGGGCGCAGGGCGGGGGGTCGCAGGGGCGGCTCGGCGCACTAAGGCAGCCCGGCAGCCCCCGCCTGGTTGACGCCGCTCGGGGCTGATCCTGCCCCGGTCCCGCCCGCGGCTCGCCGAGACCCCAGACGGCGCCCGCCGCCAGGTAAGAGACGGGGCTCCCGCCCGCGTCCCGGGAAGGGCGTGCGGGGTGGCAGGGGGCACCGAGGGCAGTCCCGCCGCCGTGGCCCCGTACTCCGCGCCGGGGATGCCCCGCATCTTTCCCCGCGCTGTGCCGTGCAAAATCTCATTGGGAGACTGGACAAGTACTTGAAGGAGGGATCCCCTGGGATCCGGTATCAGATTGAGGACATAACTGGACTGAAAACAGCCGGGAGCACACCGTGTGTGCTTGTATCCTCTCCTCAGTGAGTGGCCACCGCTGCAAACAGCAAATACTGAGTGAGCTAGATCCAAAAGGGGAAATATTTTATGAACAATAAAATCTGTTTAGCAGCTTTATTTTTAATTCCAGCTCTTTAACTCCACTGTCTCTTGTACAGAAGCAGAAGAATAGAATACAGGAGATCAATCACAGCAGATAACAGAGCGAGAAGTGGAAATCCCTGTGAAGTCCCTATTATCACCATGACCTTTGGTTTGCTTACAATTACTGCTTTTACTCACGAAGGCATCATTACCTGGAAAAGGCTGTTACTGAGCTCTTTAGGAATTTTGTGTAGGAAGACTGTGAAAAGTACTGTTGTGATTGAGTTTTAAGCCTTTAAAGCTATTGGAAAAGTAATTTTGAGGAGTTGTGAAAGGTTGATCTGACGCAAAGCCAGTGCACTGACCCGCTGACAGCATGCCTTACCTCTCTGTGCAAGCAGAAGGGTAATGAACAGGGAAGAAGGACCCAAATCTGTAACAAAGTACGCTTGCAATTTACACTGACTGAGGAATACCGCTCAGAAACACCAAGCAAAAAGTGCAAAGGACACTGTCGTGGTTGACCACATTCTTTCAGTAGCCCTTACTTTCCTGATTCATCTCATTTTTCAATAAATAATGTGTTGGGGAAGCAAGGCAACAAATGCAACGCTGATGATCTTTCCCATGACTGTTGTATCTTTTAACATGTCTTTTATGTATTCCTGTTTTAAGAGGAGAATAATGCTTTAGATGCAACAATGGAAATGGTCAAAAGTACTACATGACAATGTAGAAGCATTCTGTAAAGTATCAATTTCCTGCTGCAGGACAAGATGTAAATTTTTGTATGTGTTTTCAACACTAATGAAAAAAATTAAAATAAAGCAGGTTAATGGATCTGTTAATTTTTTTTAAAGTTGGTTCGTAGACAACCTTAGGTGCCACGCTGTTGGGGTTATATTGACACAAACTCACATTACCATATCCTGTAAGATTGTCCCTCCATTTCTAATATGGTTTGCATTATGTAATTAAAATGCAATTATTTGGAGAACCAATTCTTAAAAATAGCTTTTGTTACAGCACACAGTGCCTAGGGTCATTTGAGGGTGTATCTACATCAGTGGGTGTTGACAGTGACATGTTCCTTCTGCCTGTGGCCTGAACCAGCCAGCTGGGAGCCAGCTCCAGTGTAGCAGCTGTGTAGCTGCAATTTGTGAGCTGCTGAACGTGAGTTAATAAGGCTGGCTGTGAGGCAGGGTACATTAGCTTGGGCTCAGAGCTGTGCTAATGCGGCAACAGGATTTCTGAAAAGAAGGTGGTCTTACATCCAGCTGTCTCAAAGCACAAATAGAGCAAAGACATGACTGTGTCTTTCTGTAAGCTAGTCAGAAATGCAAGTCAGGAGATGAAGTGTGAAAGAATTTATCTATATTTCTGTAGCTGCTGTCAATGAGATATTTGCCTTTATTAAAAACAAATGAAGTCACTGCTGACAATTGCCTCATTTAGTTTGCAGTAAGCTCACTATATCTTTCAGTATGTATGAATACACTTTTGATTTCTAATGTGTATCAGAACAGATTCTTTTTTAAAAAGAATAATTTTAATTTTGGTTTTTTTCCTCCCTTTTCACCACATAATACAAAGGCACCTAGAAAACCAGGTGGACAATCTTTCTAAAAACCAAAGATCTATTAGCCTTAAGGCTTGAAGATTTCACTATCTTTTACTACTTACATTTGCAGGGAAGTATAGCTGCTTTGTTCCCAGCAAGCAGTCAAAAGAGGGGAATACAGTTGTCAGCTTAGATTCCAAATTAGACCTAGCCAGCTCTGGAGGGAGTTCTCAGCTGCCTGAAAATGCCTCAGCAGTACTTACTGCTGATGGGATTTTTTTTTTTTCTCTGTAGAGATCTGTTCTGAGGAAAATTTATACTTATATGGATTTCTGAATGGTGGATAGACTGGAGCTGCTCTATACAAGTCTATAATGAAAATGGAAAATATTGAATTCTATTGGCCTTGACCTTTTTAGCTCTCTATTTGCTCTCTTGGAGATTCTGAAGACATGTTGTTTACACTTAAGATCATCTTTTACAGCCAGTAGCAACAGACATATACCCTCTACACATAATTAATTCAGGACTTTCTGTTCCTGTTCCTGTTCTTACAAGCATGTATTTGTACTAGGTCCCCAATGCATCACCTTCTAACACCTTCTTTTATAACTAATTTAATGACTTTTTATGGCAGTTCTTGCATTCAGAGTAGTTTATACTGAACAAAATCATTATTCATTGAATGGTGACTGATGCCAAAGTACATTCACCTGAATATGTTCTGCATGAGGTTTTTCGGGGTTTTTTGTGTTTGTTTTTTTTTTTTTTTAAATATTGCTAATAAGTATTGCTTTATCTTTATTCACAGGGTCTTCACACTGTAATTGAGCAACAAAATTACGAGAAGATGCCTCTAAGTTTATACTGTCATATCTGTATTTTGAGCTGATATTTCTGATTTATCCTCCTTCAAAGGATTGAACTTGACATCCAAATGTGAGACTTGAACATCTTAGCCATAAGGTCCACCATTAGCAACTATCATGGGGCTCAGAATTCCCTTGCAAAGAAGTTAGAGACTTCTGTTTTAACAAATAGATGTTGCCATTTAGATACATATTTCTTATGAAAAAAACACTAGGTACCAGTTTTAAGATACAAAAATATTTTATTATTGAGAGGATAATTTTTTTAGAAGATATTACGGTAAAACCCAAGGCTTTCTGTCTTTAAGTAGGAGTTGTATAAGGCAGTACACTTCCACTGTGCATGAAAGTGTGCCCAGTCTCTTGGAAGCAGAAAAGTTTTTCCCCTTGTAGAAGCTACAGAGTAACACCTTAGACTTGCTCTCCCTTATATTCGGTGTGTTGAAACATACAATGATGTGTAACTGGCACCATTTCAGTTTCTTTACGCTTATTCAGCCATTACTGCTCTGGAAACCAGAAAAGACAAGGCAAAGCATTACAAGCATTACAAGTACCCTTCTGTTGTCTTCATTTTGGGAACAGTCCAGATGGAAAGATTCTGTTCGAAAGACCAGCTTTGGAGCAGTCTGAGCAAGGGATTGTGTGTTTGGCAAAAGTTACAGAATGGCCAGATCTGGCATTGCTAACAGGAACAGTGGTCACTGCCAACATCTCTCTCTTACTTCAGTTTCTATAATCAGCTCAGAATTAGCAGGCAACAGCCCTGAATTTGTGACTAGAAGCAACTAATAATTTTCTCTCTTGCCTTCTTCTATGCTATTCCAATCAATTCTTCCTCCCATATTAGCAGATAGACACAGTGACCAGCACTAAATTATTAATTATCTGGCTTTGCTGCTTCTCTGGAATTCCTGAACTGCATCCTTGTTTTTTCAGGAAGTGTGCTCAAGAATTTTACAAACTATAAAACTAATCCTAATACTGCACTGAAATAATAGATACTACGATGAGTATTTTCACTGCTAGAGACAGCAAAAAACCTCAGAAAATATTCAACCTCTACACTATTCAATCTTTACTTTGGTGTCTTTTCTCAGTGTCATTTTGGTTACTCAAAAAAGGGTGAGTAGTTCAAATTTCTTGACCTTAGAATATATGTATTTATTCTTGCATAGCCTTAAGATTGTCTTATCAAAAGAATCCTCCTAATATTGTGGAGTCAGGGTAATTACCAATGAAGGATCATTTCATTCAGCCTCTGCATATTGCCACCTTTTCTGACCTTCTAGTTGCCACTGGTGCTTCTGTCAAATAAGGTCAATAGCATTATTTCCATACTGTATAAATGGTTTACAGTATTGTGAAAAGAGTAAGGACCTTCATTCCTTCACAGTCCTCATGACTCACTAGAAGTTCAAATTTCAAGATGAAGACCTATAGGCCATGTCTCATTCCCACTTGGTCCTCAGAGCTTATAAGAGACAATTGTCTGTCTTCCCATGTGGTTTCAGACTACATCAAATGCAACTTATTCCACTGACAGTTGTGTTCTCATCAGCCTACAAGCAATCATTCCTCTGATTCCTACTGAGTCCCTGTAATGGTGGAAGGAATGATCCAGCATCTGCAAAAATGCCTGACTTCAAATCTTCCCATTCCATTCCAGAATGCAGAAAAAAAAAAATCTTTCTGCAGATAACTAGAGGTCCATTAAGAATTTGTATGGGATGTATGGTTCCCAGAATAACAGAAAATTCACATCACACTGCCTCAGAACTCAGGCTTTATTGTTGGAGGGCAACTTGGTTAGATTTGCAGATAGAGTGGTCAAAATAATTTAAAGTTCCTTCAGAGTCTTAAACGATCTTGAAAGTTAAGGATTCCAAAACAATAAAACTTGAGGAACTGTTACAAAAAAGGTATCCTAGAACTGTTTATATTTTGGGTGTCATTTATAGTTTGCGTATTTATATATAAAGATATACTGGTGCGTATATATTTGGTATCTAAAATATGTATAAAGTGGAATACAAAGATTGTATTAATTTCTTGAGTCACCATCACACAAATTTAAAAAAAAATATTTTGAGATAATCAGTATGGATTGAACATCTGTTTCTGTAAACACCTTTTTTTTGTCTATTAGATCTTCTGTTCTCCTTTTAAATTCCTTAGGAAATTGAATATAATACTGCAAAAAACTGTATACAGAGTCTAGCTTCTCTGATCACAAAAGGCATCAAAAGCAGGGACTTACCTTGCTCACTCTTTTTCAGTTAGCACTCAACCTAATAGTTTTAATCATATGCTTTTCTTTTAAGAGTCATATTCTTAACCCTTATGGGACCGGCTTTCTGTTCCTTTTGTATATATTCCTGTGTTAGTTCTTCTCTCTAGCAAACCCATGCACATATAAATTCACACAGAATGGTACCAAGCAACTCCCTCCCACTTTTACCCTTCTGATTTCGGAACAGATTCATATATATGTTAATTTTAGACAATGATGTATGTTGAGAACTCTAAATCTGGACAAGCAGTGGTTGTATTTATAAACAGGTTTCAGTAAATTTTAACCGGATGTATAATAACATGCTTTGCTTTGAAATAATACTAGTATGTTTCTCTAGCACATAAAGAAGTATATTTATGTTATATAAAATGAAGTGCTCTCCTATGTTTATTTGATCTATTAGATCAGGAAACAAATGTATAGTTCAGCTTTTAGTCAAGCTCGACTATTATAAGAAATTGAGAAGTGGCTCAACGAGATGACAGTTGTCCAAATTTAGTAAGAACAACTAGGATTACAGATCTTTAAAAAGGAGTTAGGACAGTTTTGTGAAAGCTGGTTTAAACATGATTTCTGTGTATCTCTGGACTATTTTCTTAGTGGAAAATCAAAATGGATAGCTTTTTTTGCGTAGCTGATTGATTTCTTAACTACTGCTTGACGTAGTAAAATGAGGAGTTGAAGGGAAAATCACTGGTTTGTAACCTCTTGTCTGCCAGGCCCTTCTGGGTGGTCTGCATAGTTTAAATATTTCAAGAATGAAGTATTTAAGAGATTACAGTGTTAAGAAAGCAGGTAATCAGAAAACATATTTTCCTGTTACATAGCAGCACATTAAGTGGAAGAGTTGAAAGGCAGAAATATAAATTTTTCCACTTTTCCGTGTCATGGCACTTAACAACAGAGTACAACCCCAAATAAACTTTTTAACATGCTTGAAACTAGAATATTAAAATCTATGAATTTACAGTTATCTGTCTAAAAGCAGCAAAAGCACTGCTGAGCAAATTAAATACTAACATTGAAACCAGTATTAATCATAGAAGAGCGTAGACAATTACAACAGTGGCTGTTTGTTTGTTTGCTTAACTGCTTTCCCTAATCTCATCAGCTTCCTGCTCAGTTGTAGGTACCACAGCTTCAGCAATTACAGCCTGAAGCCTTTGCAGCTTTATGTTGTTTTTACATATGCCAGCTTTCACTGGATAAATTATACCTTCTGTAACCTGAATGAGTAATTTTCTTATTTTTCTGTCCTCCCCATCATGCCCTCGTATTTCACAACACTTTGAGGGAATAAATAAATAAATAATGTCTTTATTTATATCAGCAATTCTATCAATGCTTTCTGTTTGATATCAGACTTTCACTTCAAATAAGATTATAGTATTTGAGATTTAGAAACTAAATTAAATGTTAGATCATCAAATAATAAGAAAAAACAGCTTCTGCACTATCAGAATGTGTCCGTAAAATACCTGTTTGTAAAAACCCTTAAAACTGGCAAAATTTGGCCTGTGAGAGAGATGGTTTGGACAGAGTATCTCATCTATAACCCTAGCTAATAATGTGGCTTTGGGAAATGTGCAGCATATAAAGAACACAAGTCTCCAAGTCTAATCAATTGAACGTACAATGAGTAGACCTAGATACTGGGAAGACATTCTTTACTGTGAGAGTAGTGAGAACCTGGAATAGGTTGCCCAGAGAAGCTGTGGATGCCCCATCCCTGAAGTGTCCAAGGCCAGGCTGGATGGGGCTCTGAGCAACCTGGTCTAGTGCAAGGTGTCTCTGCCCATGGCAGGGGGTTGGAACTAGGTGATCTTCAATGTCCTTTCCAACCCAAACCATTCTGATTCTGCAGATGCCTTGTATGCTATTTTGAAATCTTTAAATATTAAGAGAAAGAGTGATGCACTGAGAGGATCAACATAATCTAGAAAAAGACATGGGGAAAAGAACAGGAATGCTACCAAGGATGTAATTTGGAGTTAGTGATTAGGTAAAGTACCCACATTAGGAATTTTATGATACAATAATGTGGATTCACATTCTGGCTAATACAGGAATGAAAAATACTGAGAGTATGGTATTCATATGTCTGGACTTGCTCCTAAATGTGACTTAACATACTTTAGTGGTATACATATATTTAAAATCAATAGTAGTTGCCAAAGGCAGAACTAAGCATGTTATAGAGAATGTAGACTTTGTAAAAAGATATGGCTCTCAGCTGCAGAAGCAAGACTCTCTAGGGCCTGCCTAATTTTTATTTTTTTTTATTAAACATAACGGCAGTTCTGTATTGTAAGTACAGTGCATAACAAGCAACAGAACAGAACAGTTAACTTGAAATCTGGTTAAACCTTATTTCCAGCAGTACTTCCGCGTTGGCAGGAAATATACTTACGCCAAACAGTATAAGCAGTTTTTACCCTAATCCAACCTCCTCCCAGACAGCAGAGGCCTGGCTGAACTGTAAGCAATATGCAGAATACCCCACAGACCACACCATCAGTTATCCAATAGTATGAAATCAAGCAGGATGAAAAAGTGCAAGTGTAACTTAACCTGAAGTTAAAGACGTAATTCAAAGTCAACAGAACAAACTACCAGGAAATGCCTGTCTCAGTATCTTCCTAATGACTGTGTTCTCTTCCCAGGGCTTGCCTGTAGGTACATTCACACTGTGGCTGTACATGCATTTGAAATTGGAATGGTTTTTGAGTATGTTTGAGAACATGCAGGCGATTCCCTTTGACATGAGTCCCCAAATGGGGTAAGCCCATTTTCCTTAGCTCCATGCAACTGAGCAGCTCCTCAGCTGTTCATTAACCTTTCTACTCAGTTGTCATTACTTTGGTTCTATGGGAGCATAACAGGTCAGCACTGAACTATCCCGTTCTTTCTAGGCTGTGGCCACAGTCTTGGCTTTAATACTTCAACAGGCTTCAGATTATACATATGTCTGAAAGCAATTTTTTCTACCTATAACAGTTTTGTCTGTATAGCATGGGAGAACTCCACACCTCAAGAACTCTTCCTCAGCATTTTTTCCAAGACTTGTGCATTCAGTTATTGATGGCATTGCTTTGGGGATTATCACTAGGGTAGCTAACACCACCCCAGTTGGGAAGCTTCAACATCTCTGCCAATATGTAATCCTGCACCACCGAAACAGCAGCCAGACTGGCAGCCACTACCTACCTGCTTCTACAGTCAAACAACTCAGATGTGAGCACTAGAGCAGATTCATCTCTTTGGCATCAACACAGAGGTCTTATCCTCTTACCTGCCCTAATCTGCTACCTGCAGTCTGCCCATCCCCCCCCGTCTGCACACAGTCTAAGAATCATAGAATGGTTTGGGTTGGAAGGGGCCTTGAAGATAATCTATAGTTTCAAACCCCCTGCTATGGGATGAGAGTCCCCCAGCTTTGCAACCACCAGTATTATTATTCAGTTCTTGGACTTGCAATTGCTTCTATTAGCTTTTTTAATCACCTCTCTTTTCTTGGGACACCAAGACCCCAGCCCTCATTACTCCAAACTGAGCTCAAGTGCAGAAAGTTCACAAGAAATGGAAGGAAGGACAGGCTATCAAAAGAAAATATAAAGCATTTCCTAGGTAGAGATAAAACTAAATGATCCAAGTTCAGTTTTAAGACTGCTTAATCAAGCAGGTGACTGAGCACCAGAAAGAAACCCTGATATACTCAGTGAAGACTGATGTTCAGTGGAAAGCACTGAGTCAGCCTCCTCTCAATCACTAAGGTCTTCGTACATAGTAGTAAAGTTTGTGGAATGAGATGTGGTCCATACACTACAGGAGCCATCAAGTTACAGACTATTAAAAGCTGGATCTCACAAGCCCATGGGACAGGATGGGATTCATAGAATCATTAGGGCTGGAAAACATCTCTAAACTCAAGAGTTGAACCATTTACCCAGCATTGTTAGAGTCCACAACTAAACCATGTCCCCAGGTGCCACATCTAAATAATTTCTGAATACTTCTGGGGATAGTGATTTCATCACTTCCCCAGACAGCCTGACCACCCTTTCCATAAAGAAGTATTTTCCTAATATTGCATCTAAACTTCCCCTAGGCCAACTTAAGGCCATTCCCTCTCATCCTGACACTCGTTATCTGGGACACTTCCTTTCAGCTGGTTGTAGAAAGCATTAAGATCCCCCACAAAACTCCGTTTTTCCAGGCTAAACAATCTCAGCTCCCTCAGCCATGTTTCACTGGACTGATCACATAGACTTGTTTGTGTGTGTTTAAGTGGTGCAGCAACTCAGTAACCCTTTCCTCCTGGATTATGGGAGGCTTGATTCTGAGCTGTCTTCCAGCTCAGAGGACCAGGTATCCAGGAGCAAAAGCTCTTATTTTAGAGACTGAGGTAAAGGCGGCATTAAGTAGCTCAGCTTTTCCCTCACCCTTTGCCACTATGTTCCCCCCCACATCCAGTAAACGATGGAGAACCTCCTTAGCCCTCCTTGTTGTTTAATGCTCCTTTGGCTGCCATCTGACAGCAAATCATCTACAGGAAGTCCTTCCTACCCCTTTACAATAGCTATTTGATTGATTTATTCACAGAAGTTAAGTGGACATGTGGACTTGCAGTCAGTGCCATTTCCTTCACTAGTTTATGAGAAACACAAGTATCAAGCAGCAAATAACTAACTACAGAAACCTTTGCATTTGTATTGCTGTAATGTATAGAATTATGTAGACACCACATTCTCAGGTCAGCTATCAGCACCCTTTACAGGAGAAGGGGTAAAGGAGCATTATTGAAGGACACTCCTGAGGTAAAAAATGTGAAGATGACAAGTAGTTTCACATGAAACCTGCAAACTTCAGGCAAAGCAAGTTAAAATAGAAAAACATGAAGATGAATCTTCAGTTTGTGGAGGTCAGTCTAGGAAACAGTTCTTCAGAGGTAGATTACTGCTAACCTGTTACAGCTGAGATTGTTAGACAGGATCTCTTGAAGCTGCAAGTTGGAATTTCCTATTTTCATAGAGGAGTTAGTTGGTCACTTTCAACAGTCTTAAGTACTTGAAATAAGTAGAAGTTACTATTTGATATCCAGAGCACAATTAGAAACATGTAACACCACAGATTAGATTCTGGGTGACTGATGAAACCTGTATTCAGAACTGAACAGTCTGAAGGTGTTGTTAGAGCTCCAATACTAACGTAAGGTTTCCCTACTTAGGTGACTTTGGGGGATATCAGCATTGTTAGAGCTTTGAAGGTAAACTGCAGCTACTATTCCTGGAGTACTAAATCACATGAACTCCAGGAATCTTCCCTTATGCTGGCTGCATGTGCTTAGCAGTGCCATTGGTAGCCACTAGTTTCTAGTCTAGGTTACTGTGCGGACACATGCCTCCGCTGATTTAAGAGACAAACCTCACCTCGAACTCTCAGTCTAAGCTTAAGTACCCTAAATATATGCCAGTTTTTTTACTTAGAAACAGGAGTTGTCTGAATTCAGAGGACCATATAAAATATTTAATGTTGCAGAAAAAACACAGGTTAGATGAAGATGGCAAATTTTTGTGTTCATTTAGAAGAAGTTTTAGCCTCAATAACAGCATAACATTTTCATTTGGCTTTGTCTGACATACTGCCTCATTTTAAACTACCAATGTGCTAACAGTGGAGATGCATCCCCTACAAGGCAAAGCAAATTTGAAGTAAGTTCCGACAATAAGGACATAAATCTATTTCAGAATTAAACCATTTGGTACCAAAAGGCATGAAAACAGTTAAGGATAGAATTACTGGATCATCACTGCGAACAATTTAAGCGAACTTTTATTGAAGCGTTAAGTTGTGGTACAGATATTTTTAAATGATCAAAGTCTAACACCACAGAAATTATAAACACCATACTCCCCCCATCCTGATCACCCAGATAGTTCAATAACCCATTCAACAGCTTTCATTTTTATAGCCAAGGCTTATGCTTCTTTTTTTAAATGTGTATTTCAGTATTACTTGAAAAGGGATCCTCAGTCTACTTAAAGGACCTCAAGCCAACCAATGTCAGATCAATTGGGACAATGTAAGAACAAAAAAAACCCCACAAATATTGGTCCTCAATATTAACACCAAAAAGCTTTAGTGCCATTTACAGCATGTAATTGATAATATTGGTAAAGAACATCAATAATGTTAAAATATAAAAAAAAATCCAAATGTTCCAACCACTTGATTTCTAACCAAGCAGACTTCAGTTTAGAAGCACTGAAAAAGTGCTTCATTTATAAATATGGAAGGAACAAAAAAACCATTGCATCAAACCAGAAAGAGTCAAAACATTGCAAGGACAAGAGGGGGAAAATAATCTCAATTTTGTAGTTAACACACTGGTCTCACAGCTGTTAAAATCCCAGTATTTGCAAACATAGCTGAAAGTGTGCCAGCTCTTTAAAGCCTGCATTTTAGTCAATACCCATTGAAGTGACTTATTCATGCTCCATGAATAGCATTCTACTTCACTGCTGTCCAGATGTCCCAGACAGTTCTTGTTCTATGCCTTCACTTAATGCCCTCAAGTCACACTAGGAGGAACCACCTTAGCAATTAGGAGGAAAAAACAGATGAAGTCACAACACTCAAATACAACGTAAGTCACATGCACAACAATGTCACAGGACTGTCACAAGATAGAGGCATTAGCTTTGCTTGGAACAACAAAATCAAGAGACACTGGACCAATTTAGAAGCACTCTTTACAGTTAGGAGTAGTAGGTCACAGGTTTTACTGAGAATAATTCAAACCAATCAACACATCCAGACCAGCAAATTCCACTCCTCCACTACATCTACCTGCCAGTGCTCAAAAGCACCAACTTCTTAGCCTGACATAAACAGGTGATTAGGACAGAAAATGTCTGGTGCCAACATGAACTTGCACTTTGCAAAGCTGTCACACAACTATGCCAAAGCACTTGCATTCTGGCTCTGCTTGTCCCTAATCAAGACTTGGACCTTCTTCAAATTCTGTCATTGTGTAGCAGTGTGACAGCTTGGGGTCGTGGACAGATAAATGAGCATTAAGGCAAGACAAATTTTAGCCTGCACTAGTACCGATACCCAAGTTACTAAAGGTGAAAGACCAATGTATTAGCCCAGTGCTACAGTATAGCTGAGCAAATTCCTGTAAGCTTTATTAGAGCATGAAAAAAAGTCAGTCTGATTTGAAAATAAATCAACCACCACCTGTAGTAGCAAAACAATTTGTAACTGTTTTAAGAACTTTCTCCAAACATGAAAGTGTTAATTAAGAATCAGTTTCATTAGAAATCATAGAAGTTTGTCAAAAACTGTTTTAGACTGAAATCACAACATAGATGAAAAAATAAAAGAAAGACAATTTAACAGAGAACTGTCCCCAGTGAGTAGGTTGAGGCTAAAGTCTAATGAGGACGAAAGCCTTGTCTGTGGGGAATTTTTGGTGATACCTGGAGAAAAACTATATTGTGTGTAATTCTACCTGAATCATTTTTACAAGTGTTGTAAAGTTTCATACAGTAAGATTTTTCTACATGCACTTCAATTTCACAGCAAGAGTGGCATAGAGTACCTAAACACAGAAGAGAGCATTCATGCAAGATATCTAACTCCTTGATATAATAATGCATACAATTCAAAATGGTTATACTAAGATTACACCTAGGGCTTTCCACAACTACAAGGTGGTGGGAGTGGAAAACATGGCCCCCTGAATCATTAACTAGAAAGCAACCACCACCTTCTATATGGGATTTCTTTTTGCGCTTTTTCTTCATTCTTAATCAACTGTGCTGTTGCTGGCGATTTTTTGTAAAACTGGTAAAAACAAAATTATAATCACTGAATTGGGCAATCTGGTGATCAAGACGTTTAAACCCTTCAATCTTCTGGGCAGAGGAGAACACTGTGCGACATTTAGAGCTCTGGAAAACAAAAAGGTAAAAGTTATTTTTAAACTGGCATTTAAAAATGGACTAGCATACCATGTATTTCATATGCAATTCTTGTGATACTTTATTACCAACATGCTTCAAATCTGTGCCTGACAGTGCTGCAGGAAGTTTCATTCTCAAGCAGCAATTTTGCTCCCTACATATGATGCTGTAAACCATACAGGGGATGGAGCACCTCTCCTACAGAGACAGCCTGAAAGGAGTTGGGTTGTTCAGCCTGGAGAAGAGAAAGCTGGTGGGGGACCTTTAAGCAGCCTTCCAGTACCTAAAAGGGGCTACGAAACAGCTGGAGACGGACATTTTAACAAGGGCATGTAGTGATAGGACAAGGGGGAATGGCTTTAAACTGAAAGAGGGTGCGTTCAGACTAGATATTAGGAAGAAATTCATTGCTCTGAGAGTAGTAAGGCACTGGAATAGGTTGTCCAGGGAAGTTGGGGATGTAAGTGTTTAAGGCCAGTTTGGATGGGGCTCTGAGCAAGCTGGTCTAGTGAAACACATCCCTGCCCATGGCAGGGGGGTTGGAACTAAATGATCATTAAGGCCTTTTCCAACCCAAAACACTCTATGGTTCTATGATTGCTGGCAGCATCACCATTAATAGCAGCAGCTCTACAACTGACAGCTGCAGGCAAACCCAAAGAAGCGCCAAAGCAAGAAACTATGCCCATAAAGAACTGCACAGGAAGTCATTAGAATACTAAGACTGGGTTGCCTCATCTTAGTATTTCTGAAGAACTCTGGAGATCAGATTTAGTATATGCCAAAGCAATAGTGAAGAGTACTTTTACTTTCCAAAGAAACTACCATCCAAATATGGAGGCAAACTGGAAACTTAAGCTCCACCAAAAATCTCTAGCTTTGCTTTATTTGTGTGTGTGTGTGCATTTCATAAGCTGACAAGCTAAAGCAAGAAAACTCACCTGATTAACAAAGAGGGTTGTCACAAATTTTCCTGGCTTGAAAACCTCTACAACTTTTCTAATCAGGTCATCATAAGAGGTCTGACTTATGTTTGTTTCAAAACTAACGTAAGAAAACTCTGGTTCTGGAGTGATGTGAATAGTCCAGTAAGTTCCCTGGGAAAAAAAAAAAGTATTGTTACCACCAAATATTTATTATTTACTTTAATTATCAATAGAGTAATTATCAATGAGCATAAAACTTACATCCGATTTCATCCCATTCATTGAATACCCACAAGGATTGAACATTGTAGCATCAATAACAGAACCTGGTATCAGGTCACGAATTCCACTCATCTGAAATACAAGTTAGAATTAAACAGCTCCATTTATGATATATCCTTACACTTGTTTAGATTTCACTCAAAGGTAGAACCAACATTTGTGGGCAGGACACCAGAGTTCTCCCCAGAACAAGTCAGTTTGATAATCTGTACCACTGTAGATGAACTTGCTTTGCATCCTGTCAAATAACTTGTATGCAGCTTGTCATCAGTAATTTATCACACTGCCTCTTACAGAACCAAGCTGCATACATCCACGACAAGGGAAAAGCTTAGAATTCTAAAACAATTGCTTTTGCTACTGGAATGGAAAGTGGAGCTTCTCTCAACCACTGTCCATGAAGTGAAGGCTATTTACATTTACTCCAGAGTAAGGATATACTGTTTTATACTTCAGAATAAAAGTGCAATCCCAAGCACTTCTAATTCCCACATAATACCTGAGGTACAGCCAGTTCTCAATAGCAAATAAGAGAATCAAATCCTAAGACACAAAACAAGATGAAGTCAGTGTACTTGTCAGAGAAATTTGTTCATATCACAGGACTTCTCCATTTGGACAAAGGGTAAAAGGAGACATAACCATCAAGTTATGCTTAGATCCCAAGTTTGTCCTTCCCCCATCCAAATGGCTCGTTGATTTTGATATCTAGATAACCTTTGGTTTCATTATCTTCAGTCTAAGCCTTACTCCTCATAATCGACATCCTTCAGTCAAAGTTACTCTAATTGTCATTTTATTCCTAACTCCTCCATTTTTGAGTAAAAGAATTCAATCATGCAAAGCACTGCATATTGCCCCTTTCAATACATTAAAGCAGGGGCATTGAAAATGTGAAGTTACATTCCCCAAGACTAGAGTTAAATCCATTTTATTTCTAAAGCATTAACCCAACATTTTCTATTAAATATTTCCTACTACAAAATGAACCTTCTATTAAATAGTAATTAAAAGAAGCATTTTATTGCCCAATTTCCACCATTCCCCAAAATTTTTAGTTTTCAAGCAAACGTACACGAGTGACATCATTTGCAGTAACACCATCTTTCATGTAGAACTGGTCCATAACTACTGGGTCAAGCTCACTCATCAGAATTTCCAGCGTCTGATCAGGCTGATTGGATATCCGACTCTCTGGGAAATCCAGAGTGTACAGGTACCTATGGAAAGTACAAATCACATATATAATATATATTAAAAGCACCAAGTTAAGTTCTACTGTAAGCCCCAAAGACTTCAAACTCTTCACATACATACCAGCAATCAGAATTCATACGCCCCATGCAATAAGCTGCTCCATCTAGACAAGACAAAAAGTCTCCAGTTAATGCATCACAGCTGAACATTTATGAAAAATATTATATTCATCTCATATTTAAAGACAGTTTTCACAGAACCCCATGAGGTTCACTGATACAGTCAGCATCTGCGTCAAATAACCCAGCATTTAGCTTCAGGAATGCAAAGTTAATAATCAGAAAAGGAGGTTCCCTCAGAAGTGGGTTTGGACACCCCAGCTGAGAGCCTACTAACAGGAAATTCAGATTACATCTTTTGCTATGCACAGAGAGAAACCCTGGTACTCTCAAGCCTCTATTAAATACATTTATGATTAACATTTATTTTCAAATAACTCAGATGAGTACCACAGCTTCCACATTCCTTCAAAAAAACCTTTTCTGCCGGTATTTAAGATGCTTCTTGTAAGTTTTAAATTTTATTAAATGTTTAAATTCAATTTTTGGCACAGTGACTTTTCTGAGAAAAGCCCACATTTTTCTTAAGTGTGTTAATTAGTTTAAATTACCATCCTAGCTTTTGAATAGGGCTTTTAGGGTTAGTGAAAGCTGGATTCTGCAAAGTGATTTACTACACTCCATTCAGAAGCCTGAGGATGACCCCAGTTAACACAAGATGCTAAATGTTGAGCTTACTATGATTTAAATTTTGATCTTGGCAAGCTAGTGGCAGAAATTCAGTAAACAGCTCTTGACTTTTATACAAGGCCTGCTGAATGCATGGCCTGGCAGCCCGCACCTATTGTACGGCTTGTCACTTCTCACATAACATCAGCCCTTCACACAAGCTGTACAACTTCGATCAAGTTTCATGAACTTACTTGGGAAAATTTCATTAAGAAACTCTACTTCTTCCTGGAAATTCCTATGTGGGTACTCCTGGTGGGAAGGCTTCATGAAATTCTTACGTGAATAAAAGAAGCTCTGAAAAAATCAAGATGCATCTTAGATAATGAATGCATCATCCATGTCAAATCCAAAAATTTAGAAAAATGTAAGCATTTATCATAAACTTTTACAGGACTCCAGTTTTCATTGTCAAAACACTGCTAGCTTTATTCCCATTTCAGAGGCATATGGATATTTCTATCTTAATTTCTAAGCTACAGGAGACAGCTTACTTCCAAACTTGTTTTCCACTAGAAAACTCCGAGGACTTCAGAACTGACAGGATAGGCACAGAAGTCTTTCACCCTTAAGTAACTCAACACAATAGCATTTGATAATTAGCACCCATTAAGAGGCAAACAAGGGTAAATGCTACAGCAGAGCAATCTTGTATTACAATCTTCCCATTATAGAAAGCATACATAAATGTCAAAGTTCCAGAATATTTAATAAAATCAGTGAATTTTAAATAGTGGTAAAAAAGGTTTGTGTACATTCTAAGGAAGATGCAACATTTTTAACACCTTACCTGAATTGAGTCAAACCCACTGTACTCCCTAGCAAGCTCCAACAGGGGAACCAGTGCTTGCAGTAAGAGGGTGGTACCACACGTCTTCAAAATGAAACGTCTCTTGGAGACAAACATGCTACTCTCACTGTAAAAAAGGTGTGAAAAATATATTAAGTGCTCTGCATAAAACAATCCAGCTCTTGGTTCTTATCCCTACCAATTGCGTTACTCTGAGTATTCAGAATATGGTACATAAACAGTAGATTTCAGCTAACATTCGAGAGCAATTATGATTTCCCAAAACAAATACTTGCTCCAAGCATGGTATTACAGAGATACTCCACTACAGGAAGACATAATACACGTATTAGACATCAAACTATTTGAGAAATACGAACATGCTGTAAAGTGGGTACACGGCATAGATATTGAATTTAATGCCTTAACCCTGATACAGAAGAAACTTGTAATCTTTCTCAGCTGACAAAGCCTATGAGGTGAACTCAAATAAGGCAAAAGCCTTAACAGAATTTAGTAAGTTCTCTGGCTGCATCTTCTAAGAAATCAGACTACTAGAAAGAGTAAATTAGCATCTGTCCACAGGAACATGAAGTCTCACTATGAGAATATAGGCACAGCTATATGATACAGCTATAAAGAAGAATACAGAAATTACCTACATATCACCTAAGTCAAATACTTAATTGCAGCCCCACTGAACTGAAGATAGCCACTGATACTACACTCAGAATATTTAACCATACTTAACAAGTATCTTTTCACCAAATAACTGAACAATGGGAGTAAAAATTAGCTCAAATAATGCTATTTGGAATGCTGTTTAAAAATTCAAAGTCATGGCAATATTTCATCCAAGATGCAGTGTAACTAATTACACTCTATTCAGAATTTCCTTTAAAATACATGAAAGCTTGAAGAAATAAGACTTCAGCACAGATTCTTTGACTACCTTGCTCTTAAGCCCAACCTTGCCCTCAAGACAGTCTTTCCGAGTACAAAAGCTTCAGTATTTGTAATCTGAAGTAAAGCAGAGAATGTCAAATGTATCTGTAAAGTTCACAAAGAAAGCACAAGAAAGTATTTTGCAAGATGAAAAACACATGGTGAAAGTAGTGTCCTTACAACTAACCTCTGCACAACAAAAAAATTCCAGGACTTCAGGAAAGCTACATTTTTATAGATGTCCTTAGCTCAGACGCAAGGGCTGTTCCACATTATCTGCAGTTAAAGCCAACCTACTTATATAGTTTGTTTGCTGATCTCTAGGTGACACCTATATGCACTGTTCTGCTGAAGTAATACTAAACCTCTTAACTGGGGTGACTTATTTACCCCCTGGACAAAATTCAGTGATCTGGTGCAGAATCACCACAGCTCTGTCAATCCTTTCAGTTAGAGGGAAAAAGAAACAGTGCTGACTGTCAAGACATATCCACCTCTGAACAGAGGCATGCGAGTACTGTGATTGGCAGACCCCTGCAAGCTGTAGCCACCAACAGCAGCATATTAACCCAAGATTGGTCCCATATGACAGCTTTCACTTTTTTACCTCTTAAGAGACTAAAAGAATGAGGTAGTGGCTTACCTGAGTACATAAGCTTCCTGCTTGTCAGTTTTTGTCACACTTATGATCAAACAATGCACATTCTCCAGAAGTTTGTCCCACTCAATCCTGTAAAAAAAATTAAAGAAAAATTACAAACAACAGGTTAAACAAATCAAAGCTTTCTGGAGCCCCGGGTAAAAAGTGTAGCCCAACCAAGACTAGAGCTCTTGTATTGGTTTAGTGGGTCTGAGAGCACAAAACAGGAAGACTTTTTATATATGGACTGTCTATAACAGCAACATCCAATTTCTTAGCTCTCAATGGCTAAGTACCGCTCAAAATCTGTTACTATAGTCTGCTGCATGCAGACAACTGCCAAACAGCAACCCCAAACTTCTAACTAGGGTGAGTCAAGACAACCTTAAATCCTGCATCTCACATGTACGAAGATAAGTTACAGCAATTAATTTTAAGGCATGCTTTAGGTCGAACCTCCATGCACTTCAATCCCAATAGTCACTGGCAACTACTTGAGTGATAAACCAGCAAGTTAGCACTAAGATGTTTTAACTGAGCTGCATAGAGTCAAGTTCCTAATTTAGCTGAAAACCATCCCTAAAAACTAACAGATTTCAATGGCCTGAATTCCTCTTTGACCAATCAGGATCACAGGATTTCTTCTACTTGTAGAAGATATAGAAGACTTAGAGCAAATAGTTATGAATACTGTACTTAGGAAAAAATAAACTGAGCTTATTTCATATAGGGCAAGTTGAAGCCACAGTGCTAGATTTCACTACAGATGCAGAAGTTTAATATTTCGATTCTTTACTAACATTATTCATTCTACAAGGAATTTGGGAAAAAAAAAATCAAAGGGCTCAGATTAAGCCAAAATATTTCAAATACTAATGAGAAAGGACAGACTTGCAAAAACTACTTCGGTTGTCAACTTTAGTCTTGTGTCTACATCAGATTAGTAGAATCCAATATAGTCAATTTTGCTATAAATAAGACAGGAACAAATACAGCATCTTGACGTCACATAATACAAGACTGCCAGCTGTCCTACTTTTCCCATCCCTCCCTTCCCACAGCATGTTCCACCTGCAGGTTGTGCTGGCTCTTGTCCTCAGACCTGTCACGAACCAAGAGATTTACTAACCCAGCATAAAACTAAGCTACCATCAGCAGAGCTGGAGATGCTGCAGGACCCTTTGTAGCTGGGAGCATGAAAGAAGTGCCAATTTTTGATCACCAAGCAAGCTTAGCTTGCCCATACAACTGTCAGCATAATCCATCCTCAGGAGTAAGACCTCTCAACCTTTACCGACACCACAAAAGTCCTGTAGTTGTACTTCAGAACAGAGCACTCACTGTTAATTCCATTGGCAGGCTTCCTCCAGCAGCCACCAATCTCTCCCGTCAGAAAAATCAGTCAGTTCACAAAGTTGAAGTTTTTGATTCTGCTGTAAGTATAATTAAAATATCTGGATGTTCTTCAGCTTCTCTAAACACCCCAGCAAACAAGTGCCTTAATTTTTCCCTCAATTCTCTAATTCAGGAGAATGGCTCCTGAAACTGAATTCTGTACCTTTACTACTAATACTCAATATTACACCAGAATAGTATATTTATACATGATTCAAACAGTTAACTTACAGACTCACACTATAGCCTCCTTTTAAATGAGACTGAAGCTATTAAAAATGAGAAAATTCTATACATTTAAAAGTGCTCACAATTAAGAGCACATCTGAACAAGCTTACAAATTCAGTGATATAACCAGACACTTAAAAATCAAAGTGAGGTTTACCCTACCACCCCAGTTAGTGACTCTTGATGAAACACTCTTCTGCAACTATAGACATGACAGCACAGACACTCAAGTCTGCATATCAAATTAAAAATGTTATTTTTAATGCTCATCTCAAGTCCCACACATTTATTCAGCTCTATGCTTATGTCACTGACTGGATTGAGCTCTGTTCCTAATAGTCAAGTGTATATAAAAATGCAAGTGGCTGCTCACCTTGAAAAACCTGGTAAACACAAGAAGTGAAACATTTGTATTATACCTATTTTAAATGATCCTAGAAAACAAAAGAATCACACCTTTGCTGACAAGAATACTGAAGGATTTAGTTTTCTCTTGCTACAACCCACCAGTGTAAGTTTGCCAGCCTTAATGGTTTCCCCTTTAGATCCTATTACATTCTTTCTGTGAATTGAACTAAGTAATGTTTTAAATTGTTCAAATCATTCCAGCACTGCTACTGACAACATTTCATCTGTCATTAAAGAAATGCCCAGTGTCTGACATAACATTTGTGAAAGGTGAGGAAGAGTTCCCCAATGCTGAGCTGCACTAACCCCATTTGTACATTACTACAAATCTGATTTTGTACTTTTCTAAGTATTAATGGGCATGTAACTATCTTAGGCTTTGCAAGAGCATACCTCTCAGCCTTCGCAAGCTTCTTATCTGGTCAGACAGTCAAAACCTCAGCTTTACGCAGACAAGTGACACTTTTAAGTATCTCTGTGGTGCAACTGCATGCATACACTTCAGGGAAATGGCTTAGGTTTCAAACATATATTAGCAGAGGAAAATGTACGAATTTTGGACTTCAAGTAGTTCAACAATGAGGGGTCAGCACAGCATAGTATCAACAACACAATATTGCAAAGCCCACCATGGCAAGAAAGTTCCTAGTTATGCTTGTTAGTACTATAGCTTAGTACTGACCTTTTCTTTGTATAAGAGTGAAGAACTGAGCAACCACAGCTAAGCATACACTAAATGTTACGTGTTCAGCCTTTACAGAAATAAAGGGCAAGTTCATAATTTGATGATTAGAGTAGCACCAAGGAAAAAACCTGCAACTTGAAACAGACAAGACGCCAGGTTTGCTTTAGATGCATACACAGACTAACAATGGGTTGCAGTACCCAGGATGAGACTTGGCCACATTAGGGAGAACTTTTGCAGAGATATTGGCCTGTATCTATATGCATTTTAAAGTTAAGTACAGAAAACTAAAGAAAGGCTGGATTTGATCCAACGTAATCTATTTAAACAAGATGACCTTAGTATTTGGCATGTTCCATTGTTTAAAGCACAGCTAAGGAAGAACATCTGGGACTACTTTGTACCAAGTAGATTAAGCTCACAGTAAGTCTAACTCTTGCATTTCCTCCTTCTTTAA
This sequence comes from Pseudotriccus pelzelni, assembly GCA_035584735.1. Classification (NCBI taxonomy): domain Eukaryota; kingdom Metazoa; phylum Chordata; class Aves; order Passeriformes; family Tyrannidae; genus Pseudotriccus; species Pseudotriccus pelzelni. Next base: position 69,569,999 of record JAWMRA010000113.1, read on the forward strand.
AAAAATCTGTGTAACTATGTAAGCATCACTGGTTGAGAGAAGCAGTGTCTACCCACACCTAATGTGGAAACAAAAAAATCCACCTTAAAAAAGTATTTCAATGGTTATTAATACATGTATTGCAGCTTTTGTCAAGTAAAAATCCACACAATTAGTAACTGAAATATTTGAGAACACTACTTATTTCATTACTGAGTTAAGTTTGAACTTGGAAGCAAAGTCTCCAACTAAAACAGGAAAAAATAAGACTAATTCTCAATAAAAGCTATCATGGACTTCTGCTCTTCAAAACTCCCTTTTTAATGACGTGCATGGCATTACTATTTTCTACATTATTCTCCATAGCCAGACATCAGGACAATCACAGTTTGGAAACTGCTGTCCTATACTCAAGCATAGTAGAGTATGATCCATGGGAGTCACTGACAGCTCTCACTAGAAGCAAGTTCTGCAGCAGATCTGCAAAAACACAGTTGAAACCAGCTCCTTGCTGTTGTGGGCTTATTGACCACTTCACTGCAAAGCTTTAAAATTCCATTTCTCAAGTTTCAAATAACGGCCTCTTATCCAAAGTTAAATTAGTTCCTCCAATGGGCAAGCATATTGCATCTGAAATGGCTGCACATTCTCTGAGAATAGCAAACGAAAATGGAATACATCTACTCAAGTGTGAAAAACTGTACTTGCTTCAGTTGTAGAAAGTTATGTGTTCTATATCTGACTAGCCAAAAGAAAAAGTTTAGCAATCCACTCCTCCACTTATGTTGCAATATTTAGTGCCTTATCAACAGACTTCTTACCAGAGTGCAAATAACTTCCATTCAAATTGCCAACCAGGTATATCAGTAGGGAAAAACTATTATAACTGAGAAGCATCTTAATTTCAGGAAGTATGCTTAAAGTCTGTAATGAACAGTCAACAGTGCCTCCCAACTAAGCTCCAAACCATCATGTTTGCTCCTTTATTTCATACTTTGCAGGAATAAAGAATGAATAAGCTATGAAGCAAGTTTTCCTTGCCAGATATAAACCATGCTTTTGAACACAAGTTACTGGCCTCTTCTAAGCTTTTACCTGCAGGGCTAAAACTCCTTCTTAACAGAAGTCAACCCTATCAGGCACAGTACTGCTGTTTCAGGCCAACTGGGAAGGTGCTAACAGCAATTTAAAGAGATAAGAACTACATCAAGAACTTGTTCCTATCAGCAATTAATAGCCTCCACAAGTATGCCATTCCACCACCCCAGTAACAGTACCTTGCCAAGGCAGCCAGACAGCATTGAGAAGAAAAGATGTTTTGCAGTAGTGCAGGAATTCTTAGGAAATAAATAACATGAAACTCCTAAAGACAGCTTAAGCCATAAACATACTTTCACATAGCTTTTCACTGAAACAGAACAGCTGACAAGTCTGTAGTACCAAAAGTAATAAGCACTTTAACCTTTACTGTAAGACCTTGTTTTAACATCAAGCATTCTGCTGCAGAGCAACCTTTTATCCCCTCACCTGTTACCTACTAAGTATTTTTAGGAGCCACAGATATATCAATTACCTCATTAGCAGGCTCCAGTTAAGTAGCACATTCCTATCAATACCATGATCCAGACAGCCAAGCTTAATGCCATGTCTGAACTGCCTGTGCAGAGGAGATGTAGCTGAGACACAGGAAAGCTGGCTAAGTATCAGTGCCAGCACAGTTGCAACACTGGTTTCAAGAGTCCTGAAATAGGTACATTATAGACCACAGAAGTCAAGTTTTTTAAAGCACCTCCTCACTTATTAAAGCTCATCTTTCTCTGTAGACAGCTGCATGTGAATTACTTTCTATGAGAACTAGAATTTAGTTTATAAATTGCTGTTTAAGATAAATTACCTCGAACAACATTCATAGCCAGACTTTAGACTCAAGGCACCAGCAGCTTGATAATTTTACTTCAGCATTATCTGTGAGGTGCACAAAAGTGCCACACCCTCTATATGCTCTGGGCACAGATATACAGAGAGACTGTGTGCATCTTAAATTTAAGAAACTCTCCAGGGACATGCATTTAATCTGGAATTAAAGACAGGCACCTGAATAGAAAACTGCATGCATACAGAAAGTGATTCTATGCAGTACTCCTCACAAAATACTTTTTACTTAGAAGGTCCCAAAGCCAACTACTTAGAGCATCGTTTCCAAATGAAACCAAGGTATTTCAGCAATGGCACACAGATAACCACAGACAGTATTTCAAAGGCTGCACATTTCTCCTGTTGAAGGCCTTACATCGTTACTGCAGTGTACACGGAACAGGGACTCCATCCTTTACATCTGAAGATATTTGATAGGTATTTCCAAGTCTTTCACATCAAAGCACAAAACATACCTGACACCCAAGGTGCTTAAGAAGCCTGAGCCCCAGCAGGCATGGCAAGAATTACAAGCAACATTCAAGGCCAATTGGAGTGTAACCTTCCCCAGAAGGAACATACTGTAAGGCAGCAACTATCTACCATGAGCTCCAAATCTTCCTGTTCTCTTGGCTGTACAAAGCCATTAGGGAAGCCCTCTGGAGGAATAAACCAGCAGCCACATATTTTAATAGGATGCTCTCCGGAGTCTCACTAAGAGACCAGATCTTTGGCAGAAAGTGACAAACTCTTCAGCAGTTTTCAGTGGTAAGGTAGGAAAATATTGAGTCTTCAACATAAGTCTTCACTTCCTGCAGACAGGATCAGAATCAGTAGTAGTGAGTATAAAAGGGCTTATTCCCTTTGTGTGAAACCATTCTTTAATTACAACTGTGACTTACAAGCAAGCACACTTCACCTGTAATTTTGAACTTGGAAGCTAAAATCTAGTTGACTAAAAACAATTTTGATGAGGGGAAGACTGCATTCTTACATAAAGTTCTCTAGATAACCTGAAAAATCACCCATAAAAAGGCTCAGAAAGTACACAGTGACAGAACCCCTTATCTCAGCACAACCTTGCCTTCTTTTCCGGACTCCACTGAGTTTTGTTCTGAAGCACTGCAGGAGTAAGAGTAGAACAGGGCTCATGGCCCAGCCACCTTGTACCTTCACTGTTTGAGAAAACAGGCAAATAATTCTGCTGTGGTCCTCAGGACTGGGGGAAGGGGTAGAGGTGCAGCAGCGAGCTGACTCAGTCTATAGGGTGCGGTACAAAGCAAATATTTACAGGACTTATGCTTGACTATATGGGTGCTTGGAAGCTTTCCTGTAGCACAGGATCAGAATCTGATATCAAGAGTCACTCCATATTGCTCATTGCTGCAGTTTTCTTTAGCTTGTGTTTTCACATAATATAGACAAATAGGAAGCAGACTTAAAGTATGTAAATAATTTCAGGGTATTCTTCAGGGTTGAATGCTTGAGATACGGGCTCTTGATACTTGCATCATTACCTTACAGTTTCAAGCTTGTGTACATTCAAGATCACGATAACCCTTGAGATGTAAAAATGAGTAGTTGCACATCTGAAGGAATAAACAGCTTAGTCTACTGTAGGAATAGTGAATGCACTACACAATCACCATGGAAATCCAGGGCTTGCAGCAAGTTCACGTTTTCAGCAAATCCTCCCATTTTTATACATAGTCTAAGGCTATTTTTAAAAAAACATGCCTTACAAAGCATGGTGAGAACAAGCCCTAAAATTAAAGCCAATTATTCTGAGACCACAAAAGCCTTAACTTCTTTCCACTCCTGAACATAAGCAGGGTAGGCATCTTCAGATGCTTGCCACTCTTTCAACAAGACCTCTTTGCAGAACTCGTTAGAAAATGAACAAAAATACCCCAAAACTTAACAGCAAAGTAAAGCCCATGTTCCATACTTTCTAGTTGGGACCTTTACTGAATGTATTAAGGCAATAGTCATAGATATTTTCTGAAATACGTTACACCTAGTCCAAACTTTTATCCAAAAAGCAAGCTTGCTCTCACGTGAAGAGAAATCTTAATTGCATCAGTTCAAGAATTTTTTCGCTGATGATATCCAGCAAAGACTTTAAAATATCTAATCCCTAACAAGCACATGGCAACATGGAAATTTTTAGCTTTGAACACCAGCTTAGTCATTCAGTAGATGAATGGCTCACATTTCACTACTAAGCAGGTATTACAATACAAAAGGCAAGCTCAACTGGTTTGCAACTTGATTCTAATTTAGCTATTGTTCTACAGTTTCAGCTTTGATTTCAGGTTCTGTTCAACATAAACTAGCTTATTCGATCACCTCTATAGAATTAGCAATAGTAGGAGATATTGCATTCAGGATTTTTTTTGTCTGTATCTATCGACTGCAGTAGGTAATTTAATTAAAACTTCATTTCATGTTAGAAACACAGTATCATTGATAATTACTGTTGGACACAGGTTAACAGTAATTTTCAGACATGTCACAGCTTCCTACCAAAGCAAGTATGCAACTTCAATTAACATCTTGTATTAAGAGCCAATTAACACAAAGATCTTCAAAGCTTGCTCACAGCTCTGAAACTGTGTTAAATACCACATGTTCAACAGTTAACAGTTTGTATCTACTCTATTAAAACTTTACAGCCATAACTAAACCATACAAAGGGACTGTCCCAGTACCTACATTGCAATTACATTAAATGCTCTTGAGAAGTCTAAAAGTTAAGTTCACTGTTTTGCAAACACGAGCCTGAGCTGACAAATGGAACACCAGAGAGCACAATTGTGTCAGTGAGGAAAGCATTCACAGAATGCCATCTCTAAACTACATGTGCATATTACAACACCAGCATATTAACCCAGTCAAATGAGTACTTTTGGAATCTTTCACACTGAAGTCAAATGCTACAGGAGTCCTCAAGCACCTACACAGCTCAGATCTGCAAGTATTTCAGCTAGGATTTTCAACAGCCTTCCAGGATTGCCTGGACATTACCTATACAAGCTGTTACCCTGTGTCTGCTATACCACTAAGCCTCAAAGAACTGTATAACCACATTTGATGATTTCCATGTTAAGCACATTATTCAAAAAGGTCTAAACAGCTTCACAAGTCAAGTTTACATGAGCCAGCTACCTCGTTACACAAACACAGAGGTAAACGTATTCTGCAGTGCTTATAGTATGGCAGAAATTAAGCTTCCACTACTCATGAACTATTCATTGTTTAAGGAAAAGGCAGTTACCTGCCCACTGGCAATTCAGATCTTTGAATAGCTAACTCTACTGATATGCACCCAGAAGAAATTTGCTGAAGAACACCAAAACAAATGAGGAGACAAACAGCATACGGCTTTGAATGGTGATGCTATCACCAGTAACATATTCTAGCCATTAAATACACCATGACAAACTCTTTTCCAAGCTCTCTTGCTCAAGCTCCCTGACCAAAGACCACTGGGTAACAGTGATATGCACAAGCAGATCTGGATACACATGAGAACACCAGATCTTCCAGCTACCATTCAAAACTGGAAAGCTGAACAATTAACCGTACTGAAAGTCAGCTACAGACATAAGTATAACCTTCAGATTTGCCTTGTTTGCTTAGGACAAGCCTGCTTTTTCCAACTATGTCAGCTGATAGCATCGACATACCATTCTTGTTGTCCCTGCAACCTCACGCATAGTTCTGCGCATTTCGCCTTGCACTTCAAGCTCTCAGCTACCATTTTCTGACATTTCCAGAACGCAGTTTACCGTACATCTACAGCTGGACCCCCTAAGTCGCAAGTCTGGGTATTCCACAGAATCCCAGAGTGGCCTGGGTTGGAAGGAAGCTTAAAGATCATCTAGTTCCAGCCTTCCCAGACTGTCCCCGTATAAAACACAGTACAGACATCTCTTGCCCGCCGGCCCCGGCAGGGTTCCAAAAGCGACCCGCGTGCCGGCAGGTGGCCATCGGCTCCTGCGCTAACAAAGGCGGCGCGGGCACATTCCTGGGCGGCGGGCGGGGAGCGGCGGGAGCCGGTCCCGAACACGTGCGCCCGGAGCGGAGCGGAGCGGGCCCCGGGCCTTCCCTCCCCGCCCCGGGCGGCGGCGAGCGAGGCGCCAGCGCATTCCCCAGATGCCCATTGGGTGACGGGCGCGGGCCCGGCCCTCCGCGGCTCCCCGCTCCCATTGGCCTCGCTCCTCAATGGGGAGAGCCGCGGGAGCGGCCGCGCGGCCCGGGAGCGCGGCCAGGGGACTCACGTGTAAGCCGCGGCTCCAGCCACACTTCTGGGGGAGGAGGGGGCACCCCCGTTCCCGGCGCCTCCCTCGCTCCGGTGCTTCCCACGCCACAGGCAAACACGGGAAGGGTCCCTGTCTGCCGCCTGGTTCCCTCTGCGAGAGCCTCTGCACGGACCTGTCCGGCTACGCAGTGCCGGAGATCGCCGCCAAACCGGCCATGTGAGGGAACCATCAATCCTCGCCGCGACAGCCAGAGGATCTCCCTTCCCAGATTTCATTAACTAGGAACGAGACTCCTGGCTGCCCGCTCCCCACAGTACAGCGCCGGCAGGGTTTTCCCGAGCTTTCTCATCCCGGCGCCGGCCGTACGAGCAGTGCCAGCCGCTCCCCCGCCGGCCGCCGCCGCCAACGGGGTGGGCGCCGCCGCCGCGGCCGTGCCCCCGGCCGGGAGCAGCACTGCGACACTGCCGCCTGGCCCCGCGGGCGCTCCCGGCCAGCGGCACACGCCCGGCTCCCGGCTCCCCGCTCCCCGCCGCCACATGTTGCCAGCAGGGACCGCGCCGGGCTGCACGAGGTGGCGGCGCGGAATGGCTTCCGTCCCCGGCACCCCCCACCTCCCGCCGGCGGCCACGACGAGGGGAGGCTCCCTGCTCTCGGGGCGGTGGGGGGTCTCTGGAGGGCGGCGGAAGGTCACCCCCAGCGGGCAGATGCCGGGACTGTTACCGGGGGAGGGGGGCAGGCGGCCGGCAGCGCCCAGCCCCCACCGGCAGCCACCCCGGAACCTGCCTCCCCCTGGCGCGGCCGCCATCGCCCCCCGAGCGCCGCCACACCCGGGCCATTCAGGGACCCCCTCGCCCCCCGGGGGGCAGCGCTGCCCCCGCCGCCGCTGACCCCCGCCCCGGCCCCACCCCGCGCCGCCCGTTCGCGGACCTGGGTATGGTGCGGAGGTCGCCGGACCCCTTGCTCTGGTGCGGCTCCTGCTGCGCGGGCTGCTGCCGGGCGAACCACACCTCCAACAGCTTCTCGGTCCCTTCGAAGAAGTGTGCACCGCTCTCCTTCATGGTGAGACAACTCGGCAACCAACAACCACAGAAATTAAACGACAACCAAACTGCCGCCCCCGGCCGCCACCGTTCGCTGCTGCTGCTGCTGCTGCACGGGCCGCGCTGCCGCCGCCGGGTCCCAGTCCGTCCCGGGCGGGTTTTACCTTCTGGGGGATTTGCTTAATGTTAATTTAAAAAGAAAAAAAAAAAGAGGAATAAGTAAAAGAAGGATTTTTTTTTTTTTTAAACGGGCGAAAACCACCCGGAGTGCGCGGCGGCGGATGCGGCGTGAGCGGGTTACAGTCCGAGCGGGGGTGCGGGCAGGCGATGCGGTTCGGTTCCTTGTAGTCCGTGTGTTCCCCTGTTACAGAGAAGAGCGTTGAGCGAGCGCTAGCTAATGTCGCCGGCCATACTGTGTAAGCGAGGGGCCAGTGCGCACGCAGCCGCCTTTATACCCCGCAGGTAGCCGCATCACGCCGGGTGGCGCTGCGCATTGGGCGGCCGCCGCTCGGGCCCGCCCTTCCCTGCTTCCCATAGGGCGGCGGCGACGCTCGTCCGGGCATATGCCGGTTCCCTCGGCCCCTCCTTCTGCAGCCCGCGCGCCCGCCCGCCGGGAGCGGGAGATGGAGCGCGGGCGGCGGGGCAGGGGCTGGGGCCGGGCCCGCGGGTGTGGCGGCCGTGCCGCCATGGGACCGCGCCCCCCCGAGGATGGGTGGGAATCGCCTGGCCTGTGGTCGGCAGCCCCCATCCGGGGAGAGGGAAGGGTGCGAGAGGGAGCAGGGCTGAACATGGCCAAGAGGCGCCGGGGGAGCATCCCCCCGAAACCATTCGGCGCGTCGCAAGGAGCGAACCCGAGGATTCCGGCTCTTCCCAGGCCGCGGCGGCAGCGCTGTCCCCTCACCCGGCGCTCCTTCTCGCCCGTAAAGAGGAGCTCGGCCAGGCGTTCGGGCGCACTTCTCGCTCCCTTGGCCCCTTCCCGGAGCCCAGCGCGTGTGACCACGCCGTGTGTGCGGCACAAGGAGCGAGTGACCGAGCAGGACATGTGCCGCTGTGGGCGCACACGGGAGGGACCGAGGGTCAACACTTGATTACCTGCGACTTTTCCCTGCCCCCCCCCCATGATTAGAAGAAATTGTTGCAAATTGGACAGGTTTATAGTCGCTTAAAGCATTTTTTAGCGATATAATAACACATTATAGATCCAGTGTTGCAGTGCTTCATACCCCGAGGAAACCATCGCGAACGACTAAATGATGACGAGAAAACGCCATCCGCCCCGATGAGCCTGCGGTAGTTACACTACATGGGACTGGCAGCAGCAGATGGCTGGGGACAGATGAATGAGTCCCTACTAGGAGACAGTGAGATAGTATCAGTGTCGGACAGCATAATAGGCAGTGGGCTCTGTCCACAGCGAAGGAGTGACTCACTGAGACTGAGGCAGTGAGTCATTCCCAAGGCAGCTGGATGTGAATCATTCCCTAGGTGCCTAGTCGCCGCTGTATGCATCCATAGCACAGCCTTACTAGCTGACAGAGAACCATGTTCTGTAGTGCTGGGGCTTCACTGGTTTTTATTAACTTTGTGTGAGTTGTGGCTACCCTAAAAAGAAGGTCTTCCTTCCTCAGCCGTTTGTTGCTGCCTCCATGCTGCCTCTTTCGTTATGCCGGCACAGGCACTTACTTGCATGGCTGTGTAGTGGACTCCATCGGGTTGAATGCTAACTACTTAGTTTTAATGGTGGTTAATAGTTTTTAATTGTGATCAGCTTTAACTTGCATCAGTTTCCCAAGCCATTTCATGTTCCAGCTACATAAATGCTTGTGTTTGTATAAATAAGAGGCTGTGCTTGGCCATGCACTTGAAATGGATAGGGAGTGCAGGACCACTAGCTTCAGTAGGCACGATGGATTAAATCTGCTTAAAGTGCTTAGGAACTACAGCTGAGAGTTGATGGACTTTGTCGAGCCATATTCCCCATTTATTTTTAATATCAGTCTACCCATCCTTGTTATTTACACATGCAATACTAGTTCCTAGTCCTGTCTTCTGTTGATTTGATGTTGTCTCTGGTTTTCAGGTAGGTGTTTGTTCCTAGTTTCTGTTTGCAAGTGATCTGTGTGACATTGCTCCAGCCAGATGTGTCTTTTTCTTGTCTTGGGTACTGTCTTGTGTGGAGTCTCTGACTTCCTGATTTTGACTGAGATGTGGTCTCACCGCGTGTCTTGGACCACGTGCTCACAAACCAGCATTTCCTGAAGTCTGACTGTGCTCTTCTCTGCCCCCTTCAACTCGTGCTTTCTCTGGCATTTGCAATTCAGGACTTTGGTGTCTTCTCACCTGCTACGAGACACTAGTCAGGGTGGGCCTAACCCACTCACTGTGTCTCTTGGTTTCAAGGCGCATGACTTGCCCATAAGAGTGTCTCTAAGACATTTCAGAGGAGGACAAGATGAAAAAAAATGAAGTACATTCTTTTTTATTTCTAGGAAGCTTCTCTGTATGAAGGGTAACCTATGAAGCCTTGTGAAGCTTAGAAGTTTAACAAGGGACAATACAGTGCAGTATCACCAGCTGACACAAGGAGGGATATGATCTCAACACTGAATAACATGAAGCAGTGAAAGAATTTGAAAACAAACACAAGTACTTCATCTGATGTGTTAGAGAAGTAGCAGGGTGATGTTGTATATTTGAAGCCTGAGAGTGTGGGTATGATCACCTAAGAAGAGATTTGTACTAACGCGGAAGGCTGCAGGCCTTACTTCACAGGAGGCTGGATTGCTGACAGATACACAGAAAACAGGTGGAGGAGGGAAACACTGAAAGCTCTTTTTTGAACTTGACTGACAACTAGACAATAACAAAGTATTGTCTGAGAGACAGGCTGAGGTTTCAGGAAGGACAGAAGGAGATTGTTGTGGATTAGAGGGAGGTTCTGTGAGTCATCATTCAAAAGATCTTTGCTGAATTCATGTTTACAACTGAGATTACTCAGAGATAAAGGGCAGGTCAGGAGCTGAAGGACCAGCAGGTTTGAAAATGCCCATTCAAAGGGATTGCACTAATTTAACTAGAGCAGTTTTGAAATTGATTTAATAACATCAATCAGGCATTTGAATCTGGAGGAAGGATGCCTTGGGAAGACAGGAAGGCTCAGATATCATCATATGATTGTGAGACACAGGGCCAAATATTGTTTATGATCTGGTTCCTTTGTAGTAATCTGCTGGCACAACAGGCTGTAGGCAGCCAGGTACATTCCCCTGTGTGCAGGAGGAAATTCCATGTAGTAAAAGAACCTGTTGCAACTATATCAATTCCATTTTTGTTTGTTTGTTTTTGATGTTAGGTTTGTAACCAAACCCAACAGTCAAAGTGGTCCAGGGTTTCTACATGCCAAAACAGAGTTTTGGGGCAGTCAGAAACAGGATGTAAGCCTGTATGGTGCCAAAGCTGCTCCCCCTTTTCATTGCTTGTGCAGCTGCAAAGCACAGAGCTCACAGAGTTAGTGTAAAGCAGTCTTTGCTCTTACCCATATTCTTCAATAGTGCAAGCTTGGTGTCAACAAATAATCGAGTCCAGAAAGGAAGATGAGACAATATGAATGTTTTATTGTACAGAAAGGACAGTGATGAATTCTGTATTCTTATCCAGTCTCTTTGCGCTTTCCCAGTAGCACAAAGGGGCTGTAGAGTTCTTGAAATTTCTCACTGGGAAATACTCCTTGTGCAGAGGTTTCCTCACTTTGAACAGCTATTTTGAGCAGCTGGAGAGATCCATAGGAGGCTACGGCAGCCAAGTCATTTAGAGCAGCCAACTTACGTGAGCGGCATTGCCAAGAAAAATGAAGATTCAAATAACAGAATTAAAGCCGCCTATACCAGCCCTCCACCCACCCGGCAGTAACGGGTCATGCTTGCTCTTTGTGAAGAACATTCCTTGTTAATATCTATTTAAACATTATATTAATGCCAATTCTGTGCAGCTCTGGTATGTGACGGGGAGAAGCAAAAACTGTAATGTGCTGCTGTCTTCCCAAATTGTTGTGATGGTTGTTACGAAAAGAACAGAAAAGCAAGTTGCTGCAGAACAGTGTAGGCACAGAGAATGCATGACTTGCAAGGCATTTTTTCTCTTCTGTTAGAAACAAAAGCACTCATCTCTACTGTTGCCAACCTGCCCATGCTCCTCCATTCCCATTTTGATTTACTTGCCCCACTTCTCAGGTTTCTGCTTACAGAGAGGGCAGCAACTGCAACCAGCTTCACTGCTCAGAGAGTCAAAAGTCACAGAACAGAATTTCTCAGCAAATCTGGGCTGTTCTGCAACATGATAGAAATTCCAAATTGTGTCACAGAAACAAGTAGAAATGATCTTTCAGTAGCTGGAGCTATTTTTAGCTCAAAATAGTGATTTCAAGCACATCACATTGTTATTTCCTACTGAATAAATGAGTTCATTGCCCACAAGCAGGAAATATCCTTCTAAATTAAACGTGGAAAGTAAATATGAAGAATTGTCATGTGAAATAATGTTCAGCGTGCACTATGGTTTCTTCTGAAGTTAATTCAGTTTGACTGATGGTTGTAAGTGTAGTACTGCCACGCAGTTTACTTCCTGACAAATGATACTTGCTGACAAAAAAAACCCACAACGAAGCTCTGACAATTAAGTAAGTCTTGTAAAATGCTCTGCATGTGAAATTGTAAAGTATAAGTAGCATACCCTTAATATTTGGACAGTGTATGTCTTTTAAAACCACAAAATGACTGAAACTTCTCGAAGTTTAGCTTGCAGATCCAGCAGCAAATATTTGGCAAATGGAATAATCACTCAGTTACATTTGGAAAAGGTGAATTAAATAAAAAAGCTAGGAATTTCAATGTTGGCCTAAATTGTACTTGCTGCTAGTTTATGTGTGTTTTGCAAGCCTTGATGTCATAGTGATGGGCTATAAAAACTCCATTGTTGGAATCAGGGTCTTGCATTCATTATTCTGAGGAGTTCTGTTCTGTCTTTATTCCAAATGATGCTTGCCACACAGTCCTGCCATTATCTAAACTGTCTTTGCTCCCATGATCAGTCATTGTACTTGTTAAAAACTGAGACAAAATATTAATTTCAGATCAGTAGTGAAGTGCAATTTATATTTTGCCACGATTACCTTCCATTTCTCCTCATTTTGTATTCCATAGCACTACAGTCCTTTTCTTTATTGTCTTTTGTTTATGGAGACGAAGAATTTTTTTTGGTTTTTTTTTTGCTTTTCGTATCTTTTTCGAAGTCTAATTCAGCTTGACTTTTGACAATTCCCACTTTAGAGGGGGGTTCCAGGGAGGAAAATGAACTGGGCCCTTTCTTCTTATCTATGACTTTTTTAATCATACCAAACTTTTATTCTGCTTGTTTTGACAGTAGGATTTCAGGTTGTCATGTACTGTATCTTCTCCCCTTCACTTGTTCACAGTGAGACCAAGAGAAACATCACAAAAAATTAGATATATTAGTTAAATTAATTCATTGCATTGGCATGTACTGTAGTTACATACTAAATGAATATATAAGTGATCATTATTAAAAGTTTCTGTGTCTTGTTTCCTTGGTATAGATTGTTAATAGTTCATATCTGAGTTCCTTCTATTATCTTATCCATTCTAAGCATTCTATCCATCATTCTTATCCATTATAAGCAACTAAACTAAGAAAAGTGTAGTAGGCAAAGGGAAAACAAATAATTAATTTCAAAAAGAAAAAAATGGCAAAAGGTTAAGGAAGTGACAAAACTCCATCTTTTCAAATATTCAAACTGGGCTGTATATTGAAGGAACCAGCCTGGGAAGGGTGGGTTGTCACCCACATGGACTTGTTTTGTTTACACAGAGTAAAGAAAGATGCATCCTTTCTTTTATGAACCCATATACAAGGCGTGTAGTCAAAGCTAAAAGAATTCTCAGGGACACAACACTGAAACCCATGTTTCTCCCGGGAGTACATAGGTATATCCAAAGTTCAGTTTAAAATTATGTTATTTTTGTATTCATTTAGTGTGTCTCAGAGGTGAAGCATATTCTTTTCTTATTGACTTGACTGAGGAAAGCCAGGCTGTCTCTTTATGCTGGTCGCTTCTGCAGAGACATCTGATTGTGATTGATTTGTAATGAGCCTTCCATAGGGAAAATTTCATCATATTTATCTGAGAAGTAATGAAAAAATATTTATATATCTTGTAATTGCTTACATTGTTTCTAATTGCTCATTTATATAAAGAAGGGGTTTACATTGGTTATATTATTATCAATTTTAATAAGCCTAAGCATAAAAAAAAATCACCATTTAGGTCATAAACTAATGAGATTTATTCAAACATAATGAGATTTCAGACATTAATAAATTGGGATTTGATCCCTGGGGTATTTGTCAATGTGTACATTCAAAATTTCAAAACTCTGAAAATGAAGTGAAAAGAAAACACGAGGCTATCACATGAATAGAAATAGAAATCTTAAACTGAGACACTGAGAGATATTGATATGATAAAAACAAAATGGCTCTTTACGTGGCTTTAGACACACTGCTATATTACATCCAGAGCAAGCAAAAAGCTTTCCTATAACAAAGAGGGGTAGGTACCAGATTTAATGTATAATTAGCTGGTTTACAATTGAAATAATTTATTCTATGCTATGTGACAGCATCATTTAAGTCTCTGTGTAGTAGTGTTCCCTCTAGACAATGCTAGAGCTAAGCTGGTGTCAGCATTTCAAAAATAAAACCTTTAAACAAAGCTTGTGACTAATTTCTGAAGGTTGCTTTAAGATAAATTGCTACAGAGAGCATATTTTTGGATGTTAAAAAAGTAATCCGGCTGTTTTGGAGACTGGAAGGCAAAGTATTCACAAAGAGTTGTGCATAAGTGGAGCTGATCGTAACATCCAATAAGGTGCTGGCAAAAAAGTATCAGTTTTTCGTGACTGTAGGTTTTTGGTGGTTTTTTGTTTTTGTTTTCGCTTGGGTTGTTCTGGTGGTTTTTTTTGCTATGGATCAGTAGTCCTTCATTAGACCAGAATCTGCTTGGTGCCCTTTTCACAAATATTTCTTCAGTAGTTTAATACTACCCCTCCCTCTCTGTTTTCAAAATACTAGCTGAGGTCTAAATTGCACAACAGTCTTTGATTGCAGCTTTGAGTCTGTGCACCACACAGGACACCTGTGGTGGAAGACATGCATTGAGCTTCTGTACACTTACTGCTAACTGCAAGCACAGGAGCCTTTTTCTCATTTGGCCAACAGAGGATCTCTTACCAGTGATTTCATTCTGTGTGCAATTACAGGATATATGCTGCCTGATTATGAAAAGACACATCTTAAACAATATGCTCAGTTTAATCATAATAATTTGATTTTTTTTTTTAACTTAGTATTTCCAACATTTAACACAGAATCACAGAGGCATAGAATTAAGGAAGGGACCTTAAAGACCTTCTAGTTCCAAATCCCCTGCCATGGACACCTTCCACCGGACCAGGTTGCTCAAAGCCCCCTCCAACCTGGCCTTGAACACTTCCAGGGGTAGGACATCCACTTCTCTGGGCAAGCTGTTCCAGTGCCTCACTACCCTCACAGCAAAGAATTTCTTCTTGATATCTAATCTGATCCCATCCTCTTTGAAATGTCTGAAGCAATTGCAGACACCACCAGAAAAATTAATCTCATTTCACTTTCACATATGTAATGCAGATGTTGATAACTAAGATGTGTCACCCAGGGCTTCTCTTGGTGGTCAGTGTAGAATAACAGGTAGGTTTAGGGCATGAATCACCCAACTTATTTTAGAAAAGGATTCATTAAATTTTCTAGGTACACCAGAGGATCTACTTGTTCTACTGGAAGAGTAAGTGTGGCAGTGAAATTATATGTCCAGTTTGGGAAAAGTGAGCAGAGAATGAACTGCCTATGCAGCAATAGCAACAATTTTACAATAATTTATTTTACTAATATAATTTGTTTAAACTGATAAGAATTTTGTACATAGGCTGCATGAAAACAGCTGCATAAAAGCATGCCTTTCTGTTTCAGGGATTGGAAGACCAACGCATCTCTAGCGGAGAAAAAATATTAATAAGTTTCCTAGAAATTTTTTGAAGAATGGTAAAAAAAAACCCTGCTGAACATTGACCTGAGAGCATTTGTCTTCCATCTTTACAGCATCAGCCCTGAAATTGGCATTATCTAACTTCAAATGTCTGCAGTGCTGATGTCTCCATCTGAGCTAGTTCTCTATTGGAGTCGAAGCAGAACTCATAACTCATAACTGAAAACCCGAAGGTATACAGATGTGACTCTCTGAGAAGGTATGCTGCCAGCCTGCAACAGCTGACACTGCAACACCGGAGTACACTCACACAGCGCTGCTCAGCCTGACACAACCCAGCTTCACCGAGTGTGACTGTACTGGGCGGGGCCACACCAAAATGTGATGTCTCCCTGTGCTAACTTGCACTGCACTCCTCTGTGCAGAATTTTTCCAGAGTCAAGACATTAGAATCAGTTTTGCACTCTTCTCCATTGCATAGTGTTTTCTAAAACACATTTTTTGATTTTATTTTTCTGTTGAACAAAAATCCGTACTTTGCAACTTTCTGCCATCGACACAAGATCTGTAAAAGGTAATAATGGCACCTTGCGCTTCTGGTTTGTATATCTTTCGTAAATGTGGAACTTAAGCAAGTCCTTCTAAAATTGTGAGTCATGATAGGACAAGAATGATTCAATTATGGGGAGCAGGAAAAATAACTTCACATTACGGAATAATGTTTCTGTGCCTGAAAAAAAAATGCACCAGGAGGTGAAACTGTGTTGCAGGATTTGTGTGACTGGTATTGGATGAAGAAATTCAGAGTGAAGAAAGCCACATAAATGAAATTGCAGGCTGAAGAGGTGCTGGCCCTGGCCTTCATCAAGGAGACACCCAAGTGAGAGGCACTCTGATGACAGATAAGCAAATAGCATTCATGCTCCAGAAGTGAGTTAGCAATGCTTACCAGACGGTGGGCAATCAATTGGGCTGGAAAATCCACAGTGAAAACAGTTGTTGTGCAGGTCTGCAAGATCATCAGGCATCTCCTACTTTCTTGAGATTATGAATCAGGGTGGTGCCTGGGGAACAGAGGAATCTGAAGCGGGGGATGATGAGGTTGTGGTAAGGAAATAGGTTGGATGCATCCTGAGTCTGCATCCTCTGAATACAAATGGGCATATTTGTCCATGATGTAAACCTTGGCGGATCAAGGAAGATACGCAGTACTCACAGGGAACATTTTTCTTCGTTTTTTATTGAAGTACAGATAGTGAAACTTGGCCTTCTCTTTCCAAATGCAGAGACCAAAATGAAGAGATTCAACCTTTGTTTCAGCAAATGCAAGGTGAATTTGAATGATTTGCTTAAAATTCAGAAGCAACACATCCTATTAAGCCTGGTCTGAGTGAAATAAGGATGTTGTAACTGCTGCATACTTTTAGTTCAGGTTTTGTGAGGCCTGCTTTAAGCAACAGGGAGAGCATGGCAGTAGGTTGGTAGGTTGAGTAGGCAAACACCCGATTAATTTCTGTGGCACTGTTTGGTTAAGGGAAAGGTAAGATCCCCGCAGAGTTGTGTTCTCAGGAGGGCTGTTTTCCCATTATTGACCTTGGAAACAATAATCGGTTTCAAATTAACTACATTCGTTACTGAATTCTCCTTGGTGTGAGGTTAAAGTCCAGAGGCTGGTGGAGGGTTTGGAAGTATCCAGGAGCATAAGAACACACTTCAGAAGCAAGGAGGACATACAGCACCAGTGCAGGGTACTTCAGGATGCCACAAATGTGATTGCAATGCACACCCCTAGGAATGGACGTGCAGAACACAAGATCTTCAAAATACAAATGTGTATGCATTCACTACATGGCCAGGACAATCTCTCCGAGGTTCCCTCATGCTCTTTCCCTGCTCCCAGAAATTCATCACTTCAGGGCCCCCTCTCCTTTTGACAACTGCCAAGGAGCACAGTGCCTTTGCCAGGGAGCACAGTGCCAGAGGTTAAATGGCAGGAACCACCTTGTCTGCACTCAGTTAGGAAAGACAAGTACAGGACAAGACTGTCTGGAGTTAGTGATGAGGTGCATGGCTATCAGGGGCAGCTAGGAATGAGGAGGGAGCTGGGAGTCACAACTGAGAGCCCTAATGACAAGGGTGTTGTAGAAGGACATGAGGTCAAACTTGTGTTGTCAAGCTTTAAATGCAAGTGTTTTCACAGAAACTTCTCCTATTTGGTAAGCATTATCATTACAAAGTAAACTTATTCTTATGCTAAGGAAATTGCTGGGGTATGACTTGATAACACTAGTCTGTGAGCACTCAGCACACTGCTAACGTACTCTGCAATTTTGTGTTCTCAGGGAGAAAAGCTGAATTGGTACTAGAGACAACTTTACAGGAAGTTAATTTTGCAATTTAAATATCCTTATTGAAAGCAAATAAAAAAGCAAGAGGTAAGTATGTAGTTATCAGGAATTTCTAAACAGTGTTTGGCTTGTACAGATTAATGGGCTAAACCCGTTAATGTCCTGCTAAGGCAACTGTGTCTTCTCCCAGAAAGCCAGTATGGTTTCTGTGCAGGTAGTCGAAGTTTTGCTGGTTTCCCTGCCTGGGTAGTCAGGCTAGTAAGGAAAGTGGCAATAGCTACTATTCTCAGGGAGGACTGGGAATTACAGCTCTGCAGTCATGGACATATGAGATACTCCAAGAAGGAATTTGAACCTGAGGGAAGGCTTTCTTCTTTTGCTCCACGACTCCTTAACTTGTTGGCTAAAGAGCTGATTGATAACAGATGCACCTATCTGCCTTCCTGTTTTTACTGAAGCATGATATTTTTCTGCAACAGGATTTTTCCTGTGATCTCCCCAGGATATTTCTCTGTCTGTTGTGCATGCTCCTGGTCAGCATTCTCTGTGCAATAAAGAAGCTCTGGAAGTGTATTATCTCTTCTTTAACCCGTTTTCCCTCTTAATCTGCATCAGTCCTTCAGCAATTATAGAGGCTGCAGTTTTCTAGGACCTTCCCTCAAAGAAGAGATTGTTAGATTTGCTTGGTAACAGGAAAGAGAAGGACTTCAGAAATTCCCAAGACTGCAGGAATTTCTGTCCCCTTCCAAACAGCTTGCCCCGGGTAAAGGCATTGCTGCAGGGACACTAAATTGCTGGGGATTGCCTGTGAGTCCTATGAAAGAGGGAATTGATGTAGGGGATCTTAAAGTACGAGGACTGGAAGAGTGTAGTCAGTGTCAAACTTAGTACAGGAAGCAGTGGTTATGACCATTGTAATGTCCCTAGCAGTGACAAAGGCCCAGGTGTACACACTTGGAGGTTCCCAACCATATGTACTGGGAGGATATGACCCAAGGGCATATCTTCATGGAGTGAAGAAAAGCAAAGGAACCTAAGAAAATTATGTAGAAGGATCAAAAAGAATCCAGGAAGATAAAAAGGCCATTTTTCTATGGGTAAAATATGTATTTTGAGGAAATCAGAATTTTTCCCTTGTCTGAAAGCTGAAGAAAAGCAAGGTACCATTAAAAGCCTGTTCCTTTCTTATGCTAAGCCACAGAAGAAAAGAAAAGGCTGTTCTTTTCGAGAGGAAAAAAGTCAAGTTCAAGCACTGCCACAAAGGAAAAAGCTTACCTTTTAAAGTAATATGCAGTAGGACATCCTTAAGCTTCTGTCCCCTTTCATTGATGTACTCGACTCTTTGGAAATCTGTCTCTAATCCCCCACTGTTTCAAAAATCCCTGGCTCTCACTGATGCCTGCCCTGCCTTAACACTCTGCTCTCTTTTTGCTCTTCAGAGTTGGGGTTTTTGTTCTACTTCAAGTGTGAGTTGTTTGGAGGAATTACGTTATTCAGGCAACATAAAAGCTGAGTTTTCACATCAGTTTTGTGGTGGAAATAAGAATAGTGATGACAAAAATTAACACTTTAATTGCGGTAGAGTATGTGTATTTTCATTACAGGTTCAAGAGAGTAAATAAAAAGCAACTCAGCACTATGGAGGTTGACCAGAGGGACATACTCTCTGCAGTTTCCTCTCATATGCTTTTCATGATGATATACTAATTAAAAGCAGATAGATTTATGATCAGTAGTCTATCTGTAGGTCACAGAAAAACCAAATTGTAAGCCCTCCCAAGACCTTTCATACAAGAGAAATGCAGGATACAAAATATTCCTAAACTTGAACAGGGCCTTTGGCTTCTTAGAATTACATCCAGCTTTAATAGAAAATGCAGCTGTTAATGGCCTCTCACATAACACAACAGAATGGCTTGAGCAGGACTCTACCAAAAGCTCTGAGTGAGCCTGGTTTAGTCAGGTGTTAAACATGATTAACTGCAGTGGCTTTGGGTGGCTTAACATTTTATTTCCAACACCTAGTTTCTTACAGTGCCACAGTACGTGAGGCAATCTGAAGATAATACGGCTATTGACTTTTTAAAATGATGCAAGTGCATTTCATGGAAAACATCAGTATTAAAAAGAAAGCAAGGGTACACATGATTATGAATGATATATAAGATAATGCAATAAACATAATACAAAAGTAGCATTGTTAGTATGAGACCAAACCAGTTAATTTTGCCATGTAATGGCAACTGATAATAGGGGGACTATACAAAGGTTGACACCATTTTGAAAAAATGTCAACACACAGCTCAAGTGCTACATTGGTTCAAAAAGCAATAGGGATGACTAACCCCTTATTCTCTGTATTTCATGCTAAATTTCTCTAAGTCACAACTGGCTCCCATACAAACCTTAAGTCTATCAAACAACAGACTATCTTTCTGTCAGACCCTGCCTCCAGCATGACTTCTTTCAAGGAATGGCAAAGCTTGTACCTAAATTTGGCACTCTGAGCCTTGGGTTTGTTTAGCTCTTCTGGGGCATGTCGCTCCCTGTACTGGTTTAACACAGTATGTGAGACTTCATGCAAATAAGTACAAGTTATTTATGTCTGTGGGGGACACGCCTTGGACCGGCTGCTGAGGGTTCCCACATTTTCTGCATAAATGCAGTAGCAGTAGTGGATAGGCATCTCACTGACATAATGTGAAGGTGCAGGGTCTGCAGTCCCTGGTACAGCACAGCCACATGTTTATCTACTTGAACTCAGGGCAGTGAGGAACAAGTGAAATGCTCTGTGCCAGGAGTTGAGATCATATGTTTTGGAAAAAAAAGGGATATACCACTCCCTTATTTGCTGTCAACAACAGCGATGGTGCAAGGTGGCCTCTACTATGCAAGAGAATGCAGGGACAATGGGACCTACTGCAGCCTACCCACCCAGAGTACCAAAGGGTCCTGTTGTTGTGACCTGCTGAGAGGTTTGTAGCCATGTTTTATCAAATCTTTTCTGAGACAGGGTGTACATCAAGTTTGCTTTGTGTCTTGACTTTTAATAGGAAGTGCTAGCTTTTTTACTTCAGGGGTAGTTTGTCTTCAGCGTCCTCACAGGTTTCTGACTCCTGAGCTCGGAAACATGTACATCTTCCATCAAACTGTCTCTTTTACGAGGTTATTCTAACGGAAGAAGAGGGAAGGGTAGCCATAATCCCATTAACTCCAGCAGGATTAAATAATTATTATGGCTGTTAGTGTGCAGTCCCAGAATTTGCCCTTACTCTGGGAAACCCTTATACAATATACCATCATTATCAGGATATCAGTTCCTGACACCTCTTTTTGGTACCTGTCTGTCAAAATGTTTTTATTCCAGTCAACTGATTCTTGGCTAGAAACAGTAGATGCATTAATGTCTTAATGTACCATCTTTCTTAAGTTGCATCTAAAATTATTTGTATATAACTTACTTAAATTAAGAAATTAATCTTCTTGCCTGCATATCCCAGTCTTGCTATATTTTATATTAGCAGGCCATTTATTTATATATATATACGTATATATATAATATGTATATAAAAGTTACAATGGAGATTTCAGAATGACTTCAGCTTCAAATCCTCTGGCTAAGAAAGATATCTGAGTTTGCTATTTTAATGCAGAAATTGTCCCACAGGATAAAATGATTGGATCTGGGTTAGTTTTAAGATTACAAAGAAGGAACCTCCTACCAGGATCAGAGTGCTGCAAAATATTTGCATTCCTAAGACATGTGGAGTGCCTAGGTGGAGCTTTTACTAAGTATTGAACTACTTCTGAAGTCTCTCTGACTGCTGCCTTTGAGAAGACTGTCACTCAGTTGTTAGCTCTGTTAGGAATTTGGGTGGCTGACTTGCCTACCATGGGGTCACAGGCGCTGGTAAGTGCTCAAAGGTGTGTTACTTGCCTGCAAGTTTTGGTTCTCCAGGTCTGTTTTGCTTGTACGTAACTTTACAACTCACTCCATTCAGCAGGACAGTAAGTTCTGAGGACTTTGTGACTCAAGTGAAAGGAAAGGGAAGAGCACACCTCTATGATGGTACGTGAACATGCAGAAGGCATGGTGCTAAACTGCACCTGAAAGTTACGCCCACAAAGCACAGACAGAAGCATCAAAGCAGGTAAGCAGCCTTCTGGCAGGGTTTCTCAAGGAAAATATTTTTAAAATAGGGGATATAATTTAGAAATATCTTGTGTATTTTGTGATAAATACAGTGGCTGAAGGATTTTAATATCAGAAGTTATCTATTTATTCTGCTGATTTACTTGGTTTCAAGTTATATCTTTTCAAATACGACAAAAGGGCATTCAAGAGACCTGGCTACAGTGGAGGGCTACCAGCACGCCTCAGAGTTGCTCATTCCACGTCACATAGCATGGGAATCACATAAGCTGCAGCCCAACTCTCCCAGCTATCCTGCAGCTTCATTTGGCCCTGCTCAGTAGTTTTTTTGGTATTCCTTTTGCTTCATTTGGCTAATAAAGGCCTCCTAAAACTACTTAAAAACCGCACTATTTTACGCTGCAGTGTAATTAGATAAGATTAAAGTAAAACAGCCTTGTGAGATGATAAAGAGAAATAAGATACCTGTCTTTAATGCTTATATATTGTCTCAGAATGCAACACTACTTTCATGCTGTAGATTAGGATAAAATCACTCATGGTATTAGCGATAAATTTATAGGAATATCACATTGGTGAAAAAGAATCCTTTAGAGTGCTATAAATATGTTTGCACAGGGGAGTTACCTGCTTAGCATTATTGATTTTCAAATCAATATAGCAAGTATAGTACACATGGCTGTGTGCAGTCAAGGGTTTAGCACGGTTAGATCTGTTTTTACTGGTTTAGCCATCAGCAGGGCAGCAGACCGATGTTTCTTTCCTGACATTGCTGGAACTGATGAAGATACAGTGTCTCATTGCTTGTCACCCTCCAGCAGCAGGTTACTGCACCCATACCTGCTGTGTAGGTGCTCCTTGGCTCATCTCCTTGGATACTTCACTGGAGGCTGTTCACCAGTCTCCCTGGCACGGAGGGGCCCGTTTGGGATCAGGCTGGCAGAACTCTGGGGGGAAATGTTTCCAAACAGTCAGTGATAAAGGGCTAGGGAGAAGTAACAACTCCGGATGGAGCAACTGTTTGCAAACCTAATTTGTGCTTATTGTCTAAACGTACAGCCGTAAACCAAATAGATAAAAATAGCTCTAAGTCACTGTGAGAGAAACCACACACAAAAATTGAACTTGTTTGGTTAGTAGCATATGAAATAAGTCCATATAGCTTCTGTATGTAGGAAAGAGCTCCTGAAGGGGATTTTACATGATTTGCCTGCTAAAAGCTCTGCAGTCATCCGGGCACAGCTCTTAAATTTTCTTTTACGCATGATCAGTCTGAGCTGGGAAATCAAATTCTCCATATTCTGGAGCTTTCTTCCATATTTTGTCTTTATTTCCAATATTGTTTCTCATATAGATGTGCAGACCTTCTCTATCAACTCCTTTCTCTGTGAACACATATTATGTACCCTGGTGCCTGACCAATATGAGCTACAGTCACTGCATATTGTTTCCTCATCAGTAATTTACCAAATTTACTCCTCTATTTTCAGTTTATCTACAGTTGGTATGACCACCAGATTGCTTTCAGACCTTAAGTTCTTCTTAAACATATTTTTGACCCTAGGTGGATTTTGCTAACATTTCAGGGAGCTGACATAGTTTCAATGCAATTTGAATTATTGATAGTCATAAATAAATTCATCAGTAATGCCACTGAGTTCAGCACATGTCTTTGTCTTCCTTCCACCGAAGTCATTTCAGGGTGAATTTGTGTCCAGCTTTTTTTTTTTTCTCCTTTTTTCCCCCCTCACTTTTTATGTGTTTTTGAAGGGATAAGGATGACATGTGGTATCAATACTCAAGTGATATCAAGGAAAAGACATTATACACAAAATAAAGCACACAATTTTATCAGACTTTAGAACAGGTATCATGTTACCTGCACTGTGCCAAAACCAGTTCTTTTTGTATCTGAATTTAGGTCAGATACAATCTAGGATGTTGGAAATGTGAAAAAAGAATGCACTTAATAAAAGCAGAAAATACAGTCATACATACACTGCATATGATTCTCATTTGTGGATGTTAACGTAGAAGATCTTTCATATGAAGGATGTCCTAAAGGCAGTGAAAATATTTCATTCAGTAGGGTTGTATAGAATGGACCTATGAATACTTTTTTTTTTTAGATTTATTTTAATTTACAAATAATCCTGCCTAGGTTCTGACAAGGAACTACAATTATATTCTTTTGGGAAATGATGCTTAACTGCTGAAGCAGAGACAGTTAACAAAGACACATGTCCTAGCTCCTGAAATGTGATCCCAGTCTCTACTAATTTCTGTATGTATCTAAATAAATCAAAACCACTGTAGCTTTTCTGCTCTGATACCACTAAATGACTTTGGAGATTTCCCTTGAATGCTGTAAATGGTATGGAAACACCTGAGACCAATATTTTGCGTATTGCCCAGCCCTTCCATCCTTAAACTTTATTTATAAACTACTGGGAACTGTATCTATTACATCGTCAAAGGGTATTTCTCTGTGATTGTAAGCCTCAGGAAACAGGGCTAAGGTGATACACTGTTTGCCTACCCATCTTGTCAGACCCTATCTAATAACTTTTCAATCCATCATTTCAGTTACATTTGGCTCAGAAACAGAAAACTTCAGGCTATGAAATTCCTCCAAGTTTAAAGAAACATAACAGTTCAGTGAAGGAAGACTAGTTCCTTGAAATTATTACTGCTGCCTGAGCTCAAAGGTTATTTATTATGTTGAGTTTGCTGGCAGCCAGCACATGCCCAGCTGAAAAGCAGCCACATCCCCTTGGTTCTCATCCAGTTGGTAGCTGGGAGGCAGGAAGAGGGAGCTGCGGACACTGGGGGAAGGGAAGATTAATGATGGGCAGGGAACCTGAGGTGTGGACACGAGGACAGAATGAAGAATAGGACACAGATCCAAAGAAGTTAGGGTTTCGTTTCAGACACTTCTTAAGAGAACAACTTGATTTCTACCCGGGAATGATTAGAATCAAAAGCAACTCATCAAGACTAAGCAGACTGAGGTGAGCTTGGCATTTAATATAGATTCTTAGCATAACCAGCACAGTGGTCACCATTTCAACAAATTTTCTTTATATCTTAGTTTGTCTTATTTTCCTTAAGCATCCAGTTCACCACACAGTGTTCAGGATTTCACTACTGAGAACAAATTGGTAATCCGATGCCAGTCTACTGCTATTGTTTCTGCTGCCACTGATTGCACAATTTCTATTTCAAGCATGCTTGCTTCTGTAACAAGCATGCTAAAGTTACAGCTCCTGGCTTTTGTCTTATGCCAAAGAATCCATTGCAAATGATGGACTCAATAGGTTATATGAAAAAAGTTTTGTTTGCACTGGCAACTATAATTTTGTAATAATGAAGTAAAAATTACAATAAAGTAATAACTAATACTCAGAGTGCCCACCATTACCAATCAGATTTGAGACAGTCCTATTTATGATGTCTAAATAGGATTGTTCCTACTTCTTAGACACAAGAACTGAAACACATATGATGTATGCCTTCCAATGCTAAAAATGCAGTTTGGAACAGACTCTGGGATAAACATGTCTCTATTAACTTACTATTGAAGATCCATTTAAAGAGTGTATTAAATTCACTTCCTAACATTTAAGTCTTCTTATTCTGAGATGACAGACAGACAAACAAACAAACAAAATCCCCAACCTTTCCATGTTTTTGGCTTCCAGACAGTCCTGAAAAGCTCACAGACACGTAAAATTCAAATTTATACAGTTCTTCAGAAATCACAGGGTAGGTGGAGGAGCCTGTTTTGCCAAAGGTTTATCCAAGGGTATGAAAACTTTATTCAGAGGAAGATTTTGGTTTGGCTGTCATGATATCAGACTTTGGCTGTGCAGAATCAAACAGAACTGTTTGAGATTAAGGAAGATGAGAAACGAAAGCTCAAGTTCGTGTGACATCTCATCACACTAAAGAGAGAGCAAACTCTAAATTGGCATTATAGGCTGTTGTTAAGGGTTCTGCTGGAGAGTAGAGCTGGGTCCAAGGTGGCAGGGGAATTTTGGGTTCAGTGACCTCAGTTCATTTGCTTTTTCTGAGAGCTGGACACACAGAAGGTGCAAAACTTCCACACTTGCACTGCCTGCTATCTGGCATATGGTGTAGCTCTTGCAGAAGCCACATATTAGCTTCATGTCATTTAAGAGCTATAGGTTGTCTATGCCTGCATTAGAGGTTGGAAGAAGCAGCACATTTTGTTCAGCTGGTTCACACAACAGGAACTGTTATCAGTTTGTTAATCCTTTTGAGATCCCTACTGCCTTCTTGCTGACACCAGCAGATGGGAAAACCAAAATAAACTGTGACTTCTTCTACCCAGTCCCTAACAATAGGGATTTGGTAGTTTCCACATACAGCATAGAAGAAGGGAGCCATGGCAAAGCAATTAGTCTAGTAAGATGCATCCCACTTCCTTCTCATTCAGCTTTCCTATGGATGGTGGTTGATGCTGGCCAGCCACTAAACACCCACCCAGTTGCTCACTTACTCACCATGAGGTGGGATGGAGGAGAAAATCAAAAGGGCAAAAGCAAGAAGAAGGCATGGGTCAAGATAAAGACAGTTTCATAAGTCAATAAAAGAAAAGAGGAGGAAGAAAAATAAGTAAGTGGTGGAAAGGCACTTACTCACCACCTCCCACCACAGACTGAAGGCCAGCCAGTCTGCAAGGAATGGCAACTTTGCAAAAACTCCTCCCTCGTCCCAGTTTCATAACTGGGAATGATGTTACACAGCGTGCAAGATCTCTTTGGTCAGCTCATGTCAGCCTACGTGCTGTGGGGGCAGAGTGAGAAACACAAAAGGCCTTGGTGTTGTGTGAGCGCGGCTCAGCAATAGCTAAACACGAGTGTGTTATCAACATTGCTTTGGTCACAAAGCTAAAACACACCACCGTACAGGCTGCTGTGAGGAAAGAGAACCTCATTCCAACCAGGTACAATATACCATCAGAGGCTACTGGGAACCAAGGACACTTTATCCTTGAAAGAAACATTAACGTGGCAGTTGAACACACTTCATCTTCTGCACGTTGATTCAATAATTTTGATTGCCCACATAGACACTCAGTGTCTATGTGTAAAATTGGAGTGAAGATAAGACAGAAGTTAGCGAAAAGGAGTTTTAATCAGCAGCAAGGGCATTCACATTCTGTAGTAAGAGCAGCTAGTGATTGTCTGTGGATGCATCATCCCCATACTTCTCTTGCATCTGCTCTTGTTTCTGCAACTTCTGTGAGGCCGAAGTCACAGTCACCTTCCCCTTGATACTTAACCCAGCCAGAAGCACTGTAGGGGTTTGACAATAAAATTTTTGAGGTCTGGTGGCAAGGGTTTAAAAAGTATTTTTTCTTTAAAACTCAGTGCACAAGTCTTTTCTATATATGGAAATATCAATAGGAATTTGATTCAGGATAATCTCTTTTTTTTCCCGAGTTGTTCTGGCAATATTGCAGTGCGAAGTATAAAAAGATTTTGGTGAGTTAGGCTGACTGAAATTTGGCTGAGTGCAAATTTTTTACTGTTTGATGGATATAGCTAGTAAAGCTAAGTGATAGTTTTAGTAGTACTTTAATCCAGAGGTTTTCCTAAGGATGGGGAAGTATTCAGCCTTGCATTGCAGGTAGAAAACCTGGTGCCCTAAGAAATACAACCATGCAGGTTGTATTTCCATGCAGGACAATGGAACTCCTGGTTCCTGATCTCATTAGACCATCTGGCTTTCTTTTACAATTCAGAGTTGCTCAACTTCTTCAGCATAGTAAGCTAGCAGCCAATGCTGTCATTTCCTATTTGGCTGTAACTACAGTTCTGGAATCTAGATAATTTAGGATTTTGCCACTGAGGCACAGATGGAGTTAGGAAATAATAAAATTAGGGTGGAAATAAGAAAACCAGAACTTCAGTGACATATTGAGCCTCCCAGCATAGGATTTCTTAGATTCCTCTAAATCTAATTCCACCACAGTTTTACAAAATCATTCACAGGCAGGAGGGATTCAGCTCTTCAATCACCTATTTCTTTTGTTAGCACAGCTCCTCAGATTCTAACAAACTATGTTCTAGTGAATTTCTGAGCTGGAAGTTTCCTCTGGACTATAGTATACAATAGCTGCAAAGGACACAGTATTAATTAAATATGCCTTTTGTCTCAAATTTATTTCTTACTATTTATCATCCCCCAGTAATTTATTTTCCCTGCTAACAAATGTATTTAGCCTGTCTTCATAGGATCATAGTAATGGCTGTAGCAAATGAGATCACAGGCCCACACAGCATATGATGAAAAAATATCTGAAAAAGGGAGGGAAGTAGCAATAACCCCTTCTGTATGTCTTCCCAACTTCCAGCAATCTAAGTCCTGCAGACTTGCTAAGACATTGGCAGTATTTTGTATTTAAAAGCTGATAATGTATTTGTATCCCATCATTTTGCCATTTCGATTTTCTGAGTTTTGGTTATCCAATCCTGAATGTTACTGTAATCCTTCTATCTGGGCTTTGAGATGGAAAGCAATACACAAGTAGTGCACCACAGTTATAGATACAGTGATATAAATGTGCCTTACATTATGTTTTCTTATCCTTTTCTTAAAAAAAGTTTACGCTGCACTTTGGAACGCTGCTTTTCAACTACCACTACTCGCACAGTGTTGTGGAAGCCTCTTGCAGTGCTTTTCAATCAGCTTTAGATCTGAATAATTAGATATGTTTCTCAAATGTTGTCCAATTGGCATTCATGCCTTTTCCCAGTTCACTTATGAACTGTGAACAGTTCAGTGTTAGGTATGAATCCTTGTGGGATAACCCTTCTGTCATGAAAACTCATGGTTTACTTTCATCTTTTGTATTTTTTCTTTTAACTGGTCATGAACTGAGGTCCATGAACTGAGCGTCCTTCTTATATCACATAGAATAGCAGAGACATGGGAAAATAAGGATGGATAGAAAAATAAGAAATCGAATTTCTCATTATATTAATGCTACCTTATCTACAAAATTTCTGACAGAGGTTGATCTAAAATTTTCTTTAAAATATCTAATTATTTTAATTTTAATCTAATGATTGCATAGTATCTTCAGACAATTCATTATATAATTGTCTTTATCACTCAAAGGTTTTCCTATATATACATCGCACTTGGTCCAACTGATACTTGTTATTTCTTGTCCTCTGTCTCCTACCCAAAGAAGATTCATTAACAGCCTTTTGAACCTTTGGTGTTGAAAACACTTGTAAGCACAGTCTGTTTGGCTATGAGCAACACTAAAGAATAATAGCTCTGTATACATAAATTATGTATATTCTATAGCCCTGACATAAAATGCTGTTCTGTAGCTGTAGCTTGTATTTAGGATTTGGCTAGTACAGTGGTATAAAGCCTATTATATCCAAGGAAAAAATTGAAAACATGAGAGTAAAACTTGATGCAGTTCAGGTTATCTGTTTAGCAGAGTTCTACTTCTTCTGTGGGACTGAATTTCACTGCAGAAAGTATCAGACGGCAGTTTTGCTGTATTCTCTTTTGTATCCTTCAAGGATAATTAAAGAAACATCTTTCATTTTTTATGACATGGTACTGTCCTTTCCAGTAGATTCTACAGCAAAGTTTAGAATTATTTAACTTCTGAAAACTTTAACGACAGGCAAGGAAATACCACAGATGGAACATGGTGGTGCTAGAATGAAGATGCTGACAATACAGGAATATTGAAACCATGTATACCAACAAAGACAAGGAAACTCAGTTACACTGACTGTGCAGCTCCAAAGGATGAAATTTTAGACTGCTGTATTCAGAATAAGAGTTTATGCTTTCTTCATAATTATGGGCAACTTCAACATTTTTGGAATTCAAGGCTTTCTCTAAATCTCTGCTTTGGAGGTATTGGCTTGCCCTCTAAACCAGCTGTCATGCTGATCCTCAAACAAACAAACAAAAAACCAAACAAAAATCATATCCCCTGTTTGTTTGTGGTTTTTCTCCTGCCAAACTGAAGCCAACCCACAACACTGCATGCTGCTCCTCAAATGAAATAAGCTCCTGCATCTTGCAACAAAATCCACTGGGAGTAAGTGGATATCCTAAGAAAGATATACATGTGATTACACTAGTTGATCAGCAATAAGGTTGAGGTATAGTGGTATAATGATGAACTATAGCACACTGAGCAATGCAGAATTATTTCACTTTTACTTTGCTGTCTCTCAGTGGTTTTTAATTACTGAATGCTGAGTTACCTTGGTTTTGTCAGGTCACTGTTGACTCTTGCCAGTCTGTAAAGAGAAGATAGGGAATAGCTTTTGTGAGGGTTTTCTTTTTCTCAGGAAAAAAACATGGTGTAAAGCAGTACAGACTATTCTCAAACCAGGTTCTTGGATTACACTCAAGAAAAGCAGCACAAGGTTTCTGGTTTAGTACTATTTGGATTATGGCATGATAAAAATGAATTAAAAAAATCCCCAACAAAACAGAGTCAGTGAAATAATTATACCATGAGTGCAGAATTCAGCACTCCCTCCATTCCTCTCACGCTCCTTAGATTTACTGTAAAATCTTGATAGAGCCCCATAGTTATGTACTGTGTTTTAAAACCTATATAATAAGGTTAATACTTTTACTATAGGGGGTTAGAAGTTAATTGACATAAAAGATTCCAAAATTCAGAGTTTTACTGGGAATGATATCATATGAACTTACAGCACGTTGAAGACTTTCTAATCTATTTCTATTAGAAATCCTCTGGCATACTGTCCCACTTTCACTGGGCTCTTCTCTCTCTCACACTAATATGTTTAAAAATCCCAGGTATACCTCTACATGTTTTAGAATAGGACTGTTTTTCTCTGCTTCTGTAGACATGATAATATAGTTCATGTGAGACCTCTATTCATTCTAAATTTTCTCTACTTGTATCCTTCAGATTTCTGACATGCATCCTTTCACTCTTAAATGAAGCAACATCGATTTTAAATGGGACTGACATAAGTGAACACTGGGTGTGTACGCTTATTCATGTTCCACTCAAGATCTGCGCGAAAAAATGCTGCCTTGATCCCTAAGAATCAAAAAATTCCCACTAGATTAACAAGTAAACGCTTGAAAAGAGAGCGAATTAAGAAAATGTGCAACTACTTCCAGATGTGGCCTAGAAAAGTTAAAAAACCACCACCCATTTTTTGGTCTCACTAATACATGAAGAGAAAACTGTAAGAGAGTGCTCATGGAATGAAGCAAGCTGAAAAGAAAATAGGAGTGCATTTTAAGTGCAAGGCAATCTACAAAAAAGAAAAGTGGTCTGTATATATCACTTTCTTGACACTGAAGCATTACAGACCAAATTCTTCCTTTTTACATTGGAAGTTCATGTCTTATCTGTCTTGGAGATATCTTTATAGAACTGGTGAGAATATTCAATTCCTCAGCTTTCAGTCTTGTTTAAAACATCTTTCACCTCCAACAGTTTGGTCACTATTTAACCACAGTGACTTGAGATTTGGAGGAAATGGTGATTCTAATGAGCGACAACCAGGCATCTTCAGTTAGGCTGGCCGGCTAAAAAAAATCCTGCTTGCAACCTGCAAGCCTGTAATTTTCTCTTTTCTTTGCTAGTGCTACTTAAACTTTCTGCATCAGCATAATTAAACAAATGAGAGGGCACTGCGTATTAAAAATGCTACAGTCATTTATCTTCTGACCAGAAGTAATACAATTAATAAAACCCTTTTGTTAGAAAGTGAATGCTATTAAATATGTATTACCAGTAATCACAACATTCTACTAACTTGGAAGAGGAATGGAAATGTCACAGTACTGTTCTGTCTCTTTCTCTCAGGTGATTTATTGTCATTGCTTCATAAATGGCTGCTCGCTGCTGCTGCTTCTCCTGTGGAGCAATAGCAGCAGCAAGGGCCAAAACATTTACTGGCAAAGCACAATCACTTTATGGAAGAAGGGATAAAATGGTTGCTTGCAACACTAGGGTACAGTACAGGGTACAAGGGGAAATTAAGCTGCCTTTATTACAAATGCCAGCCTAGCTGGGCTTCTAAAATAGGGGGTGCTGTTAGCCCTCTCTCATCAGCGCTGGGGAGAATTAGCAAGGAATTACAATAAAGACAGTCTTGTCAGTACATGGTGGAATTGAAAGAGTAAAAACAAAAGCCTGAGTGGTGAAAATGGGCAATAATGGCCATTGTTTTGGTCAAAGAGGGCAATGCAAACTACTTGAAGAGTTTATTATTACCAACAGCAAGGCAGTCCTTATTCCTATTGCTGTTAAAACTGGCTGAATACATCTGGGTAGAGTAACATTTTACAGCTACAAGCTTGCTTTTTCAGTCTGTGTCCCTTTCTTCTAAGTGTTGGCTTTGAATTCCAGGTTACCAAAGATGTGAATGCTTTGCAAAATTTTAAATGGTAAGTTCTAATTTTAGCAAATGCCTTTAATGTTGACATTGAAAGATCAGTGCTGTTCTTCCTCCTGTTTAGGAAAATTGCCAGTTCATGATCAGGCCTTGTTCAGAAAGATTCACATCTGGAACTGCAGAGAAAAGCACTTGCAGTTCTCTGCAAAGTACTATTTTGGTAAAGGAGTGATGAAATTTTCTGAGAATTTTGGTTGCTAGTTACCTGGCACTAGGGAAATTCTA
The DNA here is from genome assembly GCA_035584735.1 of Pseudotriccus pelzelni. Lineage (NCBI taxonomy): Eukaryota > Metazoa > Chordata > Aves > Passeriformes > Tyrannidae > Pseudotriccus > Pseudotriccus pelzelni. Next base: position 69,602,478 of record JAWMRA010000113.1, read on the forward strand.
AATTATCCATTGCCTTCTGGAAGAAATAATCACCTCAAAATAGTTACACTCCTGTCTTTCCTTGAGAAGCAAACTTCTGGTTACGACCTCATGACTTAGCTATGCACCAGTAATCACATATAGCATGATCGTGCAGTTGACATCTCCCTGTGCTTTGTCAGCAATGACAGCTTCTCATCAGCTCAGCTCCCCCTCTCTTCCCATCTGGCATGTGGAAAAACTTTCCATTGAGGTAACTAGCACTGGCTGGGCAGGTGATGAACCAAGACAGTTTCTGTATATGAACAGCTTCCATGTGTACTCTCCCCTCCTCTAATTTAATTCTGCTTCTTTTGCTCGCTGCTGACTGTTGTACTCTAACGTTGAATACACAAGGCGGGGATTGTCACTTGCTTCTAGGGCAGGATGTAACCTTCAAGTTGTGTAAGGTCACCTCAGGGGTGACCTTATCACTCTAAACAACTATCTGGAATGAGTTTGTAGCCGTCAGGGAGTCGACTTCTTCTCCCAGGTAACTAGTGATAGGACAAGAGTGCAAAGTCTTAAGCTGTGCCACAGTAGGTTTAGGCTGGACATTGGGAAGAATTTGTTCACAGAAAGCCTGATTAGACACTGGAATAGGCTGCCCAGGGAGACGGTGGAGTCACCATCCCTGGAGGGGTTTAAGGAATCATTGTACTTAGTGCTGTATCATCTAGTTCACATGGAGATGTTCAGTCATAGGTTGGAACTCGATGATCTCAGAGGTGTTTTCCAACCTAATTGATTCTGTGATTTTTTTTGGTACCGTCATATTTGTTTAGCTCTGCATGGCACTTCCATAATGCAAATATGCTTGCACAGAGTGACGCTTTTCACAAAAAAAAAATCCATGAGAGGCCGAGACATAATGTTAAGAGGCTTCAATGTTTCTGCGATCTCAAAATACTTTGCATTAAATGTGAACCTCACAGCAACGCCGTGTTTTGTCTATAAAAATCCGCTTGGAGCTGAAGCAGCATAGCCTCGCTGTGGCATCGGATCGTAAAGACACAGCAGTACGCCTGGGGTGTATCTGAGCGCAAAAGCTGTATCTGCCCCTACACTCCTATGAACGGTCGGTTTATTCAGCAGCATCTCCCTGTACCGACCGCCCAACCTCCCCCGCTTCCAACATGGACCCGCAGCGCCACAGCCCGCTGGGCCGGGATCGGCCCCGCCCCGCCCCGCCCCGCCCGCGGCACGCCGGGCGGCACCGACCAATCAGAGAGCAACAGGCTCCGGAGGGCGGGGCCAAGCCGTGAGTGGCAGCTGGCGAGATAAACAAGTTGCCGCACTATTCAGCGCCCCACAGCATGGGGTCTGTGTCCTCCGTCCTTTCTGCCCTACACCCCCCCCCGTCCCTCCCTGCCGGCCAGAGGCGCCGCGTCCGGCCCCGCTCGCCGCTCCCGCCTCTGCCCGCAATGTGAAGAGTCAGCAAGTTCCCAGCGGCCGCTGAAACGCTCCGCTGTCTCCGGGGAGGGCACTGCGCCGACGCCGCCCGGCCGGTGCCTCCCGGGGCATGCCGGGAGTTGTAGTTCTGACGCCGCGGCGTTCCCTCCCGCGGCGGCGGGGCCGGCGCCCGCAGTCGCACTACGACTCCCGGCAGCCCTCGCGCCGCGCCGCGCCGAGCCCAGTTGAAGCGGGTGGCGGCGGCGGAGCGCGCCCCCTCCCCCCCCCCGCCGAAAA